>BSBM01001310.1:9463000-10182500 GCA_027924585.1 Larix kaempferi
GCAATATGAGCAATGCAAAAGAACAATATCACCTTATCATATGTGAAGCATTCCTCAATGAACAATTTGAGCACACCATGTAGACCTCCAAGTCACTTTTATTCCAATATAGCAAATGCTAAGAGCTATTACAAAAATGGCAGAGTAATGTTGCACAAAAAATTCCATGATAAGAGAGCCCAAAGGCTTCCTCTTTATAGAAAAACTAAGAGCCAATACCCTAATAGAGTTTGGCATGCATGAGGAGCCAATTCGCATGAGCTTGGAGAGAGACTTCACGTGAAGGAGGGCGTGATTGAGGCAATCGGTGGAGAGATTCACGTGAAGGTAGGTGGGGTGGGTAGAGGATGAGGTGGATCCTCTCCTCATTGGAACCCATGCTCACATTTGGAACATTCGCCCACCCAACACGTGAGCCATTTTGTGGTGAGCCGCCCACGTGAAAGAGATACCCACGCTCACCCATAACCTTGAAATCTCACGCTTTAACCAAAGTTTTAAATTTTGGCATGTGCTTATTCATTTCATATAGTCGTACACCTTAGGAAAATAATATTCAACCTTTCCCAAAGTCAAAAATCACATTTTTTGTCTTTTTCAAATTTTGGACTTAGTCCATTTTGTCACTTTTTAACAATTAAATGCTAGAATTATGCATTTTTAGCCAAAACTCCCCCAGAGGTGACGTAATCTCCCAGAATATAATGAGGGCACTAGGGTAAAGAGGACGCTTTGAGCGTCAAAACGAGCCTCCCCATGCCAAATTCCGCCTCCAGATGAGGTTTTTATCACAACTTGAAAATTTCCATTTAAACCATTAAAAAATGATCTAAATTACGGAAAAAAAATTATTTTTCTCGGAATCAAACGAAACTCCTAAGGGACCTAGTGCATGTTCATACAACTCAATCGAGATGGCTAACACGTAAAAAATCCTAGACACAAGACTCTAATAACCACCTTAGGTTTTGACCACCATGGTAAATACTCCAGCTTTGGATTTGTGAGTGAAAAACTCAGGGTTTATACGCCATTGATGAGTAGCGCATAATTCCTAAGGAAAAAACACTCTAGAGTATCCCCCAAATGGCTAAACCTAAGGATAGCCGAGTCTTTTATAAAAGGACCGCGTTTAAACCAACTTTTTACAAATTCCCCATGGGGGTATGAAAATGCAGTTATTACAAATGGGGCAAAATTGCTCTGAAAATGACTTTTGAACTTCTGAACACTGACGATGAACATTGAACATGTTCATGAAATTGGCGGCTCACAAGAAATTCAACTATTGTACAAAATAGCTAGTAACATCTGAATCCAACTGCGGGACGTGTGCTCGATCTGACATTCATGCAAGGAGAGGATACGAGAACACCAGAATTTCTGGTTTTTATGTAGCCTGTAAAAACATCTCAGCTTGACAAAAAACCTTCAGTAGCACAAGTGTTATAAAAATGCCAAATGAAATACAAACTATATTTTATTTTGAAAAATAAATTCTAAAAATCTAAATGCAGAATGTACATGCTCATTTTGAAAAACTTTTTATTTTCCTATTCTAACATAGCATAAAGAAAAAATGTTAAGTATAATCATAAATCCAATGTAACCATCTAAGCATGTTATCAGCATACTAATTCTTTACCTTGTCTCTAGTTACCAGCCAGAGCAAGGGCATGCTTATCAGAAAGTGCAAACCTGCTTGGGTATTCTGGATGGGAGCACTAGATGGAAAATCATAAAAAAAATTCTTGAGTTGATTCCCCAACTGGTGAGTTTTCCTGCAGGCTTCTTCTATCCATGACTGGATAGGTTTAATATTTTTTGAATGTTGAAGCATGTAAACTGCTTCTCCTTGTTGATCCGATGGGCTTTTCTGATGATAGCCTCTTGCATAGGAAAAAGCCTCCAACTGCCTCAATTTAAAAAGAACATCAATGCGTGAAGACGATGGTTGGGGCATATCTTCCATCACCTACTCCTCATATGGCTCTTTGTCATACTGCTCCTTCAAGTTTTTATTACTGATGCTAGCATACAACTCTGACCGATCACAGAACCAAATATCGTGCTTTTCTTCCGTGTCCAAATGTTCCAAGATCTCAAATTCCATGCCTCCTTCTCTGAACACCTCATAGATGGGTTTTTCAATGAAGTCTTTATGAGGCTCTTTAGACATGGCATAGATGGAGCTCTCTATAAATGTCCATTTGTCATAATCAATATCTATACCAGTCAAAGGGATTCTTCGTTATTTGTATCATGCTCAAGGCTATGTCTGTCTTCTTCATGCTCACAATCCTCCCCTTCAGAAAAAAGGCCATAAGGAAGAAAACCTTCCAAACCATCATTATTGTACACATTACAAACTTCCTTATGTATTTCAATATGGGCTTTTGTAATGGTTTCATCTAGAGGAGGATCATGAGTACACACGTGCTCATCATCACTGAAATAGTCTTGAAAAAACTCCCAATCATCAATTTCTTTTGTTATGGTGGCATGAGGAGGGTCTTCAGTAAAATTCGGGCTTTGATAGATTTCTTCAATGGGATCATCAAGGATCTGATGGGAAGAAGTCATACTTTCTGTAATAGGTTTCCCAATCTGGTTCCAACTCTCTTTGGGAATGTCATGAATATCACCTACCATATTGACATATTCAGGCTCGTTTGATGAAGATTGACCACCAAACCCTTCAGGAAAACCATGCTCTTGAACATAGCATGCATAATGACAAGTGTCTTCTTCATGGAATTCTTTGCATGCCCTACAAAATGGCGTATAATCTTCAACCATGTTAGCAGCCTCCAATTGATTGGGAGGCCTCTATTCATGGTTGGGTCCTTTCTTTTGCCAGTTTGTCTTTTGAGGATATGTTCTTTGAATGGGTTGGTTATGAGCTCTTTCCATGGCTATGACTCGATTCTGCATTTCCTCTAATTGAGAAAGATATTTCATTTCCATGTTTTCTATCATTTCTGACATCTTTCTATCATGCATATCATGTTGGGAAAAGGAAACCTTTTCCTTAGGTTCAGTTTGCTTCATGGGAGTCAAGGCCCTTAAATAGCTAGGGATGTTGGACTTGCTGTTGCCACCTGGTTCCACACCTGGGAAAACGCAGCAGAAATCTTCAAGCTGCTGGTGTGGCCTTGGGGGCAAGTCAGAGTCAAGTGCTGTCACCTGAAAACTCGACTCCTCCGTCTAGGCTTTCCTAGCGAAGCCAAGAGGGGTGGACCCTAAAAATGAAAACAAACTATGGTGTCTAATCTAGGAGTTAGAAATATTTTTTTGAAACCAAGCTAATGCAGCATACATTTATACATATAAAGCAAAGCATCATTCATCAACATTTCATTTGCAAATATTCAACATTATCATCATAAACAACATTCATCAATAACATGAAATATAACAATATAAACCAGTGTCTGAATGGAGTCGAAAAAGATGCATGAACTGAAAAGTAAATGTTGTGCAAGTGTTCTTGGTTTATTTTAAATTTAATGTGGTCGTGATCTTTTTATTAGGGCTGGTGGGTTCCCAATATACGCAAAGGTACGGGAACATGTCCGGAATTTTGATGTGTGGCTTCTCACTCAGACTTGGGCTGGATCGGAGTCTCATGGAGGTGTTCAGATGTTGTACCAACGAGGGAAAGCCTAACGGTTTCCAAGAGGTCACTACCCAGTTTTGTCCCAAGTCCTTTGAAAAATTTGCCCACGACAACAAAATACTCGCGCTGTGCCAGATTTTCACAAAAGGTTTGTTTATTGGGGTGGTGTTAGATCCTATTACTAGTCATCTTCCCCTTTCTGATGCGTACCAACATGATCAAACTGAGCTGCAAGTTGGCCACAGAGCATACGGGAGAAGACCTTGGAAATTTTTAAAATTTTTTATGAACCAAAATTTTATCTTTTAAAACCCCAAGAGTCTCTTTTCAGGCCAATACTCGGGTAAGCCCTTGTTCTGAAACCCTACTTAGGGAAAGCAAGGGAGCATTTGAGTTTGTAAAAAAAATGATAAAAATCTATGTCCTGAGTGAACTTGTGGCCCGCCAGTAGAACAGACCAACAAGGTAAATTTTAACCCTAATTAGTTTTATTAAATGCCGAAAATAAAAGAAGTAAACTACTCTAAAAAAAATCACACCATGAAAAGAGATGACACAGGCCACCCTTGGGGGGATGGGGTGTGGGCGCTAGCTAGCCCACTTGCTCTCGTTTAATAAAATTTTACAATGATTAGAGAAGTGCCTCAGTCTACTTAAAGTGACTTGGTGGCTTACAATTTTGCAGGAAAAATTTAACTGGTTTAACAAAAATTCAATATTGGTCCTCCGGATTGCCTAGATCCTTGAAATTTTGACAGCACCTCCTCCTACCTGTTCATCTTTTGCTGCAAACCAGCAAGCAAACGTCAGTAGAAGATGCCCAAAAACACTTTAAGAGTGTCTTTGGAACACCTGCTAAAAAACCCAGAAAAAACTGAGTGTTAAAACTAGTTAAAAATGACGAAATTTAACCAAGTAAAACAAGCATTGGGGCTTGTTTACTTGGGATCTTTGCAAGCTTTTAAGGGCTGCAAATTATAATCTCTACTAACAGCTAGATAAAACCTTTTATAATCAGAAAGTATTGCTTGTTCAAGTTATTCAAAATATGCATAAAAATCTCTAACTTTGACAAGAAGCAAACTAGTATTAGATCTAGATCAGATATAACTTTGAAAATACATAAGACCTAACACATAAATCAGATCTACTTAAAGTATTTAAAGAGAAAATAGATCTGAAAATTGCAAACCAAAGTAACCGAGAAAGTTTTGTTGAATTTTATGTTGATGAGAAGAAAATGAAACGTCTTGAATTTGGGCTATGGAGTCCTCCACCGTGGGGATCAATGGGACTAGTTCTCCTTGAATCAATTTCAAAGACCAATGGACGCAAGCAAGCTCCACCAACTCTTTGGATCAGCAACCTGTAAACACAAAAGACAACTCACACAAGCAAGATCAAATGCAACTAGTGTAGACTAAAATAGAGAATTAGATTCAAACATTTAAACAAAAATAACATTGAACTCTGTTGTCCGCCGAAATGCACACCGGCAGCGGAAATCTTTCGAAAGTTGTCTCCTCACTACAAGTGGGAGAGGTGTGGCCTTGGGGGCAAGCAATGAGCTAGGTACTGTCACCTAAATTCCAGCTCCTCCGTTTAGGCTGACTCCTAACGAAGCCAAGGAGGGTAGTCCCTACAAAGAGTTTCACTAAGGCTCTTATGTTTTGTAATGGTTTTTGATGAAGTGATGCGGATGAGTGTTGTTTAGGAGTTTTTGTGATGATACCAAATTATAAATAAGATAAACAAGATAAGATGCAATCCACGTTGCTAAATAAGATATCGAAAATGACAGTATTTTTCAAGAATTGAAGTTTAGATAATGCATCCACAAGATAAAGTAAAACCACAAGGACAAATGGTCCTGATCAAAATATAATATTTAAATAACCAGTGCCTTATGGAGTCAAAGAATAACAAGTATGTGATGCTGAATGTGTGGGTCTTGAAAGGTAGCTGTTTGTGGGATTGTTGTGCAGATTATCTTGATAAATTTAAAATTTTAATGGTCTTGATTATTAGGCTAAGAACACAAGGTAATCAAGCGACCGAAAATAGTATACTGGTAACCTCTTAGATGATAGGTCGAAGCCACCCAGATTTCGAAGGGATAAGTGTCCAATGATTTAACCACCCCTAAGTCTAACAGTGGGATTTCGACACCACCTGTTTCAGGAAACTACCTCAGTAACTCTCGAAAGCAACGCCGGTTCGTTGGTTGGGGTAAAATTTTATTAAATTATCACTTGTGAGATTAACAAGTCCAACACCTTTCTGAGTACTAGCCCAACCCTTTCAGGTTGGTAGAGCATACGGGTGTCAGATAACGACCAAGATAAATTAATTAATGGGGGTGTGATTTGGAATGATTTTAGAAATTATTAAGAGCACACTTTTTCGACTCTCCGACAGAGAGCACTTTTGACCTCGTCTTGTGACGAAGTTCAAAAGAATTTAAACTAATCTATATACTTGATGCAAGGTAAATGCAGTGGGAATGCTCTCCGATAGAGAGTGCTCTTCGACTTGGATTTGGCCAAGTTCAAGAGACTTTGTTCATTTTATAAAATAGAAGCAGTTATAACTTGAAGAACAAATATGAAGCTTAAATAACTGAAAATGAAATGATAATAATAAGATGTAACAAGATGTTTGAAACAAACTGAAAATAAACTTAGTGTTCTACCTGTTGTCTGCCGAGATGCACACCAACAGCGGAAATCTTTCGAAAGCTGTCTCCCTAACTGGAAAGTGGGGAGAGGTGTGGTCTTGGGGGCAAGCAATGAGCCAGGTACTGTCACCTGAATCCCAGCTCCTTCGTTTAAGCTAACTCCTAATGAAGCCAACGGGGGTAGTCCCTACAAAGAGTTTCACTAAGGCTCTTATGTTTTATAATGTTTTTTGATGAAGTGATGCGGATGGGTGTTGTTTAGGAGTTTTCTGATGATGATGACCACAATTACAAAAATAAACACAAGATGATAAGCAATCCATGTTGCGATATAAGAGTGCAAGATCAATAGTATATCAAAGACTTTAAAAGATGAGATAGCATCCACAGATAAATGATTTCAAAAGGACAAATGGCCCAACAATACAAATATATGAAAAGTATAACAATTAGACCAGTGCCTTATTCATTGGGTGAAGGAGTCAAAAATTTGAATGTAATGCTGGGGGATGCTGAAAAGTAAGTCTTGATAGTAGCTGTTCGTGAGATCGTTGTGCAAATTATCTTGGTAAATTATAAGTTTTTAGTGGTCTTGATTATTAGGCTAAAAACAAGGATATCAAAAGTCCGGAAATAGCACTGGTAACCTCTTAGATGATAGGTCGAAGCCACCCAGATTTCAAGAGAGTAAGTGTTCAATTGGCTTGACCACCCTCGAGTCGGACAGAGGGATTTCGGCACTACCTGTTTCAGGAAACAACCTCAGTAAATCTCGAAAGCAACGCCGGTTCGTTGGTTGGGGTAAAGTTTTATTAAATTATCACTTGTGAGATTAGAAAATCCAACACCTTTCTGAGTACTAGCCCAACCCTTTCAGATTGGCAGAGCATACGGGTGTTGGATAATCGACCAAGATAAATTAATTATGAAGGGGTGTGAGTTGGAAAATTTTCTTATTAAAGCACAGTTCAACTCTCCGATAGAGAGCGCTCTTGACTTAGTCTTAAGACCAAAGTTCAAGAGACTTTAATTAATCTAAATGCCTAATGCAAGGGAAATGCAACAACTAAATGCTCTCCGACAGAGAGTGCTCTTGACTTGGATTTGGCCAAGTTCAAGAGACTTTAGTTCCTTTTATGAAATAGAAGCAGTTGTAACTTGAAGAACAAATATGAAGCTTTAAAATGACTGAAAATAAAACGATGATAATGAGATGTTGATTGAAATAAACTGAAAATAAACTTAGTGTTCTACCAAAATAATATTAATTTAAAAGTGGGATCTACCTCCGAACAAGGTTGATCACTAGAACCACTAGTCCTTGAGACTTTCCAGCTAGCTGAAACTTCGGCAAGGAGGCTAATGGGGAACGAGAAGCTACCACAAAGCTATGTGGTCTTTGGGATGCAATCCCAAAGTTTGCTTACTCTAGTCAAAACTTGGAAATGGAGTACAAAAATGAAATATTAATCTAAGAACTAAAAGAGAAAAAGAGATCTAAGCTAAGCAAAGCACAACACTCTTCCCCAAATGGGGAAGAAGAACTCAAAAAGTGTAGGACTCTTATTAATTTGATGCAATTGCCTTGGGAATGAGATCCTTGCAAGGTCTTTTGAAAAAAATGAAATAACTAATGAGAACTTTTAAACTTAGAGACCCTTGAGGGCTTTTTACAAAGGATAGTGCCTGTAGTATTTGTCTTTCTTGGTTTAAGTCTTCTCTTGGGTTAGATCTTCTTGAATCTTGCTTTCCAAAATCACCTTTTCTTCTTCAAAGTAACCTACACAAGTCTCAAAAAAGTCTCAACCAAGGCACCCATTAATCATTAGAAAAAGACAAAACAATGAAACTATTTAGACTAAAATCTATAAAAGACTTTGAAAAAACTAGATTTATGAGATTTTATTTCGAAATATGCATAAATGTAAAACGGACCAGCAAACAACATATGCTTAAAAGATGATGGGAAAGAGATCTAAAACATTAAAATTTTGAAATATTTTTGGTATATAAAATCTATCTTTTAAGTGAGAAAGAAAATGCAAACAAGTGCAAGCTAGATGCAAATTTTCACTACCCTACAAGCGAAATGGATGCAAGCTATGAGATCTAAAAATGCCTAAATGCTAACTTTTTCAATGCATGAAACTTATTAATAAAACGCAAAAAAGTGATATCTACCTACTAACTCCTTTAACAACCTTTTGTGTTTTTGTGAAGGTAATCAAGGATGGACGAAAGGAAGACTTAGAGGTGGGAAAGGAAGGCAAAGAGAGAGAAGAAGGGGTCTTAATGAGGGTGGACGAATGGATGAAGAGCAAGGTTGGAGCGAATGGAGAAGGGGAAGAAGGCTTGAAGGGATAAGTTGGACAAATGGAGAGATAGGCAAAAAGAAAAGTAAAGAGGAAAATGGGATCTAGGGTGGAAGAGTGAATGAGGAAGGATGAAGGTGGAGAGGGGCTTGAGGAGATAAGCCTTAGGGCCAAGTAACCAAGATTTTAAAAACGCTTTTGTTGATGGAGGAAGAGGCAAGTCTCCTCTAATTGTTTCTCCTCTTGAGATAAGAAAGTCCTTTGGGAACCTACAAGAAAGTTTGATTAGGTGCTAATAGCCATTGGTGGGCAAAGAGTAACTTGATCTCCAAGTCATTCTCCACCTTGTGTGAATCCTGCAAAACCCTTACACATTAAACAAGCCAAACCGAATAGTACATTTCTAACAATTATAGAACATATACTAAATAATGAAAAGCTTGAAGTAAAAAGTAAGGTGAGAAATATGTCACCAAGCAATGTGAAAGACAACCCCAAAGCTCTTGTATGGACCTCCAAAGTCACTAATTTATTCAAAACTTAAACAAATATTACAATGATTTTTGGGCAGAGTGTTCATGCTCAAAATCTCCATCAAAGAATGGCCAAAATGGCATCTCTTTATAGCAAAGATTAGCTACCTAACACCTAATTCGAATTGGCAATCTAGGAGAGCCAATGGCACTTGACAAAAATCGAACTCCATGTCAAAATTCCAATCACCATCAAGCTTGGAGTCAATCTTCACCAAACAAGTCGAGTTTCATTGATTGAGATGAGGAGGTGGCCTCCACCTAGGCAAGGCGCCCCTCATCTCTTCCTTGGAAGTATCACCCATGTAATAAGTGAATGCCATGTGGTAGAACTCGAGCTCTATTGAGGGTTGACGTGAGCTAGCTTGGAGATGGCGTGAGGATTGGGTAGGTGGCTTGGAGCTTAACCAAACTTTGATTGGAATCTTGGTAGTTGAGAGTGGGAGGTGGCCTCCACCTAGGAAAGGCACCCCCACTCCCATTCAATGCAACTCAAAGCTTGACTCAATCACCAATACTCATCCACATCACCCAATTCGAGTTTGCATGCATGGAGGGCGAATTAGCTTGGAGAGGTTTGCTTGTGTTGACTGTATACCCAACTAAATGATGACTGAGATGATTGGAATCTTCATTAATGTCCAGTGCCATGTCAATTAGCCTTTTATTTTATTCAAATTGATTTATTTTGGAGAGATTTGGATTATCTCCAAAATATTCAATTTTATTATTTTAATTAATAATTTCTCTGTAACTGGGTTTTTTGAGAAATTATTAATTATGAGGCCTAATTGACATCCAAAACTTAGGATAAACTGGTCCGGGGATCATGAATGATTTTTGGCTTAAGTCTGGAGCCTTCAATCACTGAATTCGGATCCCAAATGACTGACATATTACAAATTGAAATTTCTCCATTTAAACTATAGAGAAATTTATTAAAATTTAAAAAATAATTAAAAACCCAAAACCGGAGGACCCGGTAAAAATTTTTCGAATTTTTTTTTGAGGGTTCTAGGGACCTAGGACATGACCAACACCTATTCTAATAGTGTCTAGTAGGCTTATATACATCAGTTGGACTCTAATAACCCCCCATGGCTAATATTTTCAAAATCGAGCATTCCATCTTTGGAGGAAGCGGGAGAAAACCTCATCGATTATAGCTCAGCTATAGGCAAAGTATAATTGACAAGGGAAAAAACTCCCTGGAATACCTTAGTTGCTTAGGTGTGGAGCCCATAACCGTGGACATTTAGGAAAAGAAGGCTGTCATTGTAAAAAGAAAAAGAAGTATTTTACTTTTGAAGGTAGATATCACCTAGATAAACCTTATAAGCACAAATCAAAGTATCATAAAAAGTTTAAAAAATCAAAGAAGTTTTCCAAAAGATTTGTGAAAAGAAGGAAAGAAAAAGGATCTGGTGATGTTTGCTTTATCTGTGGAAAGAAAGGACATTGGGCATCTAAGTGTCCGGATAGGAAATCACGACCTCGGTTGGCAGCTCTCTGCACAACCTTGGATCCACAATGGTGGGATTTGTACAAAGTCTCTGATGATTCTCCTTCTCCCTCTGGAGAAATTATTTATTTGCCTGATTCAGAATCCGAAGACACTGATTCTGATATTTCTGCTGATGAGATTCCAGTTTTTGCTAAATGTGATCCCGAGTCTTGTACAGAGTCCGACACGGAACCACATTTCGGGGGGTGTGGAGTGCCTGATAATTTAGAACTTCCTGAGTTTGATTTTAATCTGTATATGTTTTCCAGAACAATCTCTCCTGTACAAATTGAGAAAAGAATTGCATCCATTGATTTATAGCTATCTACTATTCCCATTTTCAGACATCAAGAAAGAACTGAGCTTAGAGAAGAAAATAAAGCATTACAAGCTCAGCTGCAAGCTATGGGTAAAGAAAAAGGTAAAGAAAAGTTAGAATTAACTTTCAATCCTGCTGATTTGTATAAAGAATACCCAAGTGGCCATGCAGATAGACAAGCACACAGAACAGATAGGGAAAAGTTGTTAAGAAGTAAGCTCAAGGCCAAACAAGATGAAATAAGGAAACTGGTCAAAGAAGCAGATGATATTAAAAATGCTTTAACTATCTTGTTAATGGAAAAGACCAGTCATCAGAGGAAGAACTTTCAAATGAAATTGAAAGAGTATGTGGATATAAAGGAAATGGAAGTCCAAAAGAAGAATCTCCTGAAAAATCCCCTGAACATACTCCCTCTCCCAGATCTCAAAGCACAAGCCTTTTAGGAGCAGTCTCAGGACCTAAACTTTTCATCACTGTCAATTTTTGTCCTGATGAATTCAAACCCTACCCAATTCAATGCCTTATTGATTCTGGATGTCAGTTTAATCTTGCTCGAGGAAATGCTCTTCCTCAATTCTATTGGGAAAAGAAAAAAGAATTTGGTTCTGCAATTCAAGGCTCACCTGTATATTTAACTGGAAAAGTAAAAGATTTTCCTATTTCTTTGTCTTCTGTAAGTAGTTCCATTTCTTTATTTAGGTTTGACGAAATTAAAGAAGATTGTGTCATAGGGTCATATTTCTTAGTTTCTGCCAGTCCATTTTCTGTAGATACTAAGAAAATGATATTCCAGTGTACAGTTAATAATAAGTCTGTAAGTTTACCCTTGAGTCATACTTTTGTACAGCGTTGTAAACCAACCCCACAACAGTCCCAACCTCAGTCCAAAGTCTCTCTTGATAAGATGGAAAGGTGCATTTCATTTGCTGAACTTCATAGTGAGAAATACCTTGCTAGTATAACAGAGAGATTAAAATCAGATTGCTGCTCTGAAAGTCCTAATGCATTTTGGACCAGAGAAAAGTATTTTGTTTCTTTGCCATTTGATCCTCTCCAAAAGATCAAGCCTATGAAAGCCTCTGCTAGGCTAATGAGCCCCAGTGAAAGGGAATTCTGTTCTAAAGAAATACAAGAGCTTCTGAGTAAAGGATTGATTGAACCATCAAAAAGCCCTTGGGCTTGTAGAGCTTTTGTTGTTAACAAACACAGTGAGCAGAAAAGAGGAAAGCCCAGATTAGTTGTTAATTTCAAACCTTTAAATGCTGTACTCCAAAAGGTCAGGTATCCTTTGCCTGATAAAGCAAGTCTGTTGCAGAAAATTACTGGGTGTACTATTTTTAGTAAGTTTGATCTGAAGTCTGGTTTTTATCAGATTGGTATTGAGGCAAAGGACAGATATAAAACTGCTTTTGTTGTTCCTCATGGTCAGTATCAGTGGAAGGTGCTACCTTTCGGAATTAATAATGCTCCATCTGAATTTCATAAAAGGATGGAAGACATTTTTCGGGATATTCCATGGTTAGCAGTATTCATTGATGATATTTTAATTTGTTCTAAAAATCTTCAAGAACATTTAAAGCATCTTCAACAGTTTTATGATTTGGTCTATAAGCATGGGTTAGTCCTATCTGCCACCAAAATGGAGATAGGAAAGACTGAAATTGAATTTTTGGGTCTGCATATTAAATCTGGTCAGGTTGTGTTGCAAAACCATGTGCTGCAATCCTTTGAACATTTTCCTGATAAAATTTTGGATAAGACCCAGTTGCAAAGATTTTTAGGTTGCTTAAATTATATCAGACCTTTTTACAAAGGACAAGCTGCGGATATCCATTGCCTGCAGCAACGATTGAAGAAAAAGCCCATTTCATGGTCTGACCAAATGACTTTGGCAGTGCAGCAGATTAAAGCCAAAGTAAAGCAACTGCCAGCCCTGAATCTTCCGCAAGGGACTGGTAAATTAATAATAGAAACAGATGCTTCCAGTACAACATGGGGAGGTGTACTGCTTGAAGAAATTGATGGCAAAACCAATATTTGTGGTTATGCATCTGGTTCTTTCAAAGGAGCTGAATTGAATTACCCGAGCAGTCATAAAGAGATTCTGGCTGTCAAGAAGACAGTTAACCATTTCATCCTGTATTTAAAACCAGTCAGATTTGTTATCAGAATAGATTTAAAAATCATGCCAGGCATATTCAAAAATGAGAACCTTATGGCTGAGAATAGCAGTCGAATTTTAAAATGGTTTCTTTGGCTTAGCAACTTTGATTATGATATTATCTATAAGCCAGGATATTTAAATTGCCTTGCTGACATGCTGACACGTGAGACTGTGCAGATAAATTCTCCAAGCTTAAATATGTTTTCTGCTGGTCCCAGTGGTTCTGGTTCAGATCAAAATCAAAGTTATATGAGAGACAGGATGGTCTCTTACAAAGGAAAAGCTCCAATGCAAGAAGAAGAAGAAGCTCTTCGAGCTCCTCCAGGATCCTTGTTCCTAGCCCCATGGGATAAGGACATTTCTCAAGAAGAACGCCAGCAGTTGCTGGACTATGCTGATCGGCAAGAAGCCGAGAAATTCCTCAGCCTTACACTAATCAAAGAAATTCAAGAAAGCCCCTGTAAGTTGAAGATTCTGGAACGATGGGAGAAAGCAGCATTCAGAGGACTTCAGAAAGCCCAGGAAAAGCTGATAAAGTTAGCCAGAAAAGGTCACTCCAAAGCTGCTTCCCTAGGAGTTTTAAGTTCCAGTGCTGTTGATAACAGACCAGAATGGGATTTTGGAGCTAGTGATGTTGAGAAAAAAGATATCAGTGAATGGATAGATGCTTTTAAGAAGTACAGACCTGTCCTTGATCCTAAGTATGTTGGAGATGTTAATATGATGGCAGCAGAATCTTCAAACAGACTCATATCCTACTAGCACACTTTATTACAAACCCCATGGGGCCATGGTCATGTCGACTGAAACAAAATTGACTAGCCAAAACTGGCTAGGCATAAATGTTGGATCATCTGATACACTGGAGTACAAACATTCATCATGTTTGTCAAATGGTGGCTCTTCAGATAATCCAACTATGGTACAAATAAGTTGGTAACACTACCAAACAATATTAATCTAAAAGTGGGATCTACCTCCGAACAAGGTTGATCACTAGAACCACTAGTCCTTGAGACTTTCCAGCGAGTTGAAACTTCGGCAAGGAGGCTAATGGGGAACGAGAAGCTACCCCAAAGCTATGTGGCCTTTGGGATGCAATCCCAAAGTTTGCTTTCTCAAGTCAAGACTTGGAAATGGAGTATAATGAAATAAAAAAAGTTTAATCTAAAGCATGAAACAAGAGAGATCGAAACTAGCAAAGCAAAACACTCTTCCCCAAATGGGGAAGAAGAACCCAAAAGTGGAGGACTCCTCCACTTAGCCTTTTTATTAAACTTTTACAAATGCCTTGGGAATGAGACCCTTGAAGGACTTATGAGAATGAAGTAAACCTGGAAAACAAAGCTAGCTCTTATAAGCTATTACAAAGGATAGTAAAAGATAATGTCATGTTTTGGATCATCCTCATGGTTTGTCAAAGTGTTGCTTTGCTTGGATTTCTTTGTTCCGAAAGTTTTCAAGCCCTTTTCACTTTCAAAGTACCTACAACAAAGCCCAATCTCAAAGCACCCTTTAGCCTTAGTATACAAATTAAAAGAAACCTAGATCTAGAAACAAAATTGAAACTATCTAACTTTGGAAAGTGTAAAAGTATGATGTAAAAATGCCTAACTTACTAACTTTTCAAAGAGAATGCGACTAACAATAAAATGCAAAATGTGAGATCTAGCCACTAACTCTTTAACAAGAATGCAAATTAACTACTAATTAACACTTAAAAAGTTTTTATTTGTTGTTTTTTGTGAATTTAGGGCTTTCTTGAAGATGGACGAAGAGGAGAAAGGCTAGGGTGGACAAGAGGAAGAGAGGCTCAAAATGAAGAAAAACGAAACTAGAGAAAGCCTTTGAAGGAGGTAAGACGAGAGCAAATGGAAGGAGACAAAACGAGAGGGCAAAGAGGAGGAAAAAGGAAGGTTTTGAAGGCAAAAACGAAGGGGTGAAGAAAGCTTAAGGAGGAGGGTTTTGGAGAAGATGGACGAGAGGGAAGAGGAATGAAATGAGAGAAACAAGAGGGAGACGAATGGGAGGAAGAAACAAAAAGAGAGAGGAGATGGAGGAGCGAATGGAAGTGGGAGAAGGCCAAAAGATGGGCAAAGTATAGATCTAGGCTTCTCACAAAGTAACAAGTAACCAAGATTGATAAAAATTTTGCTGATGGAGGAAGAGGCAAGTCTCCTCTATTTGTTTCTTCTTTTGAGATAAGAAAGTCCTTTGGGAACCTACAAGACAATTTTGATTAGGTGCTAATAGCCATTGATGGGCAAAGAGTAGCTTGATCTTCAAGCCATTCTCCACCTTGTGTGAATCTTGCAAAACCCTCAAAAATTAAACAAGCCAAACTGAACAGTATATTTCTAAGAATTACAGAACATATACTGAATAATGAAAAGCTTGAAATAACAATAAGGTGAGAAAGATGTCACCAAACAATGTGAAAGACAACCCCAAAAAGCCTTGTATGGACCTCCAAAGTCACTACTTTATTCAAGAATCAAACAAATGTTACAATAATATTTTGGCAGAGTGTTCATGCTCAAAATCTCCATGAGAGAATGGCCAAAATGGCATCTCTTTATAGCAAAGTTCAAGAGCCAGCTAACCTAATTCGAATTGGCTTTGAGAAGAGAGCCAAAAGCCTTGACATAAATCGAATTCCAATCAAACCTATGTCTAAAACCAATCAACATGTAGCTTGGAGCTAATCTCACCAAACAAACTCAAGTTCGGAGTTTATGTGGATGGGGAGGTGGCCTCCACCTAGGCAAGGCGCCCCCCATCCTCTTCTTGGAAGTATCACCATCAAATGGTTGAAGGACAAGTGTAAACTCGAGCTCCAATAGAGATATGCGTGAGCCTCCTTGAGATGGCGTGAATCCTCTAGTAATCAATGCATGTGGTTGATGTGGGAGTGCTTTTTGAGTTGTATAAGGAGCCAAGCCACTTGATTGCACATATTTAGGAGGGCGCCTACCATAGGCTTTAATGCCATCCAACCAAACCATTAATCACTTGACACATCACAAATTCGAGTTCTTGGTGAAGGAGGGCGAGTTGCTTGGTGAAGATAAGCTTGTGCTGACTGTATACTCAACTGAATGATGAATGAGATGATTGGAATCTTCATTAATGTCTAGTGCCATGTCAATTAGCCTTTTATTTTATTCAAATTGATTTATTTTGGAGAGATTTGGATTATCTCCAAAATATTCAATTTTATTATTTTAATTAATAATTTCTCTGTAACTGGGTTTTTTGAGAAATTATTAATTATGAGGCCTAATTGACATCCGAAACTTAGGATAAACTGGTCCGGGGATCATGAATGATTTTTTGGCTTAAGGTTGGAGCCTTCAATCACTGAATTCAGATTCCGGATGACTGACATATTACAAATTGAAATTTCTCTATTTAAACTATAGAGAAATTTATTAAAAATTAAAAAATAATTAAAACCCGAAACCAGACGACCCGGTAAAAAAATTTCTGAGGGTCCTAGAGACTTAGGACATGACCAAAACCTATTCTAATAGTGTCTAGTAGGCTTATATACATCAGTTGGACTCTAATAACCCCCCATGGCTCAGATTTTCAAAATCAGGCATTCCAGCTTTGGAGGAAGCGGGAGAAAACCTCATCAATTGTAGCTCGGCTATAGGCAAAGTATAATTGACAAGGGAAAAAACTCCCTGGAATACCTTAGTTGCTTAATCAAGTCATGGGGAATCGAGACACTCAAAATCCTACTAGCACACTTTATTACAAACCCCGTGGGGCCATGGTCATGTCGACTGAAAACAAAAATTGACTAGCCAAAATTGGCTAGGCACAAATGCTGGATCATCTGATACACTGGAGTACAAACATTCATCATGTTTTTCAAATGGCGGCTCTTCAGATAATCCAACTATGGTGCAAAATAGGTGATAACAAACTCTAAGCACTCTATGATAACCAACAGTAAAAAATAATGAATTAGATTGCACTATCTTTACCTTACTAAGATAAACACCTCATTCAAAAGCTAGTGATTGATCAATAAACAAGCATGAATAAACATGTAAAGACACAGATTACTTCATATGTTAAAATAGAACATGATCATCCACACCATGAGAATCCACACATAGAATTGCCTTCAAAGCCTTTTATTCATAAACAAATGTAGAAGTATTACAAAGATAGGAGTAGAGGTTGCACTTTCTCATGCTCAACAATGAGGAAAGAACATGCTTAAATAGAAAAACCCAACGAGGGAGTGCGCCCAAGTTGAGGAGAGAAGGGTGGACGGATTGGTGGAGGAGATGGTGGAGAGAATAGGGGCTGCCATCCCTATGTTTTGGCTGCTAAATTGCAGCACAAACATGGTAACACAAAATCACTATTTCAGCTGCAACTTCCATGAATCGTGGGCATTCCTACTTCACCAAATGCGCCCAATGCAAAGGAAATGCGCCTAGCTATAGAGAGGGAGTCATACCCACCAAACATGCTGTCCATATGACACAAATATCAGCCTAAAACACTCCTTGAACAGTGCTGATCCAAATCAGTCCCCAAATCTCTCCAAATTTTTATTTTTTTTAAGTCATTTTTCACTTTTCTGCATTTTTTATGACTTTTTTTGGTTTTTTGGGTTTTTTGACCATAGGTGAAAAATTAAACACCCAAACATTAGAAAAAGTGGGTTTTAGGGGTTAGGGGTTGCTCTGAGTTGGAAAAGGAGCACCCCTAAGGCAGAAAATACCTCCAGACACCACTTTCAGGCCAATTACAATATTTTCAATTGAACCATTAAAAAATGGCCCAATTTACGGAAAAAAAATACTTTTCGCCGGAAATTAAAAAACAACCTAGGGGGACTTAGCACATGTCCATATGACTCAAAATAATGTCTAGCATGTTCATATACATTGACCCATGGACTTTAACAATCCCCTAAGGCCCGTTAACCTCCCAAGGCATTCCAGCTTTGGAGGAGCAGGAGAAAAACCCAAAAATTATGTTATGCACTAATGCAAGACATAATTAATAGGTGAAAAAACTCCTTGGAATACCTGATTTAGTCAAAAAGTCCTAGGGAACCAAGTCCTTTACAAAACACCATGCTAGTACATTTTATTACAAACCCCGCAAGGCCATGGACATGTGGAAAAAATTAAAAAAGGGGGCCTTTAAAAGGCTTGCTGAACATCAAATCATCGAAAATGAACATGTAACATGTTCAACTTTGCTCGCTCACTTGATAGTCCAACTAAGTACAACTTAGCTGGAAACACTTGCCAGATGCCTGCATGTTTTTGTCAATTTTAGCAGCCATATCTTGGGTTATTAAAAGAGTGGCGGGCTCTTTATCTTTGAGTTGATACTGCATTTCACCACTAAGTGCTTCAATGGAGTATAGCAAGATGGTTTGAGCATTAGGCTTGTAGTCGATATGCATACTGTTTATTAAGTCGGTTAACTTCTTGTTAAACTCATCCACAGTTTCATTTTCGCTTCTCTTGATATTGTTCAAGGCAACCAGCTGATGACGTGGCTCTATCTTTTCCCCAAATTTGTTGGTGAAAGCAGTTTTGAATGTAGCAAAAGTTGCAAAGGAGTTATCAGGTAGATTGATGAACCAGTCACCAACATCTCCGTACAAAGATAGTGCAAGAAGTTTCATGTAAACATCATCATGTTTGTGAGCTGGATCCCTGACATAGGCGCTAATACATTTGGTGAAGCTTTTAAGATGATGAGTTGCAATGATGGCATCAGTGCCAGTGAATATGGGCAGTTTGTCTATAGCCTTGTCTGGTAGATCATGTGGTTGACCTGCTATCTGAGAAGTGTCAAGGGGACTGAAACATTCACCCATTGTGTCAGATCAACATTTATTATTTTTTACAAAAAGAGAATGGATGTCCGAAATAGATTCAGATCCAAGATTCTCAAGGATCCTACGAGAAGCTAGCTTATTCAATCTCCTCCTATAAACCTTTTCAGGTTCAAGGATGAAACTAAGTAAGCCTTCATAGTTTCTTCTAGTTGAATACCTTGGTAAGTTATTTGATAGTGGAGTCGCCAGGTGGATTCAAGTTTAATATCGGAGAGTTGATTAAACTAAAAATCTACCAAAAGAAAAGGTAGAAAACTAAGAAAAAACTAAGGTCGTCCAGGAACAAAAAAGATTTGTCCCCGGCAGCGGCGCGAAACATGTTGTCCGCCGAGATGCACACCAGCAGCATAAATCTTTCAATAGTTGTTTCCTCACTACAAGTGGGAAAGGTGTGGCCTTGGGGGCAAGCAATGAGCCAGGTACTGTCACTTGAATTCCAGCTCCTCCGTTTAGGCAAACTCCTAACGAAGCCAAGGGGGGTTGTCCCTAACAAAGAGTTTGTCTAAGACTCTGTGTTTTTTAAAGTATTTTTTTGGGTGTACGATGTGAATAGATGTTGTTTAGGAGTTTTAAGATGAACACAATAATAATTAGGCAATCCACGTTGCAGTTGCAAAAGATAAGATGAGATACACAATTGATAACTGAAAATTAAAGCATCCACAGAATGATAATGACTTAAGCAAATAAAGGACAAATGGTCCAAATTAGGTGATAAATATAAGTTTCAAGACCAGTGCTAATGGAGTCAAAAGTGCTTGGGATGCTGAAATACAAGTCTCAATATGTGTTTGTGAGATCGTTTTGCAATGCTCTTGGTAAATTTTATTGTGTATTTTGAGATGAGTTGATTATTATGGCTAAAGGGAATTTCCAACCGACACGCAAGGTACTGGAAATCTGTCCGGGAAATACTCTAAATGGCTCCGTTCGAAGACATGACGGACCACGCAGTTCTCTAGCTAGGCGCTCAATAGCTAACCAACAACTAGAGTTTGAACATGGTTGTCCAGTGCCCCCACTTGGAATTTCCCCACTTTCGAGTATTGTATCGCTCAACGCCGGATTCGTTGGTTATGGGGTGAAGATTTTATTATGGTTTAAAATTGAGAGATTAAGCAACCAATACCGTTTCTGAGTATTCCAACCTTTTTCAAGGTTGGCCAGAGCATACGTGGTATGGAGAAACGAATAAATTCCAATTTTAAAGGGAGAATGAGTTGTGAGTGTTTTATTTAGAGCATAAAAGACAAACCTCTCCGACAGAGAGTACTCCTGATCCGCCTTATGGTGAGATTCAAGAGTCTTATCTAATCTATATGCAAATGCACAATGCAGACAATACTCTCCGATAGAGAGTGCTCTTGACTTGTCTTATGACAAGTTCAAGAGACTTTGTGTTCCTTTTAAGAAATTAAACAATTATAAATAACAAGAACACAACAAGATAGCTCAATATGAAATGAAAGACTAAACTAGCAAATAGTATTCTAAGAAAACAAGAGAGATCTAAACTAGCAATTAGTGATCTAAGAAAACAAGAGAGATCTAAACTAACAATTTAGTGATCTACTTGCAAAAAGATGAAACTAAGCTAAGAGTGAAGCAAACTTCCCCAAATGGGGAAGTTGGGTGTGGTTTGCTTCACTCTTAGCTTAGTTTCATCTTTTTGCAAGTAGATCACTAAATTGCTAAAACAAAGACACTACAAACTTCTCCAAATGGGGAAGTTGGGTGTGGGAGCCTTAAATCCCACTTGCTTTTTATTAAGTGATTACAATGCCTTGGGAATTCAACCCTTGAAAAAGAACTTTGAAGAAAATAGAAGTAGAAGATTATTTATGAAGCTCTTAAAAGCTTTTTACAAAAAGGAGAGTGGTTTGGTCTTGTTTGGTTTTGCACTTCTTGTTTTTCTTTTGGTTTCTTCTTGATCTTGCACTTCTTCTTGATGTTTTGGTCTTTTTGATGGTTTCTTCTCTTCAAGTTTGTTTTCTTCTTTCAACATCTACAGCAAAGCAAGCTTCAAGCACCCTTTAGTCATTAGTCAAAAAAAAATCAAAATTGAAACTACTCCTAGATCTAAGATTGCAAAATTTGAAAGATGAGATCTAATGCAAAAAATGCAACTAAGTTAAGCTTTTAAATGAGATGCAAACTTTGAAAAGACTAAGATCTAAGAATGAGATTTAATATGCAAACTAACATGCAACAATATTGAGATTTAAATGAGAAAATCTTTAACTTAGGCAATGAACTAGATGCAAGACTTAAAAATGAACTAAGTTAAGAGATGAGATCTAAATGAAAGCTTTTAAACTAGCTAAGATCTAAAAGAAACTTCTAACAAGGTGAAGGAAGCAAGGGGAACGAAACAAGAAGAAGGAAAGGAGTGAAAGGTAAGGGAAAAAGAGAAGAATGGGAAGCCACAACAAAGAAGGAGCAGCAAGCTGTAAAACAGCAGTAAAGGGACAACAACAAATGGAAAATCAAGGTAAACAGTAGGAGACAAATAGAGAGGAAGAGAAGACAAATCAGCGAATGGAGCAAGGAAACAAAGTAAGCGAAGGTAAAGAGGAGGAAGAGAAGGGCGAAAGGGAGACTAGCAAGGAAGGTCAAAGAGAGCAAGCGAATGGAGAAAGGAGAAAGAAGATGAAGCAAGCGAAAGGAGGAGGATGAGAGAGCCAAACAAGGCAAGGGAAGGAGAAGCCAAAGAAGATGGAACTTTGTAGAGTTTAGGGCTTCTTGAAGTAACAAGGGTCTAAAAATTGTTTTTAAAGATGGATCTTGGAGCAAGCTTCTCAAGCTCAATTTGAATCACAGATTTGATCCTTGGAGAGCCCTGGAATGCACAAGTTTGTTAGAAAAATATTGGTGAAGAGGAGAAAGAGGCAACCGAGCTCAAGCTCCACTTCACTTTTGATAGATCTACACAATACACAACTCACAAAAACACTTGATCAAGCTTAGTATGATAAATAAAATGGGACAAGAAGAAGCATCAACATTACCGACTATAGTTTGCACTTCTAAATCACATCAAAGTTTCAAACCCAACATCAATGAGCAAATTGTAACTACAAATACTCACCCTATGGACTTAAGAAAGACTTCTAAGCTAAAGAATGATCAAGCATTAACAATATGAGCAATGTAAAAGAACAATATCACCTTATCATATGTGAAGCATTCCTCATGAAAAATTTGAGCACACCATGCAGACCTCCAAAGTCACTTTTATTCCAATATAGCAAATGCTGAGAGCTATTACAAAAATGGCAGAGTAATGTTGCACAAAAAATTCCATGATAAGAGAGCCCAAAGGATTCCTCTTTATAGAAAAACTAAGAGCCAATACCCTAATCAAGTTTGGCATGCATGAGGAGCCAATTCGCATGAGCTTGGAGAGACTTCATGTGATTGAGGCAATCGGTGGAGAGATTCACGTGAAGGTAGGTGGAGTGGGTAGAGGATGAGGTGGATCCTCTCCTCATTGGAACCCACACTCACATTTGGAACTGTTATCACATATATAGTAGCCGGGCTACCATACATTATTTTTCTCATTCCAGTACATTATTCAGCCAGTTCCCTTGCATTTGAGATGCCGAGATGAGCATTTATATTGGATCACTATCAGATTGTGGACAGCAGTTATATTCCCCATGCCATGACTGAGTTTCAGGACACTCAGAGAGATGCCCGATATAGCCATTATGCCATTGGTACAGAGCAGACAGTAGTGCCCAGAGTTACAGCAGCAGTCTCAGAGGACAGATGATGGTACAGGTTGATGAGCTTTCAGGTATATGACTCAGCAGGTATACTATTGTGTTATGGTTAGATTGCTTTTATACTTATTCTTATAGCATGTCTTAGCACTTAGTGTCATGATCTGGCGATCATATAGATATGTTGACCTGGTTGACCTATTATATATATATTACTGTCCCTACTCAGACTTAGAAGTTCACTATTCATACTCATTGGTACATACCCTCCTTAGGGAGAATAGAGGTGATCATTACACCATACTATGGCTTGCTAGTGTTGGCTTCATCTTTTCATTGTCTTCATCCATCCGTGGCCTACCTTTTAGATTATTACCTTGATTTGCTACTTGACTAGTGACATGGAGGACCTTTCCCCACTGTAGCCTCTGTACTGGATGAGCTTCCTTGTTTATTGTGTCTCGGCTCTGAGTTGGTGACAAAACTTACCTATGGTGAGTTGGAGTTCCTTGAGAATTCCCCCTAGTCACTAAAGTTGTGTTGGCTAAACCTGAAACTTTTAGTGCTGCCATCAATACAAAATCTGGAAAAAATCAAATGCTATATCTTGTATATGAAAGAAATGCCAAATGAAAATGGCCATGAAAAATAAAATGTTATATCTTTTGGAAAAATAAATACCTAGGTAAACAAGCTGTCCATGACACACCTAGAAGTGCTCAGGTAAACAAGTGCCTTAAAAACACACCTGCAGCAGAAAGCCTAAAAATAAATGTAAATCTATGCAATGTGTTTGTAAACACACATAGATCAAGGCTATGGAAAACTCAGGCCCAAAAAGCAATGGAACTTAAATGTTATATCTAAACAATTGCTGGCCTTGCTTGTATTATGGATTGTGCGCATCTGTGAAGGTGAATAAACCCTCTTTAAACAACTCATCCATTTGTGAGACACCGCCATTCCCTGTGTTATTGCTCATTCAGTATATACTATGGTGTGTATCCCCTTTCCCTTGCCGAAGTGTCACAAAATCAAGTCAGTCAAGTCATCCCTTAGCCTAGCCAGTTATTTCAGCCTTCACCCTTCACTAGCAAATTGATCACAACTATGAAGTGAGTATGGTCCTGAAAGTCTAGTCTGAGTAATAATAATAATTAACGACACTATATATTTGGATTTAGATCGCCAGTCATGATTACTCTGTGTTTTAGTAGCTATTTGAATAAATTGTAAAGCATGTATTAACCTTGACACCTTGCAGCAGCCATGGATGATAGTCTGAGTTGTATTTGGTCTTGGTTAGACCTAGTTTGACCATGGAGGACCATGAGACATGAGATGTTGGACCTTATGATGATATGGATAGATGATATATGGTCTATGTACACATACAGGATGATTCTATGCAGCAGCTACAGGGTTATGATGATGATTCTGGGGATACAACAGTGTTTGGTCATTTACAGATCATTATTATTGGCATTGTTCCGGTACATTGGATATTTATTTTGATCATGCAGAGATTCATATGGTGTATGAGTACACATCTTGGATGGATTTGGACCTTCTGAGTCCAATGGGACAGTTTGTTTTCAGTTCCGGGCACTTACAGTGATGATTTAGCCTCAGTAGGCTGTCCTAGTGCAGTTTTGGTCTTTTGGAGGCCCTGTCGGAGCAGAGATGACTTTTATCCGGTTGACCTAGGGCGCTGATGATGGAGGGGGTGGTCCAGCCACTTGTTTTTACCATATTACCCCCCTCCCGGACACATTGGTGCCCTCACCTTAACAGCGCCATCACTCCAGGAGGCTGTTTGGGCAGTTTCACGCTTCCCGAGGCAGTTCAGGATTGGTAGAAATGGCTATTGAGGAAATCGATTTGGGCTACTGAGGCAAAGTTATGGCATGGGATGATCAGTGATGATAGATCGGGACCTTCCACACCTCCTCCTGCAGTTTCAGCTTCATCGGGGCCCGCATCCATCACTTATGGCACTTTCTGTGGATTTTTGAGGTCTTTTGAGGACCACGACTTCACCTTGGAGGCACGATTTGGTACTTTCATGATTATTTATTGGTTATTGTGCCATGGGGATTGACCAAGGAGGGATAAAATTACCCCTTGGACCCACCATGAGCCTCTTATGATATTTTGTCATCATGATTTGGTGGGACTCCCCTCTCCTAGGGCGACTTTGTCCACTTATGTTATATTTTATGTGTGATCCATGTATTATGTTGTTGAGCTCATCTCAACCATTGATTAGACATTTGTATCTTTTAATCTTAGCCACTCATTCAAAAAGTGGTTAGGGTTTTGGTGCCTCTCCTTCCTATTTAAAGGAGAGAGCTTCTCATTGTAAAGGGACTTTTGGCTCTGGATTATTGGAATAGAAAATTATTATTGCATCTATCTCCAATGTTGTGGTGAATGTTTTTGGTGTTCGTTCGTTGGTTCTTCCTTTGCACTGAGTTATTGGAGATCTTGTTTGCCATATCTATTGTACCACGATTTTGCATCTACAGGTGGAGGCCGATTTGCTTGGAGGAGGAGGTATTGGTAGGGGAAGACTCTCCCTACTTCTTCTTTGGAGCTCTTCGTTGGTAACAGGGAGTATTACTGTCCCAGGACCTTCTATTTCATGTTACTATTTGCATTTCTCTTGTATTTCTTCCATGCTTGATCTTACTGATTGAATTTCATTCCTTGGTTTGACAGGTAGAGGAAGGCGCACTTGTGGACTAGGGCATCAACTTGGCAAGCAAATCAACAATCTCTCATTTGATCTCTGCGGGAATCTTCCTCAACATCAAGGCATCTCAACCACATCATTCAGGTATGATCTCAAGGTAAGTTCTATCTCCATAGTCTATCCAATTGTCAAAAACACTTAAAACCCTAATTAATTAAAACCCCAATTTTACATTTTCTTAGATCTACTGAGATCTAGTGGGTTGTTGGGCATGATATTGAAAACCCACCTCTATAGCATCCACGGCATCCCGGATCTATAGAGGATTGGCTTCCGTTTGACCCCTCTCCCAAGCCAACTTAGCTTCTCCCAAGGAAGGCGCACTTCACCATTTGAGCAAGTTGACCTAGATCTAGTTGATGGGTGTTTGAGATTCCACTTGATTTGACATCTACACATCAAATAACATACACCCAGGTTGTCCCTTTCTTGAAAATCACCTTGTGGGCCCCATTCCACATTTTAAGGGATTTAATCCCCATTTTGGACCACTTGGAACACTAAAACTCAGATCTACAAAGATCTAACCGGTGGATTGCCACAAAATTATAGATCCATATCCCTACTTGACTGATCTACCCGGATCTAAAGTTTGGATGCCATCCGACATGATTTGACCCACCTAAACCCCGTTTCAAGCCTCCTTAGGGAAAGTCGCACCACCTTGGAGAAGTGAGTTCACTCACTTCGAGGAACTGGGTACTTGAGATTTTTGCAGATCCGGATTCAGAATAATTCAAAACCTAGGTCTAGACTGTCACTTTGTCAAATCTTGCCTTGGGGATTGCATTCCTTGTTTTTAGGGATTGTGGTCCACTTGGGTCAAACCTAGATCTAGACACATTTATCCATCAAGGCCTATACTGTCCACTTATCTCATGTTGTAGGAGTCCTAAACCATAAAGTCAACCCTACTTTGACTCCACTTCCCAATTCCCAAGGCACTGGTTTATCTCCAAGTCAACCCACTCTCCTAGATTGTTGGATTGACTTGTGGTTTGACTTTTGCATGGTGAACTATACCTTTGAAGACATCATGGACTATGGTCAAGATTGTCTCATGTACTAGTTAGCCCCAGTCTGACCCCTAAACAACCCTGCATTGGACACGGTTCCCAAGGCAGTGGATCTTTTGACATTGACCTAGTACACTAGCCCTAGATCTCACTTTAAACATTGCAAGTCACTTTCACTTCAACTATGAACTAAAGCTATACCTATTAAACCCCTCACTTGGCTTGTGACTTCATCCTTAGGTCTAGGATAAACCATACACCTAACTTCACTTGGAAATACCCTGATTTGGTGTCTTGGTTTTGATCTCTCCTGTCGGGAGTAGATCGGGTCTCCCCCTTTGTTGTCTGGGCTAGATAACATAAAGTGAAGGTTGCCTCGACTGGCGTGACAACCATATACATTGGAGGTCGAGGTGATCGTGGTTGCACCTTTCAAGTTGCCCTTCCCTATTGCCATCCATGACTGGATCCTTCCATAGGGGTAACTACAGTTTAGGTGATAACATTTTGGCGCCGTTGCCGGGGACGCAATAGGCTTACCCTGGTTCGATATATTATTTTTGTTAAAGCTCTCCTCCCCTTTCTCTTTGCCTAACATTTTGGCGCCGTTGCCGGGGACGCAATAGGCTTACCCTGGTTCGATATATTATTTTTGTTAAAGCTCTCCTCCCCTTTCTCTTTGCCTAACATTTTGGCGCCGTTGCCGGGGAGGCAATAGCTTGCCCTAGTCCTTCCCGCATATACAACGACACATATCTTGGTAGAAGAGTTTAAATCTACCTGGCGACTCCCAACCGTGACTCCGCTGAGGAGCGAGCTCATTTACATCCTTACAACACTAAGACAAATCTTATCATTATCTAGAACCCATGGGGTGCATCATTTTGTTTTCAGGTTCTTGAATTTAAAAATAAATATAAAAATATAAAAAATAAAAAATAAAAAATATAAAAAGATAAAAATTATTATCCATGGCTGCTTCCGAGCGACCTAGAACTTTCGGTCGTTTAAAAGTTTTTGACTTTTCAAAAATTGTTGGGTATCCTCATCATATTCCTCATCAAGCATGTGCAAGGTTGCCTATTTTCGATGGAAGTTATGAAATCTCTGCTAAAAGACACCTTGAACTTTTTAGGGAAATTATTAAAGAGTTATCCATAACCCATGAGGATGTGTGTATGAGACTATTGGCTTCATCTTTCAAAGAAAGAGCTGGACTCTGGCTTTCGAATTTGAAACCCAATAGCATTTCTGGTTATGACATGTTTGAAGATAAATTCCTAGAAGAATGGGGAAGTGAATTCGATGATATGTATCTTTCAAATCAAATCCGAGATCAAAACCCTCCCCTTTCCGATCCTATTGTTGAATCATTTAACAATCGAATATCAAGTAATTTGTCAACATCCGGAGATGACCTTTCCTGCCCAATTTCTTCTGATGATAGGTCTTCTACTTTTGAGTCAATCGAAAGTCTAATCTTTAATCATTGTACAAATCATAAGTTTTCAAATTGCTTCTTAAGTAGCCCTAGTCCTGATCCTGAGGGAATTTCTAAGGATGAGCTTTTAGTTAACAAGTCTACTGAAGTTCCTCCCTCAGAGAAACTCATGAGTCATTCTATTTTTAGTGATCATTCAATTCCTTATCAACTTACTGAAGAAGAAGAAAGTAGGGACATAGATCAAGATCCTCTAGTGGTGATTTCAGGTGATCATTGTGCAAATAATCAGGATATGTTAAATGAAATTATTAATCTCACCCCTGATCAATTAAATGAAAATGATCACTTATCCTCTTATAATTTTAATGATGAATTAATGAAAGATCAATATCAAGATGAGGAAGAGTTTATAAATCATACTAGGTGTTCTAATCTTTGTTCCACTTCTTACAATGAATCTTTAAATTTTTCTTTTTTCATCTTTAATCAAGATAACTTAGAGTTAGATAGTTATGGTCAATCTTGTCCTCAAGTTGTAAAAATTAAATTTGATCATCAGCTTGAAATTATTCCTAGCATAAAGAATGTTTTTCAAAATCCAAGGTCAAACTTGTCTATCCATTTGGGAGAAATTTCATATTTGCAATCCACCCTCCTTTCCCAATTCTTTCAATCGTCTTTGGGTTGGTGCTCTAGTCAATCTTTTGCCTTGGAAATTTTTAATAGGAAGTATAAGCATGATTACATGTTTGGAGAAAAAGCACTTCATGTCCCTTTTCAGTCACTTTGGAACCATAATGTATGTTGTCAAGTTATCAATCATTCTTGGTGGCTAGAAAAGGTGTTTAAAGATCAATTCCATATTTTCTCCATTTTTGAGCATCAAGTGGGTCTGACTTTGATTTTCCGTCTTTTAAGCTTTAATTTATTCCCACTTGAATTTTTGATCATCAGTCCCAAGGAGAATCAAATTGAATATGTAAGAAAAGTAAATGAGGAAGCTATGTTTTGTGAAAAAGAATTGAGTTCCAAGCCTTATAGTTTTTCTCCATCAATCTTAAGCAATAACTTGCATGAATTTTATGATCCTATCAATTCTTGGATGGAGGATGTTTGCATCAGTCAATCTCTTCCTTGGCATGATTTCATTTTGCACCATGCAAACCTTTATTCAATTTTTGAACAAACCTGGAAGATTGCATTATCAAATTCTCTGATCTTTAATCCAATCATGACTTGTTTCATTACCAGAAATCCAAGAAGAATCACTAATATGTTTAATGAATGGTTACACTGGATTTATGATTTTACCTAGCATTTGTGCTAACTGGTTAGATTAGGGTAGGTAGGAAACCAAATAAGCCTACTTAGGCAGTAGTTAGTCTTTTCAGCCATTGAGTCTGGCACCTTTTTAGTCTCTAAGCTCCTTTGTAAGCTCCTAGTTTAACTGAGTACCTGTCACTTTTTCTTTTCCTGCACAATAAAACTCAAATTTTGCAAATTATGTTAATTTACTTTCTGCATTTATATTTTATGCATTTATATTTCTGACATAGAGTAGATTTTATTTCAGTTGATTTTATTATTTTTCCCACACATGCGGCATGAGGTATTTTCTTTAGATGTTTGTGAATGCAGAAAATAGGTTGCAAGAATAAAAGCTGGAAGTAAAATGGTAGAGTGTTGGATCATGGATTCGAGTAGCAGAGTTCGAGGACCAGAGATTCTGAGGTTCTCAAGCGCTCATTTCAGCAGAGCACTTGTCCCAGCCGGAGCCAGATGTTATCACATATATAGTAGCCGGGCTACCATACATTATTTTTCTCATTCCAGTACATTATTCAGCCAGTTCCCTTGCATTTGAGATGCCGAGATGAGCATTTATATTGGATCACTATCAGATTGTGGACAGCAGTTATATTCCCCATGCCATGACTGAGTTTCAGGACACTCAGAGAGATGCCCGATATAGCCATTATGCCATTGGTACAGAGCAGACAGTAGTGCCCAGAGTTACAGCAGCAGTCTCAGAGGACAGATGATGGTACAGGTTGATGAGCTTTCAGGTATATGACTCAGCAGGTATACTATTGTGTTATGGTTAGATTGCTTTTATACTTATTCTTATAGCATGTCTTAGCACTTAGTGTCATGATCTGGCGATCATATAGATATGTTGACCTGGTTGACCTATTATATATATATTACTGTCCCTACTCAGACTTAGAAGTTCACTATTCATACTCATTGGTACATACCCTCCTTAGGGAGAATAGAGGTGATCATTACACCATACTATGGCTTGCTAGTGTTGGCTTCATCTTTTCATTGTCTTCATCCATCCGTGGCCTACCTTTTAGATTATTACCTTGATTTGCTACTTGACTAGTGACATGGAGGACCTTTCCCCACTGTAGCCTCTGTACTGGATGAGCTTCCTTGTTTATTGTGTCTCGGCTCTGAGTTGGTGACAAAACTTACCTATGGTGAGTTGGAGTTCCTTGAGAATTCCCCCTAGTCACTAAAGTTGTGTTGGCTAAACCTGAAACTTTTAGTGCTGCCATCAATACAAAATCTGGAAAAAATCAAATGCTATATCTTGTATATGAAAGAAATGCCAAATGAAAATGGCCATGAAAAATAAAATGTTATATCTTTTGGAAAAATAAATACCTAGGTAAACAAGCTGTCCATGACACACCTAGAAGTGCTCAGGTAAACAAGTGCCTTAAAAACACACCTGCAGCAGAAAGCCTAAAAATAAATGTAAATCTATGCAATGTGTTTGTAAACACACATAGATCAAGGCTATGGAAAACTCAGGCCCAAAAAGCAATGGAACTTAAATGTTATATCTAAACAATTGCTGGCCTTGCTTGTATTATGGATTGTGCGCATCTGTGAAGGTGAATAAACCCTCTTTAAACAACTCATCCATTTGTGAGACACCGCCATTCCCTGTGTTATTGCTCATTCAGTATATACTATGGTGTGTATCCCCTTTCCCTTGCCGAAGTGTCACAAAATCAAGTCAGTCAAGTCATCCCTTAGCCTAGCCAGTTATTTCAGCCTTCACCCTTCACTAGCAAATTGATCACAACTATGAAGTGAGTATGGTCCTGAAAGTCTAGTCTGAGTAATAATAATAATTAACGACACTATATATTTGGATTTAGATCGCCAGTCATGATTACTCTGTGTTTTAGTAGCTATTTGAATAAATTGTAAAGCATGTATTAACCTTGACACCTTGCAGCAGCCATGGATGATAGTCTGAGTTGTATTTGGTCTTGGTTAGACCTAGTTTGACCATGGAGGACCATGAGACATGAGATGTTGGACCTTATGATGATATGGATAGATGATATATGGTCTATGTACACATACAGGATGATTCTATGCAGCAGCTACAGGGTTATGATGATGATTCTGGGGATACAACAGTGTTTGGTCATTTACAGATCATTATTATTGGCATTGTTCCGGTACATTGGATATTTATTTTGATCATGCAGAGATTCATATGGTGTATGAGTACACATCTTGGATGGATTTGGACCTTCTGAGTCCAATGGGACAGTTTGTTTTCAGTTCCGGGCACTTACAGTGATGATTTAGCCTCAGTAGGCTGTCCTAGTGCAGTTTTGGTCTTTTGGAGGCCCTGTCGGAGCAGAGATGACTTTTATCCGGTTGACCTAGGGCGCTGATGATGGAGGGGGTGGTCCAGCCACTTGTTTTTACCATATTACCCCCCTCCCGGACACATTGGTGCCCTCACCTTAACAGCGCCATCACTCCAGGAGGCTGTTTGGGCAGTTTCACGCTTCCCGAGGCAGTTCAGGATTGGTAGAAATGGCTATTGAGGAAATCGATTTGGGCTACTGAGGCAAAGTTATGGCATGGGATGATCAGTGATGATAGATCGGGACCTTCCACACCTCCTCCTGCAGTTTCAGCTTCATCGGGGCCCGCATCCATCACTTATGGCACTTTCTGTGGATTTTTGAGGTCTTTTGAGGACCACGACTTCACCTTGGAGGCACGATTTGGTACTTTCATGATTATTTATTGGTTATTGTGCCATGGGGATTGACCAAGGAGGGATAAAATTACCCCTTGGACCCACCATGAGCCTCTTATGATATTTTGTCATCATGATTTGGTGGGACTCCCCTCTCCTAGGGCGACTTTGTCCACTTATGTTATATTTTATGTGTGATCCATGTATTATGTTGTTGAGCTCATCTCAACCATTGATTAGACATTTGTATCTTTTAATCTTAGCCACTCATTCAAAAAGTGGTTAGGGTTTTGGTGCCTCTCCTTCCTATTTAAAGGAGAGAGCTTCTCATTGTAAAGGGACTTTTGGCTCTGGATTATTGGAATAGAAAATTATTATTGCATCTATCTCCAATGTTGTGGTGAATGTTTTTGGTGTTCGTTCGTTGGTTCTTCCTTTGCACTGAGTTATTGGAGATCTTGTTTGCCATATCTATTGTACCACGATTTTGCATCTACAGGTGGAGGCCGATTTGCTTGGAGGAGGAGGTATTGGTAGGGGAAGACTCTCCCTACTTCTTCTTTGGAGCTCTTCGTTGGTAACAGGGAGTATTACTGTCCCAGGACCTTCTATTTCATGTTACTATTTGCATTTCTCTTGTATTTCTTCCATGCTTGATCTTACTGATTGAATTTCATTCCTTGGTTTGACAGGTAGAGGAAGGCGCACTTGTGGACTAGGGCATCAACTTGGCAAGCAAATCAACAATCTCTCATTTGATCTCTGCGGGAATCTTCCTCAACATCAAGGCATCTCAACCACATCATTCAGGTATGATCTCAAGGTAAGTTCTATCTCCATAGTCTATCCAATTGTCAAAAACACTTAAAACCCTAATTAATTAAAACCCCAATTTTACATTTTCTTAGATCTACTGAGATCTAGTGGGTTGTTGGGCATGATATTGAAAACCCACCTCTATAGCATCCACGGCATCCCGGATCTATAGAGGATTGGCTTCCGTTTGACCCCTCTCCCAAGCCAACTTAGCTTCTCCCAAGGAAGGCGCACTTCACCATTTGAGCAAGTTGACCTAGATCTAGTTGATGGGTGTTTGAGATTCCACTTGATTTGACATCTACACATCAAATAACATACACCCAGGTTGTCCCTTTCTTGAAAATCACCTTGTGGGCCCCATTCCACATTTTAAGGGATTTAATCCCCATTTTGGACCACTTGGAACACTAAAACTCAGATCTACAAAGATCTAACCGGTGGATTGCCACAAAATTATAGATCCATATCCCTACTTGACTGATCTACCCGGATCTAAAGTTTGGATGCCATCCGACATGATTTGACCCACCTAAACCCCGTTTCAAGCCTCCTTAGGGAAAGTCGCACCACCTTGGAGAAGTGAGTTCACTCACTTCGAGGAACTGGGTACTTGAGATTTTTGCAGATCCGGATTCAGAATAATTCAAAACCTAGGTCTAGACTGTCACTTTGTCAAATCTTGCCTTGGGGATTGCATTCCTTGTTTTTAGGGATTGTGGTCCACTTGGGTCAAACCTAGATCTAGACACATTTATCCATCAAGGCCTATACTATCCACTTATCTCATGTTGTAGGAGTCCTAAACCATAAAGTCAACCCTACTTTGACTCCACTTCCCAATTCCCAAGGCACTGGTTTATCTCCAAGTCAACCCACTCTCCTAGATTGTTGGATTGACTTGTGGTTTGACTTTTGCATGGTGAACTATACCTTTGAAGACATCATGGACTATGGTCAAGATTGTCTCATGTACTAGTTAGCCCCAGTCTGACCCCTAAACAACCCTGCATTGGACACGGTTCCCAAGGCAGTGGATCTTTTGACATTGACCTAGTACACTAGCCCTAGATCTCACTTTAAACATTGCAAGTCACTTTCACTTCAACTATGAACTAAAGCTATACCTATTAAACCCCTCACTTGGCTTGTGACTTCATCCTTAGGTCTAGGATAAACCATACACCTAACTTCACTTGGAAATACCCTGATTTGGTGTCTTGGTTTTGATCTCTCCTGTCGGGAGTAGATCGGGTCTCCCCCTTTGTTGTCTGGGCTAGATAACATAAAGTGAAGGTTGCCTCGACTGGCGTGACAACCATATACATTGGAGGTCGAGGTGATCGTGGTTGCACCTTTCAAGTTGCCCTTCCCTATTGCCATCCATGACTGGATCCTTCCATAGGGGTAACTACAGTTTAGGTGATAACATTTTGGCGCCGTTGCCGGGGACGCAATAGGCTTACCCTGGTTCGATATATTATTTTTGTTAAAGCTCTCCTCCCCTTTCTCTTTGCCTAACATTTTGGCGCCGTTGCCGGGGACGCAATAGGCTTACCCTGGTTCGATATATTATTTTTGTTAAAGCTCTCCTCCCCTTTCTCTTTGCCTAACATTTTGGCGCCGTTGCCGGGGAGGCAATAGCTTGCCCTAGTCCTTCCCGCATATACAACGACACATATCTTGGTAGAAGAGTTTAAATCTACCTGGCGACTCCCAACCGTGACTCCGCTGAGGAGCGAGCTCATTTACATCCTTACAACACTAAGACAAATCTTATCATTATCTAGAACCCATGGGGTGCATCATTTTGTTTTCAGGTTCTTGAATTTAAAAATAAATATAAAAATATAAAAAATAAAAAATAAAAAATATAAAAAGATAAAAATTATTATCCATGGCTGCTTCCGAGCGACCTAGAACTTTCGGTCGTTTAAAAGTTTTTGACTTTTCAAAAATTGTTGGGTATCCTCATCATATTCCTCATCAAGCATGTGCAAGGTTGCCTATTTTCGATGGAAGTTATGAAATCTCTGCTAAAAGACACCTTGAACTTTTTAGGGAAATTATTAAAGAGTTATCCATAACCCATGAGGATGTGTGTATGAGACTATTGGCTTCATCTTTCAAAGAAAGAGCTGGACTCTGGCTTTCGAATTTGAAACCCAATAGCATTTCTGGTTATGACATGTTTGAAGATAAATTCCTAGAAGAATGGGGAAGTGAATTCGATGATATGTATCTTTCAAATCAAATCCGAGATCAAAACCCTCCCCTTTCCGATCCTATTGTTGAATCATTTAACAATCGAATATCAAGTAATTTGTCAACATCCGGAGATGACCTTTCCTGCCCAATTTCTTCTGATGATAGGTCTTCTACTTTTGAGTCAATCGAAAGTCTAATCTTTAATCATTGTACAAATCATAAGTTTTCAAATTGCTTCTTAAGTAGCCCTAGTCCTGATCCTGAGGGAATTTCTAAGGATGAGCTTTTAGTTAACAAGTCTACTGAAGTTCCTCCCTCAGAGAAACTCATGAGTCATTCTATTTTTAGTGATCATTCAATTCCTTATCAACTTACTGAAGAAGAAGAAAGTAGGGACATAGATCAAGATCCTCTAGTGGTGATTTCAGGTGATCATTGTGCAAATAATCAGGATATGTTAAATGAAATTATTAATCTCACCCCTGATCAATTAAATGAAAATGATCACTTATCCTCTTATAATTTTAATGATGAATTAATGAAAGATCAATATCAAGATGAGGAAGAGTTTATAAATCATACTAGGTGTTCTAATCTTTGTTCCACTTCTTACAATGAATCTTTAAATTTTTCTTTTTTCATCTTTAATCAAGATAACTTAGAGTTAGATAGTTATGGTCAATCTTGTCCTCAAGTTGTAAAAATTAAATTTGATCATCAGCTTGAAATTATTCCTAGCATAAAGAATGTTTTTCAAAATCCAAGGTCAAACTTGTCTATCCATTTGGGAGAAATTTCATATTTGCAATCCACCCTCCTTTCCCAATTCTTTCAATCGTCTTTGGGTTGGTGCTCTAGTCAATCTTTTGCCTTGGAAATTTTTAATAGGAAGTATAAGCATGATTACATGTTTGGAGAAAAAGCACTTCATGTCCCTTTTCAGTCACTTTGGAACCATAATGTATGTTGTCAAGTTATCAATCATTCTTGGTGGCTAGAAAAGGTGTTTAAAGATCAATTCCATATTTTCTCCATTTTTGAGCATCAAGTGGGTCTGACTTTGATTTTCCGTCTTTTAAGCTTTAATTTATTCCCACTTGAATTTTTGATCATCAGTCCCAAGGAGAATCAAATTGAATATGTAAGAAAAGTAAATGAGGAAGCTATGTTTTGTGAAAAAGAATTGAGTTCCAAGCCTTATAGTTTTTCTCCATCAATCTTAAGCAATAACTTGCATGAATTTTATGATCCTATCAATTCTTGGATGGAGGATGTTTGCATCAGTCAATCTCTTCCTTGGCATGATTTCATTTTGCACCATGCAAACCTTTATTCAATTTTTGAACAAACCTGGAAGATTGCATTATCAAATTCTCTGATCTTTAATCCAATCATGACTTGTTTCATTACCAGAAATCCAAGAAGAATCACTAATATGTTTAATGAATGGTTACACTGGATTTATGATTTTACCTAGCATTTGTGCTAACTGGTTAGATTAGGGTAGGTAGGAAACCAAATAAGCCTACTTAGGCAGTAGTTAGTCTTTTCAGCCATTGAGTCTGGCACCTTTTTAGTCTCTAAGCTCCTTTGTAAGCTCCTAGTTTAACTGAGTACCTGTCACTTTTTCTTTTCCTGCACAATAAAACTCAAATTTTGCAAATTATGTTAATTTACTTTCTGCATTTATATTTTATGCATTTATATTTCTGACATAGAGTAGATTTTATTTCAGTTGATTTTATTATTTTTCCCACACATGCGGCATGAGGTATTTTCTTTAGATGTTTGTGAATGCAGAAAATAGGTTGCAAGAATAAAAGCTGGAAGTAAAATGGTAGAGTGTTGGATCATGGATTCGAGTAGCAGAGTTCGAGGACCAGAGATTCTGAGGTTCTCAAGCGCTCATTTCAGCAGAGCACTTGTCCCAGCCGGAGCCAGATGTTATCACATATATAGTAGCCGGGCTACCATACATTATTTTTTTCATTCCAGTACATTATTCAGCCAGTTCCCTTGCATTTGAGATGCCGAGATGAGCATTTATATTGGATCACTATCAGATTGTGGACAGCAGTTATATTCCCCATGCCATGACTGAGTTTCAGGACACTCAGAGAGATGCCCGATATAGCCATTATGCCATTGGTACAGAGCAGACAGTAGTGCCCAGAGTTACAGCAGCAGTCTCAGAGGACAGATGATGGTACAGGTTGATGAGCTTTCAGGTATATGACTCAGCAGGTATACTATTGTGTTATGGTTAGATTGCTTTTATACTTATTCTTATAGCATGTCTTAGCACTTAGTGTCATGATCTGGCGATCATATAGATATGTTGACCTGGTTGACCTATTATATATATATTACTGTCCCTACTCAGACTTAGAAGTTCACTATTCATACTCATTGGTACATACCCTCCTTAGGGAGAATAGAGGTGATCATTACACCATACTATGGCTTGCTAGTGTTGGCTTCATCTTTTCATTGTCTTCATCCATCCGTGGCCTACCTTTTAGATTATTACCTTGATTTGCTACTTGACTAGTGACATGGAGGACCTTTCCCCACTGTAGCCTCTGTACTGGATGAGCTTCCTTGTTTATTGTGTCTCGGCTCTGAGTTGGTGACAAAACTTACCTATGGTGAGTTGGAGTTCCTTGAGAATTCCCCCTAGTCACTAAAGTTGTGTTGGCTAAACCTGAAACTTTTAGTGCTGCCATCAATACAAAATCTGGAAAAAATCAAATGCTATATCTTGTATATGAAAGAAATGCCAAATGAAAATGGCCATGAAAAATAAAATGTTATATCTTTTGGAAAAATAAATACCTAGGTAAACAAGCTGTCCATGACACACCTAGAAGTGCTCAGGTAAACAAGTGCCTTAAAAACACACCTGCAGCAGAAAGCCTAAAAATAAATGTAAATCTATGCAATGTGTTTGTAAACACACATAGATCAAGGCTATGGAAAACTCAGGCCCAAAAAGCAATGGAACTTAAATGTTATATCTAAACAATTGCTGGCCTTGCTTGTATTATGGATTGTGCGCATCTGTGAAGGTGAATAAACCCTCTTTAAACAACTCATCCATTTGTGAGACACCGCCATTCCCTGTGTTATTGCTCATTCAGTATATACTATGGTGTGTATCCCCTTTCCCTTGCCGAAGTGTCACAAAATCAAGTCAGTCAAGTCATCCCTTAGCCTAGCCAGTTATTTCAGCCTTCACCCTTCACTAGCAAATTGATCACAACTATGAAGTGAGTATGGTCCTGAAAGTCTAGTCTGAGTAATAATAATAATTAACGACACTATATATTTGGATTTAGATCGCCAGTCATGATTACTCTGTGTTTTAGTAGCTATTTGAATAAATTGTAAAGCATGTATTAACCTTGACACCTTGCAGCAGCCATGGATGATAGTCTGAGTTGTATTTGGTCTTGGTTAGACCTAGTTTGACCATGGAGGACCATGAGACATGAGATGTTGGACCTTATGATGATATGGATAGATGATATATGGTCTATGTACACATACAGGATGATTCTATGCAGCAGCTACAGGGTTATGATGATGATTCTGGGGATACAACAGTGTTTGGTCATTTACAGATCATTATTATTGGCATTGTTCCGGTACATTGGATATTTATTTTGATCATGCAGAGATTCATATGGTGTATGAGTACACATCTTGGATGGATTTGGACCTTCTGAGTCCAATGGGACAGTTTGTTTTCAGTTCCGGGCACTTACAGTGATGATTTAGCCTCAGTAGGCTGTCCTAGTGCAGTTTTGGTCTTTTGGAGGCCCTGTCGGAGCAGAGATGACTTTTATCCGGTTGACCTAGGGCGCTGATGATGGAGGGGGTGGTCCAGCCACTTGTTTTTACCATATTACCCCCCTCCCGGACACATTGGTGCCCTCACCTTAACAGCGCCATCACTCCAGGAGGCTGTTTGGGCAGTTTCACGCTTCCCGAGGCAGTTCAGGATTGGTAGAAATGGCTATTGAGGAAATCGATTTGGGCTACTGAGGCAAAGTTATGGCATGGGATGATCAGTGATGATAGATCGGGACCTTCCACACCTCCTCCTGCAGTTTCAGCTTCATCGGGGCCCGCATCCATCACTTATGGCACTTTCTGTGGATTTTTGAGGTCTTTTGAGGACCACGACTTCACCTTGGAGGCACGATTTGGTACTTTCATGATTATTTATTGGTTATTGTGCCATGGGGATTGACCAAGGAGGGATAAAATTACCCCTTGGACCCACCATGAGCCTCTTATGATATTTTGTCATCATGATTTGGTGGGACTCCCCTCTCCTAGGGCGACTTTGTCCACTTATGTTATATTTTATGTGTGATCCATGTATTATGTTGTTGAGCTCATCTCAACCATTGATTAGACATTTGTATCTTTTAATCTTAGCCACTCATTCAAAAAGTGGTTAGGGTTTTGGTGCCTCTCCTTCCTATTTAAAGGAGAGAGCTTCTCATTGTAAAGGGACTTTTGGCTCTGGATTATTGGAATAGAAAATTATTATTGCATCTATCTCCAATGTTGTGGTGAATGTTTTTGGTGTTCGTTCGTTGGTTCTTCCTTTGCACTGAGTTATTGGAGATCTTGTTTGCCATATCTATTGTACCACGATTTTGCATCTACAGGTGGAGGCCGATTTGCTTGGAGGAGGAGGTATTGGTAGGGGAAGACTCTCCCTACTTCTTCTTTGGAGCTCTTCGTTGGTAACAGGGAGTATTACTGTCCCAGGACCTTCTATTTCATGTTACTATTTGCATTTCTCTTGTATTTCTTCCATGCTTGATCTTACTGATTGAATTTCATTCCTTGGTTTGACAGGTAGAGGAAGGCGCACTTGTGGACTAGGGCATCAACTTGGCAAGCAAATCAACAATCTCTCATTTGATCTCTGCGGGAATCTTCCTCAACATCAAGGCATCTCAACCACATCATTCAGGTATGATCTCAAGGTAAGTTCTATCTCCATAGTCTATCCAATTGTCAAAAACACTTAAAACCCTAATTAATTAAAACCCCAATTTTACATTTTCTTAGATCTACTGAGATCTAGTGGGTTGTTGGGCATGATATTGAAAACCCACCTCTATAGCATCCACGGCATCCCGGATCTATAGAGGATTGGCTTCCGTTTGACCCCTCTCCCAAGCCAACTTAGCTTCTCCCAAGGAAGGCGCACTTCACCATTTGAGCAAGTTGACCTAGATCTAGTTGATGGGTGTTTGAGATTCCACTTGATTTGACATCTACACATCAAATAACATACACCCAGGTTGTCCCTTTCTTGAAAATCACCTTGTGGGCCCCATTCCACATTTTAAGGGATTTAATCCCCATTTTGGACCACTTGGAACACTAAAACTCAGATCTACAAAGATCTAACCGGTGGATTGCCACAAAATTATAGATCCATATCCCTACTTGACTGATCTACCCGGATCTAAAGTTTGGATGCCATCCGACATGATTTGACCCACCTAAACCCCGTTTCAAGCCTCCTTAGGGAAAGTCGCACCACCTTGGAGAAGTGAGTTCACTCACTTCGAGGAACTGGGTACTTGAGATTTTTGCAGATCCGGATTCAGAATAATTCAAAACCTAGGTCTAGACTGTCACTTTGTCAAATCTTGCCTTGGGGATTGCATTCCTTGTTTTTAGGGATTGTGGTCCACTTGGGTCAAACCTAGATCTAGACACATTTATCCATCAAGGCCTATACTGTCCACTTATCTCATGTTGTAGGAGTCCTAAACCATAAAGTCAACCCTACTTTGACTCCACTTCCCAATTCCCAAGGCACTGGTTTATCTCCAAGTCAACCCACTCTCCTAGATTGTTGGATTGACTTGTGGTTTGACTTTTGCATGGTGAACTATACCTTTGAAGACATCATGGACTATGGTCAAGATTGTCTCATGTACTAGTTAGCCCCAGTCTGACCCCTAAACAACCCTGCATTGGACACGGTTCCCAAGGCAGTGGATCTTTTGACATTGACCTAGTACACTAGCCCTAGATCTCACTTTAAACATTGCAAGTCACTTTCACTTCAACTATGAACTAAAGCTATACCTATTAAACCCCTCACTTGGCTTGTGACTTCATCCTTAGGTCTAGGATAAACCATACACCTAACTTCACTTGGAAATACCCTGATTTGGTGTCTTGGTTTTGATCTCTCCTGTCGGGAGTAGATCGGGTCTCCCCCTTTGTTGTCTGGGCTAGATAACATAAAGTGAAGGTTGCCTCGACTGGCGTGACAACCATATACATTGGAGGTCGAGGTGATCGTGGTTGCACCTTTCAAGTTGCCCTTCCCTATTGCCATCCATGACTGGATCCTTCCATAGGGGTAACTACAGTTTAGGTGATAACATTTTGGCGCCGTTGCCGGGGACGCAATAGGCTTACCCTGGTTCGATATATTATTTTTGTTAAAGCTCTCCTCCCCTTTCTCTTTGCCTAACATTTTGGCGCCGTTGCCGGGGACGCAATAGGCTTACCCTGGTTCGATATATTATTTTTGTTAAAGCTCTCCTCCCCTTTCTCTTTGCCTAACATTTTGGCGCCGTTGCCGGGGAGGCAATAGCTTGCCCTAGTCCTTCCCGCATATACAACGACACATATCTTGGTAGAAGAGTTTAAATCTACCTGGCGACTCCCAACCGTGACTCCGCTGAGGAGCGAGCTCATTTACATCCTTACAACACTAAGACAAATCTTATCATTATCTAGAACCCATGGGGTGCATCATTTTGTTTTCAGGTTCTTGAATTTAAAAATAAATATAAAAATATAAAAAATAAAAAATAAAAAATATAAAAAGATAAAAATTATTATCCATGGCTGCTTCCGAGCGACCTAGAACTTTCGGTCGTTTAAAAGTTTTTGACTTTTCAAAAATTGTTGGGTATCCTCATCATATTCCTCATCAAGCATGTGCAAGGTTGCCTATTTTCGATGGAAGTTATGAAATCTCTGCTAAAAGACACCTTGAACTTTTTAGGGAAATTATTAAAGAGTTATCCATAACCCATGAGGATGTGTGTATGAGACTATTGGCTTCATCTTTCAAAGAAAGAGCTGGACTCTGGCTTTCGAATTTGAAACCCAATAGCATTTCTGGTTATGACATGTTTGAAGATAAATTCCTAGAAGAATGGGGAAGTGAATTCGATGATATGTATCTTTCAAATCAAATCCGAGATCAAAACCCTCCCCTTTCCGATCCTATTGTTGAATCATTTAACAATCGAATATCAAGTAATTTGTCAACATCCGGAGATGACCTTTCCTGCCCAATTTCTTCTGATGATAGGTCTTCTACTTTTGAGTCAATCGAAAGTCTAATCTTTAATCATTGTACAAATCATAAGTTTTCAAATTGCTTCTTAAGTAGCCCTAGTCCTGATCCTGAGGGAATTTCTAAGGATGAGCTTTTAGTTAACAAGTCTACTGAAGTTCCTCCCTCAGAGAAACTCATGAGTCATTCTATTTTTAGTGATCATTCAATTCCTTATCAACTTACTGAAGAAGAAGAAAGTAGGGACATAGATCAAGATCCTCTAGTGGTGATTTCAGGTGATCATTGTGCAAATAATCAGGATATGTTAAATGAAATTATTAATCTCACCCCTGATCAATTAAATGAAAATGATCACTTATCCTCTTATAATTTTAATGATGAATTAATGAAAGATCAATATCAAGATGAGGAAGAGTTTATAAATCATACTAGGTGTTCTAATCTTTGTTCCACTTCTTACAATGAATCTTTAAATTTTTCTTTTTTCATCTTTAATCAAGATAACTTAGAGTTAGATAGTTATGGTCAATCTTGTCCTCAAGTTGTAAAAATTAAATTTGATCATCAGCTTGAAATTATTCCTAGCATAAAGAATGTTTTTCAAAATCCAAGGTCAAACTTGTCTATCCATTTGGGAGAAATTTCATATTTGCAATCCACCCTCCTTTCCCAATTCTTTCAATCGTCTTTGGGTTGGTGCTCTAGTCAATCTTTTGCCTTGGAAATTTTTAATAGGAAGTATAAGCATGATTACATGTTTGGAGAAAAAGCACTTCATGTCCCTTTTCAGTCACTTTGGAACCATAATGTATGTTGTCAAGTTATCAATCATTCTTGGTGGCTAGAAAAGGTGTTTAAAGATCAATTCCATATTTTCTCCATTTTTGAGCATCAAGTGGGTCTGACTTTGATTTTCCGTCTTTTAAGCTTTAATTTATTCCCACTTGAATTTTTGATCATCAGTCCCAAGGAGAATCAAATTGAATATGTAAGAAAAGTAAATGAGGAAGCTATGTTTTGTGAAAAAGAATTGAGTTCCAAGCCTTATAGTTTTTCTCCATCAATCTTAAGCAATAACTTGCATGAATTTTATGATCCTATCAATTCTTGGATGGAGGATGTTTGCATCAGTCAATCTCTTCCTTGGCATGATTTCATTTTGCACCATGCAAACCTTTATTCAATTTTTGAACAAACCTGGAAGATTGCATTATCAAATTCTCTGATCTTTAATCCAATCATGACTTGTTTCATTACCAGAAATCCAAGAAGAATCACTAATATGTTTAATGAATGGTTACACTGGATTTATGATTTTACCTAGCATTTGTGCTAACTGGTTAGATTAGGGTAGGTAGGAAACCAAATAAGCCTACTTAGGCAGTAGTTAGTCTTTTCAGCCATTGAGTCTGGCACCTTTTTAGTCTCTAAGCTCCTTTGTAAGCTCCTAGTTTAACTGAGTACCTGTCACTTTTTCTTTTCCTGCACAATAAAACTCAAATTTTGCAAATTATGTTAATTTACTTTCTGCATTTATATTTTATGCATTTATATTTCTGACATAGAGTAGATTTTATTTCAGTTGATTTTATTATTTTTCCCACACATGCGGCATGAGGTATTTTCTTTAGATGTTTGTGAATGCAGAAAATAGGTTGCAAGAATAAAAGCTGGAAGTAAAATGGTAGAGTGTTGGATCATGGATTCGAGTAGCAGAGTTCGAGGACCAGAGATTCTGAGGTTCTCAAGCGCTCATTTCAGCAGAGCACTTGTCCCAGCCGGAGCCAGATGTTATCACATATATAGTAGCCGGGCTACCATACATTATTTTTCTCATTCCAGTACATTATTCAGCCAGTTCCCTTGCATTTGAGATGCCGAGATGAGCATTTATATTGGATCACTATCAGATTGTGGACAGCAGTTATATTCCCCATGCCATGACTGAGTTTCAGGACACTCAGAGAGATGCCCGATATAGCCATTATGCCATTGGTACAGAGCAGACAGTAGTGCCCAGAGTTACAGCAGCAGTCTCAGAGGACAGATGATGGTACAGGTTGATGAGCTTTCAGGTATATGACTCAGCAGGTATACTATTGTGTTATGGTTAGATTGCTTTTATACTTATTCTTATAGCATGTCTTAGCACTTAGTGTCATGATCTGGCGATCATATAGATATGTTGACCTGGTTGACCTATTATATATATATTACTGTCCCTACTCAGACTTAGAAGTTCACTATTCATACTCATTGGTACATACCCTCCTTAGGGAGAATAGAGGTGATCATTACACCATACTATGGCTTGCTAGTGTTGGCTTCATCTTTTCATTGTCTTCATCCATCCGTGGCCTACCTTTTAGATTATTACCTTGATTTGCTACTTGACTAGTGACATGGAGGACCTTTCCCCACTGTAGCCTCTGTACTGGATGAGCTTCCTTGTTTATTGTGTCTCGGCTCTGAGTTGGTGACAAAACTTACCTATGGTGAGTTGGAGTTCCTTGAGAATTCCCCCTAGTCACTAAAGTTGTGTTGGCTAAACCTGAAACTTTTAGTGCTGCCATCAATACAAAATCTGGAAAAAATCAAATGCTATATCTTGTATATGAAAGAAATGCCAAATGAAAATGGCCATGAAAAATAAAATGTTATATCTTTTGGAAAAATAAATACCTAGGTAAACAAGCTGTCCATGACACACCTAGAAGTGCTCAGGTAAACAAGTGCCTTAAAAACACACCTGCAGCAGAAAGCCTAAAAATAAATGTAAATCTATGCAATGTGTTTGTAAACACACATAGATCAAGGCTATGGAAAACTCAGGCCCAAAAAGCAATGGAACTTAAATGTTATATCTAAACAATTGCTGGCCTTGCTTGTATTATGGATTGTGCGCATCTGTGAAGGTGAATAAACCCTCTTTAAACAACTCATCCATTTGTGAGACACCGCCATTCCCTGTGTTATTGCTCATTCAGTATATACTATGGTGTGTATCCCCTTTCCCTTGCCGAAGTGTCACAAAATCAAGTCAGTCAAGTCATCCCTTAGCCTAGCCAGTTATTTCAGCCTTCACCCTTCACTAGCAAATTGATCACAACTATGAAGTGAGTATGGTCCTGAAAGTCTAGTCTGAGTAATAATAATAATTAACGACACTATATATTTGGATTTAGATCGCCAGTCATGATTACTCTGTGTTTTAGTAGCTATTTGAATAAATTGTAAAGCATGTATTAACCTTGACACCTTGCAGCAGCCATGGATGATAGTCTGAGTTGTATTTGGTCTTGGTTAGACCTAGTTTGACCATGGAGGACCATGAGACATGAGATGTTGGACCTTATGATGATATGGATAGATGATATATGGTCTATGTACACATACAGGATGATTCTATGCAGCAGCTACAGGGTTATGATGATGATTCTGGGGATACAACAGTGTTTGGTCATTTACAGATCATTATTATTGGCATTGTTCCGGTACATTGGATATTTATTTTGATCATGCAGAGATTCATATGGTGTATGAGTACACATCTTGGATGGATTTGGACCTTCTGAGTCCAATGGGACAGTTTGTTTTCAGTTCCGGGCACTTACAGTGATGATTTAGCCTCAGTAGGCTGTCCTAGTGCAGTTTTGGTCTTTTGGAGGCCCTGTCGGAGCAGAGATGACTTTTATCCGGTTGACCTAGGGCGCTGATGATGGAGGGGGTGGTCCAGCCACTTGTTTTTACCATATTACCCCCCTCCCGGACACATTGGTGCCCTCACCTTAACAGTGCCATCACTCCAGGAGGCTGTTTGGGCAGTTTCACGCTTCCCGAGGCAGTTCAGGATTGGTAGAAATGGCTATTGAGGAAATCGATTTGGGCTACTGAGGCAAAGTTATGGCATGGGATGATCAGTGATGATAGATCGGGACCTTCCACACCTCCTCCTGCAGTTTCAGCTTCATCGGGGCCCGCATCCATCACTTATGGCACTTTCTGTGGATTTTTGAGGTCTTTTGAGGACCACGACTTCACCTTGGAGGCACGATTTGGTACTTTCATGATTATTTATTGGTTATTGTGCCATGGGGATTGACCAAGGAGGGATAAAATTACCCCTTGGACCCACCATGAGCCTCTTATGATATTTTGTCATCATGATTTGGTGGGACTCCCCTCTCCTAGGGCGACTTTGTCCACTTATGTTATATTTTATGTGTGATCCATGTATTATGTTGTTGAGCTCATCTCAACCATTGATTAGACATTTGTATCTTTTAATCTTAGCCACTCATTCAAAAAGTGGTTAGGGTTTTGGTGCCTCTCCTTCCTATTTAAAGGAGAGAGCTTCTCATTGTAAAGGGACTTTTGGCTCTGGATTATTGGAATAGAAAATTATTATTGCATCTATCTCCAATGTTGTGGTGAATGTTTTTGGTGTTCGTTCGTTGGTTCTTCCTTTGCACTGAGTTATTGGAGATCTTGTTTGCCATATCTATTGTACCACGATTTTGCATCTACAGGTGGAGGCCGATTTGCTTGGAGGAGGAGGTATTGGTAGGGGAAGACTCTCCCTACTTCTTCTTTGGAGCTCTTCGTTGGTAACAGGGAGTATTACTGTCCCAGGACCTTCTATTTCATGTTACTATTTGCATTTCTCTTGTATTTCTTCCATGCTTGATCTTACTGATTGAATTTCATTCCTTGGTTTGACAGGTAGAGGAAGGCGCACTTGTGGACTAGGGCATCAACTTGGCAAGCAAATCAACAATCTCTCATTTGATCTCTGCGGGAATCTTCCTCAACATCAAGGCATCTCAACCACATCATTCAGGTATGATCTCAAGGTAAGTTCTATCTCCATAGTCTATCCAATTGTCAAAAACACTTAAAACCCTAATTAATTAAAACCCCAATTTTACATTTTCTTAGATCTACTGAGATCTAGTGGGTTGTTGGGCATGATATTGAAAACCCACCTCTATAGCATCCACGGCATCCCGGATCTATAGTTTGGTGAGGATTGGCTTCCGTTTGACCCCTCTCCCAAGCCAACTTAGCTTCTCCCAAGGAAGGCGCACTTCACCATTTGAGCAAGTTGACCTAGATCTAGTTGATGGGTGTTTGAGATTCCACTTGATTTGACATCTACACATCAAATAACATACACCCAGGTTGTCCCTTTCTTGAAAATCACCTTGTGGGCCCCATTCCACATTTTAAGGGATTTAATCCCCATTTTGGACCACTTGGAACACTAAAACTCAGATCTACAAAGATCTAACCGGTGGATTGCCACAAAATTATAGATCCATATCCCTACTTGACTGATCTACCCGGATCTAAAGTTTGGATGCCATCCGACATGATTTGACCCACCTAAACCCCGTTTCAAGCCTCCTTAGGGAAAGTCGCACCACCTTGGAGAAGTGAGTTCACTCACTTCGAGGAACTGGGTACTTGAGATTTTTGCAGATCCGGATTCAGAATAATTCAAAACCTAGGTCTAGACTGTCACTTTGTCAAATCTTGCCTTGGGGATTGCATTCCTTGTTTTTAGGGATTGTGGTCCACTTGGGTCAAACCTAGATCTAGACACATTTATCCATCAAGGCCTATACTGTCCACTTATCTCATGTTGTAGGAGTCCTAAACCATAAAGTCAACCCTACTTTGACTCCACTTCCCAATTCCCAAGGCACTGGTTTATCTCCAAGTCAACCCACTCTCCTAGATTGTTGGATTGACTTGTGGTTTGACTTTTGCATGGTGAACTATACCTTTGAAGACATCATGGACTATGGTCAAGATTGTCTCATGTACTAGTTAGCCCCAGTCTGACCCCTAAACAACCCTGCATTGGACACGGTTCCCAAGGCAGTGGATCTTTTGACATTGACCTAGTACACTAGCCCTAGATCTCACTTTAAACATTGCAAGTCACTTTCACTTCAACTATGAACTAAAGCTATACCTATTAAACCCCTCACTTGGCTTGTGACTTCATCCTTAGGTCTAGGATAAACCATACACCTAACTTCACTTGGAAATACCCTGATTTGGTGTCTTGGTTTTGATCTCTCCTGTCGGGAGTAGATCGGGTCTCCCCCTTTGTAGATCGGGTCTCCCCCTTTGTTGTCTGGGCTAGATAACATAAAGTGAAGGTTGCCTCGACTGGCGTGACAACCATATACATTGGAGGTCGAGGTGATCGTGGTTGCACCTTTCAAGTTGCCCTTCCCTATTGCCATCCATGACTGGATCCTTCCATAGGGGTAACTACAGTTTAGGTGATAACAGGAACATTCACCCACCCAACACGTGAGCCATTTTGTGGTGAGCCGCCCACGTGAAGGAGATACCCACGCTCACCCATAACCTTGAAATCTCACGCTTTGACCAAAGTTTTAAATTTTGGCATGTGCTTATTCATTTGGTATAGTTGTACACCTTAGGAAAATAATATTCAACCTTTCCCAAAGTCAAAAATCACATTTTTTGTCTTTTTCAAATTTGGATTTAGTGCATTTTGTCACTTTTTAACAATTAAATGCCAGAATGATGCATTTTTAGCCAAAACTTCCCCAGAGGTGACGTAATCGCCCAAAATCTGAAGAATGAGGGCACTAGGGTAAAGAGGACTCTCTGAGCGTCAAAACGAGCCTCCCCACGCCAAACTCCGCCTCCAGATGAGTTTTTTATCACAACTTGGAAATTTCCATTTAAACCATTAAAAAATGATCTAAATTACGGAAAAAAATTCTTTTTCTCGGAATCAAACGAAACTCCTAGGGGACCTAGTGCATGTTCATACGACTCAATCAAGATGGCTAACACGTAAAAAATCCTAGACACAAGACTCTAATAACCACCTTAGGTTTTGACCACCATGGTAAATACTCCAACTTTGGAGGTGTGAGTGAAAAACTCAGGGTTTATACGCCATTGATGAGTAGCGCATAATTCCTAAGGAAAAAACACTCTAGAGTATCCCCAAAATGGCTAAACCTAAGGATAGCCGAGTCTTTTATAAAAGGACCCCGTTTAGACCAACTTTTTACAAATTCCCCATGGGGGTATGAACATGCAGTTATTACAAATGGGGCAAAATTGCCCTGAAAATGACTTTTGAACTTCTGAACATTGAACATGTTCATGAAACTGGCGGCTCACAAGAAATTAAGCTATTGTACAAAATAGCTGGTAACAGAGTCCATGGAGGCTTAGGATAGAATGGTGTGGTCTATCCTTGCATAGATAATTCTTCTTGTACTTGGAGGAGCTAGGGTTTGTTGACTAACCCTAGCTAGGGAACCTTGGGTGGTTGGATTTTGTCCTAGATTTGAGAGGAGGCTATGGTATGTATGTACTTCAATCATGGAGCATATATATATATATGAGATTTCTAACTATCCACATATTGTAAATATTACAGATTTGATTTCAACATTTTATCTTCTCGGGATGGTTATTTCCAGCTCTTAATTTCCTTGATGATTTGACACAGTTAAGAGAAAACTGTTAAGGGACTTGTTTCCTCCCAACTTATACCTAGGTGGAAAAGGTCCCAACCCATGGGTACAATCCAAAGGCAACCTTGGATTGGTTGCCAATGTCACCACACAACCAATCCCTTCTCTTTAGGCCAACCCTCAAAAGCCAAGAGAGGCTTCCCTAACTAAATGATGTTCCTTTGAATGAATGATGAGAGTTAATTTTAGCTTAAGCACAATAGATATGAAATATATTTAGGTGCTTTAAATACCAAATGAGTCCACAAGTAAAAGATATGCTCAATGATAATACTTAGATTCAAAAGGAAATGCTTCAAATAAATATAACAATGAAACTACAAGCATAAAATAGACAAATTATTAATCCACAATAAAAGATATGAAACTTAGCATGCACAAGGTGAATTAATAAAATGTTCAAGGCTAAGAACAAGGTTTAGGGTGAAACCCTAGAGCTTGTAATGAGCTCAAGGATGATAAGTCTCAATGATTTGTCTTTAATTATTCTAATCAAAGAATGAAACTAATCACCAATCAAATTAAACAATTGCAAGAAATGTAAGATGCAAGTTAAATACTTCAAGCAATTAGATATTAGTAACTAAGTGACTATGCTCAATGGATTTAGTGGTAAGAACCACTTTAATGAGTGGTAATAAGCACTAGGAATAAGTGGTGAGAACCACTATGAAATTTCTCTTGAATGGATGCATATTTATGGTTACAAGAGAAACTTCAATTTTAAATAATTATGACAATAAAATGAAGAAATTGAAAGTAAATTACAGAATTATAATTTAAAGAATTAATCCAAAAAAATAGTACAACACTTAGAAATGCTTAGGTCAATGGAAAATTCTGCAATATATGATCTATATATAAATTTATGTGCTTGGGAATTGTAGAAATTAAATAACTAACTCACATATATGAGAGATTTAACCCTTAGAATTATGAAATGAGTTGAAATTTCTATTCTAATGCATAAAAAATGTAATTTCCAGATTGCAGAATTTTCACAATTACTCACTAATCAAGATAATTTACTTAAAGGCACAAGTGAATAATGAAATCTGAATATGCAATCAATTGTTCTACGAAATAAAATTCAAATCTTTGGGGGCTAAGTCTATAGAAAATTGATCTTAAAAAGTTAAATGCCCACAGACTTAAAATAAAGAAATCTAAAAATGAAATAATGAACTTCTAGGGTTAAATTTCAGATTGCTAATTAGATCTAACCCAAATATATTCAATAAAATATAGATATAACTAATTGTAAAATTTAAATATGATTCTCTTTTAGGGTAAGTAGATTTCACCATAAAACAAAAAGGGAAAAGTATTTTTGTTAGTTTTGAATATAAGAAATAAAAAAGGGTTTAGGGTGTTTTTTGGGTTTTTTTACCTTTTGGTGGTTGAATGAAAGAGGCTAGTGTCAAACACACTTCAGGGCATGCAGTCACCCAAGATTTACCACGAGGGCCTTGCTTAAAATAATCACCGAGGGAAAGATTTTTCTCCAGGCTAACCTCGATCCAATTGGTGTGTTGGAAATACCTATACAAGATCACAAAGGGAGAAAAAGACACATTTCTTTCCTTTAAGGGTGCACCTTGACGGTTAAGATTGCACAATCCAAACTAAGGCAAAGATACAAAAATTAACTCCCGTTCAAGTAAAATGACAATGGGAATAATTATAGAAATTAACAAAACATATCCTTCATACAACTATGTAGTATTACCCTTTCAATAGACAATCATAAAGGAAAGAAATGACAATGCTATTATGATATTACCTCCAACATGAAGCATGAAGCAAGAAATAAGCCACACATACACAAGTAGAACACAAGAAATTGTCTTCCAAAGCCTTTAGATTGATATTCATCAAAAGTTCTCCAAGCCAAACAACTACAATGAAAATGAGAGAGGTGGTCGCTTTATATAGGAATTTAGACTTAACTACCTCTTCATTAAAAGTTATTTGTATGTCTAAAACCCTAGATGTATTCTAGAACCAAGTAAACAATGCTTATTTTCCTCTTAACATGGTCAACAAATTAATAAAGTAATGAGATGGTCCCAACAAACACTTTGACAAAGTAAAAAAGGAGAGGGTGCCTCACTAAGAAAAGGGAGTGAATTGCTAAAAGAGGGACGAATTAGTTAAATGAGGGAATCTTCTAGAAGAAAATGGCACATGCAGCAAAAAATGCGACGCAACTCTTGAAATGACAACTATGGATTTTCTAGCTTCCTCAATATTTATTGGATTTTCTATTATAACCACTTTTCAGAAATCCCGTGGCCACTCTGCATCTAATGGTGTTGAGATGACACAATTACGGGCATTCAGTCAAAAGATAACTGCGCCTAGATCTAGGATATGACACATCCAAGTGGCTTGCATGGAGATGTGTGACTACTGACTACATAAGAATATGGTGACGGTCTAACAAGAGGAAGGGGGAATAGGTTCTAAAGGGTAGTTGAGAAATAGAACATAAAACCCAAATTTTGGACTAGGGAAAGACATCTCTAACCATCTAACTTGTGCTTTAACCACAAGCACACCTTAATAATCAAGACCAAGTGCAAGAGGGAATCCTAAGAGACTCCAAACCAATTAGGACTGACTTGACACATGTCCATGGTGACCCAAACTGAGATGAAATATACCAAAGGTTAAGGAAGTTCCAAGACTAAGGAAGTTGTACAAGGACGATATCATGGCTTTGGAGGGTTTTAATCGAGTGAAGAAACTTTGAAAGGGCTAGTTTGTTAGGGATAATCCTTTAATGGTTAAAAAACACTAATGAGACACTTTCCAAGTACAACAATCATAGCTGGGTTTATTTTACATTACATACTAGCCCTTTATAAACAATTACAAGTACTATCTCACTTTTAACAATATTTTACAACATAACCATGGACAAACTGACACAATGATGACCAAATGACTTTAAAAATTGCTTGATGAAGCCTCACAAGTACAGATCTTTGGTTCGTCACCATCTTCAATCCTCGCATTAACCCTAGTGAAAACTGAGGGGTGATAGGACTTAACACTAGATTGAAGATAATAGTACAACCATCTATAGCTGTTATGCTTGTTGTTATATCTTCTATATAAGAAAAGTTTTCAAAACTGGTTTATGCATGTGATGTTGTCCTAGAGGGTTGAAAACTCATTGAAATGATTGGTGTCTTTTCTCTTTGAATTGTCATGAATTTTGGGGCTACTAGAAGTGAATTATTGTGATTGTTCCACTGTTATTTTACACCTTAATTCACAGCAGTCCTAAAGGATGAAAATTCTAGGTTTAAGATCCTAGGAACCTTCTCGGAAGATGGTGAATTTTCAGATTTGCATTGATTGCCCGCTGCAAATGAAATTTCAACACCGTGTATGTCTTTTAGCAAGAGTATTTAGGATATTATAGTAAGATTTTTCCAAATATTTTTATGATGGAAAACCATTTATCCTACATGCTAAGGCAAAAAAGAAACAAGTAGGTTATCATTATAGTAGATTTTTCTAAATAATTTTATGGTGTAAAACCATTTATGCCACATGTTTCCACATCTTTGGTGAAGGTTTCATATTGACCTAGTCAATGGGCATGGCCTGAACCCCCCATAAAGTCATCTGATCATTCCTTAAGCATATTATATATATTGGTTTTGGTCAAGTTATATAATATCTCAAATAAATTTTACTCGTACTAGAAGTCTTTGGATTTGATCGTGTTTGTAGGATAACAAATGTCTGATAGATTGTTCATTTTAAATTATCAGTATTCAAATTTCCATAAAATCTTATTTTTTGTTTGGTGGATGTTTGGAGTTGAAGTTTGATGTGTGAGCTATATAAAGAAATTGTTCCTGGTTCCTGGAAGGACTGCTAAGTTCTTTAGAAATGGTCTTGTATTTTATAATTTTGTTTTTTTCTTATGAAAGTTTAGCAGAGATTTATGATATCAATATTCATCTCTTGGTTCTGACCAGTTATTGGATTGTTTGTAAACAGGTACTGCAGTTGTAAGTGTTATGCTGGTCACAACACTTCTGATGGCTCTTATCATGCTAATTGTCTGGAGGAGTAATTGGCTGCTAGTTTTCCTATTTACTAGTTTCTTTTTGTCCATTGAGCTTGTATACTTCTCATCTGTGTTATTCAAGGTCAACCAAGGTGGTTGGGCTCCACTTGTGATTGCTGCTCTATTTCTTATTATCATGTCTGTCTGGCATTATGGTACTGTGAAAAGATATGACTTTGAATTAGAGAGCAAGGTTTCCATGGCATGGATTCTGGGTTTAGGTCCCAGCCTTGGTCTGGTTCGAGTTCCAGGGATTGGCCTTCTATATACAGAACTTGTGAATGGCGTGCCTCACATATTCTCACATCTTATTACTCATCTTCCTGCGATACATTCTATTGTTGTATTTGTCTGTCTAAAGTATCTGCCAGTCAATACTGTTCCCCAAGAAGAACGTTTTCTTGTGAAGCGCATTGGACCCAAGGACTTCCACATGTTTAGGTGTGTTGCTAGGTATGGTTACAAAGACCTGCATAAGAAAGACGATGACTTTGAGAAAATGCTCTTGGATAAATTGTCTGCATTTATCCGGTATGAATCACTAATAGACAGTATCTCAGATTCAGAGGATTACAGCTTACCTGAAGACTATCAACAAGCAACCACTTTAGACACAGAAAATGAAAATCTGATGTCTTTAGGCATGGTCTCAACAGAATCATCACATAACTCAATTGTCTCCAAAAGATCTCCACAACAATCAGGTCGGCATGTCAGATTTAGTGTTCCTAACACTGGAACTGTCAATAACACTGAAACTGTTGATGATGAAATGCAATTTCTGAAAGATTGCAGAGATTCTGGTGTGGTGCATATTATGGGTAATACTATAGTAAGAGCAAGAAGGGATTCTGGCGTGATTAAGAAAATTACAGTAGATTATATCTATGCTTTCCTTCGAAGGATATGCAGGGAAAATAGTGTCATTTTTAATATTCCTCATGAGAGCCTCCTAAATGTTGGCCAAGTCTTTTATGTGTAAGGAAGAAAAAACACTTTATGTGACTAAATATTGATGTACTGAGTAACATGTACAGATAGCACATTCCAGTTCATGTACAATAAGTGGCAAAGCCTGCAATCCCTCTTGTTGATATTGCTCCATAGTATAGGTACTTAAAGCTCTGCCTCTGAAAGAGGTGCTCATTTGGAATTGATACTAAACATGTTGAATAAACTAACTTCTTCTTAGTTGATTTGTGAAGAATAAGCTGCCTATTCTTTATGTGTGTCTTATTGTATGGAGTTGTACTATGTTGCACTTTGACATGGAAACCTGATTTTAAATTAAATGTGGGTGTTCAGCCATCAATTAGATGTTGTATAGTGGCACATATAAGACTCTATTTTAGTTGGATAAATAGGTCAAACCCATTGATGTTAGAGAAACACTGTTGTTCAGATCCCGTCAGAAGTATGGTGGCAATCCAAATGCACTACGTAAAGTCATAAGAAATGAATTTGTTCTCCCTTGGTAACATGCTATAACACTGAACAGAAAATTAAGAGTAAAGGTGCCAGACTTGAATAGAGGCTCTAAAGAAGAAGGATACGTAACTCAAAATTTTTGAGTTAATATACTTTTATTTACACAATACAATTTACAGTAGTCTCTTCCAAAAGAACCCAAGTCAGCAATTTTCTTCAGCCATGTTGACCTAAAAGAATTCCTATTATGCATGCATTTCTTTATTTGGTGGGTTTTTCATTGTTTAAAATATTATTTGAGGTGGATCGTTTGATTTTCCTGTCATTATTATTTTACCAGGGCAAACGTTAAAATGAAAGAGAACCGTATTGTATACCAAGGTTCTTTCGTTGTTTCCATGCTGTCAAAATTACAAAGATTAATCTTATACAGCATTTTGATGAACATTAAAATTGCCTTAAATGAAACCTAATACCAATAAACAGCCCTTGACGATCCCAAGCAAGAGGGAAGGAATGAGATTTTCCTCAAATCCAGCCACCTGCTTTGGATGCAAGCAGACACGGCATTGTTAATTTTAGGCTTCTATCTTTTATAAGTTGGAAGAATCAAGGTATGGCCAGAGTCATATGTCTAGCCAAACCATTACATAGTCAATACATAGGGGCTCAACAAGAGCATCATGTCACTTACAAGAATAGAACCTAGGTGGGGAGGGTAACAATCATTCCTCCCAACCACCCAAGCTACATCCAATTGACTCAAGAGAATTTGGAAGTTGGAAATACATTGACTGCATTGTTGTATCTACATAATATATTTTTGGCTGATGAGTTTGACCAAACTTGGGTGGCCAAGGAAGAGATGGCAATAGTACAGAAGTGTCCAATGGATTTTCTTCTCTATATGTAGACATCTCTTAAGTGGAAGTGCGTATAATGTCATCTCTAAGCACATATTACTCATGAAATGAGCTTGCATATTGTAAAATATCTAGGGAAGATAATGTAATGTTAGATATTTAGGAAGGTATCTAGGAAGGATAAGTAATGTAATGTTGCCATACTCATGAGATAAGGCCTACTAAATTGTTAGTGTGGATTCATTAGTCATTGTAATGGGTTGAATACTTGTTGATAAAATCCCACTTGGTAGTTGGTGGGTAATACTTATTGAATGTGATAATGAACAATGGTTTCCAAACTGGCTCATACAAATACCCGTGAGAGAATATGTATACACATGCATATCATTTGTATTGTTATAAGCATAGTTTATGGAGTGATTCATTTCATAAAGTGTGATTGATGATCTTACTCTCCATGTTCTGTTCCTTGATGCTAAAGATCATGTTACCAACTATTTTGTACAATAGTTGAACTTCTTGTGAGCTGCCAGTTTCATGAACATGATACATGTTCATCTTGTTAGGCACAATGGCTCACTGAGAGGGGGGGGGGGGGTGATCCTATACTCGAAAATTTCAGAGCTCCGATCCACTCCACAAATCCACACTCACTGTCTGCTGCTCCTTTACTCTGCTGCTGCACATACTCTGCAATTCGGGACTGCTCCTCAGTCTGTTGCTACAGAAAAAGGTGTTGCTGCTGGTCACACTGTAAAACCCAAGAAAAAAAACAAAAAGAGAATGCTGCTGCTGAAAATTTCAGTCTGCTCCTTTTCCACAGTCAACTGCTCCTCGCTGCCTCAGTGACGAATTTACCTCAGTCCCGAAAATTCAGAGCACAAAATAAAAAAATTTCAGCTTAAAAATGAGAACGCGGATTGGGTATTTATAATGGTTTTTTTTTGTAATTTTTTTTTTAGCCGACTTGTATTAAAAAAAGATTTTTATTTTTATTTATTTTTTGAATTTAATTGGAGCCGACTTCACCATTCACCATTAAATTTATTTTACCCAGTTTAAGGGCTTCTCCAAGGTTAAACTTTTAGTAGCCTTTAGTAGTATTTTTCAAGAGAATTTCCACATCATCGACACTATGTTATCAAGGTATAAGATGCTTCAAATAAGCACATCATCAAGTCCATCATCGAGTGGTGTCATGGACAATTATCAACACAGCAAATGTGTCCAAGTGCCATCAATCAACCATGTTTGTGGGTACCAAGTCTTTACCAAGCCCTAGGGCCATCTCCAAGAGTCCATGACCCCATCAAGTCACAAATGACCACAAAATGGATCATTTGGCCATTCCCCATGTTCCAATACCCAAGTCATGTCCTTCTTTCCATATTCTTCATGTCATTCAATGCCCATATCATGCCTTGTCATCCAGTGCACATATTCTTGCCATGCCATAAACCTTTAGTTTCAATATTTTGTCCACATCATCAACCTTCATTATGCCTTTGTCATTAATGGTTTGTCATCAATGACAATCCTATTCATCACATCTTCTGTGTTCAGAAGTCCAGAAATCATTTTCATTGCAGTTTTTGCCCCATTTGTAATAAACTGCATGGTCATACGCCCTTGGGGAAATTGTAAAAAGTTGGTCTAAGCATGGTCATTTTATAAAAGACTTGGTTTTCCTTAGGTTTGGCTATCAGGTGGATACTCTAGAGTGTTTTTTCCTTAGGAATTATGCGCTACTCTTCAGTAGCGTATAATTCCTGAGTTTTTCACTCACACCTCCAAAGCTGGAGTATTCTCATGGTGGTTGAACCTATGGAGGTTATTAAAGTTTTCGTGTCTAGGATTTTTTACATGCTAGCCATCTAAATTGAGTTGTATGGACATGCACAAAGTCCCCTAGGAGTTTCATTTCATTCCAAAGAAAATAATCTTTTCCATAAAATTAGACCATTTTTTAATGGTTTAATTGGAATTTTTCAAAATGTAATAAATACCTCATATGGAGGTGGAATTTGGCGTGGGGAGGATCGTTTTGACGCTCAGAGCGTCCTCTTTACCCTATAGCCCTCTGTCTCTTGATTCTAGATGATTACGTCGCCTCTGGAAGCAGTTTTCATTAAAGTGCTACAAATTGGCATTTAATTGCTAAAAAAGAGCAAATTGCACTAGATAACAAAATTCAAAAAAATAAAAAAATCGATTTTTAAACTATGGAAAAGGGTGGCATTATTTTCTTATGGAAGGGTGACCATATCAAAGTTAATAAATCACATGCCAATTAAAAGATTGGATATACGAATGGAAAAAGGGGATGACGTGAGCATGAAGCTGAGCATGGACAGTTTAGCTCACGAGTTTGGTGAGCGAAGGTTCACCAATTGTAAAGGGCGAATAGTCCAATATGTGGGCGTTGAAACCTATGGTGAGGCAGCTGCCACCTCACCACACTCCACCTACCAATAAGCACCAAGCTACCATCTTCACGCTCCAATGCCTCCATTCACTCCACGGATTTCTCTCGCTCTCCTCTTTTGAGCATTCGCCTCTCCTCTGTAAACTCTATTTAAGCAAGGTCAAGCTCCCCTATTCCAGATGGATTAGCTTCGAACCTTTGCTCCTGTATTCTTTTTTTTAATGAGAATTTGTTGAAGACTTTGGAGGTCAAAGAGGTGTGTAAGATCTGTGTTATGGTGTGTGTTCTCATCTGAGGTAATCTGGTATTTCGTGTTTATGCATTTTCTATTTTGATTATTGTGGATGGTTTAGGTAGGAAGGACTTTGAGCCCATAGAAGTATACATTTATAGGCTTTGAGCTGTATGCTTTTGGTATGCTTTAAAAAGAATAAGTAGTATGCATAGTTAGTTATACAAAGTACTCTTCATGTTTTTTTACTAACCATATCTTCTAGATTTAATCCACTTTGTCTTGCAAGTGTATGAATGTTTGATGCATGATCTCTTAGGTTGGTTTGGAAGCGAACCTCAGCTGGCTTCTCTCTTCTCCAACAAGTGATCATGGTCTAATATTGTTTTGCAGATCTCTACAAACCTTCAGCTTCTTCAAACTTGAGATTGGTTCCCTTTTTCACCTCTTCAAATTCAAAATCAACTCTTTTTTCCTTTTCTTTTGTTACTAAAGTGATTTGTTCTAGGCTAGAGAGTTTAAATATTTCATGCATTTCGCTTTTCTTGAGGCAAAGTAGGTTCAAGGTTTAAGTTTTTATCCTTCAAACCCTTTCAATCTCTTCCATGCAATAGATCATAGGCTTAAAAGTTTTATCTTTCTTTCTATTCGCTCCTCAAGTGCAAAGTAGGTTTTAAGCTTAAATTTCTAATTTCATCTCTAAAACCCTTTCGCTCTTGCATGCAAGTAGTTTCAAGTTTGTCGAAGTTTTACATTATACTTGCTTGCTTACTTCTAGATCTTAGTTACTTGTTAAAGTTTGCATCATCTTTCTTGCAAGATCTAGTTTGTAATTGTTTATTTGTTTATATACTAGAAAATACTGACTCTTTAACTAGTCTTTGTTTATAGCTCTTATCTACAGGAAGGCAAGAAGGTCAAACCAAAGAAGCCCAAAGGCTAAAGGCAAAAACCTTAGAAGGCACACAAAAAACTCTACTCCTCCCTCTTCTTCATTCCGCCTTCTAACCTTGTGCGTTCAAGAAGATTAACACCATTCATTGTACAAGTTATTAATAAAGAGCAAGTGGGATAAAGGCTCCCACACCCCACTTCCCCCATTTGGGGGAAGCTTGTATTGTCTTAAGTTCTTTATTTGATTTTTACCTGCAAGTAGGATATAAAAGGTTAGATTAGTTTCAATTTGATAGGTTGCTAGATCTTGACTTTGTAGCTTTAGTTTGATTTATTTTGCAAGTTTTTATTTAGTTTCCATTTCATATAAACTATTAAAAGGTACATAAATACTCTTGAATCTCACTGAAAAGTGGATCAAGAGCACTCTCTGTCGGAGAACTTCTTTCTTTTGTTATAGTTGCCTAGTTTACTTTTTGATATAAATTGCTAAAAAAAACACAAAGACTCTTGAATCTCACTGCAAAGTGGATCAAGAGCACTCTCTATCGGAGAGTTTATTGCTTTTAAGTTGTTTAGTTTTATTTCATCTTAGCATTTTACCTTTTCATAAATCTCTTGAATCTCGCCATAAGACGGATCAAGAGTGCTCTCTATCAGAGAGTCTATGGTTCTTGTTCTCATCACATAATAAAATTGGAACAGACCTTTTACTACACTGTGTATGCCCTACCCACTTGTGGGATACCTAGAAACAGTGTAGCTTGTTAATTCCTCACATCTAATTCCACTTCAACCTTAATAAAATTCATTCCTGAGAAAACCAACGAAAATCCGACGTTGATCGCTACAATCAAAAGTGAGAAAATTCTACCTGGGGATGCGGGAACCACTGGGATGAGACCTCAGAGCACCAGTTAGACTACATCCTTGTTGGTGTAGTGTTGAACACCACTCTAGAGACTTCGTCCATCCCACATGTCCTTGTACGGAGCCACTTAGATTGTAATCCGGACATATCTCCTGTACCGCAAGGTATATCTTGGAGATCCCCTTTCCCATAATAATCCACCTCACCTCAAAAATTTACAATAAAATTCACCAAGAGACATTTGCAAAACATCTACAAGCACTCAAGCATTCCCAACACTTCAAGACATTGACTCCATTTTGGCACTGGTCATTCTACAAAGCAACAATTGTTCAATATTTCATTTGCTTATTATCTATCTGAAAGTCGTTGTTATTTGTTATCATATTATGCTGTGGATGTGTCATTTATAATTTATCATCATATTGTGGATGTAATCTATCTTGCAAAAGTTACACTGGGACACAATTTTATTGCAAATTACTAAAAACTCCTAAAACAACACCCATCCTAATCCATTAAAACATTTAAAACACATAAGAGCCTTAGAAACTCTTTGTTAGGGTCTACCCCCCTTGGCTTCATTAGGAGTTTGCCTAAACGAAGGAGTCGGGATCAGGTGACAGCACCTGACTCTTTGCTTGCCCCCAAGGCCACACATTCCCAAAGCAGCTTCGAAAGATTTCTTCCCCTGTGTGCACATCGGCGAGAAACAGATCAATAACAAACAATATATCCAAAAATATACCAAAAAAGTTGCAATACTTGATTAAGTCTAAAAAATATTATAGTAGGGTAACATAATACAATAATTCATTTATGGAAGGATAAAATCTTGTTCAGGTGCCTCTTCAAGGGTTGGGTAATTACTTTGATTAAGATGCTCGCCAAGGTCATATAGATCCAAATATCCTCCAACCCAGATATTAGTATCATCTATAATGAAAAGATAATTTGAATAGTTGTAACAGGTCCTAATAAAAAAGATCATGTGTATAGCACCAACAAGGTGGTTGTGAATCTAGAGGAAACACTACCACTGTATAATATTCAAACTAAAAATTGCTAGTCATAACTTGCTCATGATTTCTCACAATGATGTTCACTTCGTACGTAGGAGTATGTTCCTCAAAGAGAAGATAAAACTAGCTGTTGTCACTGTTATCAATCATAAATTTTCCTGGCCGTGAGGGAAAATTCCCAAGGTAACCTCAAGCCAATCTTTAGGACTGAAAACTGGTATTTTCAATCCAAAGGAAGCTCCCTCTATGAGTCTATTGTCCAAAGGTCACTACAACAACAACTCATGTATTTAAAACAGTGGCCAGATCTTCTAATGATTATTTTTTCTTGTGAAATTTTGGCAAGGCAGAGAGAAGGCCAACCATTAGGCATGGAGTCATAAGCTAAACCTTTTAAAGTTTCCAAGATACTGATGTGAGAGCAAAGAAATTACGGAGGCAAGGTAGGTGATACTTTCTTAGACAAATTAATTTTTTGAGTATGATGGTAGAAAAAAATAAAACAATCCATCTAGATAGAGCATCAAAGATGAATTCTGCCATGATTTTAGAGGAAAATGGTGAAAATATTTGAATGTGATGAAATCAGAGCATCAAAGATGAATTCTAATTCATTTGCTTTCATTCATATACTGAATATAACACACTAAATGAATACTGTAAGGGAAAAAACATTCACTTGAGAAGAACACAAACTGAAAAAATACCAACACAAGAATCTCTAGCATTCAATTTGCTTCAAGTACTTCTGATATTGGGAACTTTTATTCAATCCAGAAAATTATTTATATACTCAGAGTCTCTCCTCTTCAAAATTCCCAACCCCTATTACATTGCAGAACTACAAATGTATCCAACTGCTATCAAAATAGTTCTTTAACTAACTATTACAAAAATAGAAAATATGATATTTTTGTGCCTAAATATCTGATTTTGTTCCACAACCGCTGTCTTTAAAATATGGAAGTGCCACATGCTTTTTAAAATGCCATTTGTACCCTTTCAAATCTGATTTATCCATATCCTTTTTAAAAAACATCAATTTAAATATTTGGGAATATCATATTTCCATAAAAATAATTCCCAAATATTTTTTTATCCTGTAAAATCATACTTCTATATTTCCGTAGAAATAATTAGTGCCTATGGCTTTGAAAACCATGTTTTGATTGTCCATCCATAGAAAACCATCCCTTGTAAAATTTCTCCATTATTTGCAATTGATTCCATTCGTTTTTGAATTTCATAAATGAAATTCAAAACTACCATAAATAATTCTTCACCCTGTAAAACCGTCCATTGTTTTTTGAAATCCATGTCTTGTTTTGCCCAGGTTTTGTATATTTATGAATAAATGAATTTAAATGTAAACCACAAAATAATTTATAATTTGGGAAAAAACCATTTACTATTCTCCCTTTGGTTTGGATTTCCAAAATATGGAAAAGATTTTCATGATTCTCCAATATTCGACACTTGAATTCAAGTGGATTCCAGAGCTTGAGGAAAGTGGTTTTATCTGACTGCTTTTGGTAGCAGAATGCATGAGGAATTTACATGTGGTAAATGATTAAAATTCTGCTACCACTTCAAAATATTAATCCTCAAACTAGTAGAGTCAGTGGAATAAATGGTGGCCGCTCATCCAAACTTTAGTCCCTTCCAAAATTCAATTCGATATTTGTGCCAAGACCGTAACATAATATGAATTAATTTTGGCTTTTAAATATTAATATAAATACTTTGTATTAAAATATTTATATTAATAATAAATTTTTTCATTATTGGTAAGGACTTGGGTATATGAGGCTTATAATATGACCCTTTGGATAATGTAAAAGTGGAACAATAAACCCCCTTTAATTTTTTATAAGACTAGGATAAATATGGATGTCTACCACCTTATTCATCCCTCCTGCCAAATTAAAAGTCCCGCCAACTGATTAACATTTGTTTCTCAGCCCCTGATCATAGCCTAGTCCTGTGATGAACTTTGACCCTTGATGTTGCCTCCTTTCCAAAAAATTTCCAACTCTAGTAAACCTTTCATAGCTATCAAAGATTTAATAGCAGAATTTATATGTGCTAACAGTCACATAAGTGAAAAATGTCCATATACAATTCTTTACAATTGTCTTCTAAATCACACTATTATCACCTGAATTATAGCTTCCACTAAGAGGGATCCTATCCAAGATGGTAGAGGATAGGCAACTAAACCAAGTGACACAAGAGTATATGACCACTACAGATAATGTAGTTGTTACACTGGATAGAGTGCTCTTCACTTTAGGCCAAGCTAAGAGCAAAACCAAGGGGGATACTCTAGTTAAACTAGAAGGCTAACGTGAATACAAGACACACTAACGAAGATTAGAAATGAATGCAAGCAGGAGTATCTTGACTTAATATCCTAGATGAACAAGTGATTACTGAGATAGGGTCTTAAGATATAAGGTTGCAAAGCTTAACAAATGAAGAAATTGTCAACAAAGGTGATTTTTATCTCAATATTTGTGATTACAAACCACATCTAAGATAGAATGAGTGCCAATGAACATGCCCAATTTGTTCCAGCTAGGGTTTAAGCATACAAGGTGAAATATGGTAATGATCTGGCCAAATAAAGGATTTCTAGCACTCTAAGTTGATGCTTGATCTAGGATAAGTGAACTAGAATGCAAACAACCATTACCTACATCACCAAAATGGAAAAGCGTGAAGATACTCAAGGAGGGCGAATTCCAACTAGGGAGACCAGTGCTTTAGGTTGGGAAAATGGAGTCAGAATCAAATGAAATTTGGTCCCTAGGGGTTTTAGATGATTTCCTACTTGGGTCTGTTAGGATATTTAGACACTTAGGAGTTAGTTAAGATCAAATTGTTTAGTATATCCATTAGGTAAAATGTGTTTCTTTAGTATGCATTTGTAAATATTTAATTCGACGGTCACGATATGTTGTGATCCAACGGCTCAACTTCTCTTCGATCATACCTACCCTTGATCTGTGGCTTAACACCTGATTGGACCATGATCTCTATTTAAAGAGCATGGAGGGTCATTGGAAAGTTGATTGATTATGAGAAGCCCATTTGTAACTTTCTTTCTTTGCAAAATAAATTGCTCTGTAGAAGCTATTTGGCCGGGGCCGTGGAGTGTTTCTTTCTCGATGGTTTAAACCACGTCAAAACATCGGTGTATCGATCTGTGATCTATTTGTGTGAAGTGGTTGCTCTAGGTGTTCGGTCTTTTGGGAGTACCCTGTGTACTCGAACATGGTATCAGAGTTTTTATGAAGAGCCTCTTCCGGTTATGATCTAGATCTTGAACTCTTGTTGCCGAAACTTGAAAGGGTTTTTGGTTCTGGTATTTCTGTGCATTTCTGGGCTGTGGGAGGTGTTCCATTGCGTCCGGAGAGCCATTTCCATTGGGAAATAGTTTTCGTTTGATCGAAAACGGTTCTTGGTTGCTTCTGAAATGCGTATTTCATCAGATCTGAAGGTATAATGTTACAGTGACGTTTTTTTTTTTTTTTTTTTTTTGTTTAAAAAAAAAATATCTCATATTTTATCAGTTTTTATTATTAGATTTTTTTAGTTTCGGATTGTTGCTTTCCCTATCTGCGTATGCTCTTTGCCATGCACCTCGTGCGATTTTGGCGAATCAGAAACATAAAGGGAAATGGTTTTTCTCGGCTACGTATGCTCTTTGCCGTGCACCTTGTGCGATCTCGGCAAATCAGAAACAGAGGAAAATGTAGACTTTCCGGGCAAGCCAACAATATCTAACCCCACAAACGTAGAAAAGTTTTTTTTGTTTTGGTTTATGGTGTGATTTGCAGGAAAAAAGGCAAGCACGGAACCGAGCAAGAAAAGAAAAAAAAAAAAAAGACTCCCTTCCTCCTTCCCATATTTTACATACATTTTAATCTAGCTCACTTGGTTCAAAGTTGTTTTATTCCTTAATAGGTCTTGAGTTCAAGTCTTAGGAAGTTATTTTAAAAGAAAAAGTGCATGCAATTTCTATTTTCAAGTTACTTTATTGTAAAAGTGCATCTCACTTAAATAATAAAAAATAAAAATAAAAAGTGAGTCACTTAAATTCCTTTTATTGCTGCACTATTTAAAATATCATTGTAAAAGTGAAATCACTTATTTTACAAAAGTGATTCACTTAAAGCAACTTTCTTGTAAAGTGATTGTCAAAGGTTCATCTTGGGAAGAGGGGGGTTCTTTTTTTTAGCTGGTCATTCTCTATCTACCATGTCACTATTGGGGACATCTTCAACATTTTCTTTGATCAAGCATAACTTCATCATACGGAGTCAGTTTTCAGTGTCGTTTTTTTTAAACCGCCTATTTGTTTGAGCTCTTTGCATCTAGACTATTGGTTTCTGCTTTTACAATCATTAATTTACAAATATGGCCACCCCTTGTCATATTCTACTTAATAGTTCCAACTATTTGTCATGGAAATCTCGTATGGATGATGTTCTACGAAGTAGAGGACTTTTCAGAATTACCTGAGGGAAAGAAACAGAACCCATTGATGATGATAAGAAAATCAAATGGGCAAATAGATGTGATGAAGCTCGTGGATTGATTGGGATGTCAATCTCTACTGATTTGCGATTCCACATATTTGGAATTGATGAACCTGATGCTGCTTGGGACAAGTTGGAATCTGTGCTTGGTAAACACAATGAAATTCGAGGTCACCAACTCGAAAATGAGTTGATTTCTTTAAATCCAAGTGATTTTTCATGCATACAATATTATTTATCTAAGTACAAAACTCTTAATGTGAAGAATGCAAAATTAAGAGAGAAGACAAATAATGCATTTATCATATTCTTTCCAAACTTGGACCTGCATATTCTGTTTTTGTATCTACATTTTACTCCATGAAAGAATCCTTGAATGCAGCTAGCTATCAAGAGCCTAGTCTAGAATCTTTTTGTGATTCCTTGATTAGAGAGCAAGATAAGCTCATCCATCTTGGAATAATTAACAATGCAGATACATCTAAGAAAGCCTTATTGTCTCAACAGAAAGAAATGTTCAAGCCTCTCAAGAAACAAAATTTTCGCAATAATAAGTCCAACAAGGGTCCCAAACCCTCTCAATCAGCTCCTTCTTTAAAAAATGACAAAGGATCCAAGCCAAAAGGAAAGAAGACTGAGCTTCATTGCAACTATTGCGGGAAAGATAATCATGATGAATCTAAGTGTTTCAAGAAGATGGCAGCCTTGGAAGCAGCAATTAAGAAACACCACATCAGCCTAGATTCGTCTTCAGAATCTAACTCTCATGAACATGCACTTTGTGTTTCTGGTTATTCTTATACTGCATCTTCTTCTTCTACTTCAAATGAATGACTCATTGATTCTGGAGCATCTTATCATATGGCTAAGGATCAAGCCATCTTTTCTACTATGCATGAATGTAACACCAAACAAATATTTGTTGGTGATGATAGATCTCTAAGTGTTGTAGGATCTGGAACAGTTCCAGTCGATAATGGTCATTTTAGTGATGTACTATGTGTTCCAAGAATTTCCTACAATTTGTTATCAGTCTATCAAATCACACATTCTGGTTGTTGGGTATGTTATATCTCTTCACATGGTCGCTGCGTGTACAACACGATCCTTACGGCACCTTCGATTCGCCTGCGCCGGGCGCGTCCGGAGGGGGGGGTAGCCCGACAGGGCCCACCCCCTTCGTTTCGGACCGTTAGGTTCCGAAACGACACGGAGGGGGCCGTTAGGCCCCCGGAGTCCGCGCGGAGCGCAAAATTTTTTTGGGTTGCTTTTTGCTTTTTCGCGATTTTCGACCCATTGTACTCTATCTAATTCCGGTAAAAGGAATTAGGGTTGTAACCTAATTCGGGTAAACGAATTAGGGTTTTAGATGCTGCAGAATACCATTTATTGTATTGTACATGTAAAATAAACATATAATGAAAAAGGAGCTATGCGGCTCTAAGTTTTGCTGGTTTTTCCCGGTTAAGGGTTTCCAGGTGAAAATCTCTGTGTAATGTGTGTGCCATTGTGTATTGTCTGTAAATGCTTAAGAATCGATATATGTTTGTACTTCACTGTTAAGGTTTAAAACTTACATTTGGTATCAGAGCAATTTTGGGTTCAGAGGGACGCCTTTGTTTCCAGGGGTTTGGCTCGATCTTGGATTTGTGATAAACCTGGTTTCAGTGGGAGCTTTGCAGCGGTGATTTATTCTTTGTTTAAAGAATGGCGAGCAGTTCTAGATTCGAGATTGAGAAATTTAATGGTCATAGCTTTGAGCTATGGAAGCTCAAGATGGAAGATCTTCTGGTAGATAGAGAACAATGGATCGCAGTAGATCCAGGTACCATGCCCTCTGGTGCGGTAAAAGAAGAATGGGAAAAGCTGGAAAGGAAAGCAAGGAGCACTATTCGTCTTTGCCTTGCAGATTCGGTATTGGTGAACGTATCTGGAGAAGACACTGCAAAGAAGCTATGGGATAAACTGGGAAGTCTGTATCAGTCAAAGTCCCTGGTAAATAAGTTATTTCTGCGAAAGAAATTGTACCTTCTGAGGATGACTGATGGAGACTCTGTTTCAGAGCATCTAAACGCCTTCAATACTCTGGTAAGTCAGTTGACATCTGTTGGTATTAAACTTGATGATGATGAAAAGTGTATTAGTCTGTTGTGCTCTTTGCCAGATTCATGGGATAATCTGGTCATAGCTATTGGGAGTAATGCAACCACGCTAAACTTCGATGATGTGGTTGCATCCCTACTATCGGAGGAAATGAGGCGGAAATCCATAGATAGTTCAGCCAAGGATGCCTTATTTGTAAGAGGTCGCCCTGGAGACAGATCTAAAAATAAGTCTTCAGGTGGTAGATCTAAATCTAGAGGGAGATCTAAATCTCCAGGACCTTCTGTAAGAAAATGCTGGAAGTGCGGAAAAGCTGGGCATTACAAGAAGGATTGTAAATCGAAAATTACTGATAAAAGTAGAGGACCTAATGACGCTCCATCCGCAGATGGGAAAGAATCTACAGAGGAAGGAGGAGATGTGTATCTGGCATCTTCAAGTACACATGCAGAGCATGATTCGTGGTTGATTGACTCAGGTGCGTCTTATCATATGACTCCCCACAGGGAGTGGTTTTCTGAATACGAAAAGTATGATGGAGGAGATGTATTTCTGGGAGACAACTCGGTAGCAAAAATCATAGGTCGAGGAAAGGTCAAGCTACTGCTCAAAGATGGAAGGGTTAAAACTCTTCCCGAGGTTCTGCACATTCCAAAGTTGGCTAGAAACCTTATATCTGTAAGTAAAATGGATGATGCAGGTGTGAAAACTCTATTTGAAAAGAACACATGCAAAATGGTTCGAGAGTCATTGGTGCTGATGAGGGGAGTTCGGATTGGAACTCTATACAAGTTGTTGGGAAGCACCTTCAAAAATGGATGTAACAGCACTATTGTTTCCGAGGGTAAAAATGAAGGAGACAGAGTCCTTACTGTCTCTAGTGAGAAGACATCGCTATGGCATCGAAGGCTGGGACATATTGGAGAAAAGGGTCTTCGACTATTACAAGGTAAAAGTATGGCTGAAGGCATGTCTGATTTCACATTAGATTTTGATTTCTGTGAACATTGCTTATATGGTAAACAGAATCGAGTAAGATTCTCATCTGGTGTTGTAAGAGCTAAAGGAATCTTAGAGTTAATACACAGTGATGTTTTTGGACCTGTGCCTGTTCCATCACTTGGTAAATCTGTGTATTATGTTTCATTTATAGATGATTTCTCAAGGAAAACTTGGATTTATTTCCTGCGTAAGAAATCTGAGGTTTTTAATAGATTCAAAGAATTTAAGGCTCTTGTAGAGAATCAAACTGAGAAGAAAATAAAAGTACTCAGAACAGATAACGGTGGAGAATTCTGTGAAAGTGAATTTGAGGAGTTTTGTAAAACGTGTGGAATAGCAAGGCAAAAGACTACTCCATACACACCTCAACAGAATGGGGTTGCAGAAAGGATGAACAGGACATTGATGGAAAAGGCAAGGAGTATGCTCAGTGGTGCAGGGATAGCACAACAATTCTGGGCAGAAGCTGTTGACACTGCGTGTTACCTAGTGAATAGGACACCCACATCAGCGTTGGTTGACAAGACACCTCATGAGGTTTGGACTGGTAAGAAACCCTCTCTCTCTCATCTCAGAGTGTTTGGGTGTGATGCTTTTGTACATGTTCCAAAGGAGAAAAGGAGCAAGTTGGATAATAAGGCGGAAAAATGTATCTTCATTGGTTACAAGGATGGAGTGAAAGGTTACAAGCTGTGGAACCCAGTAAAAAGGCAAACAGTTTACAGTCGAGATGTGATCTTCAGAGAAGTTGAAAGCACTTCCAGGATTGAGGATGTACCAAAGGAAAAGGATTCAGAGAAGCTACACTTTGATATCAAGGATGAAAGAGGTGACTCTTTTGAGGAACCAGATTCGTCTGAATCAGATGAGGAGGCAGAATCGTCTGAATCAGATGAAGAGGCGGATCCACAGACTCCGGTATTGAGGAGATCTGACCGAGAAAGAAGGCAAGTTGAAAGGTACAGTCCCCCTGATTTTCGTTCTAATTTTGTGTTATCTATTACTGATGATGATCCTAGAACTGCTAAAGAGGCAATGGATTCAGAAGATAGTAAACTATGGAAGAAGGCCATGATAGAAGAAATGGATGCCTTGGACAAAAATGAGGCATGGGATCTGGTTGAGTTGCCAGAAGGAAGAAAGCCTATTGGAAGAAAATGGGTATTCAAGAAGAAGTTAAATGCAGCAGGTAAAGTGGAGAAGTACAAGGCTCGACTAGTTGCGAAAGGTTACTCCCAAATTGAGGGCATCGATTTTGGTGAGATTTTTTCACCTGTTGCAAAATTGACTTCTATTAGATTTCTTTTATCTATTTCTGCTGCTTTTGATCTTGAAGTAGAACAGATGGATGTAAAGACGGCTTTCCTACATGGAAATCTTAATGAAGAGATCTATATGAAGCAACCAGAACGGTTTGTGGTGAAAGGAAGAAAGGAGCTTGTCTGTAAGCTGAAAAAGTCTCTCTACGGTTTGAAACAATCTCCCAGAATGTGGTATCAAAAATTTGATACTTATATACTGGGACTTGGTTTCTCAAGAAGCAAAGCTGATCACTGTGTTTATTTTAAGCTAATTGGTGATCATTTTATTTATGTAATATTGTATGTTGATGATATGTTGCTAATTGGAAACAACAAAGAAATCATCAAGGATGTCAAGAATCAGCTGTCATCTGAATTTGACATGAAAGATCTTGGTGCTGCAAATTTCATTTTGGGCATGGAAATAAAAAGAGATCGTGAAAACAGGAAACTCTGGTTAAATCAGAGGAAATATGTTGAAACGATATTGAAGAGATTTAATATGCAGGAAAGCAAACCAGTGAAGGTGCCCATTCCTGTAGGTGTAAGGTTATCTGCAGAACAGTGTCCCACTACACAAGAAGAGGTAGAGGACATGTCTCATGTTCCATATGCTAGTGCAGTTGGCAGTCTGATGTATGCCATGGTCTGTACTAGACCAGATATAGCCCATGCAGTGGGAGTTTTGAGTAGATACATGTCAAAACCAGGAAAGGAACATTGGACTGCAGTAAAAAGGGTCTTCAGGTATTTGCGTGGCACTACAGATTCTGCAATCTGCTACCAAGGAAGACCCGGTCTAAACAGAGAGATAGATATACAAGGATTTGCTGATGCTGACTGGGCTGGAGATCTTGATCACAGAAGATCTACAAGTGGCTACGTTTTTAATCTATTTGGAGGAGCAATCAGTTGGATGAGTAGAAGACAAGCTGTAGTTGCACTCTCAACTACAGAAGCTGAATACATGGCAGCTACCCATGCAAGTAAGGAAGCTGTATGGTTGCAAAGATTGTGTTCAGGTATTGGTTTTGTTCAGAATGCAGTAAAAATTGGTTGTGATAGCTCAAGTGCAATATTTCTGGCAAAGAACCCTGCTTATCACTCGAGGACAAAGCACATTGATGTGCAGTACCATTTCGTCAGAGACATGGTTGAACAGAACAAAGTGTTGCTGGAAAAGGTTGACACTTTGGTAAATGTTGCAGACTCTTTGACAAAGTCTGTGAGTACTCAGAAGTTCTCTTGGTGCAAAGAGAACATGGGCATTGTTGCCCTGAATTGTTGAAGTCATAATTTTCTCCTGTATGTGAAGAGAACAACAAGTGGGAGAATGTTGGGTATGTTATATCTCTTCACATGGTCGCTGCGTGTACAACACGATCCCTACGGCACCTTCGATTCGCCTGCGCCGGGCGCGTCCGGAGGGGGGGGTAGCCCGACAGGGCCCACCCCCTTCGTTTCGGACCGTTAGGTTCCGAAACGACACGGAGGGGGCCGTTAGGCCCCCGGAGTCCGCGCGGAGCGCAAAATTTTTTTGGGTTGCTTTTTGCTTTTTCGCGATTTTCGACCCATTGTACTCTATCTAATTCCGGTAAAAGGAATTAGGGTTGTAACCTAATTCGGGTAAACGAATTAGGGTTTTAGATGCTGCAGAATACCATTTATTGTATTGTACATGTAAAATAAACATATAATGAAAAAGGAGCTATGCGGCTCTAAGTTTTGCTGGTTTTTCCCGGTTAAGGGTTTCCAGGTGAAAATCTCTGTGTAATGTGTGTGCCATTGTGTATTGTCTGTAAATGCTTAAGAATCGATATATGTTTGTACTTCACTGTTAAGGTTTAAAACTTACATTTGGTATCAGAGCAATTTTGGGTTCAGAGGGACGCCTTTGTTTCCAGGGGTTTGGCTCGATCTTGGATTTGTGATAAACCTGGTTTCAGTGGGAGCTTTGCAGCGGTGATTTATTCTTTGTTTAAAGAATGGCGAGCAGTTCTAGATTCGAGATTGAGAAATTTAATGGTCATAGCTTTGAGCTATGGAAGCTCAAGATGGAAGATCTTCTGGTAGATAGAGAACAATGGATCGCAGTAGATCCAGGTACCATGCCCTCTGGTGCGGTAAAAGAAGAATGGGAAAAGCTGGAAAGGAAAGCAAGGAGCACTATTCGTCTTTGCCTTGCAGATTCGGTATTGGTGAACGTATCTGGAGAAGACACTGCAAAGAAGCTATGGGATAAACTGGGAAGTCTGTATCAGTCAAAGTCCCTGGTAAATAAGTTATTTCTGCGAAAGAAATTGTACCTTCTGAGGATGACTGATGGAGACTCTGTTTCAGAGCATCTAAACGCCTTCAATACTCTGGTAAGTCAGTTGACATCTGTTGGTATTAAACTTGATGATGATGAAAAGTGTATTAGTCTGTTGTGCTCTTTGCCAGATTCATGGGATAATCTGGTCATAGCTATTGGGAGTAATGCAACCACGCTAAACTTCGATGATGTGGTTGCATCCCTACTATCGGAGGAAATGAGGCGGAAATCCATAGATAGTTCAGCCAAGGATGCCTTATTTGTAAGAGGTCGCCCTGGAGACAGATCTAAAAATAAGTCTTCAGGTGGTAGATCTAAATCTAGAGGGAGATCTAAATCTCCAGGACCTTCTGTAAGAAAATGCTGGAAGTGCGGAAAAGCTGGGCATTACAAGAAGGATTGTAAATCGAAAATTACTGATAAAAGTAGAGGACCTAATGACGCTCCATCCGCAGATGGGAAAGAATCTACAGAGGAAGGAGGAGATGTGTATCTGGCATCTTCAAGTACACATGCAGAGCATGATTCGTGGTTGATTGACTCAGGTGCGTCTTATCATATGACTCCCCACAGGGAGTGGTTTTCTGAATACGAAAAGTATGATGGAGGAGATGTATTTCTGGGAGACAACTCGGTAGCAAAAATCATAGGTCGAGGAAAGGTCAAGCTACTGCTCAAAGATGGAAGGGTTAAAACTCTTCCCGAGGTTCTGCACATTCCAAAGTTGGCTAGAAACCTTATATCTGTAAGTAAAATGGATGATGCAGGTGTGAAAACTCTATTTGAAAAGAACACATGCAAAATGGTTCGAGAGTCATTGGTGCTGATGAGGGGAGTTCGGATTGGAACTCTATACAAGTTGTTGGGAAGCACCTTCAAAAATGGATGTAACAGCACTATTGTTTCCGAGGGTAAAAATGAAGGAGACAGAGTCCTTACTGTCTCTAGTGAGAAGACATCGCTATGGCATCGAAGGCTGGGACATATTGGAGAAAAGGGTCTTCGACTATTACAAGGTAAAAGTATGGCTGAAGGCATGTCTGATTTCACATTAGATTTTGATTTCTGTGAACATTGCTTATATGGTAAACAGAATCGAGTAAGATTCTCATCTGGTGTTGTAAGAGCTAAAGGAATCTTAGAGTTAATACACAGTGATGTTTTTGGACCTGTGCCTGTTCCATCACTTGGTAAATCTGTGTATTATGTTTCATTTATAGATGATTTCTCAAGGAAAACTTGGATTTATTTCCTGCGTAAGAAATCTGAGGTTTTTAATAGATTCAAAGAATTTAAGGCTCTTGTAGAGAATCAAACTGAGAAGAAAATAAAAGTACTCAGAACAGATAACGGTGGAGAATTCTGTGAAAGTGAATTTGAGGAGTTTTGTAAAACGTGTGGAATAGCAAGGCAAAAGACTACTCCATACACACCTCAACAGAATGGGGTTGCAGAAAGGATGAACAGGACATTGATGGAAAAGGCAAGGAGTATGCTCAGTGGTGCAGGGCTAGCACAACAATTCTGGGCAGAAGCTGTTGACACTGCGTGTTACCTAGTGAATAGGACACCCACATCAGCGTTGGTTGACAAGACACCTCATGAGGTTTGGACTGGTAAGAAACCCTCTCTCTCTCATCTCAGAGTGTTTGGGTGTGATGCTTTTGTACATGTTCCAAAGGAGAAAAGGAGCAAGTTGGATAATAAGGCGGAAAAATGTATCTTCATTGGTTACAAGGATGGAGTGAAAGGTTACAAGCTGTGGAACCCAGTAAAAAGGCAAACAGTTTACAGTCGAGATGTGATCTTCAGAGAAGTTGAAAGCACTTCCAGGATTGAGGATGTACCAAAGGAAAAGGATTCAGAGAAGCTACACTTTGATATCAAGGATGAAAGAGGTGACTCTTTTGAGGAACCAGATTCGTCTGAATCAGATGAGGAGGCAGAATCGTCTGAATCAGATGAAGAGGCGGATCCACAGACTCCGGTATTGAGGAGATCTGACCGAGAAAGAAGGCAAGTTGAAAGGTACAGTCCCCCTGATTTTCGTTCTAATTTTGTGTTATCTATTACTGATGATGATCCTAGAACTGCTAAAGAGGCAATGGATTCAGAAGATAGTAAACTATGGAAGAAGGCCATGATAGAAGAAATGGATGCCTTGGACAAAAATGAGGCATGGGATCTGGTTGAGTTGCCAGAAGGAAGAAAGCCTATTGGAAGCAAATGGGTATTCAAGAAGAAGTTAAATGCAGCAGGTAAAGTGGAGAAGTACAAGGCTCGACTAGTTGCGAAAGGTTACTCCCAAATTGAGGGCATCGATTTTGGTGAGATTTTTTCACCTGTTGCAAAATTGACTTCTATTAGATTTCTTTTATCTATTTCTGCTGCTTTTGATCTTGAAGTAGAACAGATGGATGTAAAGACGGCTTTCCTACATGGAAATCTTAATGAAGAGATCTATATGAAGCAACCAGAACGGTTTGTGGTGAAAGGAAGAAAGGAGCTTGTCTGTAAGCTGAAAAAGTCTCTCTACGGTTTGAAACAATCTCCCAGAATGTGGTATCAAAAATTTGATACTTATATACTGGGACTTGGTTTCTCAAGAAGCAAAGCTGATCACTGTGTTTATTTTAAGCTAATTGGTGATCATTTTATTTATGTAATATTGTATGTTGATGATATGTTGCTAATTGGAAACAACAAAGAAATCATCAAGGATGTCAAGAATCAGCTGTCATCTGAATTTGACATGAAAGATCTTGGTGCTGCAAATTTCATTTTGGGCATGGAAATAAAAAGAGATCGTGAAAACAGGAAACTCTGGTTAAATCAGAGGAAATATGTTGAAACGATATTGAAGAGATTTAATATGCAGGAAAGCAAACCAGTGAAGGTGCCCATTCCTGTAGGTGTAAGGTTATCTGCAGAACAGTGTCCCACTACACAAGAAGAGGTAGAGGACATGTCTCATGTTCCATATGCTAGTGCAGTTGGCAGTCTGATGTATGCCATGGTCTGTACTAGACCAGATATAGCCCATGCAGTGGGAGTTTTGAGTAGATACATGTCAAAACCAGGAAAGGAACATTGGACTGCAGTAAAAAGGGTCTTCAGGTATTTGCGTGGCACTACAGATTCTGCAATCTGCTACCAAGGAAGACCCGGTCTAAACAGAGAGATAGATATACAAGGATTTGCTGATGCTGACTGGGCTGGAGATCTTGATCACAGAAGATCTACAAGTGGCTACGTTTTTAATCTATTTGGAGGAGCAATCAGTTGGATGAGTAGAAGACAAGCTGTAGTTGCACTCTCAACTACAGAAGCTGAATACATGGCAGCTACCCATGCAAGTAAGGAAGCTGTATGGTTGCAAAGATTGTGTTCAGGTATTGGTTTTGTTCAGAATGCAGTAAAAATTGGTTGTGATAGCTCAAGTGCAATATTTCTGGCAAAGAACCCTGCTTATCACTCGAGGACAAAGCACATTGATGTGCAGTACCATTTCGTCAGAGACATGGTTGAACAGAACAAAGTGTTGCTGGAAAAGGTTGACACTTTGGTAAATGTTGCAGACTCTTTGACAAAGTCTGTGAGTACTCAGAAGTTCTCTTGGTGCAAAGAGAACATGGGCATTGTTGCCCTGAATTGTTGAAGTCATAATTTTCTCCTGTATGTGAAGAGAACAACAAGTGGGAGAATGTTGGGTATGTTATATCTCTTCACATGGTCGCTGCGTGTACAACACGATCCCTACGGCACCTTCGATTCGCCTGCGCCGGGCGCGTCCGGAGGGGGGGGTAGCCCGACAGGGCCCACCCCCTTCGTTTCGGACCGTTAGGTTCCGAAACGACACGGAGGGGGCCGTTAGGCCCCCGGAGTCCGCGCGGAGCGCAAAATTTTTTTGGGTTGCTTTTTGCTTTTTCGCGATTTTCGACCCATTGTACTCTATCTAATTCCGGTAAAAGGAATTAGGGTTGTAACCTAATTCGGGTAAACGAATTAGGGTTTTAGATGCTGCAGAATACCATTTATTGTATTGTACATGTAAAATAAACATATAATGAAAAAGGAGCTATGCGGCTCTAAGTTTTGCTGGTTTTTCCCGGTTAAGGGTTTCCAGGTGAAAATCTCTGTGTAATGTGTGTGCCATTGTGTATTGTCTGTAAATGCTTAAGAATCGATATATGTTTGTACTTCACTGTTAAGGTTTAAAACTTACATTTGGTATCAGAGCAATTTTGGGTTCAGAGGGACGCCTTTGTTTCCAGGGGTTTGGCTCGATCTTGGATTTGTGATAAACCTGGTTTCAGTGGGAGCTTTGCAGCGGTGATTTATTCTTTGTTTAAAGAATGGCGAGCAGTTCTAGATTCGAGATTGAGAAATTTAATGGTCATAGCTTTGAGCTATGGAAGCTCAAGATGGAAGATCTTCTGGTAGATAGAGAACAATGGATCGCAGTAGATCCAGGTACCATGCCCTCTGGTGCGGTAAAAGAAGAATGGGAAAAGCTGGAAAGGAAAGCAAGGAGCACTATTCGTCTTTGCCTTGCAGATTCGGTATTGGTGAACGTATCTGGAGAAGACACTGCAAAGAAGCTATGGGATAAACTGGGAAGTCTGTATCAGTCAAAGTCCCTGGTAAATAAGTTATTTCTGCGAAAGAAATTGTACCTTCTGAGGATGACTGATGGAGACTCTGTTTCAGAGCATCTAAACGCCTTCAATACTCTGGTAAGTCAGTTGACATCTGTTGGTATTAAACTTGATGATGATGAAAAGTGTATTAGTCTGTTGTGCTCTTTGCCAGATTCATGGGATAATCTGGTCATAGCTATTGGGAGTAATGCAACCACGCTAAACTTCGATGATGTGGTTGCATCCCTACTATCGGAGGAAATGAGGCGGAAATCCATAGATAGTTCAGCCAAGGATGCCTTATTTGTAAGAGGTCGCCCTGGAGACAGATCTAAAAATAAGTCTTCAGGTGGTAGATCTAAATCTAGAGGGAGATCTAAATCTCCAGGACCTTCTGTAAGAAAATGCTGGAAGTGCGGAAAAGCTGGGCATTACAAGAAGGATTGTAAATCGAAAATTACTGATAAAAGTAGAGGACCTAATGACGCTCCATCCGCAGATGGGAAAGAATCTACAGAGGAAGGAGGAGATGTGTATCTGGCATCTTCAAGTACACATGCAGAGCATGATTCGTGGTTGATTGACTCAGGTGCGTCTTATCATATGACTCCCCACAGGGAGTGGTTTTCTGAATACGAAAAGTATGATGGAGGAGATGTATTTCTGGGAGACAACTCGGTAGCAAAAATCATAGGTCGAGGAAAGGTCAAGCTACTGCTCAAAGATGGAAGGGTTAAAACTCTTCCCGAGGTTCTGCACATTCCAAAGTTGGCTAGAAACCTTATATCTGTAAGTAAAATGGATGATGCAGGTGTGAAAACTCTATTTGAAAAGAACACATGCAAAATGGTTCGAGAGTCATTGGTGCTGATGAGGGGAGTTCGGATTGGAACTCTATACAAGTTGTTGGGAAGCACCTTCAAAAATGGATGTAACAGCACTATTGTTTCCGAGGGTAAAAATGAAGGAGACAGAGTCCTTACTGTCTCTAGTGAGAAGACATCGCTATGGCATCGAAGGCTGGGACATATTGGAGAAAAGGGTCTTCGACTATTACAAGGTAAAAGTATGGCTGAAGGCATGTCTGATTTCACATTAGATTTTGATTTCTGTGAACATTGCTTATATGGTAAACAGAATCGAGTAAGATTCTCATCTGGTGTTGTAAGAGCTAAAGGAATCTTAGAGTTAATACACAGTGATGTTTTTGGACCTGTGCCTGTTCCATCACTTGGTAAATCTGTGTATTATGTTTCATTTATAGATGATTTCTCAAGGAAAACTTGGATTTATTTCCTGCGTAAGAAATCTGAGGTTTTTAATAGATTCAAAGAATTTAAGGCTCTTGTAGAGAATCAAACTGAGAAGAAAATAAAAGTACTCAGAACAGATAACGGTGGAGAATTCTGTGAAAGTGAATTTGAGGAGTTTTGTAAAACGTGTGGAATAGCAAGGCAAAAGACTACTCCATACACACCTCAACAGAATGGGGTTGCAGAAAGGATGAACATGACATTGATGGAAAAGGCAAGGAGTATGCTCAGTGGTGCAGGGCTAGCACAACAATTCTGGGCAGAAGCTGTTGACACTGCGTGTTACCTAGTGAATAGGACACCCACATCAGCGTTGGTTGACAAGACACCTCATGAGGTTTGGACTGGTAAGAAACCCTCTCTCTCTCATCTCAGAGTGTTTGGGTGTGATGCTTTTGTACATGTTCCAAAGGAGAAAAGGAGCAAGTTGGATAATAAGGCGGAAAAATGTATCTTCATTGGTTACAAGGATGGAGTGAAAGGTTACAAGCTGTGGAACCCAGTAAAAAGGCAAACAGTTTACAGTCGAGATGTGATCTTCAGAGAAGTTGAAAGCACTTCCAGGATTGAGGATGTACCAAAGGAAAAGGATTCAGAGAAGCTACACTTTGATATCAAGGATGAAAGAGGTGACTCTTTTGAGGAACCAGATTCGTCTGAATCAGATGAGGAGGCAGAATCGTCTGAATCAGATGAAGAGGCGGATCCACAGACTCCGGTATTGAGGAGATCTGACCGAGAAAGAAGGCAAGTTGAAAGGTACAGTCCCCCTGATTTTCGTTCTAATTTTGTGTTATCTATTACTGATGATGATCCTAGAACTGCTAAAGAGGCAATGGATTCAGAAGATAGTAAACTATGGAAGAAGGCCATGATAGAAGAAATGGATGCCTTGGACAAAAATGAGGCATGGGATCTGGTTGAGTTGCCAGAAGGAAGAAAGCCTATTGGAAGCAAATGGGTATTCAAGAAGAAGTTAAATGCAGCAGGTAAAGTGGAGAAGTACAAGGCTCGACTAGTTGCGAAAGGTTACTCCCAAATTGAGGGCATCGATTTTGGTGAGATTTTTTCACCTGTTGCAAAATTGACTTCTATTAGATTTCTTTTATCTATTTCTGCTGCTTTTGATCTTGAAGTAGAACAGATGGATGTAAAGACGGCTTTCCTACATGGAAATCTTAATGAAGAGATCTATATGAAGCAACCAGAACGGTTTGTGGTGAAAGGAAGAAAGGAGCTTGTCTGTAAGCTGAAAAAGTCTCTCTACGGTTTGAAACAATCTCCCAGAATGTGGTATCAAAAATTTGATACTTATATACTGGGACTTGGTTTCTCAAGAAGCAAAGCTGATCACTGTGTTTATTTTAAGCTAATTGGTGATCATTTTATTTATGTAATATTGTATGTTGATGATATGTTGCTAATTGGAAACAACAAAGAAATCATCAAGGATGTCAAGAATCAGCTGTCATCTGAATTTGACATGAAAGATCTTGGTGCTGCAAATTTCATTTTGGGCATGGAAATAAAAAGAGATCGTGAAAACAGGAAACTCTGGTTAAATCAGAGGAAATATGTTGAAACGATATTGAAGAGATTTAATATGCAGGAAAGCAAACCAGTGAAGGTGCCCATTCCTGTAGGTGTAAGGTTATCTGCAGAACAGTGTCCCACTACACAAGAAGAGGTAGAGGACATGTCTCATGTTCCATATGCTAGTGCAGTTGGCAGTCTGATGTATGCCATGGTCTGTACTAGACCAGATATAGCCCATGCAGTGGGAGTTTTGAGTAGATACATGTCAAAACCAGGAAAGGAACATTGGACTGCAGTAAAAAGGGTCTTCAGGTATTTGCGTGGCACTACAGATTCTGCAATCTGCTACCAAGGAAGACCCGGTCTAAACAGAGAGATAGATATACAAGGATTTGCTGATGCTGACTGGGCTGGAGATCTTGATCACAGAAGATCTACAAGTGGCTACGTTTTTAATCTATTTGGAGGAGCAATCAGTTGGATGAGTAGAAGACAAGCTGTAGTTGCACTCTCAACTACAGAAGCTGAATACATGGCAGCTACCCATGCAAGTAAGGAAGCTGTATGGTTGCAAAGATTGTGTTCAGGTATTGGTTTTGTTCAGAATGCAGTAAAAATTGGTTGTGATAGCTCAAGTGCAATATTTCTGGCAAAGAACCCTGCTTATCACTCGAGGACAAAGCACATTGATGTGCAGTACCATTTCGTCAGAGACATGGTTGAACAGAACAAAGTGTTGCTGGAAAAGGTTGACACTTTGGTAAATGTTGCAGACTCTTTGACAAAGTCTGTGAGTACTCAGAAGTTCTCTTGGTGCAAAGAGAACATGGGCATTGTTGCCCTGAATTGTTGAAGTCATAATTTTCTCCTGTATGTGAAGAGAACAACAAGTGGGAGAATGTTGGGTATGTTATATCTCTTCACATGGTCGCTGCGTGTACAACACGATCCCTACGGCACCTTCGATTCGCCTGCGCCGGGCGCGTCCGGAGGGGGGGGTAGCCCGACAGGGCCCACCCCCTTCGTTTCGGACCGTTAGGTTCCGAAACGACACGGAGGGGGCCGTTAGGCCCCCGGAGTCCGCGCGGAGCGCAAAATTTTTTTGGGTTGCTTTTTGCTTTTTCGCGATTTTCGACCCATTGTACTCTATCTAATTCCGGTAAAAGGAATTAGGGTTGTAACCTAATTCGGGTAAACGAATTAGGGTTTTAGATGCTGCAGAATACCATTTATTGTATTGTACATGTAAAATAAACATATAATGAAAAAGGAGCTATGCGGCTCTAAGTTTTGCTGGTTTTTCCCGGTTAAGGGTTTCCAGGTGAAAATCTCTGTGTAATGTGTGTGCCATTGTGTATTGTCTGTAAATGCTTAAGAATCGATATATGTTTGTACTTCACTGTTAAGGTTTAAAACTTACACTGGTGAAGGTAAAATTGTGACGTTTACACCTCACCAAGTTGTAATCAAGGATTTTAAAGATCCTCAACAGGTCCTAGCTACCCGAATTGTTGATGATATTACCAGGTTGTACAAATTTAACAACTTTGGGTCATCACCTTTTCCTTCAGTTTTTGTTGCTCATAGTGATAACTTGAGCAAACTTTGGCATGAGCGATTTGGTCATTTAAATTATCGCTCATTGCAACAACTATGTGTTAGGATATTCCTATACTCCATCCTAGTCCCACCAGTATTTTGATCATTTACATTTTCAGTCATGCATGTACTTTTAGGGTTTGCATGCATCATTTAGGGTTTGCATGCATTCTAGTCATCAGTCCCAGCACCTAGCCCTCAGTTAGCTAGCCCCCAGAGCTTCCTTCCACTCAGTTTCAGCCCTCCTAGCCTGTCATGCGCCCTCCTTTCACCTACTGCATGAGAAGGGCACCTTTCTCACCTACCAGTCCAGTTTACTTCAGTTAGCCACCAGTCTTTCCTTGATTTGAGGCTAGACTGACTCCTCACTGTTGTTATCACTCCGATTGACCTCCGATGAGACATGACTACTTGTTCTGACTCCAGTTAGCTCCTCATGCGCCCTCCATTGATTCTCCTTCATTCAGTTAGTTCCAGTTACACCTACCACACTCAGTTAGACTCAGTTTGACTGATGGTTGACAGTTACTTGAGCATTGATGACTCCACTGATGATGAGATACACTACTAGTTGTGCTTCGATGACACTCCAGTGATCTTTTGATCACTCCATGAAGGCTAATTCGAATTTCCACCTTAGGCATTTGAATCCTCATGCATTGTATTATTTATATGTCCATTTGTGATTAATAATTTAGTGTGTGAAGTATTTTTGCTTCTATCTGAGTTCTACTGTATTATTATTCTATTGCTCATTATACTGCATTGACCACTCTTCTTCTATTTTCCTGCTTAATCATAATTATTCTCTTGTGAGGTATACATCATCTCTTAGATCTGCTGTGAGGATTTTCACATGGTATCAGAGCATGTTGAGAGTATTGTTTATCTCCATTCCTGAGAGTTTTTTACAGGTTATTATCAAAATTTCGAGTGCAACAGTTTCTGCATTTATGCAGCAGTAGCAATTGCAGATATTCTCTATTGTTTTTGCAGGTCTTCTACAGCTTCAATGAATTCAGAAGAAATCCCTCCTCTTTCTCCATTCAACTATGATCTTCTTTCTCCATTCAACTATGATGAATGGAAACCGAATGTGATAGTACATTTGAAGAGAAATGGTCTTTTTTATTACTGTTTTGAAAGAGAGTTCGAATCCTCTGAAGAATAGTATGATTGGTTAATTGAAGGTGACAGAGCTTGTGCAGCCATGTTGTATGCTATGCCTGAATACATGTTACACCAATTCGTTGATATTGAAACTCAAAAAGATCTATGGGCCCAACTGGATGTAATATTTGGTAAAGAGAATAAAGGAATTGGTCCAAACCCTTTTGAGAATGAGCAAAGTGATGCATTCGCCCTCCTTGATGATCTCATTGATCATGAACCAGTATCAACCACATCTCATATTAAATTTGTCCACAAAGAAGAAGAACTTGCAGATTCTACACTCATGCTCCAAATTTCTTCTCTTTCTGTGCCAGCTCACACTCTAGATATTGCAGAAGGTCCTAAATCCTTTCTTGCACCAGAGTCTGTTGGTTTGCATCATGATCACATGATTATTTCGGAGATAAAATCATCTATTGGAGGTAATGCATTCACTCTCCTCAAGCAATCACCTCTTATTTACTACTATATGATCATTATTCCATGCTTTCAGAAGGTTATTGAAGAATATGGCCATTGCCACCCGCTTGGGATAATTTCTCATGCATCTACTGGTTTTGATCTCACCTCTCATGGTTCAAAGGAGATCTCAAGAAACCATGATTCAAGTCTTGGATCTAATTTGGATTCTAAGCAAACACTACTTGAGATAATTTCTCATGCATATGATAGTTTTGATCTCACCCTTGTTGGTTCAAAGGAGATCTCAAGAAACTATTCTTCAAGTCTTAAATCTGATTTGGATTTCAAGCAATCCTTATTATTTGATGGTTCTTTTTGGCATAATCTCACCCATGATGGTTCGAAGGAGAAGACAAAAGACTATCTGCATATTCATGTTTTTTATCCTACCTCAACTTATTCGAATCACAGGTTCAAGGATCATCCTTATACTTTTGGATTTGTTCTCATCACATTCGATCTGAAGAGAAAATGCAAGCACATGCTTTATGAGCATGATCCACTTCTTCCCAAGAAGAAGATACCTCTAGACATATGACCAAGCAACACACCTGCTTGAGTTTGGAGTATTTATTTTTGTTTGTGCCTTACAGTCTATTTTGAGGGGGGGGGTATTTTTTCCATGAAATTTTTCTCACTTCCTTGGTTTATTGACTGTTATTATTCATTGTATTGGGTGACCTTTTCTATTAGTTACCAGGGCCCAGGATGGATTAAGGGGGGGTGTTAGGATATTCATATACTCCATCCTAGTCCCACCAGTATTTTGATCATTTACATTTTCAGTCATGCATGCACTTTTAGGGTTTGCATACATCATTTAGGGTTTGCATGCATTTGCATGAATTCCAGTCATCAGTCCCAGCACCTAACCCTCAGTTAGCTAGCCCCCAGAGCTTCCTTCCACTCAGTTTCATCCCTCCTAGCCTATCATGCGCTCTCCTTTCACCTACTACATGAGAAGGGCGCCTTTCTCACCTACCAATCCAGTTTACTTCAGTTAGCCACCAGTGTTTCCTTGATTTGAGTCCAGACTGACTCCTCACTGCTGTTATCACTCTGATTGACCTCCGATGGGACATGACTACCTGTTCTGACTCCAGTTAGCTCCTCATATTCCCTCCACTGATCCTCCTTCATTTAGTTAGTTCCAGTTACACCTACCACACTCAGTTAGACTTAGTTGACTGATGGTTGACAGTTACTTGAGCATTGATGACTCCACTGATGATGAGATAGACTACTAGTTGTGCTCCGATGACACTCCAGTGATATTTTGATCACTCCATGAAGGCTAATTCGAATTTCCACCTTAGGAATTTGAATCCTCATGCATTGTATTATTTATATGTCCATTTGTGATTAATAATTTAGTGTGTGTGAAGTATTTTTGCTTCTATCCGAGTTCTACTGTATTATTATTCTGTTACTCATTATACTATATTGACCACTATTCTTCTATTTTCTTTCTTAATCATAATTATTCTCTTGTGAGGTATACATCATCTCTTAGATCTGCTGTGAGGATTTTCACACTATGTAAAGACAATATGGTGACAGGTCTTCCGATGGTATCTTGCAGGGATGGTGTCTGTTCTAGTTGTGTACTCGGAAAACATCATTGGGACAGTTTTGACAAACGTGCCTCTTGGCACGCCTCGATTCCCTTGGAGCTTGTGCATAGTGACTTGTGTGGTCTTCTTCCATCTGCTTCCTTTTCTGGTTTCAAATACTTCTTAACTTTCATTGATGATTACTCCAGACACACTTGGGTTTATTTCCTACAACTTAAGAGCGAAGTATTTAACATGTTCTTGGCCTACAAGGCCCTTGTTGAAAAACAATCTGGTCATCAAATCATTAAGTTAAGATCCGACAATGGAAGAGAATATGTTAACAAAAAGTTCACTACTTTCTGCACTAAACAAGGAATGCAACAACAACACACTGTTCCATATACACCACAAAAAAATGGTGTAGCTGGCTAATTGTATGATCCAATCTAAGGGACTAAGTCTTTGATTTTGGGTTGAAGCCATTAATTGTGCAAATTACATAGTTAATCGCACCCCCACTAAATCTTTACAAGGTATCACATCGGAAGACGTATGGAGTAAAACTAAACCTGATGTAAGTCACTTCTGTGTTTTTGGTAGTGAAGCATGGGCTTACATTTCGGATGAAAAACGGAAAGCATTGCAGCCTAAAAGTGAAAAGTGCATATTTGTTGGATATTCTGAAGATGTAAAAGGTTATAGACTTCTTCAACCACATTCTCATGATATAATAATTAGAAGAGATGTTAAATTTGATGAAAATATCTTGGACTGCGAGCCTAACTCGGTGATTGTGCCATCTTTGGCTTGCGAGCCTGATTCGGCGATTATGCCTTCTTCTTCTTCCAACTTCCTTGACAGGTTTCCAACTCCAGTTTCTGATGATGACAATGAGGATGAAAATCCACCTCCTCCTGCTCATGTTCCTCCAGTTGCACCAGCACAAGTGCTTCCTCGATGGGTCTGTTCAACATGTGAAGCAACTGGTGATATTACCGGTGATCCTAGAGATCAGCGTCGAACACGTTCTTAGTTTCAGCGAGCCTCTTCTCTTTTGGCTCAGGTTTCCGAAAATCATGATCCAGAAAATTTTGCAGAAGCTTCAGGAAATCCAGATTGGGATGCAGCTATGGATGAAGAATATTGTTCCTTAATGGCGAACGATACTTGGGATCTTGTACCTCTTCCAAAAGGAAGAAAACTTGTCAGATGTAAATGGGTCTATAGAATTAAGTATGCATCAGATAGAAGTGTTGAAAGACTTAAGGTAAGGTTAGTTTCCAAAGGTTTATCACAAGTTGAATGGATTGACTACAATGAAACCTTTGCTCCTGTTGCAAAAATGAACTCCATCCTCCTTGTTCTTTCCCTTGTAGCCTTACATAGCTGGGAAGTCCATCAAATGGATGTCAAGTTTGCATTCTTACATGGTGATTTACAGGAGGAAATTTACATGGAACAGACTCCTGGATATGTTCAGAATAACTCTAGCCTTGTATGTCGCCTTAAGAAATCCTTATATGGCCTTAAGCAAGCTCCTAGAGCTTGGTATGCCAAAATGGATAGCTTTCTCCTTGACACTGGTTTTTCTAGATGTCATTCTGACCCCAATGTCTATACCAAGAAAGTAGGAAACCATCTCATCATACTTGTTCTCTATGTTGATGACCTTATTCTTGCTGGTAGTGACCCTAAGCTTATAACCCATGTGAAATCCAGTCTTAAGAAAATTTTTGAAATGTCAGACTTATGACATTTGCATTATTTTCTTGGTCTCCAAGTCCTGCAAACCAAAGACGAAATCTTTCTTTCTCTAAGTATGCTTGTGACCTTCTTCGTCGCTTTCACATGGAAGATTGTACACCAACCCCTTCTCCCTTCCAGTCTGGAGTCAAACTTTCTGCCACTTGTACTTCACTTGAAGTAGATGCCACCTTGTATCGTTAGCTTGTTGGTAGTCTCTTATACTTAACTCATTTCCGTCTTGACCTTTCCTTTGTCGTTGGTCGTGTTGCACGTTATATGCAAACACCTCATGAAAGTCACTGGAAAGCAGCTAAAAGAATACTTCGATATATTCGAGGTACAATTCAGTTTGGAATTCATTATAGTACAGGGGGGAAACCTTTGTTGGTTGGTTTCACTGATTCAGATTGGGCCGGCTATCCTGATGATCGAAGTCTACGGCAGGTTATGTTTTCAGTCTGGGATATGGACCTATCACTTGGGCTTGTAAGAAACAACAATCTCTTGCTCTTTCTTCAGCAAAGGCAAAATATCGAGCCGCAGTTAATGCCAGTCAGGAAGCTTTATGGCTTCAACAGATCCTTTAGAGTTTGGATTCGAACAACAGCAGCCTACTCCACTTTGGTGCGACAATCAAAGTGCCATCAAGCTCGCCAAAGATCCAATTCTACATCAACGCAGCAAACACATTGAGCTACATATGCACTTCATCAGAAATCTTGTTCATGATCGTGTTCTTGAAGTGCTCTTTTTCCCTACAGATGATCAAGTTGCCGACATCTTCACCAAGTCTCTCACAGAAGCGAAGTTTTCTAAACTTCGATCTATGTTAGGAGTTCAGGAATTTGTCATTAAGAGGGGATAGGCTTTAATGCCTCCTTCCTTCTCCTAATAGTGTCACTTTTGTAAATCCTTCAATCCTATCCCAAGTTGTTCTTAAGGGGGGATGCTAGGATATTTAGACACTTAGGAGTTAGTTAAGATCAATTTGTGTAATATATCCATTAGGTAAAGTGTGTTTCTTTAGTATGCATTAGTATGCATTTGTAAATATTTAATCTGATGGTCACGATATGTTGTGATCCGACGGCTCAACTTCTCTTAGATCATATCTACCCTTGATCCGTGGCTTAACACCCGATTGGTCCATGATCTCTATTTAAAGAGCATGGAGGGTCATTGGAAAGTTGATTGATTATGAGAAGCTCATTTGTAACTTTCTTTCTTTGCACAATAACTTGCTCCGTAGAAGCTATTTGGCCGGGGCCGTGGAGTGTTTCCCTCTCGAGGGTTTAAACCACGTCAAAACATCGGTGTATCGATCTGTGATCTGTTTGTGTGAAGTGGTTTCTCTAGGTGTTCGGTCTTTTGGGAGTACCCTGTGTACCCGAACAGGGTCTTGAACCAAATATATGCCAAGTGACTGAAACAAAACTTATGAAAAAGAGGGCTTTACTTAGTTATTTTTATGGGTGACTTATTGAATACAAAACGAAATAAGAGAGAATAGAGAAGAGAATAATTGGAAATCTTGTAGATGCCAAGTAAATGATGATCTTTTCCACTTTCTATCAATTTGGAGCGATTTTGGTGGAGTTCCAAGTGAAATCGAATTGACTAACATGAGCCAATAAGCCCCTCCTTGCAAATGCAAACAACAAATGTTAGATTTGAATCACAAGAAGAAAGAACCATGGATGCAAGAAAAATCAAAGAGCATAACAATGATCAAAGATACAATTGAAAACTCCCTGATTGTGTCATGTTTTCGAGAGGAAAAGAGTTGGAGAAATATCACAAACCCACCCTCATGAACTCGCTACCCTGCAACACAACACAATCTCCACAAAATATTGTATGAAATGACTACAAAACTACTCAAATGGAAAATGTAATTGATTTATAATCAAGTACAAGATCAACAATCACATAAAGAAGACACAAGATCTTTGCAAAATCTATCTCAATAGTCGAATATCCAAGAGCCATAGTTCTCGAATAAATAGAACTCCAAATGAAAAATCCCTAGCCCCAAAGGGATGGAGTACTAGGATCAAATCATAACTAACTAGATCAATGGTGGAAAGAGTCTCATCATAACCATATCGAGCTATAAAAATAGGGGGTTGATTTCCCTAGTGTGCCCAAGTATAACAATGTGGCATACAATATAACATAATGATGTGATATGAGGGGTCACCTAGGTGTCTAAGTCTCCCTAAGGTTCCCCCATGTACAATGATAAAACAATGTAATGTCATAACAATATGATCCCAACACCAAGTACGCCCCCATGGAGATGACACCCTCTCTAAGTGAAGAAAATAACATGTGGCCCCATCAAGTGATATAAGCATGAAATATGGTCCATAAGGCCTCAATACATCATAACATAACACCCTAAGTCATTTATTTTCCCTTCACTAGCCAAATTGAATCCTTGGTTAGGCTATGGTCACTTAATTATTGAATTAATTTGCCAATAATGATATTGAGTGAAAAAAATTCACATATCATGCATTTTCCTTGCCCAAATCACCAATATGAATGCATAAACAAGATTAGAGACCTCAAATACACTATAGGTGACTACTAGCACCCCATGTATCGACATGTAGAACAATCTGTAAGCTCATCCATGTCTAGTATATAAAATATGGCCCAAAATAGTTGGTAATAATAAAAATAACCACGAACCATAGCATATAATGAACAACTAAAGTATGGAACAATGTAGTCGATGCCCATAGGTTCCAAAAACACAAAATCGAACCATTGGATCCAAAGTCACCCAGGACCATATGTTGACCATGTTAAAACTGGGTTGATAGAGTCAAACCTGGTCAAATTGATAGCTGAGCTGAGAACCAAATGATCCTACATGCGCAAGGGGCCAATGATACTCTCTTATCCATATTAATATCCAACTAGAACATGAGCACCACATATAATGGTGATCAAGCACAATAAAAATTCGACTTATACTAGAATAATTTCATAGTCCTTCATGAAATCCTATGCATATGCTCACTTACAAAAATGACCATCTTGCTAAGTTGGGTGAGGTGGATGCAACAAGGCTGAGGTTTAAATGGGTTGACTTATTTGAACTTGACCATGTGATCTCTTAGAAAAAGGGGGCATAGGAAGCAATGATGGCATGTTCAAGAAAGATGACACTATGGGAGGGAGGTGTCTCACATATGGGTAGAGTGTTTGAGCTACCTCCAATGGACTCTATACAAGCATCCTTTTCATTCAATTGATTGGAATTTCATGTCATTTCAGATTTATTACATAAGGTAACCTTTCCTTCACCAACCATCCACTAAGGGCAGGTGCCCTGGATAGCCTTGTGGGCCAAAGATAATGATTCGATCTTACCTACATTTCTTGCCACCGTCCATAGGTGCGATGCAGTGACCACCCTATTTCCTTATAGTGGAAAATGGCCTTGCATCATACAAAGAATGAGTGCTCATTCCTTGGTTACTGACTAGCTACATAAAGTTTTATTTGATTTCACTTAGGCCTAGTGTTTAGAAACAAAACTAATTTCAACTGGCCTTTTTTGTAGTCATTTTGATATAGCATTTGTTCCACATCTGCATTTTGGGAATACTTGGTTTGAGGGCTAAAGGAGACAACCCAGTGACAAATCTACTTCAACAAACACACCCAATCCACAAGGAATCATACAAGCAGAAGGGGATGAAAACGATCCATAACCAAGCCACACACTCCAAATTCAAGACACAAGAAAACACAGAGTCCATCATGCACATAGGTCAAAGTGGGGGAAATCTCCTCAATCTCACAAGTCTAGGCTATAAGTCAGGGATAGAATCATAAAAATGGAAGCAAATGGATGGATGGGGAAAGTGAAAATGGTACCAGACATAGCAAGGATAATGGACAGGTTTGTACGAGGTAGGAAATACCAGTGATCATATACCAAGGACTTAACAATTAGAACAATTTAGCCACTCATGATAACAAGTCCACAATAAATGCCAAAAGCATATAACATCACCATTGTCAGTCACTAAATTCCCAGTGAAAGCTAATAATATAAACAAAGGAGACAAATGATGGCATCCTAATACAAGATGTATACTTGCTCAATCATATACCTGTCTTTGAAATAACCATGAAGAACAACTCTGACTACATGAGGGAAAGGGAAAGAGTATCAACTGTTTCCGTGCTACTCTGCTCAATCAACCATAACCCAACCAATACATCTCAATGGGGTCATGAGGGGCTCATTCATGACAAGAGGAACTGAAGAAAATGATCTGAATGCTCTAAATAGTTATGAAATATAACTCCACCACTGATGATAAAAAATGAAACAAGAAGCTCAACTCATGTACTAAGGACTGGCTCATGCCTTTGACCTACTGATTTGCATCATGCCTTTGACCTATTGATTTGCTATGATGGATGTGACAACATATGGCTCCACCTGTTTCAAGTTCTCTTAGTAAGGGAGAGAGTACTTGAGAACCTCAGAAATATCTAGTCTGTAGCACCCCTCTCATCATCCACAATCATGCACCAAGAATCTCTACAACACTTTCAAAGTGTACCTATCCCTGCATCATGCAAACATTCTACCAATCTCTGCAGACCAATTGTCAATGGGCATATATATATATATAAACCAAACTGAAACAAAATGCTTGAAAGAGTTACTAAAACTAAATGATAGAAAATAAACATCTAATCTAGTGAAAATTAAACATACTTAGGAAAGCCTTCTAACCAAAACCAACATACTCAATCAAGCTAAAAAAAAAAACAAATCTAATTCTACTGCTCAAATGAGCTTATTCAATTTCTATCCTAAACCACATATGGATAACTGCCACTAGGTCATGCTTGGGACATAATCTCGAAGGTGAGTGTCATGAATAGGAACATGAAATCGATACCCATTATCAATGCCCAAATAATAAAGTCTACCATCAAAACGTTCCACCGTGAAAGGACCAACCCATAAATGATCCTATCCCTATGATATGTGATGATAAGCATGATTTTGCAAAACAAATTTATCTATGTAAGTGAATCTGCTTCGATTTACCGTCGAAGAAATGACATGTATGCCACGGATAAAATTCAATGGCACATCCACATTTCCTTGTGGAATATGATGCTCATCTATACGGTCATTAATAGGCACAATAACATTGAACCTGACAGATCCACTATCAATTGGGAAGGAAAAACTACCAATCAAGACCTCAGGGGTCTCATTTCTCCCCATAGACTTGCTATTAGCTTCTCTGGACTGTGATTTTATGGCATCTCTTTGAATTTCATTCATTGTCCAAAATTTTCCAAAGGCTCTATCCAAATCGATATAAATGGGAGAAAGTGTGGGTGATACATCTTGAACTACATTCTTCTCTTGAAGGGATGGGAACAGAATAATGAGGCATATCTAACTGAGTGCCATCTCCTTCACTATGCAGGACGAGTGGTTCTCTTGGAAAGAGGAAACTAGGAAATTTAGGGAAACTACTTGAGTTGGAGACACTTCCTGATTTCTTCACTTTGATGATCATGGACTGGAGTTGAAGGGTGTGGAGATGGGTCACTCGCAAAATCAAATTCATTTGGGACATTTCTATGAGTATTGTTGTTTTCCCACCAGTAAACCGAAGGAAGGCCTCTTCTCTCATGCTCCAGGTTCCTATCGATTTCTACAAAGAATTCCTTGATTGATCTAAAAATTCTTTTCTCCAAGGGAGGGATATATCTTCAACAATAACAAGCCCACTTTTCCCAACTCTTTCCAATCTAACATCCAACTCATTGTTTGGCATATGATTTTCTCTTACCAAATTTACTATAGGGTCAAGTGGGTCAGAATGATGACTCAATAATTTCAACATTATCATTTCCAAAGGTGTTATCATGAATTCCAGTGAAATTTCATCCAGGTACATTTCATGGTTCAATTTTTGAGCGAATTTTGCATGATCCTCCTCTTCTTCCGACGAATCAAGATCTTGAAATGATCTCCGTATGTCCTCTACATCTCTATCTCCCTGGTTATCATCAGGGCGACCCGTAACCATGAAAAATCCCCCAAGATGCAACTCACCATGACCAAAGGAATTTCTATCACCATCCTCATATTTTTCCAAATGCCCATCGTAGAAGAGCTCATGATAGATCCTCAACATGACACCACTAGAATTGGGTATAGTGGCATATGAAAAGTCCATCTGAAGGTGTCCTCCTAATTCGGTAGACCACTTTATACAAAGTAACATCCCATATACAGGAGGTAGATCAATCACTACCACGTCCATAATCATGGATATATTAGGGCATGAGAACAAGTCTCACTAATACATATGGGCAGGAAATCCAACGACGGAATCCAACAGTATATGAAAATTGGAGAAAAATGTCAAACGATAACTGTATTTTTTGATTTTTTATTTTCATAATGCCTAATATCGTCGGATATCAGACACAACTTCAAGAAATTTCAGTTAGCTGAAGAAAATTCAAGAACTGTCGACTAGCCGACGAAAATCAAGAACTGTCGGCTATTCGATGAAGAGTGCATTAAATGCACTATCCATTAGATAATGCCTATAATTAGGTACTTGGTCATCTATATATTCTAATAGATTTGACATTGTTGTTGTGCTTCCGACGGTTTTCAAATGCTGTAGGGCCTATTTTGTACTGTTCATAATACAAAGTTATCGAAGATAATCCTCACTGAAGGTTTGGTGAGGAAATATGTCACAAAACATTCCTCAAAGAGGCCAACGAAATGTGGGATATGCATCAAGGGCTTCGAAGGATGCAAAATGTTATTGCCCCTGTAAAATATGCAAGGGATTGAAACGAAGGAGACTTCTAATAACAACGACTGTCAAACATTGTAGATTGTATGGACACGCTGAAGGCGGGCATGAATATCATCCATTAGTAAGTTATTCATTATATGTATTTGTATTTAAGATTGTTTTTGTAAATGTTTATATGTTAAATGTAGAAGAAAAATAATGTATTATTATTATTTGTAATATTTTAGGGGATTAAAGAGGTAGGGGTTATATTCAAAATTTACTTTATTCTTATTTAATAAAATAATCTTTTTATTATTTTTTTAAATTTTTAATTCTAAATCTAATTATATATATATTTTTGGTTAAAAAGTGTTTATCGTCCAAACACCTATTCATCTTTTTTCATAAACAATAATGTTAGTTGATCAATTTTTTATAACAATAATTTAAATATAAAAAAATTGATAATGATTTGAGTCAGCATTGAGTCTGGAAACCCTCCCATATCATCAAGGCATGCGAATAGTTTGTCCCTGTCAAATTCCACTCATACAGAAACAATTTGATAAAATTTCAACATTGACCCCATTCAGAGGTCATTATTGCCCATGTCTAGTCCCAATACAATGTATTTTAGTTGTTTCTTTTAAAATTATTTCAAGATGCATGTCGACGCATCTTTTTAATGTATTCTTAATTATCTTGATAAATTGCACAAGCTTCATCATTGATTTGTTGTCTTTGTTTCTTACTCTCACCTAATTTGTCTTTGTCATTGTCTCTATTGTCTTTGTTCTCCTATATTATATCTGTAAACACTTGTATCATTAAATATTTTCTATATACACTAATATTACTTCATTGTTTGTAATTGTAAAGAGAAATCACCCCAGGACATTGCTCGAGGAGGAAGAGGTGCATTTTGTACAAGCGCCTGTTGATCAAGAATTGCATGGAGAAAATATCGAGGATCGATCTAATGATCCTATGGAAGAAGATAATAATGCTAATAACACAATTGAAGAAGATGAAGAACATGGGACAAATAGATTTATCTAGGAGACATTTAATAATGTTGGAATCGATGACAATGACAATCAGTTTGATGTTGCTTATGATATACCTGTACTTCAGAGGGCAAGTGAACCTCTTTATGAAGGCTAAAAAATAAGTCTTCTCTCTGCTATATTGTTGTTGGCGAACATAAAGGTTGTAAACGGTATGTCAAACACATGTGCGACACAACTTCTAAGGTATGTAATATATCAATTTTGTCACATTTAGTACATGATGACAAAGTTTTTTACTTTTTTCCTTGTTTTTAATGTTAGTTGATCATCATCTGTAACATTTGGATGCAATATGTATGACTAATATTCTTTACATTAACAAGTAGTACTATTTTTTATGTTGTATATTGATAGGTGAATTTTTATTACCACCGCAAATGTTTTACCTTGCACATACCGAGATTTACATGCCATAATGAAAGATATTGGAATGGAGTATCAAGCTATTCATGCATGTCCTAATGATGATATTCTCTACTATAAAGAATATGCGTCGAAATACAAATGCCCGAAATGTGAAGAAAGTAGATATAGAGTCGATAAAGTAACAAAAAAGGTGCATCGCAAGGTTCTTCACTATATTCCCATAAGTCCACGTTTGCAGCAATTGTTTAGGTGCAAAAGCATAGCATAGTTAATGGATTACCATGCAAGTAACATAAGTGAAGATGGTATTCTTTGAATTCCTGCGTATGGATCTATATTTACGAACATAGAATAAAGATGGCCAAGGTTTAAAGAAGAACCTCATAATCTTAGTATTTCATTGGCAGTTGACAGTATCAATCCATTTGGAGAGCTCAGACCTATTTACTCGTTGTGGCTTGTTTTTGTTATTAACAATAACATTCTTCCATGGATGTCAATAAATAGGGAGCACATATTGTTGGCAATGATTGCTCTAGGTATTAATTTGTTTAGAAAATTTATTTTAACACTGTAACATCTCATTTGTCTTGTTTGTTTCATAATTATGTCTTCTTCTTTTTTGTTTATTAATATATGTTCAATTATGTTTTAAAATATGTCTTATATATATTTATTTACTCATATATGTTGTAATTATGTATTGTATGTTAAATCAAATAGGAAAACACCAGGTCAAAGATATGAATGTATATATCGAGCCTCTTATTGATGAGTTACTAGATTTGTGGAAGGGCGTCACTATGTATGATATCTCTAGACTAGCAAATGCACAAAGGGAATTTCAATTCCATGCAATGCTTGTATGGACAATTCACGATGCCCTAGGGATAACACATTTCTGTGGTATGTTATAACTTTACCCTGCATAATCATACATACTTCATTATAAATAATAGATATAAAAATTAATACATCTCTTGTAGGCCTTCATACAAATGGTAAATTTGCATGTCCATTTTGTGGTCTTAAGATGAAATATCATCGTTCAAGAAGTTTAGGAAAGGAGGTGTTTGATGAGTATAGGAACTTCCTTTCTAAGAACCATAGGTATCGAACAACTAAAAAATATCTTTTAAATGTGAAAGAAGAGACTAGATTAAACCACGAAGAATGACACCTGGTCTATGGAAGAAGCAATATAAAAGGTATTCAAATCGTAATGGTATGGATGAAATTGTCTATGTATCAATATATACATGAAATGTTTGGAATATTTTATATTTTTATTTCATTTTTATCACTTTACTAATTGACAAGTGTTGTTCTAATATCTTTAATTATGGTTCATATTGAAGGTCGTGATCAAGGCATCAATAATGAGGTGCTTCCACAAGGAATGAAAAGTTACCATGAGCAATTCAATAGGCTCCCCTACTATGAGAATCTAGAAATTCTTCATTTGTTTGATACAATGCACATCATGAAGAACATAACAGAGACCTTATGGCGAATATTAGATGGTAGGAGAGATAAATAAAAAATTGTCAAGATTTGTAATGACCTCAAGGAGGCCAATCATGCAATGCAAAGTGTGATTCATTCAAATAGAGATGGAGACGCCCAAAATATCAACACCCTTCTATGGTTATTGACAGAGCAGAAAAGCAAAGATCTTAAAGAGGTTATTGAGAAAATTAAATTTCCCACTGGATTTTCTTCAAACATGAAGAATCTCTTAACAAAGAAAGTTGAATTAGGTGGGGTAAAAACTCATGATTGGCATACCTTCATTAAGGTAATTATTTTGGTGTATATATTTGTATATTGGTGAAACATGATCTTGTTAATGTTTTTTTTCTCTACTAATTTGGGAATAAGTAATGATTGATCATTTTTTTGATACAGTATGTTCTACCTCTATCTCTCCCAGAAAAATTTGACAACAATGTGAAACAAGTTATATATGATCTGGAAAAATACATGAGGTAAGTGGTGATTTATATGCAAAGTATAATTTGTTCATTAATTCATTTTTGACTACATGCATGTGTTTTACTTGTAATGTACTATATACTTTTTTGTTGAAACCTGTGATTTGATTGCATCATCTGTAGATGGTTGTCATATAAAGAAATAGATCAAGAATATATTGAAAGTATTGGAGGAGACAAATTCCTCGTCTAATGTGTGAAATTAAAAAGTATTTACCTCCGTCATTTTTCAATGCACAAGAAAATAGTCTACTTCATACACTAAGTTGAGGAGATCGAGAAGTGTGGACTTGTACACACAAGGTCAATGTAGATGGTTGAGAGGCACTTGAAATCACTCAAGGCTTTGGTCAGACAAAGAGTACATCTAGAGGGTTCTATGGTAGAGAGATATGTGGTATATCAAACCATGGTTTATCTCACTCAATATAGTCCTCAAATAGATGCAAGTACTAATGACGTGGATCACATTTGGGATGTCAACTCCATCAACAAATTTGAAGGGGAGAACCTATTGGGGAAAGGTAGAATGAGGAAAGTGAGATGTAAGTATATATTGGATATTTATAATACATTTGATTTATTTTTTACTTTTTATGTATGCCATACTTATTTAATTTTTAGTCATCCTACATAATGCATTATTAATATATATGTGAAGGTATACCATGGTAACTAATTGTATGTTAATTGTTTTATTGTAATTCAACTGGTAGAGAGTGGGATGCAATACACTGCTACATTGCAAACAATCTTGATTGGATGAAGGTATGGGTTGAACAATGTAAAAATTCTAACATTGGTAGGTTAACATGGGAAGGTGTGTCTACATGGTCAAAGAAGCTAAAATTAGACGAGATACAAATCTTACTTAGAGGGAAATTGATTTAGCACATGGTTTAAAAGATAAACAGGAAAGCATTTTCACCCATGCTACTTAGTTTTTTTGAATATTATATTGATGCACATGATGTTTTTTTTTCATAATTTGCATGATTTCCAAGTATAAATATGTTTATGAATTGACAATGTTTTTTTACGTGTATGGCATATTGCAGTTGAAACACTACAAGGCTATGTGGCACAATGGTCTCAAATTTCACATCAAAAAGTTGGATGAAAAGAGGAAAACTTCTGATAGTGGTATAACAATAGTATTTCATGTTACTAATGTCCACTCTAGGAGTGACAGACATCCCCAAGAATCTGAAAATCGATACTATGGGTATTTGCATGATATAATTGAGCGTGACTTTAATTCATTCAAATTAGTTTTGTTCGACGTTAAATGGTATAGGCTAAGAATAAATGAACATGATCCTAAGAGAAAGGTTATTCAACATGCTAATGGTTTTACCATGTCTAATACAAGGACTAGTAATTATATTGAGCCAGGATCAGAGCGCTATGTTCTTCCAAGCCAATGTGAACATGTATTTTACTCAGAGGTTCGAGGTAGATCGGGTTGGTCATATGTTGTTAGATATGATCAAAGAGGAAGGCCGGTAAATTATACTATAGTGGAAGAAGATGATATTGAAGAAGAAGATGACGTAGAGGAGCATTTATATCATGAATCGGATGAAGACGTCGAGGAAGTTCAAGGAGATGTGGAAGACAATGTTCTGAATGAAGATGTTATTGATGATGTGTCAGACGAAGAACTTGAAGAAGTCAAACGAAATGTAGGAGACCATGTTCCTGATGATGATACGTTCGGAATTCACGGCATTGATGACAATGATGCCGATATGGCCAATCTTTTGAACATGAAATCTGAACCAGATGATATAGATGATGAGTTGGATGAAGAAGAAGATTAATGATATCAAAATATTGAAATGTATGAGGTATGCATTCTTATGTTTTCATTTGGTTTGTTCTCTCTAATTTACCTTAAATATTTATTTTCTTAGTTTCTATGTTTGATTGTTATTATGTTTCTTTCAAATATTTTATAGTAGATAGATTGGGTATTGAGGAATTGAGAGTGAAGTGAGGGGCGGGGGAGGGGCCATATGAGCTCCAACCTTCATGTGGTTGGCCTTGTTCAATAGAGAATATATTATTCTTGAAACCAAGAGAAGCTCATTCAAGTTTGTCATCTTCATTCCATGTCAAATTTGAGTGCATTCAGAAATAGTTTGAATAATTTTCAACATTGACCCCATTCACCGGTCACTTTTGCCCATGTTTAGTAGCTACAGTACTATGTATTTTAGGTCTTTCTTTTAAAATTATTTCGAAATGCACCTTGACGCATCTAGTGCAAGGGCGATAACCTCGTTAAACAAGTACTTGATAAATTGCACAAGCTTCAACATGTATTTCTTGTCTTTGTTTTTTTCTCTCATCTAAGTTTTTTGCACTCCATTCACTAGAGTAGCTTGAAATCATTGATGAAATTTCGCCTGACGCCTTCTTCTTGCCACCAATCTCATGGGCCTAATTGGCATGCATGATGTTCATTTTGAACGACATATGAGATGAGTATAAATATCAACATGACCATGACGTGGATGGGAATGTTGGGAATTCCAAGCATGACAATCCGAGAAAGTTCAAATGAAAGTAGGATGAGAACGGAGATGCCGAGTACTGGGAATTTTCGTCGTCTTTGAGTCTGGAAACCATCCCATATTGTGGAGGCATGTGAACTTCCAGTCCATTCCAAATTTCAATGCATTCAAAAGCAATTTAAAAATTTGTCAATGTTGGCCCCATTCATAGGTCATTGTTGCCCACATCTAGTCACTGCAGTACTATGTATTTTAGGTATTTGTTTTAAAATTCTTTCGACATGCACATTGACGCATCTAGTGCAAGGGAGATAATGTTGATAAATAAGTACTTGATAAATTGCACAAGCTTCATCATATATTTCTTGTATTTTTTTTTCTCTCATCTAATTTTTTTGCGCTCCATTCACTAGAGTAGCTCGAAATCATTGATGAAATGTCGGCTGGCGCCTTCTTCTTGTCACCAATATCATGGGCCTAATTGGCATGCATGATGTTCATTTTGAATGACATAGGCGATGAGAATAAAGATCAACATGACGATGACGTGGATGGGTATGTCGAGAATTCCAGGCACGATAATCCGAGAAAGTTCAAATGAAAGTAGGATGAGATTGGAGATGCCAAGTAGTGGGAGTTTCCATCGTATTTGAGTCTGTAAACCCTCCCATATCGTGGAGGCATGCGAAACACTAGTCCATGCCAAATTTCAATGCATTCATAAACAATTTGAATAATTTTCGACATTGGCCCCATTCACCAATCACTTTTTCCCATGTTTAGTCACTACAGTACTATGTCTTTTAGGTCTTTCTTTTAAAATTATTTTGACATGCACATTGACACATCTAGTGAAAGGGAGATCACATCATTAAACAAGTACTTGATAAATTGCACAAGCATCATCAGATATTTCTTGTCTTTGTTTTTTGCTCTCATTTAAGTTTTTTGCGCTTCATTCACTAGAGTAGCTTGAAATCATTGATGAAATGTCGTCTAGCGCCTTCTTCTTGCCACCAATCTCATGGGACTAATTGGAATGCATGATTTTCATTTTGAAATACATAGGTGATGAGTATAAATATCATCACAACCATGATGTGGATGGGTATGTTGGGAATTCCAGGCACGACAATCCGAGAAAGTTCAAATGAAAGTAGGATGAGATCGAATATACCGAGCACTGGGTGTTTGCATCGACTTTGAGTCTGGAAACCCTCCCATATCGTTGAGGCATGCGAAGCTCTAGTCCATGCAAAATTTGAGTGCATTCAGAAATAATTTGAATAAATTTCAACGTTGGCCCCGTTCACCGGTCACTTTTGCCCATGTTTAGTTGATGTAGTACTATGTCTTTTAGGTATTTATTTTAAAATTATTTCGACATGCACGTTGACACATCTAGTACAAGGGAAATAACGTCGTTAAATAAGTACTTGATAAATTTCACAAGCTTCATCAGATATTTCTTGTCTTTTTTTTGGCTCTCATCTAAGTTTTGTGCTCTCCATTCACTAGAGTAGCTCGAAATCATTGATGAAATGTCGGTTGGAGCCTTATTCTTGCCACCAATATCATGGGACTAATTGGAATGAATGATGTTCATTTTGAATGAAATAGGCGATGAGTATAAATATCAGCACGACCATGACATGGATGGCTATGTCTTGAATTTCAGGCACTACAATCCGAGAAAGTTCAAATGAAAGTAGGATGGGATCAGAGATGCCGAGTAATGGGCGTTTCCATCGTCTTTGAGTCTGGAAACCCTCCCAGATTGTGGATGTATGGGAACCGCCAGTCCATGCCAAATTTCAGTGCATTCAGAAACAATTTGAAATTTTTTCAATGTTGGCCCCATTCACAGGTCACTTTTTCCCACATCTAGTTGCTGCAGGAGGGAGTAATTTTATCCCATGTTGAAAAATGGAATATAAAGACTATATCCCATAAATTGAGATTTATGAGGAGTTCGAGATGAATAGGGATTTGGTGTCCAAGAAATAGGTGTATATAAATCCTCTCAGGTTGGGAGAAAGCATAAGTTTCTTTGATGATAGAGAAAGAGCATCTGGGGTTCAAGAAATAGGCTAAATTGTGGCCCTTTATGTGACATTCCAACTAACTAGCCAAAAACACCTATAAAGCAGAGAGTTTGTGCTTTTATGTTTCAACATACTCCCTTAGTACCCCTATATTTCTTGTTAAACTTCATACTAATAGTATTTTTTATCTTGCAAATAGGTCTCATGCCTAAGCACCTCAAAGCCTCTTGGTTGATTTATGTACACCTCCTCAATAAGACCATCAATAAATGTTGTTTTCACATCTATTTGATATATATTCCAACCAAGGATTGATTCTAAAGAGATAAGATTTTATGGAGGTATACTTGGAAACATGAGTAATTTAAATAAGATGTTGAACACCTCAATAATATGAAATCTTTTGGCTATCTTATTTGTTCATATTGGCAACATGGGGTTTTCACTAACTAAACCTATGCAATAGAATTTTTGTTCATTAGGTATTTAATTATACCTCTAATATTGTTTTACATCTCAAAAGTTAATTGGAGGTGGAAGAAAAATAGTCCTCTTAGATTTAAGGTGTGATACTATAACTGTGAGGTCACTATGGATTGTATGGGAATCACTATTTTTTGGTAAACAATAAACCAACTTACAACTGTAGTTAATCTTAGTCTGGGTGGACAAGTGTCTACCATATCCTTGAACTTGACATCTGTAGTGTTTGTGGTGGATTAACAAGGGGAAGGTAGGTGGTGTGCTATATCATCGAATGCTTGCACCAACATATTGTTATTGGATCCATATATGACCCATGCCCACCCCAGTCATTTTTATTGGCTCCATATATGACCCATTCCCACACATAATTGCAACAATATTTCATTCTTGACTCCATGTCTCGACAATGATAACTTTGAAACAACTTTAATGGACATGGATACCACTAACATAGTGGGAATACACCAGGTTAATTTGCAGGATGGAAAGTTCATAAAATGTTAACATTTTTCCTTTTTCCTTTTTCTCATTTCAAACTATTAACCACCTCCTTTTATCATTTCAATGTTGATGCTGACATATAAAACACCTATTCACATTTGGGTTGCTTTGGAATTGACTCCATATATGACCCATTCCCACACAATTGCAACAATATTTCATTCTTGACTCCATGTCTTGACGATGATAACTTTGAAACAAATTTAACGAACATGGATAACACTAACATAGTGGGAATAAACCAGGCTAATTTGCAGGATGGAAAGGTCATAAAATGTTAACATTTTTTCTTTTTCCTTTTTCTCATTTCAAACTATAAACCACCTCCTTCTTTTCTCATTTCAATGTTGATGCTGGCATATAAACCACCTATTCACGTTTGGTTTGTTTTGGAATTGGATCAATATATGACCCATTCCCACACAATTGCAACAATATTTCATTCTTGACTCCATGTCTCGACGATGATAACTTTGAAACAACTTTAACGGACACGAGTAACACCAACATAGTGGGAATACACCAGGCTAATTTCATGGAGGTATACTTGGTAACATGGGTAATTTATTTTCGTAATCAACTCTTTTTTGGACAACCCTCTAGACACTTGCAGAGCTTTGAATTTTTCTATGTTGCCATCGACTACATGCTTGACCTTGTACAACATGGAGTCAATAACACACTTCACCCCTTTGGTTTAGGCACAATATCCCAAACATCAATCCTCAAGATGTTGTCCTTCTTCACCATGAAATCCTATCAAACTTGTTTACTGGCCCTATGGTCCATGTCCTAATAACCCCTAAAAACAATGTAGTTCTCATGAAAATAAAAATGAAAAAATAAAAACAAATTAACAAATTATTTTTATTTTTATTAAATTGTAATATATATTAGATATATTACAATGTAATATATATATATATATATATATATATATATATATAGTATAGTGTAATATATATTATACTCCCAACATACTCCCAAACCCGCGAACCAAAACGCAACCCGAATCTTTGCAACTCCACTGTAACGATGTCCAAACCTACGCCGAATCTCTGCAACTCCACTGTAACAACGTCCAAACCGGTGCCTTATTAGAAACAAAACTCATCCCAAATCCCTACAACTGCACTGAAATGACGTCCGGGTGTCCCAGGGTCTTGCAATTGGATTGAAATGACATCCAAACCTGTGCCCTATTACAACCAAAACCCAGCCCGAATCCCTGCAACTGTACTGAAATGACATACCAGGGGTTTCCATTGCAGACCGGACTCCAAACTACCAATCACTGAAACGATGTTGTGGGTTTCCATTGCAAAAGCACGAGTAGGAGCAGAAGTAGGGGGTTTTGATTGGACAATTAGGAGCAGGAGAAGGATTAGGAAGAGGAGCAGGAGTGGCAATGTTTTCGGTATGTGGCCGTCTTTTCCCTAACCTTCCTTTAAATTCTGCACCATACAATTCAAGAAACTACTTATGTATTTGTTAAACACAACCTTGAAGGAATTATCCCTACGATTATCTCTAGCCTTGTCCAAATTTCACCAATTTCCAAATGCTCATATAATTGAACAAGTGATGTGCTTCATCTCTACTCTCTGTGTCACATGCTCTTTTTGGAAAAAAAGTAAACGTGAACTATTTGATATGATCACATAGATTAGAATCCCAACCTTTTTTGTTACCCTTAGTGTAGCAAATACCAAATGGCATGACTTCCACATGCTCATGCCTAGTCATGCTCCACCTACTTTTCCTAAGCAATTATGATGGAGACTGTGAAACATTATATCCAATCCACGTGTTTCATCATAATACATGCACCATAGATTCACGATCTTCCTTGACAAGGTCCTTAAAAAATCATTCCATACAAAATAAAGTTGGTGTAGGTCTACCCGTAACCATATTTTGTATTTCCATCGTCTTACACTTCCAATTCTTTACTAAATTTTATATTCATCCTCTCTATAGGTATGTGTTATAGGTCAAATCTGCACTTCTCCATCCAGGATCACATTTCCCTGTCGATCACACAAAAGGAAACTATGGATGGAAGAGTTGGATTGACCTTGGATGAGTTATTGCTGAGATCACACATCTTCAGCTGAAAATCATATTTTCTACAGTTTTCATTATGTGTGCGCTACTATTGCCACTGGCATCTAGCGTTCCAAATGTTGGTTCTATTGAAGACAACCAGGGCACTTATCCCAAAAGATGTGTACGCTAGTTGGTAAGAGCACTAGTTGCATACTGTGCGCTAGTTTACTATGATGATACCTGCGCACATATTAAGATGAATGGAAAAAATATATTAATATTACGAATTGGGATTAGTTGAGGTTGGTTTTGTAACTCCCCCAACCTCCCAATTCAACTGCCTCATGAATCTAACTTCTAGCCTTGTCCCATAAATACAAGGGGAAGCCATGAGGGAGGGTCCAAGGAAGAAGAAGCTATTGTTACGCTGAAGGAATTTCTAAGTCAGTGTGAAGAGCAGGAGCCTAGGACTCGGTTGTAGAAGTGTTTGGACAGATCAGGTATAACTGTATTTGGTTACATTTCTTTGGCAATAAATGATCGAGATACCCTTCATGTCCCAATGGAATGTCTTTTCTATTGAATATTTGATTGTAATTAATGTCAAATTGCTTTCAATTTCGTTATATATTTATAGTCAAGATACGTTGAGGAAGGTTGAAATATTTTGCAGGTACATTACTGTGGAGATTGGGCGAAAGCTAGGACCAACCGTCATTAAAAAGGTACTGATTTCCGAATCCTAATCTCATTTCAATCATAGTAATTAATGAAAAGTAGAATGTATCTATCTGCCACCCCATGTACGTTTATAGCATCCTTTCCCCTGCTATAGGGTATAATCCTTCACAACAGAACTGGCGACTCCGCTAGGGAGCACCGATTGTTTCTCCTCTGGGGACCTTGTCTAGGTTTGCTTTCAGTTTTACAGTCTATTGGCTTTCTGAGAAGTTTTGATAGGTTACTTTTGATGGAATATTGGTCAATACTGAGAGGGGGGGTGAATCAGTATTGTTAACTTTTTACCTTTTAACCACTTATTAAACATTAATCAAAACATGGATTCAACAAGATACACAAAAACATAGAATTTATCGTGGAACCCCAATTGGGTAAACCACCAACACTTTCTATACTGCAAAATTACGTTTACAATAAGTTTTGCAAGCCACAACTTGCTGGAGACACCAATCCCCAAGTTTTCTCAGTCACCACTGAAGGATGCACCCACACCCTAGTTTCTGCCTGCACCTACAGACAAGGATACACCATTACCCTGATTTTCCAGCCACTACTAAAAGGAGGCCAAGACCCCCCTTGCAGGCATGTAGCTTGCCCTAGCACCACCCTACCTCCCTTGCTTCATATTATTAATACTTATCTGGTCTTCTTCAACTTCTGTCTCTTTCTATCTTGACTTGGTCTCTGCCTTGCTACTACAAGGATCTTCACTGTCTTTTTAGTTTGCTGGTCTTTGTCTTTTATTCTTCTCTCTTCTTTTGCTTGACTGTGCACTCCCTGGTCTCTGCCTCTTCTTACTGTAGCTTCTACAAAAGTCTTCACTGGTTTCTTGCTAGTCTCCATCTTCTGTTTTACTCTTGCTCTGCTTCAGATCTTCATTATTCCCCAGACACAGTTTTTCTGATCTTTATACTACTTCGGATCAACATCATTATTTAACCACTCTCTTTAATACTGGATCTTCATTATTTCTGTCTTCTTCAACCAACTCGACTACAGAGCCATCTTCCTGCTTCTTAAAATATTCATTATCCATCCACAAAAGAGACACACTATTCGAATGAATTTGTTTTCTCAATATATATACCTCTCCAATAGTCATGTGTATTATTTGGAAATAACACAACTCTTCAAAACAATGTGACCCTTTTAAAAACACGACTCTTAATTTAAAATCACTTTTTAATTATATATTTTTATTTCACCTTTTACTCCAACAAAAAAGTTAAATATTTATTTATTTCTTTTCAGCAACAAGTTTTCCCCTTTTTTTTTAATTTTCAATTTTTATCTCTTATATCTTTTTATTTAACTTTTTATTTCCAACAAAAAGGTTAAATACTTATTTCTTTCCAGCAACAAGTTTTCCCCTTTTTTAATTTTCAATTTACATCTCTTATATATTTTTATTTAACTTTTCACTCCAACAAAAGGTTAAATATTTTTTTATTTCTTTCCAGCAACAAGTTTTCCCCCTTTTTTTTAATTTTCAATTTACATCTCTTATATCCTTTTTATTTAACTTTTTACTCCAAAAAAAAGGTTAAATATTTCTTTACTCTCACATCCTTTAACATATATTTTAATTATATATTTAACATATAGAAAACCTGTCCAAAATTTGAAGGTCATGTCTCTTCATTAAGAATTTAACTAACATCACGTCCTTATCTTTTATAAAACATCATGACTTTTCACAAGATGTGCCTCTTTATGTTTTATAACATATCACTTAATTCTTAACAACATGCAACTTAATAAAGTATTACTTGTCATAAAAATTCGTTGACTTCATAGTTGTGAAACATAGCAAGGGATTCTAAACCATCGATCACTTCATATGTTTTATAACAATTCACTTAATTCTTATATTGTTATTCTTAACAACATGCAAACTCAACATTTTTTTTGGTTTTGGCAGATTAATAACTTGCACGTGTGAACACTAGGAGAGGATCCGATCTCATGGTTGAATAACCAGTTCATCAAAGAACATGATCATGCCATCTTTGGATTTTACTGACACACACATACTCTTTGGCAGGCATTTGAAAATATCCTTCCAACTTCTTTAATTTCAACACTTAGACAAAATTGTCAAACCCTAGTCATTACTGTGCTAGGAGGCATTTTGGCAAACACCCTCAGCTTCTGGCGGGAATTTCAAATCAGCTTCTCAACCTCTTTCGAACATCAAAACACATTTCTTCCTATTTTGGCAGACTCATATTTCACACGTGTGAACACCCATAGGAAAACTGTCTCCTTGGTTGGATAGCCAGTTCATCAATGAACATGTTCTATACTTTCTGATGAATTTATCATCACTCAGACAGGCTTGGGCGGGCATTTCAAAATGCCTTTTCAACCTTGTGAATTTTACAGTCAATTTTAGGACTTCCTCCAAAACTTATTCTGAGACCCCTTTTTGGTAGATCCATAACTTTGTCTCCAGACATGTTCAAGGAGAACTAAGGCCATGGTTAGATATAAAATCAAACATAATACAAGACCCCCATGTGCTGCGGGAATTTCCTCTAACCCATAAATTAGGGCGGGCATCTTTCTGACGTGATTTAGTCATTTTTGCTTGCTAAACCCCTATTTTGGCAGGTCCATAACTTCTCTCTCAGGCACGTTCTGGAAAAAATGAAGACATGGCCAGGTAGGAAAAACAAAAATATACAAGACCCCCCTATGGTGCGAGCATTTATATTCTCCTATAAATTATGGCGTGCATTTCCTTAAGACAGTTTTTACTAAATTTCCAATACTTAGCCATTTTCTTGTTTTTCACCAAATTGCCATATTTTTCCAAAATGATGTCAGATTGCTATAATGACTTCCTGGTAACTCCAGAACACCATCATGTGTTTTTTCAGCCTCATCACACATGCCACATCACCATACATGCCATGTCATCACTACCAACCATGCCACATCATCATACATGCCATCCTTTGACTTTCACAGAGTTCACTCTTGCCATCATGTCCTTGGTTATTCCTTTGTCATCACTGAACTCCTTTTGACATCAATGCCAACCATATTCCATATTTCCAACAATCTCCCCCTTTGGCATTGATGGCAGCACCTAAACCTTCTCCCCCTTTGACAACAATGACAAAGGGTAACTTATTATGCATTTTTGCTGTAACCAACTTGACATAAAATTTCCAATTGTTCCCTGATGGACAACTGCCTTTCTTTTGATTCTCCTCTTCCAGTTAAATTTGGACTTGGTGTTGATCATCCTATGAACATCCTTCTTGTAGTGATTCTTTTGAATAAGATCCTTGGATGATGAATTTATGAACTCCCCCTGTCACTGTGCTTCTCTTCTTTGCAAACACATTCCATCTTCAGAAACTGAGATAAAATCCACTTGTGGTAGTTGATTCCAATTTGTCACTTCTACACTTCTTCTTGATTTTGACCAAGATAGCTTTTACCAAGTACTCTTATTTCTTCTTCTCGTTTTGATGGCAACTTTAAGACATTCTTCTCTTCTTTATCAAAAGACTTTTTCAAGTATTAATTGCAACTTTCTGATATTAACTCCCCCTGAGTTTGTGATCCCTTCTAATATTCATCTTGGAATTCTCTTCTAGGTCATGAGAGTTCTTAGAAAAGACTTTCAACTTCAGCTCCACCACCATTACTAACTTCTTCTTCAATATCTTCATCTCCATCGGTGTGTTCTTTTATATTTTCATCTTGCTTTCCATCATAATGGATGTCATTCTCATTTGCAACAGTGTTATGCTTTTCATCATCTTTGGAGTCGTCTTTTCTTCTCCAAATCTTTCCATAAGGTACCCTGCTTACTGGCCTTGTTTGTTTCTTTAATTTCTTACTTAGATATTTTTTCTTGATTCTGCAATCAATAGCCTTGTGGCCAAACTTGTGACAGTAGTGACAATAGCCATCAAAACTACCTTCAGTTTTGAGAGATCTTTGAGCTTTCTGATTCATGGCTTCCATCCTCTTCCATTCCTTCCTTTGTTCTTGGACTTTCATTGAAGAATTATTCCTTAGCTTACATTCTCTAGCCATATGTCCAAAATTATGACATGTGTAGCATTGACCCAAAAAGATTTGTTGGACCCTACTTGTCATTGGTCTTTTAGGAATCACATTGGTTCTGTCTTTGTTATGAGAGGTGGGAGCAGATATCTGACTTTCTTTCTTCATAGATGGACTCTTTAGTGTAGCGGCATGACTTCTATTATCTCTTCTTTGGTTTTTGAAAGAGGAACATTCAGGCTTCCTTTCATTGTCATACCCTACACTAGCTTTATCTTTTGATGGTCTTTGGCTACTCAAAATGTCATCCAAAGTCTTTGAGCTATTTTCAAACTTGGTTTTAATAGATTCTTCATTAAGCCTTTTTCTAAGCAAAGTAACTTCTTCTTCAAGTCTTCTAGATTTTTGCACTTCTTCTTTGATTTTTTCATTAATGATCTGCTGGTCTTCTAGCTTCTTTATTTCCTTTTTGATGTTAGCAACTTCTTGTTTGAAGCCCTCAGCTTCTTCCATGCTAGCCAACACTTGTTGTCTTGAATTGTGCAACTCTTCTCGGAGATTCTTGACTTCCTCTTCATTTGACTTTTGCTTTTCTTGATACTTTGAAATTTTTTCTTGCAAAGACTTGTTCTTCTTCTTGCTTTTTCTTAATTCTTCAAGGGTACTTATGAGTTCTGCTTCTATGTTCACCTCACTTTCCTCATCTGAAGCATCTTCTGAAGTTTGAGTTATTGTTCCTATAAATAGATTTTCTTCATCTTCATTTGTGTCTTCACTATCGGACTCACAAATAGCAAGGCTTGTTTGTGCTATCTCTTTATTTGAATAAAGTTTTTCCAATTTATTCCAAAGTTCCTTGGCTCAAACACATGATCCAATCTTCCTTTTGATGGATTGAGGTATTCCATCCAAAATAGCCTCCATTGCATTTGCATTATTTTTAATGTCTTTCTTTTGAGCTGGAGTCCTTATTCTCTTTGGTGGGATATAATCAGAAATCACTGCATCCCATACATCAAGTCCTAATGACTGCAGATAACTTTTCATTCTTGTACTCCAAAATATGTATTCTTCCTTTCCAAGTACTGGAGATCCATTTTCTGTGTAAATCTCTTCTTGTTGATCCATAGTGGTTTTTAATAAGATGTTCCTTCCAGTGGTTAAACTGATAGTGAAGGATCCGACTCTGATACCAATTGATGGAATATTGGTCAATACTGAGAGAGGGGGGGGTGAATCAGTATTGTTAAATTTTTACCTTTTAACCACTTATTAAACATTAATCAAAACATGGAATCAACAAGATACACAAAAACATAGAATTTATCGTGGAACCCCAATTGGGTAAACCACCAACACTTTCTATACTGCAAAATTATGTTTACAATAAGTTTTGCAAGCCACAACTTGCTGGAGACACCAATCCCCAAGTTTTCTCAGCCACCGCTGAAGGATGCACCCACACCCTAGTTTCTTCCTGCACCTATGGACAAGGATACACCAATACCCTGATTTTCCAGCCACTACTGGAAGGAGGCTAAGACCCCCCTTGCAGGCATGTAGCCTGCCCTAGCACCACCCTACCTCCCTTGTTTGATATTATTAATACTTATCTGGTCTTCTTCAACTTCTATATCTTTCTATCTTGACTTGGTCTCTGGCTTGCTACTACAAGGATCTTCACTGTCTTTTTACTTTGCTGGTCTTTGTCTTTTATTCTTCTCTCTTCTTCTGCTTGACTGTGCACTTCCTGGTCTCTGCCTCTTCTTACTGTAGTTTCTATAAAAGTCTTCATTGGCTTCTTGCTAGTCTCTGTCTTCTGTTTTACTCTTTCTCTGCTTCAGATCTTCATTATTCCTCTGCTTCAGATCTTCATTATTCCCCAGACACAGTTTTTCTGATCTTTATACTGCTTCAGATCAGCATCATTATTTAACCATAGAGACCCTCTTTAATACTGGATCTTCATTATTTCTGTCTTCTTCAACAAACTCGACTACAGAGCCATCTTCCTGCTTCTTAAAATATTCATTATCCATCCACAAAAGAGACACACTATTCGAATGACTTTGTTTTCTCAATATATATACCTCTTCAATAGTCATGTGTATTCTTCGGAAATAACACAACGCTCCAAAACAATGTGACCCTTTTAAAAACACGACTCTTAATTTAAAATCACTTTTTAATTATATCTTTTTATTTAACCTTTTACTCCAACAAAAAAGTTAAATATTTCTTTATTTCTTTTTAGCAACAAGTTTTCCCCCTTTTTTTTAATTTTCAATTTTTATCTCTTATATCTTTTTATTTAACTTTTTACTTCCAACAAAAAGGTTAAATACTTATTTCTTTCCAGCAACAAGTTTTCCCCTTTTTCATTTTCAATTTACATCTCTTATATATTTTTATTTAACTTTTCACTCCAACAAAAGGTTAAATATTTCTTTATTTCTTTCCAGCGACAAGTGTTCCCCCTTTTTTTAATTTTCAATTTACCTCTCTTATATCCTTTTTTTTTAACTTTTTACTAAAAAAGAAAGGTTAAATATTTCTTTACTCTCACGTGCTTTAACATATATTTTAATTAAACATATAGAAAACCTGTCCAAAATTTGAAGGTCATGTCTCTTCATTAAGAATTTAACTAACATCACGTCCTTATCTTTTATAAAACATCATGACTTTTCACAAGATGTGCCTCTTTATGTTTTATAACATATCACTTAATTCTTATATTTATTCTTAACAACATGCAACTTAATAAAGTATTACTCGTCATCAAACTTCGTTGACTTCATAGTTGTGAAACTTAGCAAGGGATTCTAAACCATCGATCACTTCATATGTTTTATAATATATTACTTAATTCTTATATTGTTATTCTTAACAACATGCAAACTCAACATTTTTCTTAGTTTTGGCAGATTAATAACTTGCACGTGTGAACACTAGGAGAGGATCCGATCTCATGGCTGAATAACCAGTTCATCAAAGAACATGATCATGCCATCTTTGAATTTTACTGACACACACACGCTCTTTGGCAGGCATTTGAAAATAGCCTTCCAACTTGTTTAATTTCAACACTTAGACAAAATTGTCAAACTCTAGTCATTATTGTGCCAAGAGGCATTTTGGAAAACTCATATCTTTGTCATCTGACCATCACTAAGCAAACTGAAGGTATGGTTGGATAGACAGTCCACTAAGAAACAAAACCATGTCACCTTTAGAATTTATTGAGACACCCTGATTTTCTGGCGGGCATTTCAAATCAGCTTCTCAACCTCTTTTGAATATCAAAACACATTTCTTCCTATTTTGGCAGACTCATATTTCACATGTGTGAACACCCATAGGAAAACGGTCTCCTTGGCTGGATAGCCAGTTCATCAATGAACATGTTCTATACTTTCTGATGAATTTATCATCACTCAGACAGGCTTGGGCGGGCATTTCAAGACTTATTACGTGCGTCACAAAACCTGGCTGCAACATCCCAGGCTATTACGAGCACACAGCTCTACCTGTCGGATCTCCCAGGAGCACATTACATGTGACCCATCACAAAACCTGGTCGAAGCATCCCAGGCTGTTACGAGCACATTACATGTGATCTCACCACAAAACCTGGCTAAAGCATCTGAGGCCTTTTTCATCCTGTCCAGATCTCCCAGGAGCAAATTGCATGTGGTCCACCACAAAACCTGGATGAAGCATTTGAGGCCTTTTTCATCCTGTCCTTTAAACCCTAAACCCCTTTTTGGTAGATCCATAACTTTGTCTCTAGACATGTTCAAGGAGAACTAAGGCCATGGTTAGATAGAAAATCAAACATAATACAAGACCCCCATGTGCTGCGGGAATTTACTCTAACCCATAAATTAGGGCGGGCATCTTTCTGACGTGATTTAGTCATTTTTTCTTGCTAAACCCCTGTTTTGGGAGGTCTATAACTTCTCTCTCAGGCACGTTCTGGAAAAAATGAAGACATGGCCAGTTAGGAAAAACAACAATCTACAAGACCCCCCTATGGTGTGGGCATTTATATTCTCCTATAAATTATGGCGTGCATTTCCTTAAGACAGTTTTTACTAAATTTCCAATACTTAGTCATTTTCTTGTTTTTCACCAAATTGCCATATTTTTCCAAAATGATGTCAGATTTCTATAATGACTTCCTGGTAACTCCAGAACACCATCATGTGTTTTTTCAGCCTCATCACACATGCCAAATCACCATACATGCCATGTCATCACTACCAACCATGCCACAGCAACATACATGCCATCCTTTGACTTTCACTGAGTTCACTCTTGCCATCATGTCCTTGGTTATTCCTTTGTCATCACTGAACTCCTTTTGACATCAATGAAAACCATATTCCATATTTCCAACAATCTCCCCCTTTGGCATTGATGGAAGCACCTAAACCTTCTCCCCCTTTGACAACAATGACAAAGGGTAACTTATTATGCCTTTTTGCTGTAACCAACTTGACATAAAATTTCCAATTGTTCCCTGATGGAAAACTGCCCTTCTTTTGCTTCTCCTCTTCCATTTAAATTTGGACTTGGTGTTGATCATCCTATGAACATCCTTCTTGTAGTGATTCTTTTGAATAAGATCCTTGGATGATGAGTTTATGAACTCCCCCTGTCACTGTGCTTCTCTTCTTTGCAAACACATTCCATCTTCAGAAACTAAGCTAAAATCCACTTGTGGTAGTTGATTCCAATTTTTCACTTCTACACTTCTTCTTGATTTTGACCAAGATAGCTTTTACCAAGTACTCTTATTTCTTCTTCTCGTTTTGATGGCAACTTCAACACATTCTTCTCTTCTTTATCAAAAGACATTTTTCAAGTATTAATTGCAACTTTCTAATATTAACTTCCCCTGAGTTTGTGATCCCTTCTAATGTTCATCTTGGGATTCTCTTCTAGGTCATGAGAGTTCTTAGAAAAGACTTTCAACTTCAGCTCCACCACCATTACTAACTTCTTCTTCAATATCTTCATCTCCATCGGTGTGTTCTTTTATATTTTCATCTTGCTTTCCATCATAATGGATGTCATTCTCATTTGCAACACTGTTATGCTTCTCATCATCTTTGGAGTCTTCTTTTCTTCTCCACATCTTTCCATAAGGTACCCTGCTTACTGGCCTTGTTTGTTTCTTTAATTTCTTACTTAGATCTTTTTTCTTGATTCTGCAATCAATATCCTTGTGGCCAAACTTGTGACAGTAGTGACAATAGCCATAGAAACTACCTTCAGTTTTGAGAGATCTTTGAGCTTTCTGATTCATGGCTTCCATCCTCTTCCATTCCTTCCATTGTTCTTGGACTTTCATCGAAGAATTATTCCTTAGCTTACATTCTCTAGCCATATGTCCAAAATTATGACATGTGTAGCATTGACCCAAAAAGATTTGCTTGACCCTACTTGTCATTGGTCTTTTAGGAATCACATTATTTCTGTCTTTGTTATGAGAGGTGGGAGGAGATATTTGACTTTCTTTCTTCATAGATGGACTCTTTAGTGTAGCAGCATGACTTCTATTATCTCTTCTTTGGTTTTTGAAAGAGGAACATTCAGGCTTCCTTTCATTGTCATACCCTAAACCAGCTTTATCTTTTGATGGTCTTTGGCTACTCAAAATGTCATCCAAAGTCTTTGAGCTATTTTCAAACTTGGTTTTAATAGATTCTTCATTAAGCCTTTTTCTAAGCAAAGTAACTTCTTCTTCAAGTCTTCTAGATTTTTGCACTTCTTCTTTGATTTTTTCATTAATGATCTGCTGATCTTCTAGCTTCTTTATTTCCTTTTTGATGTTAGCAACTTCTTGTTTCAAGCCCTCGGCTTCTTCCATGCTAGCCAACACTTGTTGTCTTGAATTGTGCAACTCTTCTCAGAAATTCTTGACTTCCTCTTCATTTGACTTTTGCTCTTCTTGATACTTTGAAATTTTTTCTTGCAAAGACTTGTTCTTCTTCTTGCTTTTTCTTAATTCTTCAAGGGTACTTATTGTTAAATTTTGAGCATTAATTCACAATACTCTAGGATCTTCACTGAGAGAATAACATATACAGTATATCAATGCATAACAATCACAATAAGCATTACAAGCATCCCAAGAATCAAAAGAATGAGAGACAAGAGACATAGAGTTTCCGTGGGGAAAAACCTAAGGTGAAAAACCCCACAACTTCCTCAGAGATAGAGAGAGCAATGGCTTAACAAAAGTACAACCAAAATACACTTGAGATAGTCTCCTAGTAGTAGATGATCCTCCTCCTCACTAGTGCACCACTTTCTGAGTGAGAGAATTGTGACTTTCCGAGTGATCAAAATAGAGATCTCCCGATCTCTATTTATACTAACTTGTTTGCCCAGTTACACTATGGGGCCAACTTGTCTATCTCGATACATCCACAATATAATATATATTTCAAGGCCGACCCCACACATGGTGGTCTAATAACACATCGGCAAGTACACACACTTGCGATACTTGTCAATCCACATGACGACACTTCATTATAGAGGAATAACACATCTCTTATAAGGGTACAATATATATAAAATACATTCCGAAGTTACATATACATCAACACTCCCTCTTAACTAGGAAGGTATTTCTCGACACAGTTCTGCTAGACAAGTCTTCTTCTCAGGATCATCGTCATCGATGCATCGTCATCATCATCATCACTGCTACTGCTATCTCAACCAATCTCTGACTCTACTTGTCATAGGAAGTTCTACAGAACCAGTCCTTTTTCATACTGGATGTAGTCCCACCACCTACAGGTCTTCATCATCACTGTCCATACTGTGGAATCATCAGGACTTATTACGTGCGTCACAAAACCTGGCTGCAACATCCCAGGCTATTACGAGCACACAGCTCTACCTGTCGGATCTCCCGGGAGCACATTACATGTGACCCATCACAAAACCTGGTTGAAGCATCCCAGGCTGTTACGAGCACATTACATGTGATCTCACCACAAAACCTGGCTAAAGCATCTGAGGCCTTTTTCATCCTGTCCAGATCTCCCAGGAGCAAATTACATGTGGTCCACCACAAAACCTGGATGAAGCATCTGAGGCCTTTTTCATCCTGTCCAGATCTCCCAGGAGCAAATTACATGTGGTCATGGCAAAACCTGGCTGAAGCATCTGAGGCCTTTTTCATCCTGTCCAGATCTCCCAGGAGAAAATTACATGCCATAGGACAAAACCTCGCAAGAGCATCTCAGGATGTTACAGGTACACAACTCCAACCTGAAGATATCCCAAGGCACAAATTACATGTCCTCCCAGAGCAATGTCTCGAAAGAGCATCCCAGGCTGTTATGGGTACGCAACTCTGACCTATAGGATCTCCCAGACATGCTCATCTGCACAACCTGATCCACGGCCACAAAGTATCATCTGATACTCACCATACATCATACTGATGTACACATGATCATCCTGATCATCATCACTGCAACATCCTGCTGCATGTCATCTGGAGAAGCTCGTCATCCACGATCACCCTGATCATACAATGCATCCATCTGATGCACACCAAGTATCTACCTGATACATATCATCATACATAGTGTATCCACCTGATACATAGATACATGATCCACACAATGTATCCATCAATATACATGATCTACCGGATCATACCTGATACATATCAATATACATGATCTACCTGATCATACAATGTATCCACCTGATACATATACAGATACATGGTCCAAGCATCCAACATGATGCATATACAAAATACATACAAATGATCCAACCGATCATATCCAGCATCCAACATGATGCGTACATACATATAAATGATCCAACTGATCATACAAAGTAGAAACTAGAACATCATCCTGATGCTCATCATCCAGTGCTTACATCCACAGCCATGTGAAGGATCCTCCTTCCAACCTGCTTGGAATGGCTTCAGCAAATGTGTCCATCACTTCTTCCTCGAAGTTCCCTCGATCTGAAGAACACCAAGCCTCTCCCTGAAGTACTCGAACTTCACCCTGGCTAGTGGCTTCGTCAACACATCTGCAATCTGCTCGTCCGTCTCAACATACAGGAGCTTCATAGCTCCTCTCTGTACCATATCCCTGATATAGTGATATTTGATCTCTATGTGTTTCGACCTGTCATGAAACACTGGGTTCTCAGACAGCTTCACACAACTTTGGTTATCACAGAAGATACCAGTAGCATCCAATGGGAGATTAAATAACTCAGACAGTAGCTTCCGTAGCCATACTGCCTCACAACTAGCTGAACAGGCTGCAACATACTCTGCCTCAGCTGTACTCAGTGCTACACAGGACTGCTTCCTGCTAAACCAAGAGATCACACATGATCCCATACTGAAGCAGCATCCAGATGTGCTCTTCCTATCTGCAGCACTGCCAGCCCAATCTGAATCAACATAACCCTGCGGGTTAAACTTTTGATTCGCTTCATACTTGAGCCCATAATCCACTGTACCCTTCAGGTACCTCAGAACATGCTTTACAGCAACCAGGTGAACACTCCTCGGATCTGTCAGGAACTGGCTCAATGTGTTCACAGCAAAGCAAATATCTGGTCTCGTGTTTGTCAGGTACATCAAGGACCCAATCATCTGACGATACATAGAGACATCAACCGGCTCAGATGAAGCATCACATAGAAGCTTCAGATTCGATGCCATAGGTGTGGCCATGGCCTTGCAATCCATCATCCCGAATCTCTTCAAGATATCTACTGTGTACTTCCCTTGACTAAGGAAGATCCCACCTGCACTCTGCCACACCTCCATACCTAGGAAATAATGCATCATTCCCAAATCTTTCATATCAAACTCAACAACAAGCTTCCTCTTTGTATCACACCAAGTTCTGGGAGCTTGCTACAAGCCATACAAGGCTTTCTTCAATCTGCACACATGTGACTCCCTGTCAGGTCTTGGGACTGCATCCCAAACATCATCTTCATGATCGACAGATCATGGCATTCCATTTCTTCATCCCAGATCCTGGGAACTTCAATATCTTCAATAGATATCTTTGTTGTTGGAACAAATGTTGTATTCCTTCTTTTGTAGGTGAAGACATATGGTCTTTCCTACAAAACAAGTTAAATTGCATGATTAGAAACATCTCATAATTTTCAGAACAAATTCTTTACACATAAAGAAATATGTCATGCAGTCATGCAATTATCTTAGCCAATGCTTCAATACAACATTTATCCATGTCCCGCAACTTTCTAGATGCCTTACAGTCTCTACCAGAACATTGTTAAGAGTTTGCACTACTCCCAACATGTCAGCAAAGAGGTTTCATTCTAGATAAGTAGCACTGGAATGTTGTACAGTGCCATAGGCCACTTACCCATCATATGCATATTAGTAGTATACTGTTCATTAATGCAATCATTCTAATATGCACAATACATCTCCTAAGTCTAGGAACATAAGCATAATATTATTTAAACAAAAATAGGCAAGAAATGATAATTGAAATACTTATCTTTGTTTGTTTGTTGGGTGGACTCCCTCTGAGTCTTTGCTTCCTGGCAGGATCTGCTGAAGTAGCTTCTTCTACACCTTTTTGTTGTGGAATGTAGGAAGATGGTCAACTCCCTCTGAAAATCTGCATCCTTGCAGGAGCTGCTGGAGTGTGCTCCCTCTTGATCTTTGCTTCCTGGATTACCTGTCCTTGAACTTATATTCATCCTTGCTAACATCAATCTTCTTGAACCCTGGAAAGTATATTCTGTAAGCCTTCGAGCTTTCACTGTAACCCACAAAGATACCCTTCTTTCCTGAAGGATCTAGTTTAGTCCTCTTTTCCTTTGGGACATGAGTGTATACTGGAAAACCAAATATTCTGAGATGGCTGACTTCAGGTTTCTTACCAGAAAAGACCTCTTCTGGTATCTTGTTGTCCAATATCTTGTGGGGTGTTCTGTTCTGCACATATACAACTGTTCTAGCTGTTTCTTCCCATAGATGCATAGGTAGATCCTGGTCATGCAACATTGCCCTTGCTGCTTCCATGATTGTTTTGTTCTTCCTTTATGCAACTCCATTCTGTTGAGGATTATAAGGAGTAGTCAACTCCCTCTTAATCCCTGAATCACTGCAAAGCTTCTTGAGGTCACCTGAGGTGAATTCTCCACCATTGTCGGATCTGAATATTTTGATCTTCTTGTTAATTTGATTCTCCATCAAGGTTTTGAATTCCTTGAACTTATCAAACACCTCATCTTTGTTCTTCAAGAAGTATACCCAAGTCTTCCTAGAGAAGTCATCAATAAATGAGACATAGTAAACATACCCACTTAGAGAACTGGATGACATAGGACCACATACATCTGAGTGGATGATTTCCAAGATATCTTTTGGCTTGCTTTTATTGCTTGGAAATGCTTTCTTAATGTTCTTTCCTCTTGTACATCCTTTGCAAACACCTTCATGTTTGGTCTTGATTTCAGGAAGACCTTCTACAGCCTTACTTGCAATTGGTAATGCCCTGTAGTGCATATGTGCAAGTCTTTTATGCCAAAGTTCACTTGGCTCCATGGAGTCATGTACCATGGCATGTTCAGGTTGTACCTTCAATTTATACAATCCTCCCTCTTGCTCTCCAATCACTATTGCATCATCAATAGTTTTACCTTTTGGCCACATTAGGACTTGGCCATCCACAAATGCAACCCTCATACCTTTTGTATCCAATGCGGATATGGAGAGTAGATTCTTCTTGAGCCCAGGTACATACAAAACATCTTTCATCTTCAAAGACTTCCGAGAGTCTAGATTGTAGGAGGCCTCACCACTTCCTTTGATAGGGTATTGGTAGTCATCCCCAAGTTTCACCTTATGGGGTGACTCATGTTCAGATAGGTTAGCAAAGGATTCTTTAAACCCAGTCATGTGTTTTGAAGCCCCACTGTCAATTAACCAATCATTACAACCATGGGAGATAGTACCTGTGAGAGCAGAGATTAGAACATACTCTTCTTCGTTTGATGAGTTATCATCATCACTTTCTGCTCTAGCCTTCTTCTTGGGAGGTTCATCATCCTCGGCAGCATGAGCATGAAACCTTCTTTTGCTTCCCTTCTTCTTCTTGCTGAAGTTGTTGTTGTCCTTCTTGTTCTTGGGACAATTTATGGCAATATGTCCTTTTTCATTACAGGTGAAGCATATTCTTCTTTCTTTGAAGTGATGTGAAGATTTCTTGGAGTGAGATGGCTCTCTCTTGGACTTCTCTTTCTTGGTGTGAGCTGTGAGAGCTTGATCTTCATTCCCCATCTTTTCTTCTCGTGCCACAAGCCTTGCTTCTTCTTGTGAGCATTCTTCCCGTAGTCTGCTGAAGGAAATCAACTTCTTTCTTGCACAGATTCCTTGAATGAAGGAGTCCCATGACCTAGGTAAGCCATTCAGAGTGGTCATGACAACTTCACCATTCTCCACCATTTCATCCACTGCTTCTAGTTGTTCCTTGATCTGGGAGACCCTTGAAAAATAAGATTGAATGGTTTCTCCATTTTGAAACTTTACTCCTTGCAATTGGTTCCGCAGGGTCATCTTCTGATTTATGTTCTTCCCTTCAAATAGCTTGTTCAAAGAGTCAAACATCTCTTTGGGTGTCTTTAGAGAATACACATGGGGTATGAGATGGTCTTTGATAGAATCAACAATGATTCTCTTTGCCTTGACCAAGTTCTTCTTATGCAATACTTTAGCCTCTTCATCCTCTGGGATAAGGATGTCTTCTTTTATATATGAGTCCAACTCATTCTCTTCCAGGATTAACCCAATCCTATACTTCCAAGCTCGGAAGTTATCAGCCCCTTCAAGCTTATTCTCAAGCTTGGTGTGGTGAGACATCTTAAAGAGTACTTCAAATGGAAATAGAAAGGATTTAGGTCTTACCACTTGAAATGCTGAAAACTGGATCTGGTCCCGGATTAGGGTTTGTCGGAAAAACCCTAAAAATTCAAAATGCGAATTTCAACTTTCTGAAAGGATAGAAAGATGCGCCTTGATGAGCTGATCAGCCTGGTGCATTCAGAATTTGAGATCAGCAAAGTTTTACCCTTCATATTTGACTTTTTGTCCTCCCGGGTTCATTGGGGAGAGCCCTAAATTAGGGTTTGAGTTTCCCGGAGATCTACCCAGCCAAAAATCTCGATCTAAAGCTCTAAACTTCGATTTTTGCAAGGAGCTTCCAGCTATGTCTTCAGATTTCAGAAATGCCTATTTTTTGTGGAAACCCTAATTTTTAGGGAGAAATCTGAAAATGCTCAGAATTGAATTCTGATTGGACGGATGGATTCTCCTTGATGAGTAGAGTCAATCTACTATACTGCTTTTCCAAAATCTGTGGAGAGAAACCCAATAAACAAGAAACTCAAGTTTTCGTCACTGCAAAATGTCTTCTTCTCAGGTTAGCTCTGATACCATGTTAAATTTTGAGCATTAATTCACAATACTCTAGGATATTCACTGAGAGAATAACATATACAGTATTTCAATGCATAACAATCACAATAAGCATCACAAGAATCAAAAGCATGAGAGGCAAGAGACACAGAGTTTCCGTGGGGAAAACCCTAAGGTGAAAAACCCCACAACTTCCTCAGAGATAGAGAGAGCAATGGCTCAACAAAAGTACAACCAAAATACACTTGAGATAGTCTCCTAGTAGCAGATGATCCTCCTCCTCACTAGTGCGCCACTTTCTAAGTGAGAGAATTGTGACTTTCCGAGTGATCAAAATAGAGATCTCCCGATCTCTATTTATACTAACATGTTTTCCCAGTTACACTATGGGGCCGACTTGTCTATCTAGATACATCCACAATATAATATATATTTCAAGGCCGACCCCACACATGGTGGTCTAATAACCCATCGGCAAGTACACACACTTGCGACACTTGTCAATCCACATGATGACACTTCCTTATAGAGGAATAACACATCTGTTATAAGGGTACAATATATATAAAATACATTTCGAATTTACATATACATCAACACTTATGAGTTCTTCTTCTAGGTTCACCTCACTTTCCTCATCTGAAGCATCTTCTAAAGTTTGAGTTATTGTTCCTATAAATAGATTTTCTTCATCTTCATTTGTGTCTTCACTATCGGACTCACAAATAGGAAGGCTTGTTTGTGCTATCTCTTCATTTGAATAAAGTTTTTCCAATTTATTCCAAAGTTCCTTGGCTGAAACACATGATCCAATCTTCCTTTTGATGGATTGAGGTATTCCATCCAAAATGGCCTCCATTGCATTTGCATTATTTTTCTTGTATTTCTTTTGAGCTGGAGTCCTTATCCTCTTTGGTGGGATATAATCAAAGATCACTGCATCCCATACATCAAGTCCTAATGACTGCAGATAACTTTTCATTATTGTACTCCAAAATATGTATTCTTCTTTTCCAAGTACTGGTGATCCATTTTTTGTGTAAATCTCTTCTTGTTGATCCATAGTGGTTTTTAATAGGATGTTCCTTCCAGTGGTTAAACTGTTAGTGAAGGATCTGACTCTGATACCAATTGATGGGATATTGGTCAATACTAAGAGGAGGGGGGTGAATCAGTATTGTTAACTTTTTACCTTTTAACCACTTATTAAACATTAATCAAAACATGGAATCAACAAGATACACAAAAACATAGAATTTATCGTGGAACCCCAATTGGGTAAACCACCAATTGGGGTTCCACGATAAATTCTATGTTTTTGACCAACACTTTCTATACTGCAAAATTATGTTTACAATAAGTTTTGCAAGCCACAACTTGCTGGAGACACCAATCCCCAAGTTTTCTTAGCCACCACTGAAGGATGCACCCACACCCTAGTTTCTGCCTGCACCTACAGACAAGGATACACCAATACCCTGATTTTCCAGCCACTACTGGAAGGAGGCCAAGACCCCCCTTGCAGGCATGTAGCCTGCCCTAGCACCACCCTACCTCCCTTGCTTGATATTATTAATACTTATCTGGTCTTCTTCAACTTCTGTCTCTTTCTATCTTGACTTGGTCTCTGCCTTGCTACTACAAGGATCTTCATTGCCTTTTTACTTTGCTGGTCTTTGTCTTTTAATCTTCTATCTTCTTCTGCTTGACTGTGCACTCCCTGGTCTCTGCCTCTTTTTATTGTAGTTTCTACAAAAGTCTTCACTAGTTTCTTGCTGGTCTCTGTCTTCTGTTTTACTCTTTCTCTGCTTCAGATCTTCATTATTCCCTAGACACAGTTTTTCTGATCTTTATACTGTTGATGTATATGTAACTTCGGAATGTATTTCATCTGTGTATTTTATATATATATATTGTACCCTTATAAGAGATGTGTTATTCCTCTATAAGGAAGTGTCGTCATGTGGATTGACAAGTGTCGCAAGTGTGTGTACTTACCGATGGGTTATTAGACCACCCTGTGGGGTCGGCCCTGAATTATATATAATATAATGTGGATGTATCTAGATAGACAAGTCGGCCCCATAAGGTCACTGGGCAAAAAGGTAAGTATAAATAGAGATCGGAGATCTCTATTTTACTCATTCGGAAAAGCAACTCACTCTCACTTGAAAAGTGGCGCACTAGTGAGGAGGAGGATCATCTGCTATCAGGAGACTATCTCAGTGTTATTTGGTTGTACTTTTGGTTGAGCCATTGCTCTCTCTATCTCTGAGGAAGTTGTGGGGTTTTTCACCTTAGGGTTTTCCGCACGGAAACTCTGTGTCTCTTGTCTTTATGCTTTTGATTCTTGTGATGCTTGTCATATTGTGATTGTCATGCATTGATATACTGTAGATGTTATTCTCTCAGCAAAGATCTAGAGTATTGTGAATTAATGCTCAAAATTTAACATGGTATCAGAGCTAACTTGAGAAGAAGACATTTTGCAGTGATGGAAGCTTGAGTTCCTTGTTTATTGGGTTTCTCTCCACATATTTTTGAAAATCAGTATAGTAGATTGACTCTACTCATCAAGGCGCATCTATCTGTCCAATCAGAACTCAGTTTCGAGCATTTTCAGATTTGGCCCTAAAAATTACGGTTTCCACAAAAATAGGAATTTCTGGAATCTGAAAACACAGCTGGAAGCTCCTTGCAAAAATCGAAGTTTAGAGCTTTGGATCGAGATTTTTGGCTGGGTAGATCTCCGGGAAACTCAAACCCTAATTCAGGGCTCTCCCCCAGTGAACCCGGGAGGACAAAAAGGCAATTCTGAAGGACAAGACTTTGCTGATCTCAAATTCTGAATGCACCAAGCTGATCATCTCACTAAGGCACATCTTTCTATCCTTTCAGAAATTTGAAATTCACATTTTGAATTTTTAGGGTTTCTCTGACAAACCCTAATCCGGGACCAGATCCAGTTTTCAACATTTTAAGTGGTAAGACCTAAATCTTTTCTATTTCCATTTGAAGTACTCGTTAAGATGTCTCTCCACACAAAGCTTGAGTATAAGCTTGAAGGGGCTGATAACTTCCGAGCCTGGAAGTATAGAATTGGGTTAATCCTGGAAGAGAATGAGTTGGACTCATATGTGAAAGAAGACATCCCTATCCCAGAGGATGAAGAGGCCAAGGTATTGCACAAGAAGAACTTGGTCAAGGCAAAGAGAATCATTGTTGATTCTATCAAAGACCATCTCATACCCCATGTGTCTTCTCTTAAGACACCCAAGGAGATGTTTGACTCTTTGACCAAGCTGTTTGAAGGGAAGAACATAAATCGGAAGATGACCCCGCAGAACCAATTGAAAGGAGTAAAATTTCAGAATGGAGAAACCATTCAATCTTATTTTTCAAGGGTCTCCTAGATCAAGGAACAGCTAGAAGCAGTGGATGAAATGGTGGAGAATGGTGAAGCGGTGATGACCACTCTAAATGGCCTACCCAGGTCATGGGATTCCTTTATCCAAGGAATTTGTGCAAGGAAGAAGTTGATCTCCTTCAGTAGACTACGGGAAGAATGCTCACAAGAAGAAGCAAGACTTGTGGCTCGAGAAGAAAAGATGGGGAATGAAGATCAAGCTCTCACAGCTCACACCAAGAAAGGAAAGTTCAAGAGAGAGCCATCTCACTCCAAGAAATATTCACATCACTTCAAAGAAAGAAGAATATGCTTCACCTGTAATGAGAAAGGACATATTGCCATAAATTGTCCCAAGAACAAGAAGGACAACAACAACTCCAACAAGAAGAAGAAGGGAAGCAAAAGAAGGTTTCATGCTCATGCTGCCGAGGATGATGAACCACCCAAGAAGAAGGCTAGGGCAGAAAGTGATAATAACTCATCAAGTGAAGAAGAGTATGTTCTAATCTATGCTCTCACAGGTACCATCTCCCATGGTTGTAATGATTGGTTGATTGATAGTGGGGCTTCCAAACACATGACTGGGTTTAAGGAATATTTTGTGAATCTATCTGAACATGAATCACCCCATAAGGTGAAACTTGGGGATGATTATCAATACCCAATCAAAGGAAGTGGTGAAGCCTCCTACAACCTAGATTCTGGAAAATCTTTGAAGATGAAAGAAGTTCTTTATGTACTTGGGATCAAGAAGAACTTACTCTCAATCTCTGCATTGGATGCAAAAGGTATGAGGGTTGCATTTGTGGATGGTCAAGTCCTAATGTGGCCAAAGGGAAAGACCATAGATGATGCAGTAGTGATTGGAGAGCAAGAGGGAGGTTTGTATAAATTGAAGGGACAACCTGAACATGCCATGGTACATGAATCCATGGATCCAAGTGAACTTTGGCATAGAAGACTTGCTCATATGCACTATAGAGCACTTCCAATTGCAAGCAAGGCTGTAGAGGGTCTTCCTGAAATCAAGACCAAACATGAAGGTGTTTGCAAAGGATGTGCAAAAGGTGAGAACATTAAGAAGGCTTTCCCAAGCAGTGAAAGCAAGGTAAAAGATATCTTGGAAATCATCCACTCAAATGTATGTGGTCCTATGTCATCTAGTTCTATAAGTGGGTATGGTTACTATGTCTCATTTATTGATGACTTCTCCAGGAAGACTTGGGTATACTTCTTGAAGAACAAAGATGAGGTGTTTGATAAATTCAAGGAATTCAAAACCTTGATGGAGAATCAAACTGACAAGAAGATCAAAACATTTAGATCCAACAATGGTGGAGAATTCACCTCAGGTGACTTCAAGAAGCTTTGCAGTGATTCAGGGATTAAGAGGGAGTTGACTGCTCCTTATAATCCTCAAATAGAATGGAGTTGCAGAAAGGAAGAACATAACTATCATGGAAGCAGCAAAGGCAATGCTGCATGACCAGGATCTACCTATGCATCTATGGGCAGAAGCAGCTAGAACAGCTGTATATGTGCAGAACAGAACACCTCACAAGATATTGGACAACAAGACACCAGAAGAGGTCTTTTCTGGGTTCAAGAAGATTGATGTCAGCAAGGATGAATATAAGTTCAAGGACAGGTAATCCAGGAAGCAAAGATCAAGAGGGAGCACACTCCAGCAGCTCCTGCAAGGATGCATATTTTCAGAGGGAGTTGACCATCTTCCTACATTCCACAACAGAAAGGTGTAGAAGAAGCTACTTCAGCAGCTCCTGCCAGGAAGCAAAGACTCAGAGGGAGTCCACCCAACAAACAAACAAAGATAAGTATTTCAATTATCATTTCTTTCCCATTTTGTTTGTTTAAATAATATTATGTTTATGTTCCTAGACTTAGGAGATGTATTGTGCATATTAGAATTATTGCATTAATGAACAGGATACTACTAATATGCATGTGATGGGTAAGTGGCCTATGGCACTGTACAACATTCCAGTGCTACTTATCTAGAATGAAACCTCTTTGCTGACATGTTGGGAGTAGTGCAAACTCTTAACAATGTTCTGGTAGAGACTGGAAAGCATCTAGAAAGTTGTGGAACATGGATAAATGTTGTATTTAAGCATGGGCTAAGATAACTGCATAACTGCATGACATATTTCTTTATGTGTAAAGAATTTGTTCTGAAAATTATGAAATGTTTCTAATCATGCAATTTAACTTGTTTTGTAGGAAAGTCCGTATATCTTCACCTACAAAAGAAGGAATACAACATTTGTTCCAGCATCAAAGATATCTATTGAAGATATTGAAGTTCCCAGGATCTAGGATGAAGAAATGGAATGCCATGATCCGTCGATCATGAAGAAGATGTTTGGGATGCAGTCCCAAGACCTGACAGGGAGTCACATGTGTGCAGATTGAAGAAAGCCTTGTATGGCTTGCAACAAGCTCCCAGAACCTGCTATGGTAGGATGGACAGTTTCCTATCTAGTTTGGGCTTTACCAAGAGTAAAGCGGATTCCAACCTTTGCTACAAGGTTGAGGAAGGGAATCCTGTGATTCTACTCCTGTATGTGGATGACTTATTTGTAACAGGAGATGACAGACTAATTGCAGATACTAAGAGAAAGCTTGCTGCTGAATTCGATATGAAAGATTTGGGAATGATGCACTATTTCCTAGGTATGGAGGTGTGGCAAAGTACAGGTGGGATCTTCCTTGGTCAAGGGAAGTACACAGTAGATATCCTAAAGAGATTTGGGATGATGGATTGCAAGGCCATGGCCACACCTATGGCATCAAATCTGAAGCTTCTATGTGATGCTTCATCTAAGCCGGTTGATGTCTCTATGTATCGTCAGATGATTGGGTCCTTGATGTACCTGACGAACACGAGTCCAGACATTTGCTTTGCTGTGAACACATTGAGTCAGTTCCTGACAGATCCGAGGAGTGTTCACCTGGTTGCTGTAAAGCATGTTCTGAGGTACCTGAAGGGTACAGTGGATTATGGGCTCAAGTATGAAGCGAATCAAAAGTTTAACCTGCAGGGTTATGTTGATTCAGATTGGGCTGGCAGTGCTGCAGATAGGAAGAGCACATATGGGTGCTGCTTCAGTATGGGATGAGGTGTGATCTCTTGGTTTAGCAGGAAGCAGTCCTGTGTAGCACTGAGTACATTTGAGGCAGAGTATGTTGCAGCCTGTTCAGCTAGTTGTGAGGCAGTATGGCTACGAAAGCTACTGTCTGAGTTATTTGATCTCCTGTTGGATGCTACTGGTATCTTCTGTGATAACCAGAGTTGTGTGAAGCTGTCCGAGAATCCAGTGTTTCATGACAGGTCGAAACACATAGAGATCAAATATCACTATATCAGGGATATAGTGCAGAGAGGAGTTGTGAAGCTCCTGTATGTTGCGATGGACGAGCAGATTGCAGATGTGCTGACGAAGCCACTAGCCAGAGTGAAGTTTGATTACTTCAGAGAGAGGCTTGGTGTTCTTCAGATAGATGACACTTCGAGGAAGAAGTGATGGACACATTTGTTGAAGCCATTACAAGCATGTTGGAAGGGGGATCCTTCACATTGCTGTGGATGTAAGCGCTGGATGACGAGCATCAGGATGATGTTCTGGTTTCTGCTTGGATATGATCAGTTGGATCATTTTTTATATGTATGTATGCATCATGTTGGATGCTGGATATGATCAGTTGGATCATTTTTATGTATGTATGTATGCATCATGTTGGATGCTGGATATGATCGGTTGGATCATGTGTATGTATTTTGTATACGCATCATGTTGGATGTTGGATATGATCAGTTGGATCATTTATGTATGTACGCATCATGTTGGATGTTGATGGATACATTGTGTGGATCATGTATCTTTGTATGATCCAGTAGATCATGTATGATAATGGATACATTGTGTGGATCATGTATCTATGTATGTATCAGGTAGATACATTGTATATGTTGATATGTATCAGGTAGATACTTGGTGTGCATCAGATGGATGCATTGTATGATCAGGATGATCGTGGATGACGAGCTTCTCCAGATGACATGCAGCAGGATGTTGCAGTGATGATGATTAGGGTAATCATGTGTACATCAGGATGATGTATGATGAGTATCAGATGATACTTTGTGGTCGTGGATCAGGTTGTGCAAGTAAGCATGTAATTTGTGCCCTGGGAGATTTGCAGATGGTTTTTCGAGATTTTTCCTATGGCATGTAATTCGGTGCCCTGGGACATCTGGCAAATGCTCTTTCGAGGTTTTGCTTGGGAGGACATATAATTTGTGCCCTGGGAGATCTGCAGATAGTCTTTCGAGGTTTTTCCTATGGCATGTAATTCGTTTCCCTGGGATATCTGGAAGATGCTCTTTCGAGGTTTTTTCCTATGGCATGTAATTTGCTCCTGGGATATCTGGACAGGATGAAAAAGGCCTCAGATGCTTCAGCCTGGTTTTGCCATGACCACATGTAATTTGCTCCTGGGAGATCTGGACAGGATGAAAAAGGCCTCAGATGCTTCAGCCAGGTTTTGTGGTGAGATCACATGTAATGTGCTCCTGTGAGATCCGACAGGTAGAGCCGTGTGCTCGTAACAGCCTAGGATGCTTCAGCCAGGTTTTGTGATGGGTCACATGTAATGTGCTCTTGGGAGATCCTACAGGTAGAGCTGTGTGCTCGTAATAGCCTGGGATGCTGCAGCCAGGTTTTGTGATGCACGTAATAAGTCCTGAGGATTCCACAGTATGGCCAGTGATGATGAAGACCTACAGATGGTGGGCCTACATCCAGTATGAAAAAGGACTGGCTCTGTAGAACTTCCTATGACGAGTAGAGTCAGATATTGGTTGAGATAGCAGCAGCAGTGACGATGATGATGATGATGCATCGATGACGATGAGCCCGAGAAGAAGACTTGTCTAGCAGATCTGTGTCGAGAAATACCTTTCTAGTTAAGAGGGAGTGTTGATGTATATGTAACTTCGGAATGTATTTCATCTGTGTATTTTATATATATTTATTGTACCCTTATAAGAGATGTGTTATTCCTCTATAAGGAAGTGTCGTCATGTGGATTGACAAGTGTCGCAAGTGTGCGTACTTGCCGATGGGTTATTAGACCACCATGTGGGATCGGCCCTGAATTATATATAATATAATGTGGATGTAGCTAGATAGACAAGTCGGCCCCATAAGGTCACTGGGAAAAAAAGTAAGTATAAATAGAGATCGGAGATCTCTATTTTACTCATTCGAAAAAGCAACTCACTCTCACTTGAAAAGTGGCGCACTAGTGAGGAGGAGGATCATCTTCTATTAGGACACTATCTCAGTGTTATTTGGTTGTACTTTTGGTTGAGCCATTGCTCTCTCTATCTCTGAGGAAGTTGTGGGGTTTTTCACCTTAGGGTTTTCCCCACGGAAACTCTGTGTCTCTTGTCTTTATGCTTTTGATTCTTGTGATGCTTGTCATATTGTGATTGTCATGCATTGATATACTGTAGATGTTATTCTCTCAGCAAAGATCCTAGAGTATTGTGAATTAATGCTCAAAATTTAACATACACTGCTTCAGATCAACATCATTATTTAACCATAGAGACCCTCTTTAATACTGGATCTTCATTATTTATGTCTTCTTCGACAAACTCGACTACAGAGCCATCTTCCTGCTTCTTAAAATATTCATTATCCATCCACAAAAGAGACACACTATTCGAATGACTTTGTTTTCTCAATATATATACCTCTCCAATAGTCATGTGTATTATTTGGAAATAACACAACTCTTCAAAACAATGTGACCCTTTTAAAAACACGACTCTTAATTTAAAATCTCTTTTTTATTATATCTTTTTATTTAACCTTTTACTCCAACAAAAAAGTTAAATATTTCTTTATTTCTTTTCCGCAACAAGTTTTCCCTTTTTTTTTTAATTTTCAATTTTTATCTCTTATATCTTTTTATTTAACTTTTTACTTCCAACAAAAAGATTAAATACTTATTTCTTTCCAGCAAAAAGTTTTCCCATTTTTTAATTTTCAATTTACATCTCTTATATATTTTTATTTAACTTTTCACTCCAACAAAAGGTTAAATATTTCTTTATTTCTTTCCAGCAACAAGTTTTCCTCCTTTTTTTAATTTTCGATTTACATTTCCTATATCCTTTTTATTTAACTTTTTACTCCAAAAAAAAGGTAAAATATTTCTTTACTCTCACGTGCTTTAACATATATTTTAATTATATATTTAACATATAGAAAACCTATCCAAAATTTGAAGGTCATGTCTCTTTAATAAGAATTTAACTAACATCACGTCCTTATCTTTTATAAAACATCACAACTTTTCACAAGATGTGCCTCTTTATGTTTTATAACATATCACTTAATTCTTATATTTATTCTTAACAACATGCAACTTAATAAAGTATTACTCGTCATAAAACTTCGTTGACTCATAGTTGTGAAACTTAGCAAGGGATTCTAAACCATCGATCACTTCATATGTTTTATAACATATCACTTAATTCTTATATTGTTATTCTTAACAACATGCAAACTCAACATTTTTCTTGGTTTTGGTAGATTAATAACTTGCACGTGTGAACACTAGGAGAGGATCTGATCTCATGGTTGAATAACCAGTTCATCAAAGAACATGATCATGCCATCTTTGGATTTTACTGACACACACACACACTTTGGAAGGCATTTGAAAATAGCCTTCCAACATGTTTAATTCCAACACTAAGACAAAATTGTCAAACCCTAGTCATTACTGTGCCAGGAGGCATTTTGGCAGACTCATATCTTTGTCATCTGACCATCACTAAGCAAACTGAAGGTATGGTTGGATAGCCAGTCCACTAGGAAACAAAACCATGTCACCTTTATAATTTACTGAGACACCCTCAGCTTCTGGCGGGCATTTCAAATCAGCTTCTCAACCTCTTTTGAACATCAAAACACATTTCTTCCTATTTTGGCAGACTCATATTTCACACGTGTGAACACCCATAGGAAAAATGTCTCCTTGGTTGGATAGCCAGTTCATCAATGAACATGTTCTATACTTTCTGATGAATTTATCATCACTCAGACAGGCGTGGGAGGGCATTTCAAAATGGCTTTTCAACCTTGTGAATTTTACACTTAGTCAATTTTAGGACTTCCTGCAAAACTTATTCTGAGACCCCTTTTTGGTAGATGCATAACTTTGTCTCCAGACATGTTCAAGGAGAACTAAGGCCATGTTTAGATAGAAAATCAAACATACTACAAGACCACCATGTGCTGTGGGAATTTACTCTAAACCATACATTAGGGCGGGCATCTTTCTGACGTGATTTAGTCATTTTTGCTTGCTAAACCCCTGTTTTGGGAGGTTCATAACTTCTCTCTCAGGCATGTTCTGGAAAAATTGAAGACATGGTAAGGTAGGAAAAACAACAATCTACAAGACCCCCCTATGGTGCAGGCATTTATATTCTCCTATAAATTATGGCGTGCATTTCCTTAAGACAGTTTTTACTAAATTTCCAATACTTAGTCATTTTCTTGTTTTTCACCAAATTGCCATATTTTTCCACAATGATGTTAGATTGCTATAATGACTTCTTGGTAAATCCAGAACACCATCATTTATTTTTCTACCCTCATCACACATGCCACATCACCATACATTCCATGTCATCACTACAAACCATGCCACCTCATCATACAGGCCATCCTTTGACTTTCACTGAGTTCACTCTTGCCATCATCTCCTTGGTTATTCCTTTGTCATCACTGAACTCATTTTGACATCAATGACAACCATATTCCATATTGCCAACAATATCCCCCTTTGGCATTGATGGAAACACCTAAACCTTCTCCCCCTTTGACAACAATTACAAACGATAACTTATTATGCCTTTTTGTTGTAACCAACTTGACATAAAATTTCCAATTGTTCCCTGATGGACAATTGCCCTTCTTTTGCTTCTCCTCTTCCAGTTAAATTTTGAATTGGTGTTGATCATCCTATGAACATCCTTCTTGTAGTGATTCTTTTGAAGAAGATCCTTGGATGATGAGTTTATGAACTCCCCCTGTCACTGTGCTTCTCTTCTTTGCAAACACATTCCATCTTCAAAAATTGAGATAAAATCCACTTGTGGTAGTTGATTCCAATTTCTCACTTCTACACTTCTTCTTGATTTTGACCAAGATAGATTTTACCAAGTACTCTTATTTCTTCTTCTCGTTTTGATGGCAACTTCAAGACATTCTTCTCTTCTTTATCAAAAGACATTTTTCAAGTATTAATTGCAACTTTATGATATTAACTCCCACTGAGTTTGTGATCCCTTCTAATGTTCATCTTGGGATTCTCTTCTAGGTCATGAGAGTTCTTAGAAAAGACTTTCAACTTCAGCTCCACCACCATTACTAACTTCTTCTTCAATATATTCATCTCCATCTGTGTGTTCTTTTATATTTTCATCTTGCTTTCCATCATAATGGATGTCATTCTCATTTGAAACACTGTTATGCTTCTCATCATCAGTGGAGTCTTCTTTTCTTCTCCACATCTTTCCATAAGGTACCCTGCTTACTGGCCTTGTTTGTTTCTTGAATTTCTTACTTAGATCTTTTTTCTTTATTCTGCAATCAATAGCCTTGTGGCCAAACTTGTGACAGTAGTGACAATAGCCATAGAAACTACCTTCGGTTCTGAGAGATCTTTGAGCTTTCTGATTCATGGCTTCCATCCTCTTCCATTCCTTCCTTTGTTCTTGGACTTTCATTGAAGAATTATTCCTTATATTACATTTTCTAGCCATATGTCCAAAATTATGACATGTGTAGCATTGATCCAAAAATATTTGTTGGACCCTACTTGTCATTGGTCTTTTAGGCATCACATTAGTTCTGTCTTTGTTATGAGAGGAGGGAGCAGATATCTGACTTTCTTTCTTCATAGATGGACTCTTTAGTGTAGCAGCATGACTTCTATTATCTCTTCTTTGGTTTTTGAAAGAGGAACATTCAGGTTTCCTTTCATTGTCATAATCTAAACCAGCTTTATCTTTTGATGGTCTTTGGCTACTCAAAATGTCATCCAAAGTCTTTGAGCTATTTTCAAACTTGGTTTTAATAGATTCTTCATTAAGCCTTTTTCTAAGCAAAGTAACTTCTTCTTCAAGTCTTCTAGATTTTTGCACTTCTTCTTTGATTTTTTCATTAATGATCTGATAGTCTTCTAGCTTCTTTATTTCCTTTTTGATGTTAGCAACTTCTTGTTTCAAGCCCTCAGGTTCTTCCATGCTATCCAACACTTGTTGTCTTGAATTGTGCAACTCTTCTCGGAGATTCTTGACTTCCTCTTCATTTGACTTTTGCTCTTCTTGATACTTTGAAAATTTTTCTTGCAAAGACTTGTTCTTCTTCTTTCTTTTTCTTAATTCTTCAAGGGTACTTATGAGTTCTGCTTCTAGGTGCACCTCACTTTCCTCATCTATAGCATCTTCTGAAGTTTGACTTATTGTTCCTATAAATAGATTTTCTTCATCTTCATTTGTGTCTTCACTATCGGACTCACAAATAGCAAGGCTTGTTTGTGCTATCTCTTCATTGGAATAAAGCTTTTCCAATTTATTCCAAAGTTCCTTGGCTCAAACACATGATCCAATCTTCCTTTTGATGGATTGAGGTATTCCATCCAAAATGGCCTCCATTGCATTTGCATCATTTTTCTTGTCTTTCTTTTGAGGTGGAGTCCTTATTCTCTTTGGTGGGATATAATTAGAGATCACTGCATCCCATACATCAAGTCCTAATGACTGCAGATAACTTTTCATTCTTGTACTCCAAAATATGTATTCTTCTTTTCCAAGTACTGGAGATCCATTTTCTGTGTAAATCTCTTCTTGTTGATCCATAGTGGTTTTTAATAAGATGTTCCTTCCAGTGGTTAAACTGTTAGTGAAGGATCCGACTCTGATACCAATTGATGGAATATTAGTCAATACTGAGGGGGGGGGGGGGTGAATCAGTATTGTTAACTTTTTACCTTTTAACCACTTATTAAACATTAATCAAAACATGGAATCAACAAGATACACAAAAACATAGAATTTATCGTGGAACCCCAATTGGGTAAACCACCAACACTTTCTATACTGCAAAATTACGTTTACAATAAGTTTTGCAAGCCACAACTTGCTGGAGACACCAATCCCCAAGTTTTCTCAACCACCACTGAAGGATGCGCCCACACCCTAGCTTTTGCCTGCACCTACAGACAAGGATACACCAATACTCTGATTTTCCAGCCACTACTAGAAGGAGGCCAAGACCGCCCTTGAAGGCATGTAGCCTGCCCTGGAACCACCCTACAAGACCCCCATGTGCTGCGGGAATTTACTCTAACCCATAAATTAGGGCGGGCATCTTTCTGACGTGATTTAGTCATTTTTGCTTGCTAAACCCCTGTTTTGGGAGTTCCATAACTTCTCTCTCAGGCACGTTCTGGAAAAAATGAAGAGATGGTAAGGTAGGAAAAACAACAATATACAAGACCCCCCCATGGTGCGGGCATTTATATTCTCCTATAAATTATGGCGTGCATTTCCTTAAGACAGTTTTTACTAAATTTCCAATACTTAGTCATTTTCTTGTTTTTCACCAAATTGCCATATTTTTCCAAAATGATGTTAGATTTCTATAATGACTTCTTGGTAACTCCAGAACACCATCATGTATTTTTCTACCCTCATCACACATGCCACATCACCATACATGCCATGTCATCACTACCAACCATGCCACCTCATCATACAGGCCATCCTTTGACTTTCACTGAGTTCACTCTTGCCATCATGTCCTTGGTTATTCCTTTGTCATCACTGAACTCCTTTTGACATCAATGACAACCATATTCCATATTGCCAACAATCTCCCCCTTTGGCATTGATGGCAACACCTAAACCTTCTCCCCCTTTGACAACAATTACAAAGGATAACTTACTATGCCTTTTTGCTGTAACCAACTTGACATAAAATTTCCAATTGTTCCCTGATGGACAACTGCCCTTCTTTTGCTTCTCCTCTTCCAGTTAAATTTTGAATTGGTGTTGATCATCCTATGAACATCCTTCTTGTAGTGATTCTTTTGAATAAGATCCTTGGATAATGAGTTTATGAACTCCCCCTATCACTGTGCTTCTCTTCTTTGCAAACACATTCCATCTTCAGAAATTGAGATAAAATCCACTTGTGGTAGTTGATTCCAATTTGTCACTTCTACACTTCTTCTTGATTTTGACCAAGATAGCTTTTACCAAGTACTCTTATTTCTTCTTCTCGTTTTGATGGCAACTTCAAGACATTCTTCTCTTCTTTATCAAAAGACATTTTTCAAGTATTAATTGCAACTTTCTGATATTAACTCCCACTGAGTTTGTGATCCCTTCTAATGTTCATCTTGGGATTCTCTTCTTGGTCATGAGAGTTCTTAGAAAAGACTTTCAACTTCAGCTCCACCACCATTACTAACTTCTTATTCAATATATTCATCTCCGTCGGTGTGTTCTTTTATATTTTCATCTTGCTTTCCATCATAATGGATGTCATTCTCATTTGCAACACTGTTATGCTTCTCATCATCTGTGGAGTCTTCTTTTCTTCTCCACATCTTTCCATAAGGTACCCTGCTTACTGGCCTTGTTTGTTTCTTGAATTTCTTACTTAGATCTTTTTTCTTTATTCTGCAATCAATAGCCTTGTGGCCAAACTTGTGACAGTAGTGACAATAGCCATAGAAACTACCTTCGGTTTTGAGAGATCTTTGAGCTTTCTGATTCATGGCTTCCATCCTCTTCCTTTCCTTCCTTTGTTCTTGGACTTTCATTGACGAATTATTCCTTAGCTTACATTCTCTAGCCGTATGTCCAAAATTATGACATGTGTAGCATTGACCCAAAAAGATTTGTTCGACCCTACTTGTCATTGGTCTTTTAGGCATCACATTAGTTCTGTCTTTGTTATGAGAGGAGAGAGCAGATATCTGAGTTTCTTTCTTCATAGATGGACTCTTTAGTGTAGCAGCATGACTTCTATTATCTCTTCTTTGGTTTTTGAAAGAGGAACATTCAGGCTTCCTTTCATTGTCATACCCTAAACCAGCTTTATCTTTTGATGGTCTTTGGCTACTCAAAATGTCATCCAAAGTCTTTGAGCTATTTTCAAACTTGGTTTTAATAGATTCTTCATTAAGCCTTTTTCTAAGCAAAGTAACTTCTTCTTCAAGTCTTTTAGATTTTTGCACTTCTTCTTTGATTTTTTTATAAATGATCTGTTGGTCTTGTAGCTTCTTTATTTCCTTTTTGATGTTAGCAACTTCTTGTTTCAAGCCCTCAGCTTCTTCCATGCTAGCCAACACTTGTTGTCTTGAAGTGTGCAACTCTTCTCGGAGATTCTTGACTTCCTCTTCATTTGACTTTTGCTCTTCTTGATACTTTGAAATTTTTTCTTGCAAAGACTTGTTGTTCTTCTTGCTTTTTCTTAATTCTTCAAGGGTACTTATGAGTTCTGCTTCTAGGTTCACCTCACTTTCCTCATCTGAAGCATCTTCTGAAGTTTGAGTTATTGTTCCTATAAATAGATTTTCTTCATCTTCATTTGTGTCTTCACTATCGGACTCACAAATAGCAAGGATTGTTTGTGCTATCTCTTCATTGGAATAAAGCTTTTCCAATTTATTCAAAAGTTCCTTGGCTGAAACACATGATCCAATCTTCCTATTGATGGATTGAGGTATTCCATCCAAAATGGCCTCCATTGCATTTGCATTATTTTTCTTGTCTTGCTTTTGAGCTGGAGTCCTTATTCTCTTTGGTGGGATATAATCAGAGATCACTGCATCCCATACATCAAGTCCTAATCTGAGACCCCTTTTTGGTAGATCCATAACTTTGTCTCCAGAAATGTTCAAGGAGAAATAAGGCCATGGTTAGATAGAAAATCAAACATACTACAAGACCCCCATGTGCTGCAGGAATTTACTCTAACCCATAAACTAGGGCGGGCATCTTTTTGACGTGATTTAGTCATTTTTGCTTGCTAAACCCCTTTTTTGGCAGGTCCATAACTTCTCCCTCAGGCACGTTCTGGAAAAAATGAAGACATGGTAAGGTAGGAAAAACAACAATCTACAAGACCCCCCTATGGTGCGGGCATTTATATTCTCCTATAAATTATGGCGTGCATTTCCTTAAGACAGTTTTTACTAAATTTCCAATACTTAGTCATTTTCTTGTTTTTCACCAAATTGCCATATTTTTCCAAAATGATGTCAGATTACTATAATGACTTCCTGGTAACTCCAGAACACCATCATGTGTTTTTTCGGCCTCATCACACATGCCACATCACCATACATTCCATGTCATCACTACCAACCATGCCACATCATCATACATGACATCCTTTGACTTTCACTGAGTTCACTCTTGCCATCATGTCGTTGGTTATTCCTTTGTCATCACTGAACTCCTTTTGACATCAATGACAACCATATTCCATATTGCCAACAACTTTGTTATTTCCTTTTGCTTTGATTCATTTCAGTCTGACTGTGCAAAGCCCTTTTTCTTTGCTTTCAGTCCCTGTGCGCTAGTCTTATGTGCATATAGAAGCGCACCTTCTGCCCTGTGCGCTAGTTTCCTTGAAACATACCCGCACACTTTTTGTTGCAGGCGCTGGTGTTTATACCAGACAGAAGCGTACTTTCCTATAGGTCTAAACCTTTCACTAGGGTTTGGTTTCCAGGTTTTTTGATCTACTGTTGGCACTTGCTTTGTCTTTCTGACTGTCTTTGAGACATCTTTGTCTTATTTGAGTCCTGCTTTATGTTGATGTATATGTAACTTCAGAATGTATTTCACCTATGTATTTCATCTATGTATATTGTACTCCTATAGAGATATTATTATTCCTCTATACGAAGGTGTCGTCATTTGTATTGACAAGTGTCGCAAGTGTCGTAACTTGTCGATGGGTTATTAGACCACCATGTGTGGGGTCGGCCCTAATTAAGTTAACCATGGGTGATTAGACTAAGCTAGACAAGGCGACCCCATTAGTTTATTGGGTAGGACAGGACAAGTATAAATAGAGATCGGGAGATCTCTATTTGGACATCTCATTACTCACTTCTACGTCACTCGAAAAGTGGCGCACATGTGAGGAGGAGGATCATCTGCTAGGAGAAGACTATCTCTTGTACTTGGATTTTACTTTGGTTGTATTATTGCTCTATCTATCTCTGAGGAAATTGTGGGGTTTTTCACCTTAGGGTTTTCCCCACGGAAACTCTGTGTGTCTATTGTCTCTTATGTTTGCCTTTTGTTGTGATTGACATGATTGAGATGCTTGATATGATTGATATGCTATACATGTTATTGTCTCAATAAAGATCCTAGAGTATATTGAATTAATGCTAAAAAATTAACATGGTATCAGAGCTTCCTTGAGAAGAAGACATTGTGCAGTGGCGGAAACTAGGGTTTCTTGTTTATTGGGTTTCTCTCCACAGATTTTGGAAAAGCAGTAAGTTAGATTGACTCTACTCATTAAGGAGAATCTATTTGTCCAATCAGAATTCAATTCTGAACACTTTCAGTTTTGGCCCTAAAAATTAGGGTTTCCACAGAAATAAGAATTTCTGAAATCTGAAGACATAGCTGGAAGATCCTTGGAAAAATCGAAGTTTAGAGCTTTGGATCAAGATTTTTTGGTTGGGTGAAGCTCCGGGAAACTCAAACCCTAATTCAAGGTTCTCCCCAATGAATCTGGGAAGACTAAAAGGCATTTCTGAAGGGTGAAACTTTGCATATCTCAAATTCTGAATATACCAGGCTGATCAGCTCATCAAGGCGCATCTTTCTATCCTTTCAGAATTTTGAAATTCACATTTTGAATTTTTAGGGTTTCTCTAACAAACCCTAATCCGGGACCAGATCCAGTTTTCAGCAAATCAAGTGGTAAGACCTAAATCTTTTCTATTTCCATTTGAAGTACTCTTTAAGATGTCTCACCACACCAAGCTTGAGGATAAGATTGAAGGGGCTGATAACTTCCGAGCATGGAAGTATAGGATTGGGTTAATCCTGGAAGAAAATGAATTGGATATTTACATAAAGGAAGAGGTCCCTGTCCCAGAAGAAGAAGAGGCTAAGGCTCTTCACAAGAAGAACTTGGTCAAGGCAAAGAGGATCATTGCTGATTCTATCAAGGACCATCTCATTCCACATGTGTCATCTCTAAAGACACCCAAGGCTATGTTTGACTCTTTGACCAAGCTATTTGAAGGGAAGAACATAAATCGGAAGATGACTCTATGGAACCAATTGAAAGGGGCAAAGCTTCAGAATGGAGAGACCATTCAATCCTATTTCTCCAAGGTCTCTCAGATCAAGGAACAACTTGAAGCTGTGGATGAAATGGTGGAGAATGGTGAAATTATCATGACCACTCTGAATGGCCTACCTAGGTCATGGGATTCCTTTATTCAAGGAATTTGTGCAAGAAGGAAGTTGATCTCCTTCAGCAGACTATGGGAAGAATTCTCTCAAGAAGAACCAAGGCTTGTGGCACGAGAAGAAAAGATGGGGAATGAATATCAAGCTCTCACAACTCACACCAAGAAAGGGAAGATCAAAATGGAGTCATCTCACAAAAGAAGACCTTCACACCACCATCATAAGAAAGATCTCAGATGCTTCACTTGCAATGAGAAGGGACAGTTTGTTGCAGATTGTCACAAGAACAAAGGGGACAACAACAACAACAACTTCAACAAGAAGAAGAAAAATAACAAAAGAAGATATCATGCTCATGCTGCTGAGGATGATGAACCACCAAAGAAGAAGGCTAGGGCAGAAAGTGATGACTCATCAAGTGAAGATGAATATGTTCTGATCTCTGCTCTGATAGGTACTATTTCTCATGATTGTAATGATTGGCTTATTGATAGTGGGGCTTCCAAACACATGACTGGGTTTAAAGAATCATTTTCTAATCTATCTGAACATGAGTCACCCCATAAGGTGAAACTTGGGGATGACTACCAATATCCTATCAAAGGAAGTGGTGAAGCCTCCTACAACCTAGACTCTGGGAAGTCTTTGAAGATGAAAGATGTTCTATATGTACTTGGGCTCAAGAAGAATCTACTCTCCATATCTGCATTGGATTCCAAAGGCATGAGGGTTGCATTTGTAGATGGCCAAGTCTTAATGTGGCCAAAAGGTAAAACTATTGATGATGCAGTAGTGATTGGAGAGCAAGAGGGAGGGTTGTATAAATTAAAGGGACAACCTGAACATGCCATGGTACAGGAATCCATGGAGCCAAGTGAACTTTGGCATAGAAGACTTGCACATGTGCACTATAGGGCACTACCAATTGCAATTAAAGCAGTAGAGGATCTTCCTGAAATCAAGACCAAGCATGAAGGTGTTTGCAAAGGCTGTGAAAAAGGAAAGAACATAAAGAAGGCATTTCCAAGTAGTGAAAGCAAATCAAAAGGAATCTTGGAAATTATCCACTCTGATGTATGTGGTCCAATGTCATCCAATTCTCTGAGTGGGTATGTTTACTATGTCTCTTTCATTGATGACTTCTCCAATAAGACTTGGGTTTATTTATTGAAGAACAAAGATGAAGTGTTTGATAAGTTCAAGGAATTAAAAGCCTTGATGGAAAATCAAACTGATAAGAAGATCAAGACATTCAAATCCGACAATGGCGGAGAATTCATTTCAGGTGATTTCAAGAAACTATGCAGTGATTCAGGGATTAAGAGGGAGTTGACTGCTCCCTACAATCCACAACAGAATGGAGTTGCAGAAAGAAAGAACAGAACAATCATGGAGGCAGCACGGGCATTGTTGCATGACCAGGATCTTCCTATGCATCTATGGACAGAAGCAGCTAGGACAGTTGTTTATGTGCAGAACAGAACACCTCACAAGATATTGGACAACAAGACACCAGAAGAAGTCTTCACCAGTAAGAAACCTGAGGTCAGCCATCTCAGGATATTTGGTTGTCCAGTATATACACATGTTCCAAAGGAAAAGAGGACAAAGCTAGATCCTTCAGGAAAGAAGGGTATCTTTGTGGGGTACAATTAAAGATTGAAGGCTTACAGAATACACTTTCCAGGGTTCAAGAAGATTGATGTCAGCAGGGATGTAACATTTGATGAAAACTCGGCCTTCATCAAATCAAGAAAGACACCCGTTGAAGATCATGAAGAACCAAAGGAAAACAGATTTCAAGACATCACCATGACTGAATCAATTCCAGAAGCAGATCGTGAAGTTGAAGATCCAAAAATACCTGTAGATCCACCCTGTGAGAATAACTCTCACAAGAGAAAACCTGCATGGGCTAGAGAGCTCATCCAAGATGTAGAAAGGTATGGCATTCCAGAAGAAGAACATAGAGCAAGGAAGAGAACTAGATCTCATACTAGTTATGTTGCCTTACTCTGTGACATTAAGAACAAAGAACCTTCCAGTTATGAGGAAGCAGCGGAAAAGAAAGAATGTAAGGATGCCATGGTCGAAGAATATCAGTCGATCATGAAGAATGATGTTTGGGATGTGGTCCCAAGACTCGAAGGGAAGTCTGTTGTGACTTCCAAGTGGATCTACAAGATCAAACATGCTGCAGATGGCAGCATAGAGAAATACAAAGCGAGATTTGTAGCTCGTGGCTTCTCCCAGAAAGAAGGGATTGATTATGAAGAAACTTTTGCTCCTGTATCCAGGTACACTTCCATTAGAACAGTACTTGCTCTGGCTGCAGCAATGAAATGGAAGATACACTAGATGGATGTCAAAACAACTTTCTTGAATGGTGTAGTCGAAGAGGAAGTGTATGTGGAGCAGCCACTCGGTTTTGAGACACATGACAGAGAGTCATATGTGTGCAGGTTGAAGAAAGCCTTGTATGGCTTGAAGCAAGCTCCTAGGAATTGGTATGATAGGATGGACAGCTTTCTATCCAGTTTGGGCTTTACCAAGAGTAAAGCAGACTCTAACCTTTGCTACAAGGTTGAGGAAGGAAATCCTATGATGCTACTCTTGTATGTGGATGACCTGTTTGTAACAGGTGAAGATAGTTTGATTGCTGATACCAAGAGGAAGCTTGATACCAAGTTCGATATGAAGGACTTGGGAATGATGCACTATTTTCTAGGTATGGAGGTGTGGTAGATTGCAAATGGGATCTTCCTTGGACAAGGGAAGTATGCAGTAGATATCCTGAAGAGGTTCGGGATGATGGACTGCAAGGCCATGGCTACACCTATGGCATCGAACCTGAAGCTTCTGTGTGATGCTTCATATGAGCCGGTTGATGTCACTATGTATCGTCAGATGATTGGGTCCTTGATGTACCTGACGAACACGAGACCATATATTTGCTTTGCGGTGAACACATTGAGCCAGTTCCTGAAAGATTCGAGGAGTGTTCACCTGGTTGCTGTAAAGCATATTCTAAGGTACCTAAAGGGTACAGTTGATTATGGGCTCAAGTATGATGCAAATCAAAAGTTTAACCTGCAGGGTTATGTTGATTCAGACTGGGCAGGCAATGCTGCAGATAGGAAGAACACTTCTGGGTGTTGCTTCAGTATGGGATCAGGTGTGATCTCTTGGCTTAGCAGGAAGCAGTCCTGCGTAGCACTGAGTACAGCTAAGGCAGAGTATGTTGCAGCATGTTCGGCTAGTTGTGAGGCAGTATGGCTCTAGAAGCTACTGTACGAGTTATTTGATCTCCCACTAGAGGCTACTGGTATCTTTTGTGACAACCAGAGTTGTGTGAAGCTGTCTGAGAACCCGGTATTCCACGATAGGTCGAAGCACATTGAGATCAAATATCACTGTATCAAGGATATGGTGCAGAGAGGAGCAGTGAAGCTCCTGTATGTTGCAACGGATGAGCAGGTTGCGGATGTGTTGACGAAACCACTAGCCAGAGTGAAGTTCAAATACTTCAGAGAGAGGCTTGGTGTTCTTCAAATTGACGACACTTTGAGGAAGAAGTGATGGACACATTTGTTGGAGCCATTACAATCATGGTGAGAGGAGGATCCTTCCCATGGCTGTGGATATAAGCACTGGATGATGAGCATCAGGACGATGTTCTAGTTTCTGCTCTGTATGATCAGTTGGATCATTTATATGTATGTATGTATGCATCATGTTGGATGTTGGATATGATTAGTTGGATCATTTATATGTATGTATGTATGCATCATGTTGGATGTTGGATATGATCAGTTGGATCATTTATATGTATGTATGTATGCATCATGTTGGATGTTGGATATGATCAGTTGGATCATTTATATGAATATGTATATGCATCATGTTGGATGCTTGGACCATGTATCTGTATATGTATAAGGTGGATACATTGTATGATCAAGTACATCATGGATACATTGTATGATCAGGTGGATCATGTATGATGATATGTATCAGGTAGATACTTGGCATGCATCAGATGGATGCATTGTATGATCAGGATGATCATGGATGACGAGCTTCAGGATGTTTCTCCAGATGACATGCATCAGGACGATGCAGTGATGATGATCAGGTTGATCATGTGATGATGTACATCAGGATGATGTATGTGGCCGTGGACAGGTTGTGCAGATGAGCATATAAGTAGACCTGGGAGATCCGACAGGTAGAGCTGTGTGCTCGTAACAGCCTGGGATGCTCTTTCGAGGCTTTGTCATATGGCATATAAGTAGACCTGGGAGATCCGATAGGTTGGGCTGTGTACCCATAATAAGTCCTGGGATTCTCTTTCGAGGCATTTCCATGACCACATGTAAGTAGACCTGGGAGATCCGATAGGTTGGGTTGTGTGCCCGTAATAAGTCCTGGGATGCTCTTTCGAGGCATTGTGGTAGGGGTCACATGTAATAAGTCCTGGAGATCTGGATAGGATGAAAAAGGCCTCAGATGCTCTTTAGAGATCTTGCTTGGCAAGACACTCTTTTAAGGTTTTGTGACAGTCACATGTAAGTGGACTTGGGAGACCTTGCCGGTCGTGCTTCGGCACATAAATGGTCCTGGGATACTCTTTCAAGGCATTGTGATGCACGTAATAAGTCTTGAGGATTCCACAGTATGGCCAGTGATCATGAAGACCTGCAGGTGGTGGGCCTACATCCAGTATGAAAAAGGACTGGCTCTGTAGAACTTCCTATGACGAGTAGATTCAGAGATTGATTCAGATAGCAGCAGCGATGATGATGACGATGATTCGATGATGATGATCCAAAGAAGAATACTTGTGCTAGCAAATCTGTGTCGAGAAATACCTTCCTAGTTAAGAGGGAGTGTTGATGTATATGTAACTTTGGAATGTGTTTCACCTATGTATTTCATCTATGTATATTGTACTCCTATAGAGATATTATTATTCCTCTATACGGAAGTGTCGTCATTTGTATTGACAAGTGTCGCAAGTGTCGTAACTTGCCGATGGGTTATTAGACTACCATGTGTGTGGTCGGCCCTGATTAAGTTAACCATGGGTGATTAGACTAAGCTAGACAAGTCGGCCCCATTAGTTTATTGGGTAGGACAGGACAAGTATAAATAGAGATCGAGAGATCTCTATTTGGACATCTCATTACTCACTTCTACATCACTCGGAAAGTGGTGCACATGTGAGGAGGAGGATCATCTACTAGGAGAAGACTATCTATTGTACTTGGGTTGTACTTTGGTTGTATTATTGCTCTATCTATCTCTGAGGAAGTTGTGGGGTTTTTCACCTTAGGGTTTTCCCCACGGAAACTCTGTGTGTCTATTGTCTCTTATGTTTTCCTCTTGTTGTGATTGACATGATTGGCATGCTTGATATGATTGATATGTTGTACATGTTATTCTCTCAGTAAAGATCCTAGAGTATATTGAATTAATGCTAAAAAATTATCACTTTAACCTCTTGAAAGTCCTTTTGGATTACTTCAGTTACCTCAACACTTGTTTTAGGTGCCTTTTCTGCTTTTTAGGTCTTTTGAACCTGTGCGCGACTCCCTGCTAGTCACAGTAGTGCATCTTTTTCCCTAAACGCGTGTTGCAATGCTACAGACCTATGCACTCAATGCTTGTTATCTGTTGCAATACCTATGCACTTTTACTGAGTTTTGCCTTATTTTTTAGGGTTTGACATTAGTTTAAGTTTTTGGGTGTCTTTGAAAGATTCGATGGTCTAGATACCTTCTGAGATTTTGTTCAGGTCAGTCTGAGTTGGTTGAAGTCTTCTTGTTAGCTTTTCCTTTTGAGTTTGTGTGGCGGTAGAGTTACTTTGGTTTTCTTTCCTACCCTACATGTTTGGAGGATGCTTTTCTTTGGTTTTTGATGCTTAGGAGCAACCTCGAGGTCTGTCTTTCCGTTGCATGCATCAACTTTGCCTTTTCTTTTGAATCTTGTTCCAAATCTAGAGTTTTTCACAGAAACAACTCTGTAGGTCAAGTCTTTGTCATATTTGGATTTGATTGCTTTAAGCCATTAAGTTTTTATCTTTACCCACACTCTTGATAGATCTTCCTTGTTTCCTTTTTTCAGATTCATTTTCTTTTGCAAAATAGAAGAAAAGATCAAAAATTGAAAATTGGTAGCTTAGTTGTAAGATTTTCCATTACTGTTTCGAAGTAGGATAGATTATTTTGCTATTTTCTTTGGAAATTAAAAAAGAAAATTGGAAAAAGAAAAATGTTTATGCTTAGGATTTCCTATCTTTTGTTTTGAAAGACATAAACGAAAAAATAAGAGTTTTTGTGAAGTTTTAAAGCATCATTTGTACACACTTTGCTTTCTGTCATAAACCATACCACACACTTCACTACCCTTTTTTAGTAAAAAGTAGCCTCTAAAAAGAAAATTTAATAAAATCAATTAGAAACTTTTTCTTTCCAGGTTTGACACTATATCAACTAGCTTGGGCTACGGTTTCGGGGTAAATCATCTTAAACTACCCGAAATCGGTTTCATTGCTCAATAATCGTAGTAAGACAATCTCTTAATTAAACCCACTTATATCAAAATATCTTGGGAACGCTCTACTCAAACCAGAGTTAACCACGAGGATGTGTGCGACTGGAACTGTTGAGGATACCCCCTCACTTTCCTTTCAAACATAAACCATAGCTGATTCGTGTATGGGGGTCCACTAGTACTTTTAAGTGCTTTTGGATTTCGGGCTTTGCTACCCTGCCCATGTGTCTTGGCTAGGCTAACGACTGTTCCCCAGGTATTTTCGTATTTGTGGTATCCTTAGTATATTAACCCTAGGGATCTTCACAGGTATAGTGGAAGGCTATTTCCACTACACCTTGGACAAAAACGGAAGGTAACCCTTTGCAGTAATCCTGGGAGGGCGGTTTGGTGATTCAAACGATTGCACCCAGAGGACCTCCATTGGATGCCATGTAATTGAACGTCGATACTCTATTAGTTTGTTCTAGGACCTCATCATCCCAGACTTGCTTCTAAGAGTATTAGCTTTGTTTGCCTGGTTTTGATCACTTAGGGCATTTTTTTAGTGGTATGTTGTTTGCTCCCTAGTCGTTTAGTGGCCACTAGGTTTTTATACTTAGTTTTATTTTGATATAGCTGTGGAGGAACAACCTCTTCGTAGGTCTCAGAGGTTTCAAAACCTTTCACCACTCATTGTGGAGCCTCCACCACCACCGCGACGCCAGAGGATGAATTCCCGTTGTTCAAATGAACTTGTGGGAGAAACTAAACCACCTGGAGAACCACCAGATCAAAATTCAAGATCAACAGGTCTTTGATACTGTTGAGGTTGAGGACTTTACTTCTCAAGAGTTTAGCACTCCTTTCAACCCTCCCCTGACTAGACCAAATGATCCATTACTTGTAACTGTATACTCTTTAGGCCAACCTGAGTATAGTGCGTACTGATTTACCCCTGGTCATTCCATGCCTAATCTAGGAGATGAGTCGGGAGTTCCTCAAACTCCCACCGCAGCTATGGTTTCGAGAATTCTCTCTCCTTCCTTTGCAAACACTGTGGCACCTAGCTCTTCGTAGAATGCTTCTACTTCGAGCCCGTCTTTTAGTTTTAATGCTGGTACTGTAGGTATGTCGAGCTCACAATCTTTGACATCAGCTAATGTCTCTACCCCCAATTTTGGACTAGCTAATATACCTTTCACAGGGATACCTTCAGTAACATTTACTCAATCTCCTGTTACTCAACAAATCCAAGGCATACCACAGTATGCTCCTTCCACATATTTAGTAGGATCAATCCCCACTGCATCAATGCCTATTATGGGTTCGATAACGGCACTGTCTATTACAACTACGCCTGGTTTTAACCCCTACGCAATTTATAATGTAAACCCATCTAATATACCTGTAGGGAGCATCCCCTTCTCACTGTTTGCTGAAGGAGGTGGTAACATTTTCAACCCACATTATGGAGGGGATAACACCTAGCCGCAAGGGACAAGTACCCCGGGAAGCAATCCTATTTCTTATGGGTGGGGCAATTTTAACAACGCTTTTACCTCACAACTGATGGCTGGGGGAAACCCCAACCAGCAGTACACGAACCAGGTTTTGGGAGGTTCCCCCTACCAAATTTCTGCTTACCAAATGCCATCAGCATGACCTTGTTTACATTTTCTGGCAACTTTGAATTTTCTAGATCTTTCAAAACTTACTAACGATCCAGTGCCCACAATCCTACATGGCCATCAGTTCCCACCAAGCTTCCTTCAGCCATTCCAAAGTTTGAAGGTAATACTGGTGAAAATCCTGGTGACTACGTCACTACATTTCATATATGGTGCTCTTCTAATTCGTTGAACGACGATTCCATCATATTAAGGCTCTTTCAGAGAACCTTGACTAGTGCTGCAGCTGAATGGTATATTGAACTGCTTGCTGCTGCTTATGATAACTTTTGGGATCTGGAAACAGTTTTTCTTAATCACTTTCAACTTCCTGTCCGATATGATGCCGACATAGACCTTCTATCAACCTTCAGGCAGAACAAATCCACTCACTTATCTAACCATATTCAGGAGTGGCGAAGGAGAAAGAGGCTCATTAAAGCTGACATCTCTCCAGAGTTCCTATTAGAGTGGTATCTCAAATCACTCCTTCCTTATATTTCTAAGGAAGTAGCAACTTCTGGGGTGTCCTCCAAAGAGGAAGCTATCCTTAAAACCCAGCAGCTTGATCTGGTATATGCTCAGTCTAGGATCTTATATGAGATTATTCCCAACTCGCCAAGATCTAATATAGATCTAGGTAAACCTAAGCCTGGACCACATGCTGATGGCATCGTGGGTTCAGTAGATTCTGCAGCGTTTGAAGATTTAACTAAGCAGGTTCACACCTTATCTGTCAAACAGTATGTTGCCGAAGCAACTTCAGTTGCAACCTATCCTTCACAAACAGAATCTGTACAATAAGTGCAGATGAATCAAAAGGGCCCTCGGAAGCCCAACAACAATAAAAAGAAGGGCAAGAAAGGGGAGGGGAACCACCAAAAGCCCAAGAACATAGAAAATGTCGAGAAGGGAAAAAGGGATAAAAAGAAAGTGACCACCTCAGCCATGCAAGTTATGCAAAGAGGACCACCTCAGCCATCAATGCCCTCTAATGGAAGAATCTCAAAAGCTACTCCATGAGAAGAAACCAACTTTCTTAAAGGACCCATTCCCTCACGGACAAGGTTCAACTTCTGGAAAATCCAATGCTGGGGGCACCTCTCTTGCCTCATTTGCTGATGAATCGTTTATTAATATGGTTAATTCGGATATGGTTTTACAAACTCAAGCTAGAAACTATACTCCGGACTCATAGCAAAGAGATAAGGATGTTCCTGAATCATCTACTCCTCTCCACATCAAGAGACCAGTAGATTGCTGCCGAAGATTTCGAAAGGTGTTTTCAAACGGGCTGTGCACAATCCTAACGGGCCGGCTACTCCTAACTACAATGTTGTGGAGGATTTAGCCCAAACTCCCTGTGCCATGTACACTTTGGAAGTACTACAAATTTGTCCATTACAACGCAGTGCACTTCTTGCAGCGATCGAGAGCGTAGAATCATCCAATATGCTTGCTCATTTTGATATGTCAAATATCAAACCCCGGTTGTCATACCACGTCACTCTCCAAATAGAAGTAGTCCATGGTCCCAAGACCATTGGGCGAGCTGTTGTAGATGAGGGCGCATCTACGTGTGTAATGTCCATTCCTTGCTGGAAGGATTTGGTCTCACCCGAATTAGCCCCCTCGAACACCTTGCTTACCGCCTTTGATGGAAGATCATTCCATCCACACAGAGTCTTACCATCATTTGACATTGAAATCGTTGGTAAGCTAGTGTCTGTAGAGGTTGAAGTGCTGGATGCTCCACTTGACTACAATTTGTTGTTAGGTAGGAGCTGGACGTATGCAATGCAAGCATTGCCATCAGTCGTTTTTCGAGTTATAATTTTCCCTCATGAAGGCAAGATCGTTACAGTTCATCAAATTTCATTTTCTCAGAAGAATAACCAGACTTCGTCGGATTCAACAATTCCGTTGGTTGATCAGTCTCACCTAGCTAGTGAGAGTTTAGGAGCAGGACTTTATGGGTCGTTAATGGGCACTTTTGACCTACCTATTCCTGTTCATCGTCTGAGATTTTCACGGTTTGTCCAACGATAGATCCATGGATTCTCCCCACCAAATCGGAACCAGTAGTGCCCCTATCTGTCGCTGAAGTGGCCTACTTAGATTCACAACATTCTGCAATAGAACATATCGTGACTCCATTGGTCTCTGTCAAGTCAAATATGGACTATGCACCGGCATGGTCAGTGGACTCCATCCACTCTTTTGACTGTCTAGATATTTTTTTTCCCTCTGATGAGGCTATTTTGGAAGCAATGATAGGCCTGGACCATCCTTGGGAAGACATGCACCACAAGTCATATTTTCTTCTCGATATGGACATGATAGAGAGAGGATAGTTTTCTATGAGACCCGGTGGTAATGTTGACTTGTCCTTTATCCCTTCTACTTCAAAATATGTTTATTCCAAAGGGAATATGGAAAACATATCGAGAACTATTCCGATCAACATTTCCATCAAACCTGGAGTTGTGGAAAACCTTTTCATTGGGGCAAATTGTTCTCCTGAGGAGATCACTTTGTATACCAATCTGTTTAAGGAATTCCATGACGTTTTCTCTTGGTCTTACGAGGAGATGCCAGGCATCGACCCCTCCATTGTAGAGCATGTCATCACAACTTATCCAAATTCTAAGCCCGTGAGACAGAAGCTCCATCCAGTGAATCCTAGAAAAGCAACAACCATTAAGGCGGAAGTTGAGAAGTTGCTCAAAGCCGGATTCATCTATCCAATTGCTATGACGGAATGGGTATCAAACCCCGTTCCAGTAGATAAAAAGCAAGGAACCATTCGAGTCTGCACAGACTTCCATGATTTAAATAAATGTTGTCCTAAGGACAACTACCCCACACCGTTCATAGATCAGATCATCGACGTGTGTGCGGGCCATGAAATGTTTTCTTTCATGGATGGTTTTTCAGGATATAACCATATTCATATTAAACCTGAAGACCAACACAAGACAGCTTTTATTTGACCTTGAGGGACCTTCGCTTATCAGAAGATGCCATTTGGCCTAAAGAATGTTGGAGCTACCTTTCAATGTACAATGAACTTCACTTTTCATGATATCAAGCACGTAGTTGAACCTTACCTTAATGATCTCCCAGTGTGATCTCACAAGAGATGGGATCATCTTGATCATTTGAGACTTGTGTTTGAACGATGTAGATATTACAAGATTCGATTGGATCCTAATAAATGTGTATTCTGCGTCGAGTCTGGACGTTTACTGGGTTTTATCGTATCCAGTCGTGGTATCATGGTCGATCCACTTAAATTTGAGGCTATTGTAAATCTGCCTCCTCCTAGAACCCTAAGACAACTTCAGAGTCTGCAGGGTATGTCCAACTTCTTACGACGTTTTATCATTAACTATGCCAAAATCACAAAAGGTTTCATGAGACTGCTCAAACAAGATAACTATTTTATTTAGGTTGAGGTTGCTCAGACTTCATTTGAGGCCTTGAAAAAGGCATTATTATTAGCCCCCTTGTTGAGCCCTCCAGACTATACGAAGGATTTCCTCTTATATCTAGCTCATTCGTATACACAATCGGCATAGTACTTGTTCAGGAGGATTACAAGCTCCAAGAGCATGCCATTTACTATTTGTCGCGCACCTTGACAACTCCTGAGGTTAAGTATTCTTATGTGGAGAAGTTGGCATTAGCTGTTGTCCATGATGTTCAGAGGCTACGTCACTATATCGATCACTGAGGTCAATCTGTTTCAATATGTTCTCACTCGACGTATCATCGGTGGGAAATTCAATAAATGGATTGTAATCTTGCAGGAATTTGACCTAGTGTTTCAATTCGCTAAGTCAAAGAAGTCAATAGTTTTCGCTGAATTGATTTCTAAATTTCTTAGTGACATAGTACACAATGAAGAAGAGTCTTCATTCCCGGATGAACACATATTCCTCATTGCATCTTCTGACCCATGGTATGGGGATATTTTGGTATATCTCCAGACTTTGAGGTGTCCCCTTGCTTTCTCTCGGGACGAACGACGAAAACTTAAGAGTCATGCAAAGAACTATCTCATCATTTCTGACACTTTGTACAGACATGGGATAGATTCCATTTTACGACGTTGTTTGACTTTAGAGGAAGCCGAGACAATATTAAATGATGCTCACAGTGGAGCCTGTGGGGGTCATCTTTTTGGGTTGGCAACAACTCAAAAAATACTGCGTGTTGGTTATTTTTGGCCCACAATCTTCAAAAATTGCGTGGAAGCTGTGAAACGCTGTCAACGATGTCAATTTTTCACCAAAAATATGAGAGCACACCCAGCTCCTCTCCATCCCGTGATTACAGCAGGCCCCTTCACCAAGTCGGGGATTGATTTCATGAATTGTAATCTAGTTTTGGATGGAGTTCATCATCACATCATTGTTGCCTTCGACTACTTCACCAAGTGGGTCGAAGTCATGCCTACTGTCAAAGTAGATGGGGAAACGCCTGCTTATTTCGTATTTAACCAGATCATTGCTAGGTTTGGTGTACCCAAAGAGATCATTACAGACCATGGTCGACACTTTCAAAACAACATGATGACCAACTTATACACCATGTTAGGTTTTCGGCAGGAGCATTCGTCTTCGTTTTATCCACAAGCAAATGGTCAGGTCAAAGCAGTTAACAAAACTTTGAAAACCATTTTGCAAAGGACCATTAATGCCATTCGAACCAAATAGAACATCATGTTGTATCCACCTATTTGGGCATACCAAGATAATGTCAATACTACCACCGGGTTCTCTCCCTTTCAACTTGTTCATGGGATAGAAGCAGTTATCCCAGTTGAATGCGAAATTCCTTCATTGAAGTTGGTTGTCCAACTACTCCCTGACACTTCAGTCTTAGAAGAGCATTTACTCCACCTAAAACATCTTGATGAGCAGACCGTGATGCGCTCACATCAAACGAAGAACATAAGAATCGAGTTAAAGGTCAATATGATAAGTCAGTCAAACCTAGGGTTTTTCTTGAAGGAGACCTTGTTTTGCTTTATGACCAGGACAATGAACCCTTAGGAGCTAGCAAGTTTAAGTCAATGTGGCTCGATCCTTACATAGTCTCTAAGGTTTTGAAGAAGGGTGCTTATGATTTAACGGATTACGAGGGTAATAAGTTGCCGGAGCCTAGAAATGGGCTCTATTTGAAGAAGTACTATGCTTAGGCCTCTATGCTTTTTCATGTATTATAGCTATACATTTTGTAGAGTTAGCTTTGCTTGTGGTTGTCATTACATCTTATGTGTCTATTCCTTTGTGTTTCAGATGTTGACTGAACACTTTAAAGGATTTGTTTATGGTGCTAGTCGCCACACCTGTCAGTTGGATGGAACTGCTTGGGTTATTTACTCACCAACTGGCCAGCTAGTCTCTTCGGGAGGGGCTTGTTTAGGTCCCACAACGAACAATGTGGCTGAATACAACTCAGTCATAGAGTTACTCTGAGATGCTCTTTTCCATGGAATTTCACATCTGGAGGTAAGACTTGACTCGCAACTGGTTGTGTTTCAGTTAATGGGTGAATATAAAGTTAGAGATCTTGTTTTGCTATGTCAGCTCCTGAGAGTTAAGTTACTTGAGAGACAATTTGTTTACATTACATATCAACACATTCCAAGAAATTTAAATGCACTAGCTGATTCATATGCAAATTATGTTTTAGATTGGCATCTACATCATACAAATCCATAATAAACAATTCACGCATAAACATAAGAACACACATGTAAATAAAGCCGATACTGTATATAAGCCGTATCAAAAAATATATGAGTTTGAATCATAAGTATGTCACAGTGTCATATCATAATACAAAATGGGCTCAATGGCCTAAAAAATATACATATATATGTCCTTCCCCTATGGAGAAGGAGGAGCCTCTGCTGCCTCTTCCATCTCTGCCACAAACTCCCTGTAGCAGATGACTAGCCTAGCTACTTTTCTAAGTAGCCCGATCCATGTCGAGGGCACACCTACAACATCCTCTTGCATAGCGAGCGGAATCCGCTCGATCTTGTACGTAGGTATGTCATGAGTCAATTGATTCATCTTCCCCTCTATGCTCACCAGCATGGCATCAGCTGCTCCTGCAATGACTGGTCGCACAAAGGTATGAGGGTGTCCATCAGGACACACAGGACCAACATCTGCAGAAGACAATTTATTCAGCATTTCAAACTCATTTAAAAATCATATATATAAAATGAAAAAATTAAATAATTTTTCAAAAAAACTTACCTATCTCTCCCCAGGCTGATCCTAGAGGAAGAGCCAGCTCAGGATCATTGCGGAAGTCTATACCTGCATAAGGGAACTGCTCAAGAGCTGGTACCTACTGGTCCCACCACGCCTAGAAATCATCCTCACTATAGCATAAGTTTCTCTCGCCACCACCTTGGCGTAGGAATATTTCTCCCCAACGAGACATAATAGGCTCACGAGGATTGAGTGGGGGCAAGGCCATCCCCAGACTCAATGCAGGTACCCTTTCAAAGAAAAAGGTACAAAGTATACTTCTGTAACTAAAGTTCTTCATCCTATCGGTTTTGCACTTGGAAAGCTGAAGTTTCATGTTTGCCAGTAAGCTAGAACACCAGTCATACACTGTCTCTCGCAAGCATTCCGTGCCCACATGCATGTAATTTCTCGAAGCAAGGTGTTTTGTTGCGCTTCCTCCCATCCGGTTCAGAATACTCAAAATGACTTTTAGTGGGAAGCTCGCAATGGTTGCAATAGAAACTTGACTACCGATCTTTTCAGTACCCACCACGCAATAGGTGTCGATATAGTCTTGCACGAATAGGGAACCCACACTTAGAGAGGTACCTTTGAGATTCAACACATCTCCTCTTCAGGAGAGACCAGCGATGAAATAGATGTCATCAATAGTAAGTTCCAGAATCTCCCCTTGGAGATTGAACACTCCAACATTGGCATCCCAATACTATACTAACCTTTCAAGCAGCCGGATTTGTGCCCACATGTTGACCATTCGATAGAATTTTAATAGCCCACATATTCTTAATGCATGTACGGTCAATGGATCATTCAGAGCTTGTCGATCCATTTCCTCATGCTCTCTTTCACGCCACACAAGAACCATCCTTCCAAGTAAACAATCATGCGTTGGTCACTTTTAATTTTTTTCCCTATTTCTTGCGGTGAGTGCTACTGTCTTAGATAGACAGTAGCGTCTTGAACACTGTTGTTTTGCAAATAGACCGCCGCACTTTTGTCAAGTGCGCTAGTCTGTTTCAAAATAAGCCGCGCACACGCAGAACCGTGTTTAAAACCTCAATAAAAAATGAATTTGACCACTAAAAATATAAAAAAAAATTGCATGTAAATGAAAGAGCCGGACAAGATAACTTACTTGAAAGAAGCGGAAGATGATTTGGCCGTAGCTCGGTTTGGTCGCAACGAGCAAAAGAAGTTTGAGGTTTTCTCTCCACACTTTTCCCTAAAAACTTGAAATTGTGAATTTTGTTTTTAAATTGAAACTATTTATAAAATTTTGTTTTAAATTTTTACCGAGTTTGTTAAATGTGGTATAGTTTCATTTTGTTTTTAAAATGTTTTATTTTAATTCACTAATATCTTTTGAGTTTTGGTGAATTAGATAAAGTATATATTGCAAAACTTCACTATATTTTTTTGTCAAGGTGTGTCTTCTTCATTGACATGTCGGATTAGGTATGTGACTTCCCAATATTTCATGTCATCGAGGAAATTTCTTTTGATTTTGCGATATATTACTAACTTGGTTGTTTAGAATTCTACCATTTGGCAGATCGTGATAACTTATGTTCCTGGAGCTGTTTAAGTTTTTTAAGCACTTGTTTGACTTTCCAAAACAAACAAGATTGCCGAGTATAATTGTTTTTTTAGACTCGTTAAAGGATTTGAAGCGACATCCACTTAAGTATAAGTTTACCTATTTTCCGTACTTTTGTGGATTATTTACGAAAAATGAATACTCTAGTCATCTGTGGCTAGAAGAGTTATTCTCTCATTGTTTAACACTTTTTCAGGTGAGGAGACTAACTGTACGAAAAAGACCTTTTGGAGTCTTCTTTAGGGTTTTCAGACTCTCGAAACATGAAAATACCAATGAGAATTCACCTACTTGGGCTCGATGTGAAATCCACGAGAAGGTATATAGAAGATTGTTTAAGTTTTTCAGACTCTATAAACAGGAAAACACCGGCGAGCACATACTAACTCGGGATCGATACTAAAATCCACGAGTAAGTGTATGGAGTTATTGTTTAAGTTTTTCAGACTCCTCAAAAAATAAAACACCGACGAGCATAAACCGATCTAGGCTTGATATTAAAATCCATGGATCAATGTTATAGAGTATTCGTCTATCTTTTCTTCGAACTCTATAAAAAATGAAGAAAGACTATTGAATTTGATTTCTTGGACTCATTCAAACAACAAGCATATTCTTTTACAAAAAGAATAAGGGAAGAGAAGGGTATCATACATCTTTTCAATTTCAAAGGAAGCTAAGTCAGTCATGTCCTTGAACATAGCACCTATTTGAGTCCATCATTCAGTTGGGTTTTTGTTTTTGACCTTAGGGTGAACCTGATCTCAGAGTTTGTACTCCTCCGATTGGTTATTCTTCCAATCATATGGAGAATCTGCTAATGTCTCCTTCATTGCAGGTTTATATCATACCCCCCTCATGTTAAAAGCTGCCTAAGTCACTTATGTGTCGTGCTCACTGTTCAAGGATACAACTTGTATCGGACATTCTGCAGTAACCTTGACGTCATGTGTCGGCCATCCTAGTGTCAGCTTTTTTCATATTGTATTTTTCCTACTCCAAATCAGCTCAAACCTTTGAGTGTTCCTTGTGTTGGATGATGGAGGATGCATTAAGAACTTCCTTCCAACGGACTTCTTCCCATCGACTTCAACTCATTATGCTCTAGGAATGAAGTTTAGAGTTTCGGTTAGTACCTTGGGGATTGTAGTCATCAGTGGCAGTTTCCCTCGCTGTTGAATAATGGGAATACATTAATGTCTCTTATTCGATAGGTTCCTCAGGTGTTCGAATTCAAGTCCACTTATTCACACTTGTTGGAGCTTACTAGGTACCTTGGGCCCCATTATCATTATCAATGGAAGACCTGTTAACGGTATACATCAATGACCGGTAATCAAACGGTAAACCCCATGTTCGACTTCAGCTCATTTATTCACATGGATAGGGTTCGTACCTTGGGATGTTTTGGATGAAGACCTTGGGACTTCGATAGCATCATCCTATTTATGTTATCACCCAAGCTGCGCAAGACTGAGTCACACTCATTTTTGTCTCTTCATGAGACATAGATCCAGCTTGTTGTTATGGCTATGATCTCTTATCTTTGACATGGATCCACGCTTGTATTTCAAGTGGCCATGCTATATATACATCTCCCAGTTATGTATTAGAGATCATGTTGTATCACACCAAACATCTATATGATGTCAAGATTGTAATTGCTCGCTAACCTTGATCGTTGTTTTCAGGTACTTTTGTGACCTTGTCCTATGGTTTCTTACTCCTCCTTTGACTTGGAATTATAATGTATTCCATCCATTGTTTCCCTCTGACCTCACACATTAGGGGGCATCTGTTATAGGTCAAATATACGCTTCTCCGTCCATGATCACATTGCCCTGTTGATCACACAAAAGGACACTATGGATGGAAGAGTTGGATTGACCTTGGATGAGTTACTGCTGAGATCATACATCTTCAGCTGAAAATCATATTTTTTCTGCAGTTTTCATTATGTGTGCGCTACTATTGCCACTGACATTTAGCGTTCCAAACGCAGGTTCTATTGAAGACAACCCGCACACTTATCCCAAAAGATGTGTATGCTAGTTTTTAAGAGAACTAGTTTCATACTGTGCGCTAGTTTACTATGATGATACCTGCGCACATATTAAGATGAATGGAAAAAATATATTAAGATTATGAATTGGGATTAGTTGAGGTTGGTTTTGTAACTCCCCCAACCTCCCAATTCAACTGCCTCACGAATCTAACTTCCAGCCTTGTCCCATAAATACAAGGGAAAGCCATGAGGGAGGGGCCAAGGAAGAAGAAGCTATTGTTACGTGGAAGGAATTTCTAAGTCATTGTGAAGAGCAGGAGCCCAGGACTCGGTTGCAGAAGTGTTTGGGCAGATCAGGTATAACTGTATTTGGATACATTTCTTTGGAAATAAAAGATCGAGATACCCTTCCCGTCCCAATGGAATGTCTTTTCTATTGAATATATGATTGTAATTAATGTCAAATTGCTTTCAATTTCGTTATATATTTACAGTCAAGATACACTGAGGAAGGTTGAATTATTTTGCAAGTTCATTACTGTGGACATTGGGCGAAATCTAGGACCAACCGTCATTAACAAGGTACCGATTTCCGAATCCTAATTTCATTTCATTCATAGTAATTAATGCAAAGTAGAATGTATCTATCTGCCACCCCATGTACGTTGATAGCATCCTTTCCCCTGCTATAGGGTATAATCCTTCACAACAGTATGAATGGTAGCATAGATGTTCCACTCATATACTGTTGGTAGGCGGTTTGGTAAGGAAGAATCGTAGCGTCTCCGATGCTGCGACACGTCAGAAGAGGTCACAGAAGGCAGAAGAATAGACTATTTTATGTATTTTTGAGTCGATTGTACCGCAGAATGCGGGTTTTTGGGTCATTTGGACCGCGTCAGTTAGATTTTGGGTCATTTGTCCAAGAGTCGGTTAGGAAGTTGTTAGTAAGTGGACAAGCATTGTAAAGGTGGAAGCCTATTTATATTCAAAGAGTCATATGTGTTGAAAGAGGGTTTTTGAAGGAGCTGAGCTGAGCACGATCTTGGGATGTTGTTTATGCACATCTTTGAGTCTGTATGTGAGATCAAGTGATATTGCTGAGATTTGGTTTTGCAGAGATGTTGTATCAGGGTTTTTTCTGAAGTAATATGACATGACGGAACCGTTTGGTGAAATTCCCTGTGTACCTTTTATGTTAATGCATGTTGTGATGATTTCTTACTGCAGTTAATAATTTAATGTTATACTTGTCGCGATGAATGTTTCTATTGAATAAATTATGCTATGGATACGAATGATGTTAATCTTGAATGCATAGATCTGTTTTGAATGCTGCGGCAATTAATTTAAGTAAGTAGTGCCGCAATCATCCTCCTTCATTTGGCGGAAACATGGTTCCGTACACTCTCCCTTGATCGCCTTGGGTGAGACCTCATCTGCTCTGCAGGTGTTGCTGGACAGGGTAAAACCTGTCTAGGCCGATGCTCAGGGAGATCGCGGTGGGTTGGTGTCGACAGTGATGGGAACCCCTATCGGCTGGGTTTGAGTCAACAAATGGTTCCGTTGCCGAGACTGTGTGCGAAGTGAAAGGAGGATATGTTGTGGCACTCGACGAAACCCGAGATCCAGGAATGGTTTGATCGGAAGCTACAGGAATTCGTTGAAGAAGAAATCCGGAACACTCGACTGACAGTAAATCAATGGGTAGATAGATATATTCACGACGGTCCGCATGAATGGTTCTTCTGTGAATTCTTGGTCCTGTTGTTCGAGTGGTTGACGAAGTTGACCTTTCAGAAGAGGAACCTCTAGGGTGGTGAGCCAATGACCTGGACCCCAGAGTTGATCCAAGAACTGCAGGAGGTTGACAATAAAACATCGTGGGCTGTCGAAGTGTGGCTTGATAGCATCTTGGAAGGGTATATCACTGAATTCGCAGTGGATACACAGATATATTATAGTGAAGCCGAAATATACTTCTTCCGTGAACCCCGAGGAAGGTTTTTGCTGTCGCTCCAACTGTCCATTAAGATGCTTATTTGTGAAAAGGGTATATTGAAGATGCATATAGATCAGTAAGCAACCTGGTGGGCAGAGACCGTGGGTATCGTGACAATAGGGCGACGGTGCATAGAATGATCAGGGGTAGATGGGTGCGGGTCACGGCAATACTGTGAGTGAAGTCGAGGAAGAAAGTGGTCATACAAGAGGAGGAGCGAGGTTTCAACAGGAAAAGAGGCAGAGGATAGGAGAAGGTCCTGCTACAATCGAATCGCGAGTTCGCGAAGGAAAACCACACGGGACGAAGCGACCTCACAGTCCGGACAAGGACGCACAGGATACGTGCAGGATAGAGGTGGGACCTAACCCCAGTAGCAACGTACCCACACCTCCGCTCACTATCTTTCAACCATAAGAAACACCACTTCGACCCCACCGGGTCAACAAAACGTGATTGCTAGTAGTTCAATACCTGCAGGAAGGAAGCCCAGGATGGCGGGCGATGATTCTAAGTTACCGTTGTTCCATGGGAGTGGGACAAATAACCCAGAACAGTATTGGTTTTTGTGTGAAGCGGTCTGGACCGTAAAACAGATCACTCATGATGATGCCAAGAAAGGACAGCTAGCGACGACTCTGTGAGGTTGCGCCTTAGATTGGCTTATGAAATTTGTTCTGGTCCCTACAGGAACTCCAGCGAAAACACTAGATGAGATCAGGGATGGGTTGATTGCAGAATTCAGAAAGCCCAAGTCTGAAGCACAATATATCACAGAATTGAAAGAAATTAAGCAGTATCCCAACGAGATGGTGTGGGATTTTGATCAATGGTTGAAGACATTGATGGCAAGGGTTAGTTTCGAAATGAGAGTTGTCCAACATAAAGAGTGGTTTATCGCGGCACTGCTGCCCCATATTCGGATACCATTGATGCAACAAAACATCTCGACGCCCAGTGAATCTCTGGAGATTGCAATGCCGTTGGAGGCGTCGCCGATTGGAGAAAATGCAGCTGGAATGTCGCAGATATAGACACAGCTGGCCAACTTGACCATACAGCTGCAAGATTTGAAGAAGGGCAAGGAGCAGCGTGAAGAGGTATGGTGCACACTATGTCGAGGGGAAGGGCATATGAAGGATAATTGCCCTGACTTCCACAACTATTTGGTTTCGGGAGCGCCAAACCTGTTAAATGGTGTTGGCATGTCGTATTGTCGTGTTTGTCAGGTGTTTGGGCACCACCATGAAGAATTTCCATATATGCAGAAGATGGTCACCAAGCCGATGAATCTATAATGCACTTTCTGCAAATCGGTGGGACATGATGACAAAGATTGCTGGGCATATGGGTTGCTTCATGAGAGAACGTACGACGCATTCTATGTAAAGGATGACCAGCGTGCCGTACAACAACCACCACTGCAGCCGCAAGTAACCCAGCCGCTACCTCAACCGTAGGTGCAGTTTGTACCACAGCAACATCAGCAGCAAATTGCGCCGCAATATGCTCCGATGCAAATGGCTCCATAACAGCCACAGTATGTTCAACAACCGCAGTATGCATAGCAAGGGCAAGGCATGCAACCAGCTCCGATACAGCAACAGTACAATCAACAATAATACCCACAGCAGGGAAGATTCCATGGAGGATACCAGGGTGGACGTGGTGGAGGATTTGGTCGCAGAGGAGGATGAGGAGGTCACGGACCTGTGCAATGCTATCACTGTGCGGTATGGGGACAATATCAGCGCGATTTCCCACTGTTGCAGGCGCAGTGTACATTTTTATTTGTTACAAACCATACAGTGTAGAACTTCCCGCAGCTGATTGCACGATGGCAGGCAGGCAATGTCCCACAGTTGCAGAATCAGAACCCAGTACAGCAGCCAGTACAAAATGCGGTGCAGCAACCAGTCCAAAACCAGAACCAGCGACCAATTCAGAATGCTAATCAAAATGTGAATCAGCCGGGGAATCCACTGCTGAACCAGAATCAGGGTGCGAATGTTTCAACAATCTCAGCAGAGCCCAGGCCACATGATGCAGCTGTTGCAGGAATCACTCCGGGAGGTGCAAAAATAGGAGAAGACACTTCACATCTGTTGATCTGGTTGGTCAAGCGGACGAAGGTGTCATTTGACATTAATTTAGAGCGTGATAAGTTCCACCAGGCACGACGGGCATTGGAGAAAGGAAAAGCTATCGTCTGTGACATGCCCCCTGTCTTTGATGACACATCAGATGTCGGTCCATCAACGCAGTCTAGAACTTTGCAGAAATTCCTGGAAAGTTGTTTATTGCTAGCAAGGGATCCTACTGCGCTTGCTGAGATTGAGGGGTTGTTGCAGTGATTTCCAAGGGGACGCCAAGCATCCGCGGTGAATTCCTTACAACGGAGGAAGACTGGCAAGGAGATGTGAATGAATATTCAAATTGGAGATTATGATGTTGACTCAGTTATTATGGATCTTGGTTCGGATGTCAACATCTTAACCAAGCAGGCATGGAAGAAAATGGGGAGCCCCCCATTGAGCTGGTCTCCTGTACAACTTCGGTTAGCTAATCATGCTAAAGTGACGCCGATTGGGAGAGTCCCCCGGTTGGTGGTGGACATTGAGGGCATGAAGACCTACGTTGACTTCGATGTCATCGAAGTAGTTGAAGGAGGAAGCTCTTATCCCGCGTTGCTGGGGATCGGATGGGCTAACGACAGTGGAGTGGTAATCAACAATCAACTTCAAGCGACAGATGGTGACTTTTGAAAATCATGATCTCAAAGTTATCGCCCCGTTGGATCCGGCTGAAGGACGCAGATACCTTGAACCAGTGAAAGATGAAGATCCCAGTGGCTGGGACCATGCATTCAATATTTTAGAAGATTACTTTCATCCAACTGACAACGTTGAGCTTGGCTGGCGCAGTGACAGCTCTACATATTCCGACTCTGATGACGCGCTAGAACACTGTAAGAACCACTTGCGCGAGGTGTCGCTCCGTAAGTGTGGATTGATCACGTAGTCGCTCTGCCGTGTCGCGACTGAAACGGTCTCACTACCAATATATGAAGGACTACATGGCTTGTCTGCTTTTCTGACGGAGTTCAAGGAAAGAGTTTCAGAACCACAGCGATTGCTGGCATTGGACAGAGCACTGAAGGCTGCTCCAGCGCGCTGGTGGGAGACACATAAGGCATCAATTGATGGATGGTCGAAATGCAGAAGATTGATGATGGTTTGCTTCGGAGATACCGAGGTCTACCATGCATGGAAGTATGATGGTCAGAACAATCCTGGAGGCCATTTGATGGAGTGTCAGACGTTATGGGCATCGTGACCAAGAGATGAGTGGGTCCACGCATTCTTCCATACTTTGGATGAAATGTCGCGGTCATGGTATACATCAATTGAATTACAGGGAGAAATCACTACTTGGTTGGAGTTGACCATCTGTTTTACTCATACGTTCAGTTTTGCTGATCCCAACCTCGATGTCCATAACGCTCTACAGATCATTCGCGATGTGGTTCTAAAGGTTGTTCCTGTGGCGTACCCGACGGATCCACATACACACGGCCAGATGCAATCCATTATGGAATGTTACAATATCACTGGTGGGCCCGAAGATGGTGACGATCCGCAGAATGTCAATATTCCGGAGTCTAAAGGAAGTCGCGATGTGGTACCACCTAGTGCGCCAAGTGATCCATTCAGTCAGCCCTTGAAGCTTCGCAAGATCAATATTGGGACGGAGGCCACTCCCAAGTTTGTGAATGTTGGAGATTATTGGGATGATGAGATGATGGGAAAGGTCACTAAGTTCTTACATGAGTTTCAAGACCTTTTTCCTACGAAGTTCTCTGAAATTAAAGGTATTTTGGGTGATCTAGGAGAGATGAAGATTCCCTTGAAACCAAATGCGAAACCGATCAGGCAGCGACCTTATCAGCTCAATCCGTGACATATGGAGAAGGTCAAGGCAGAACTTGATCGCATGTTTGATGCTAGTATCATTGAACTGGTCGAAGAATCAGAATGGATTAGTCCTATGGTAGTACAGGACAAGAAGACTGGGGAGGTGCACATCTGTGTTGATCCGCGGAAGTTGAATGACACCTGCTTGCATGACCCCTTTTCGACCCCTATTTACTAATGAAGTGCTTGAGGGGGTAGGTGGCCAGGAGATGTATTCTTTCACGTATGGGTTCTCAGGCTATCATCAGATCCGTATTTCCAAGGAAGACTGCCGCAAGACGACTTTTGTGACCGAATGGGGATGTTTTCAGTATACTATCATGCCGTTCGGACTGAAGAATGCACCTGCGATATTTTCGTGGGTTGTTGTTGCTGCATTCAAGGATTTCATCCAGAAGTTCTTGCAAGTATACATGGAGGATTGGACAATTTATGGTTTGATCCGCGATCATCTGGCCAATCTGCGGTTGATGCTGGAGCGCTGTAACCAACACCAGATATCGCTGAATTTGAAAAAGTGCACTTTCTTTGCCCCATTTAGGATATTGCTGGGTCACATCGTATGCAAACAAGGGTTGTTGGTCGATCCAGCAAAGATTGCGCTCATTTTGAGCTTGACACCGCCAACCACCGTTAAGCAGTTGAGGGTGACATTAGGGCATACTGGGTATTATCGCAAGTTCATCAGGGGATATGCAGCGATCACCGCCCCTATGGAGAAGTTACTGAAGAAAGATGTTGTCTTTCAATGGAGCCCTGAATGTCAGGATAGTTTTGAGCAGCTCAAGGCTAAGATGGCTTCGGCCCGGATACTAGTATTCCCGGATTAGAGTAAGGAATTCCATGTCCATGTTGATGCATCGTCAATTGCACTCGGTGTGGTGCTAGCGCAACCAAGAGAGGGGGATCTTGATCACCCTATTGCTTTCGCCAGTCGAAAGATGTCATCCGCCAAAAGGAACTACACCACTATCGAGCGGGAAGGATTGGCGATGGTCTATGCGCTACAAAAGTTTCGACACTACTTATTGGTCGGATATTTCAAGATGTTCACAGACCACTCTGCCTTGAAGTACCTGGTCAATAAGCCTGTGTTGGGGGGGAATATATGCCGCTGGTTACATCTCTTTCAGGAGTTCGATTTTGAAGTAATTGTGAAACCAGGGCGGTTGAATTCTGGCCCTAATCATCTCTCACGGATTGAAACAGGAGAGGAGCCAACTAACATTGAAGACGGTTTCCAGATGCACAACTATTTAGGGTTGATGTAGCCGACAGCTATTTCGAAGAGATCATCCAATTTCTGGCAACAGGTATCGCACCAGAAGATCTCACCACTAGTTAGAAGAAGCAATTGGTGGTTAAAGCTGCCGACTTCCAACTCATCGCAGGAGAGTTATACAAGACAGGTGCCGACGAGATATTACAACGGTGTGTCTTGCCACATGAGAAAGCGCAAATATTGGCAGAAGCACATGGAGGAGTAGCTAGAGGACACTACGGAGGTCGGGTGACTGCCAGGAAGGTGCTTCGGGCGGGCTCTGGTGGCCCACGCTCCATAATGATGCGACCGACTATGCGCAATCCTGCGACGTCTGTCAGAGAACTGGGAAGCCATATAAGAGGGACGAGATGGCGTTGATGCCTCAGTTAACACTGCAGCCATTTGACAAATGGGCAGTGGATGTTTTGGGACCCATCACTCCACTGGGTAAGCGCACTGGTGCCAAATATATCATCATGGCAATAGATTAATTGACAAGATGGGTGGAAGCTATGCCAGTCATTGATTGTTTCATGGCCATGGCCGCGCGGTTCTTGTTTGATAACATTATCACTCGTTTTGGTTGCCCCAAGATATTGCTGAGCGATCAAGGCAACCACTTTCTCAATCGCACCATCAGCGCACTAATGGAGGAGTTGCAGATTCAGCATAAGAAGAGTACGCTATATCATCCGCAGGAAAATGGCACGGTGGAAGCTTTTAACAAGATATTGGAACATTCGCTGACAAAGGTGTGTAATGCGAACTACAACAACTGGGATCTCAAAATCCCAGCAGTATTGTGGGCCTATCGCACCACATGTAAAAGGTTGACAGGTCAGACTTCATTTAAGCTGGTGTATGGACAAGAAGCAATCATGCCAATGGAGTACACCATTCCAAGTCTGCGTGTAGCAACAATGACAGGAATGGATTCTACGACAGCATTGGAGGAACGTCTAGCGCAGTTAGTGCAGCTGGAGGAAGATTGCTTTATTGTCAGTTTCCATTAGGGTGTGGAGAAGGATCGCCAGATGGCTTGGCATGATCGCCACATCAAGAACAAACAGTTTCAACAGGGCGACTTGGTGTTGTTGTATGACAGCAAGTTTATGAAACATCCAGGAAAATTGCAGATGCATTGGCTTGGTCCGTATCGCATCAGTAGCATAACTTCAAGAGGAGCGGTACAGTTGCAGCAGTTGGGTGGAGCGATGCTCCCCAAGTTGATTAATGGTAGCAAGTTGAAGCCCTATCGGTCGGGCTTGGAACAACGCGATGCCTGAGTCGCATCAGTGAAAGAAAAAAAAAGTGTTGATCGATCGGTGGCAGGGTGGCACACCAACGGGAATAGAATGTGGAAGCAGGGAGGCTTGTGCTACAAGTTAGGAGCGGTCCGCGACAAGTGGTAGGGTCGCAATCGGGTCAAATCAGCAATAAATGCCAAAAGTTAAAACAGTTAATTAGCGATGCTTGTTCGAATGATGGGCATTAATGGCGGATCCGACCGATCGGCTGACAGGATCGACGGTGGATTTTCGTCATTAATACAGGATTTCGGTTGAATTAAATGCATTATTTAGTGGTGATTATGGAGGCTTTGGCTGGATGCTATAAAAACGGATAGAAGCTGGTTGGAAGGCACCACAAATTCAGTTGTTAAGTGCCGGTGCAGAGCTAAAGAGTATTTTTATAGCTTGGTGGGTGCAGTTGTGCGTTGGGAAAGGTTCAGTTGAACTTGCAGAGTGTCGTTAGGAAGGAGCAGCTATCAGTTGAGAGCCCTGGGTAAGGTATGCCACGAGAGCTAGAAATGGTTGAGATTAGCAGTGAGGTTGAGTCTCCTTTCACTGAGATTGCCATTGAGGAAGAGGTTGCGTCTGCGGGAGACGTCAATATTGAGGCAAAAGTCACAAACATGCCAGTGGGGACGTCAGTAATCTCCAAGAACCGTCGAGGGGGTCAGCATTCTGAGTCCCCATAGAGCAAGAGGAAACTTAGATCATCCGTCGGGATGGTAGGAGAAGCTCAGGTGCAGGTAGGGAATTCCAGTTGCCGCATTGATGAATCTGCCCCATGGGAGGGACTATCGGTTGTTGACATCCCTAGGTATATCCCTCCCAGTCGGCCGGATGCAACCTCGCGCAAGTTGAACCCGAAGCAGAAGTATGGCGTGAAGATGCCCGCGCTCCCTGCTGGAATGGAGTGCTTGGTTGATATTGTGCCGGTGTTGATGCGCCTACAATATGATGATCATGATATGGTGGCCTGCCCAGACATTGCATCGGCCCCATATGTGCCTGGGTCACGACTTACCATGACACCGATTGCATACGACTAGGCACGTGGATTGGAATAGGCCGGCTTGTTAGGGCTCATTAACATGGCACATTTTGTGCGGATGGCGGAATTTAACGCATGTGTGAAGCAGCTGCTTGCGTGCTTCCATGGTGGTTCCTTATGGCTAGATAAAGAAATTCTGGTCACTGTTGATCTGATTTCGTCCATTACCGGACTGCCTAAAGATGGAGTTAATCCGTCGCAGTACTTCCAAGGGAAAGTGAACGACAAAAAGCAGGTGAGTCAGTTGGTGAAGAAATATGGCTTGGAAACGGATGGCTGTGGGTATCGCACCGACAGTATCAATGACAAGGTGGTACTCACCGACACCGAGATTTTATCCTGCAAGGTGGTCAAGGGTGGTCATCCTAACCAATGCAAATCAGGGATTGTCACATGTGCAATACAATGCGCGGAGGGCGTCCAAATGAACTGATCCTTGTTTCTATTGAATCAGTTGGTGGAGGATGCCGCGACAGTTCAGGCCGGTAAGGGCTCATTTACATATAGATGGCTGCTGCTTTTGATTGCATTTGTGGCTTGGAAGGAGCCTGATGTGTATCAACGCATGGACGTTGCAGCTGCAAAAGAGCGGTGGGGTGCACGCTATCAGAACTTATGGTATGTATGGGAGCCAGAGCGACTCCGGGATTGCCAATTGCTATTCTGGCTCTATTGGGAGATGCTTTGCAATGCAGCGACAAAGGTACTGCGGATATCCGAAGCCACTGTGGCAAACTTTAAGCTGATCATGGAGTTTGCGGTTCAGCCGCATGCTATTTATGTGTAGGAAAGGCGTGACCCCAGTCAGTAGTGGTTGCTGACCCCTTACAAGGTAACGACAGAGGCACTAGATGCCATTGTGAATGATTGGCCACCGGAATGGCACGAACCTGTGGCGTTGGATGAGATTGAGGCTGGAGAGCCGGAGAAGGGTCCAGAGGATCACCAATCGGTGCAGGACCCGTACAGTCATCATGATGTTAATCAAGAGTCCATTAAAACACCGACGGATGATGACAGTGACCGCGCCTTGGAGGAGAACAGAACAAAAGGGTACCAGGATCCAGCGACAATCAATGGGCTTCCCCTATCGACATAAGCAAGCTTGGGCCGACAAATTAAATCAATCGGTGATGCGTCCACTGCAGCAACTCAGAAGATGACAAGAGCGACAGACGAAGGTTTCCATGCACTCACTGCTTGTATGGATTCATTGTGTGACATGGTTTCACGGAGGGCACCAGAAGAGGCAGTAGCACCACAAGTTAGCACAATCAACACCGAGCCACGGGTCCCGAATGTGGAGATTCCCCCGATTGCGATTGTGGCTGAAGATGAGGCTGCGAACACCTTGCTGCAGTAGTTGAAGAAGGTGTCTCTTAATGTTAATGCATTTCCAGCGGAAGAGTTGACCACTATGTAGGCAGCTACCAGCCGGGAGACGACAGACCGACTACGGGATATTAGTGTCCTGTGCGTACGATTGCAGGAGAGCGAGGCCGATGCGAAGCGTGAGATTGAATAATTAAATGGCAGGGCTGCTTCAGCATGAAGGGTTGTGGATGAGCTCGAGGAATATATTCGGAAGGAACGAGCTGAGAAGGCTCGCAAGATTGAAGAATTGACGAAAGAGCAGGACCGCCTCATCGCCGAGAAGGCCAGTATGTGGGATGACAGTGTATGATTCGACCGGGCCATCACGGAGGCCTATCAGCATGTGTCGGATCCCACTAACCAGGTGGATGTGCTCCAACGGGTGAAGCGACTAGGGGCTTCCCTTGTCCAGTTGAGGAAAGAGAATCAAGAGTTGAAGGCTTAAGTGAATCCTGGTACACCTCAAGTTGAAGTCGATGACAGAAAAAGGGCGATTGAGGAAGTTGCCACTCAAATGGAGGAGCTGGAAAAGGCCGCGACAAAGCTCACAGCTGATACTGTACAGTTCTGGAGCCAAATTGTCCAGGACGAGCAGGTTGACCAGTTGATCAAGTATCGGCAGGACGCTGAAGGACAGTTGGCGACACTAAAGGCAGCCATGTGCACGATGCCACCCATGGAACAGGTCGCCAAGTCTCAGGACTTAAAGGAATTGAAGCAACAAGTTACCAAGGCTGATGAGCGACAAAAGAAGCGTGCTACGCAGTTGGAGCAGTTTCAAGATGTTGGGGGACAGTTCATGACCAAGGCTGGTGATGCTCTTCAAGCAGTACAGAAGGGTCATCAACAGGTGATGACGAAGCTCACTACGCATCCAGCTGTAGAAGATGTGCTTGACAATCAGGTGGCGGCTACAAAATCCAAGGAAATGGTGACGACAGTCGCGCAGCCGTACGAGGATTTCAAAGTGAAGACCACAGAATACACCACGTCCAATTGACGTGGCTCGAGGGTGAGCCACAAAATTGTGTTGGGGGCCTCTTGGCAGGCGGTTTGGTAAGGAAGAATCGCAGCGTCTCTGATGCTGCGACATGTCAGAAGAGGTCGCGAAAGGTAGAAGAATAGACTATTTTATGTATTTTTTAGTCGATTGTACTGCAGAATGCGGGTTTTTGGGTCATTTGGACCGCGTCAGTTAGATTTTGGGTCATTTGTCCAAGAGTCGGTTAGGAAGTTGTTAGTAAGTGGACAAGCATTGTAAAGGTGAAATCCTATTTATAGTCAAAGAGTCATATGTGTTGAAAGAGGGTTTTTGAAGGAGCTGAGCTGAGCACGATCTCGGGATGTTGTTTATGCACATCTTTGAGTCTGTATGTGAGATCAAGTGATATTGCTGAGATTTGGTTTTGCAGAGATGTTGTATCAGGGTTTTTTCTGAAGTAATATGACATGACGGAACCGTTTGGTGAAATTCCCTGTGTACCTTTTATGTTAATGCATGTTGCGATGATTTCTTACTGCAGTTAATACTTTAATGTTATACTTGTCGCGATGAATGTTTCTGTTGAATAATGCTATGGATACGAATTATGTTAATCTTGAATGCATAGATTTGTTTTGAATGCTGCGATAATTAAGTTAAGTAAGTAGTGCCGCAATCATCCTCCTTCATTCGACGGAAACATGGTTCCGTCCACTCTCCCTTGATCGCCTCAGGTGAGACTTCATCTGCTTTGCAGGTGTTGCTGGACATGGTAAAACCTGTCTGGGCCGGTGCTCAGGGAGATCGCGGTGGGTTGGTGTTGGCAGTGATGGGAACCCCTGTCGACTGGGTTTGAGTCAACATATACATTGTTTTCTTTGGTTGGAAAATGCACTCGATACTGGAATCCTTAACTGGGTAAATGCTCTTGCATTCAACACAACAAAAACTTGTTTTGAAAATTTCTTGACTACATGGAACCCCCATCCCACCCACCTTCTCACCTTGCATTCCATTGAGAAGATCAACATGATCCTTTCACACCTGGAACATCCTCCATACTTGCAAATAACCAGTTTGAAGACCATTAAGACCTTGTAAATTGTTTTCAATGCCACACAAAATGAAAATAGGCTTATTTCCTTCAAAAAAGGATCAATCTTAAAATGTAATTGTGGATTCACTTGGAGCCACATGCTACATATTTTATTTCCATTGATGCAAATGGGAAAAAAAATTACATCCCTACTAGAAATTATGAAAGCTTAAACATCCACAACTTTGACATGCTCTCAAGATGGAGAGCTAATGTTCACTACCAACTTGTTCTCTTTCGACATGTTGTCCTCAGATAAATTTTAAAGTATGCATCAAAATAAAATAAAAGGTATGAAAGATACCACAACATGCTTTCTAGGATTTCACATGTTCCCCCTTCAAAAGAGGAAGTCTTTCTACCCATTAGGAAACTCCTCTCAGAAACAATTGCTGACATGGACATCGATGCACATGATACATGCCATGTGTTCCAAAAAAGTCCTCTCATAATTTGTATCCATTACACAACCGGCATCAATGCCGTAACTTCACCATTTTTCATAGCAAGATAACCACCGAGGCTTACCAGGGCTGTAAGAAGTAACCACTCCATTCTTCCACAACTTTAAACGATTAACAAGTAGCCAACCTGACACGGGGTTTCAAACATATAACAATGGTTAAAAGATTTTAAATCTAGTGTAATTGTAAGCACAGCTTATAAATGGAAGACAGACGAACTCAAACTCTTTCGTGGCTTACCTTCATGCATTAACACACCTGGAACAAAGCCGATCTCTTCACAATCAAACTCTGTAGTTTCATACAGTTATCAACACTCTGGTATGCAGGTGAGTAGTTTCACCATCAAATCCCAGTAAGGATTAAAACATTTTTACAAACCCTCGTAAAACAGTGAGCATGTCGGCCCCTTCGAACAACCTTGCAAATGAATCAGGCAACCGTTGAAAATGGTCTTTCAATGTGTAGTTAGGGTTTTACACAAAACCCCAAACTATCACATGAATAAACGCCAACAGGGACACCACTGTGCATACTACTATCGATCTCATTAAATTTCATTCATTAAACCTTGTCAACACGTATGCCAGCAATGCATTCCATCATAAATTAAAACTTTTTCCTAAGCCTATAGTCGAGATCTGGTGTTAGATCCAAACATTTCATGCATGGAATCCATAAACATAAAGCTTGGGACTATAGTTCTTCTCAAATCGATATGCTAGGGTTTTTAAATCACCACTTTATAATTTTATAAGCTATCGATATAAAATGAAACAATGTGTTATCTTTTATGTTATACAAAATAAAATAATGTGTTTTCATAACATCAATTAATTATGTTATCATATATATCATAAGATAGGATATCAATCCTTGCAAACACAAGTATAATAGGCGCCTACTCTAACTTGTAAAAGGAGTCAATGATGTATTATAAAACTGAATATAATTTATGAAAAGAAAATAGTAGAGAAATACATTATCGTATTTCAATGGTACGACTAGGGTATGATTCACCCTAAGTATTAAGCCAAAAATTACCTACGCATGCCGAAACATAGGATGTAACATAAAGAACTTAAGACAGAATAATGTACGCCATGTACAACTTCTTCCGACAACTCTTTATTCTTTAAACAGTATATTCTTACCTGCAGTGCTGTAAAGAATAGTATATGCGTTAGCTAGAGGATAGCTAAGTAAGCCTCGGGGTACCCATAGGACCCCTTCAACACAAAAGAAACAAACGGTTAGCATCATTGGTCAAAAACTATAACATTTTAAAAGATAAAATAAATGACAGTGTGCAATTTAAACTAGAAACAACGAAGTATTCAGACAAGGAAAATATTATGTCATTATTACTTAATGTTGCAAAGAAACAAGGAGTACGAAATGTTGTTTACAGTTAGAATTTTTATTCAAAACAGATGCATGCAATAAAAGGTAATTACAACAAATTTATGTAATCACAACATGTAGAAGATACAAGGCAACTAAAATGCTTACGGCGGTTTGGAGCATGTGTCGTTATAAGATTATAATCATTTATTGTTAAAATAATTAAGGAGCATTAATTATACTTCCGCATGACATATTTTAGCATTAACAGCTGCATAGAAAATTTTAAATTTTTGGTAAATTTTGGGGATGTTACAAGTAGTGAATGAATGCGCCCTCACAAACCCTTCCACACTTTGGATGCCCTCGAATCCTTGTGAAGAATGATGAATATGTCGTAACAATGAAGAATATTTGATAACCCTGAATGATCTATCCTTGGAATTGATTATGGTGGATATATTTCGCCACCAAACTCAATTGTTGGCTAAGGAATTCGACCTCAGCCCTAAACTGCTCTCAGAGCTCTCCAAACCGAATCTCAACAATGAATAATACCAATGAATATGTAGAAAAGTCTATTTGTCTTCTTTTATTCTCTTTTAATTGCATGCAACTCACTTTTTACATTCCCTTCTTTTATTCTTGCATGCAACTCACTTTTTGCATGCCTTCTTTTATTCTTGCATGCAAATCACTTTTTGCATGTCACATGCAATCTAACTTATGCATGCATGCAATTTTAGTGATGCATGCTGCATGCATTTTGACTTACGCACTACATGTTGTGCATGTCACTTTATACTACTTAATTGGTCAAAACAGGACATTACATGAGGCTTACCCTACTCTTGAATTTTCTCTACAACACAGTTAGGGATATCATGACTAGGGAGTTCTTAATCGTCTTCCTCTTCAATTAACAATATACGTCCAAATTCATCGTCATATTCAAAATATTCGACTAAGTTGATATTCTTGGGTGTATCTTGTGCATCATCATCATGGGAAAGATATTCAAGTTCTCCTTCTCCAGGCTCATCAGACCAATCAATTCCTTTAGGATCAAGTGATGTCTAGACCATGGGGGCTCTTCTATTTTCTTCAGTCATGGGCCTCTTTTATGGGTTCCAATAAGTCTTGGGACCATAGTGTAAGATGAAAAGTCTTATATGTTTGGTATTATTGAATATATGAATTGATGATGGTTTCATTTATAGAAGGCCAATTATATAAGGCCTAATAGGGAAAAGTCGTTGCTATTAATAAATAGACATGACATATAGTATTTATCAATTAAATAATAATTAATCTAGATTATTAAAATATATCTACTAATATGTAAATAGTAGTAATATACACCTAGGTATATTACAAGTCATACTGCCTTGAAAAGATTCATCCATGAATCTTGGATTCTTCTTAATTAACTCTGACATCAAAGAGGCTTCCAATCTTAATGACATACAAAACCTTCTTTATTATTACAGATAAAGGTACCACAATTTAGTAGTTCTTCAAAGATTCAGTTACATTTCCATTGATTATTATTTGATCATCGTAGTTGATGATATGCATCGATATGAAATTCTAAGTGATGAACACAACTTTCAAAATGTAGACAGATCGATCCATCCTAATTCGATTTTCTGCAGAACATTGTATTTCCATGGTGAAGTGTCATCATAAGACTTAATTGCAATAGTATCAGTAACTTTTTTAGTTGTTCACGATTCTTAAGACATTTGTTTTCATGGTTTGGATGTCGATAGGGAATTCTTATAACATTATTTTCCTTGATCATGTTAGTAATGTCTTGTTCTAACTTCCATGTATGATTTTATCCAATCTGACATCCTGAGTGGTGATCTGGACTGGATCTGTAAGTGTGCTTTTTTCCATAACTTGTACATTTATTCTTGACGATTTTGATGCATTGCTCTGAATTTTCACTAATTTGTCTTCTAACAGTTTGTTATCATTCTGAATCTTCTTAAACTTTTCTTCTTGTGACTCTCCGTCATTCTTGAACTTCTTAATTTGTTCCTTTAGGTCTTGATTATAACTCTTGAGGTGGCGATTTTCTTCTTATTTTTTCAACAATTTCCCTTCAATATCTTCATTAGATTGATCTGTTTTTCAAGTATTTTTTAACTTCCTTATTTTCGTAACTAGCATCTTATTATGGTTTCTGAGCCAGAATATTTCTTCTGTATTGCTTAATAATGTTTTATTGATCTTTGTGATCTCCAACTTATGCATGTTTTTAAGGTCGTCATTTTTCTCGTGGAGCTCTTTTATATGTTGCTGACTTCAACAGATCTATGATTCTTAGCATTCTAATTTTTCCTAGACTTGCACAATTTCTTTATCATTATCGTTAATTATTTTGTTCAAGCGTGCGTCACTTCTTCTTCTGCTTTACTGACATCAACATCCCTTTTGATATTTGGGATTTGGGATTTTTTGGGATGCTTTTCATTCCTTAATTCTTCAATCCGTGCATACAAATATTCCATGTGCTTTCCTTGGTCGTCATAAGCCCTGTCTTTGAGTTCCTTTTGAATTGTCCGCAAATCAATTATCATTTGTAATCTTTCATTTTCTTTTTGACGACACATTAATTCATCCTCTAATTTTTTTATTTGTGAATATGCATTGTACTCCATAATTTGTGATTTTGACTTCTTCTTCGACTTTGTCCTCTTTTCTTTGACAATAAATGTTCATGGACAAAGTCCTAATGTAAACCTTCATTTGAATTTGACTTTTGTCTTCTTTTCTCTTTTTGTATAAAATAATAATTGTAATTAATACAATTATCAAATAATATTAATTATTATTACAATAATAATAACTATTATAAAAATAATAAATTTATTATTATATAGTTCCTCAATGCTTCCACTTTGAATATATATATTTTTTCAATTTGTAAAAAAAAACCTTTCTCTTAAATAACTGATTTAACTTCAACACTCTTTAATTGGCATTTAATATAATCACTTTTTTTCATAAAGTCTTTTAAATAACTTGAAAAAACACTTTATGAACACTTCTTAAATCACTTTATATTTTCCTTGTATATACCTTATAAAAATCCTTTACAATTTTAATATACTAAATAAAACCATGTGTGGTTTCATAAATCCATGTATTGGTTTAATAAATATATTTTTCTTTTCTTTTCTTTCTTTCTATCCTTTTTTTGACTTTCCTGGGTTAAATATCCTTTTATTTTTACTTCTTTTTCGTTTTTCCTTTTTTGATTAAATCTTCTTTCCTCCTTTTTTTTGAACTTTCTTATTTTTCCTTTTTTATTAATTAGGGAATATTGACTGCTCGTTGTGGTCAAATAACTTTTCTTGGAGAAACTTCGAATTTAATGGCTACAAGCAAAATTGAGGCCAGAGACCTAAATTCAAAGAAACTTCAATAATTTTGGCCACAAGCCGGAATCAACACTCTGATACCCTGCGAGCGCAACAAGGGTGAAACGACACTCCTTCTGAGATTGCTCGAACCCTTGCCCATCCCTACACGGATTTGAACAGATATTTCTATGGATTTCATTGAAGGACTCCCTAAATCTAGAGGGAAGATAGTGATTTTGGTTGTGGTTGATCGCCTCTCCAAATATAGTCATTTTTGTGCCCTCGGCAATCCCTATACTGCCTCCTCAGTCGCATAGATTTTCCTAGACCAGATCTTCCGTCTTCATGGAATCCCTTCGTCCATTGTCTCAGATCGCGATGCAACTTTCACCAGTAATTTTTGGACATAACTATTTCGCCACACTGGCACCAAACTTAAGATGAATTCAAGGTGTCACCCACAAACAGATGGTCAAACTGAAGTTATCAACAAATGTTAGGAAACTTATCTTCGTTGCTTCACCTCCTAACAACAGCATCAGTGGGAAAAGTGGCTCCCTCTCGCTGAATGGTGGTACAATACCTCCTACCACTTTGCATCTAAAATGACTCCATATGAAGCAGTCTATGGTCAAGCACCGCCAGTGCTTCTTCCACACACCCCCAGTAGTTCACCAGTACAGGTAGTTGACACGGTTCTTCGAACCCGAGATCAGATTCTTCGCATTTTGCAGGACAATCTTCACATGGCAAGAAATCGAATGAAACAAGCCGATCAGCACCGTTCTGAGCGCACTTTTCAAGTAGGTGATATGGTTTTTCTTCATCTACAACCTTACAAGCAATCCTCCCTGAAACTCAAAAGACGTCATAAGCTGGCTCCAAAGTTCTATGGGTTATATAAGGTTCTTCAAAAGATTGGGTATGTTGCTTATAAATTGGAACTTCCTCCTTCTTCCTGCATTCATCCAGTATTTCATGTCTCTTGTCTAAAGAAAGTTCTTGGCGCACTCGTCAACTTCGCTCTCGATCCATCACAAAGGTATTAATTCAGTGGCACGGAATGCAACCAGAGGATGCTACATGGGAAACACTCCTTCAGATTCAACAACAATTTCCACATCTAAAGCTTTGAGGACAAAGATTTTTCTAAGGGAGAGGGTGAAGATTTTTGATAAAAAATCACAAAACCCTTTTATTGGACTTTTATCAAATGATTTGACTGTAAGTCTGATTTCTAACTTTTCTTAACTATAAATTTACATAATAAAATTTCTGATAGTTTAAGCATAAATACCATACAAAACTCTTGAACTGAAGATGAATGCAACACAGAAATTTAGGGCCAAGCCCAGGGAAAAACCTCACTAGAGGAAAACCCTTGAGAGATTATTTCTATTAAAGAAGAGCAAATTTGAAACTTCTTTTACAACTCAAAAAATTTCTTTGATTTCCATCTCAACAAAATTCAAAAATGCAATTGCAACTTATTTCTGCCTATGCTAACCTTTCTTAGAGTTCGTGCCAACAGAAAATAAATGCAAAAACTGCCCACACGTACCAGAAAAAACAGCAGTATGATTATTCTATAAATTTGTGCCACATAACTGACTGAAAGAGTACGACCTATCAAAATTAACAACAGCAAATTCTACCTCGGGAAATGTGTCAGAAGACAGGTACGAACTGGTACGTATTTTTGCAGAAATAATTCTTAAGTCTACCTTGGGAAATGTGCCCATTCTCAGCCTTGAAAACTGTGCCCACTTACTGTAGAAAATATTGTTGTACGGACTGTCTTGGGAACCGTGCAATCTATTTTTTTTCTTGGAAATTGTGCTCTTCCTTCACTCCAGAAATCTGATCTCTCTTCTCTCTTGATGTAACTTTCAATGAATGTTTTCTCTCTTCCCTAGATGTCTTTTTATATCTTTCCTCTTCCCAAAACCCTAACTAACTAATCTCAACTAACTCATCAATGGTTGAGGTAAATCATATCTTAAAGGTTCACATTAAATGCTCATTTAATCATACACTTTATTATTAAATGCTCACAAAACTTTTTGAGACCCACAACTTAACCTTTAAGTCTTTTAAAAAATATAAAGTCACTTTTATAATATAAAACATCTTAGGAAAGTAAAAAATGGTTCCTACCATGTAAACATTACAAAATCATGGTGGGACCTCCTGAGTTACATTTCTAACAGAGGGGATGTTAGCAACCCGTGTCAACCCTTCTCTTTATTTTGTTAGTATAATGTTCTTGGATGCATAGGAACCCGTGTCAACCCTTCTCTTTACTTTGTTAGTATATTGTTTTTGGACGCATATGCTTTGTAAGACATCCTATGAGCATATTGTATTATCCCACATTCATGGGGAGTAATAGTTGTTTAGCTTAGACTTATTATATAAGTATGTGTTGAGGCCAAGGAAGGCATCCACGAGTTATTTGTATTGAGCTTGCTCAAACGAAGTTTCCCCCTCGAAGTGGCATGCGATCAATAAATTCCTTTTGTGTTCTGCTATTTCTGATATCTCGTGCATTTTCATCATTTAACTGCTGAAGGTTCCTCCTCTCAGGGTCGTCGTCCACTACAACTTGTTATAAAAAACGCTTTCTTGATTAGGATGTAATGATTATGGTGCCAGCTGTATCGTTGATGCATTGTGGCCAAATTTTTCCACGAGATTTACAAATCCGTGGTTTTTGCAACATTTTTTTAAAATTTGACGTGAAAACCATGGTGGATTAACAACCCCCCTTAAAAATTAGTTCATGGTTTATCGTACAACAATGGACCCTCTCACATATAGGCATCATTATTTTCAAAATATCGAATTCTCATGCTCATAATAAGCTAAGCATTGAGAAAATTATCCACAAAGAAAACATCTTCAAATGTCATTTATATGCCTACTATTGCAAAGCTAATATGGATGGACAAAAGCATCTAAGAGTTTGTTAAAGTGGAGAGAAGCCAACAAATTTTGCACGAATATCAACCCACTTACAACATCATTCAAATGGTGTTTATATCAATTGAAACATCTATGAGTTTTTGTGCAATCATGATTAATTGTAGGGATGACAACTCTACTTTCTCCTTCGTTAACAGAAGCTACAACATTTTTTGACGAATTCAAACATGGCATTGTGTTACTAGCACAGAGGAAGGTGATGAGGATGAGGCATATCAAAATTATCATGTGGGCTCAATAGAGCCCAAGTGCAAGTGCAACGTTTGTTTGAAATCATGCAAAGGAATACTAGTATATTGTTGTATGCCCAGATGCCCTAATGTTCCAATTTTAATTCCCATTGGTAGAGGGTGGATCCAATTGTAATCCAGTTGGAGACAATTCATACACTATAATTGATGTTAATTTTGATTTTCATCTAACAAACATTAATACATCAACAAACGTCAACTAGAATGGTAGACATAGCATATTTTTGTTAGATGTCTACTTCCGATTTGGCATGGGTTACACTGACTAAAGATAATTGGATATGCATTGTTATGGTGGAAATTGGATATAATAGTGACGTGAAAACCTTTAAGAAAACTCAAGGCAATGCAACATTAATTATACCACAATGTTGCAAAAAATTGCCATCCAACAAGGACCAAGTGAAAATAAGAGAACATCGTAGTTATTAAGTTGTCAGGTGTTTACATCCAAAAATAATCAAACTTGTTCAATTTTTCAACTTTGGATGATGAAACTCTAAAAACAAATCCATGTTTGCTTAAGCAAACAAACTCGAATGCCATAAGGAAAATGAAGCATACAAACTTGTGCCACTTTGAAAACTTGTTTATTGGGTTGGAAATAACAGTAAAATTTGAATGTAAGGCAAGTCATGGTATACCACAATTTGACTCCATTTTGTTGGAATTCCCCATGCAATTGAATCATGTCAATGGAATGTAGCTAGAGTGTATAACGATAAGCAAACAATTATCTTACAAAGTGAAAGTGTTGGTGATGCAAATATTTAATGTTGGGAAGGAGATGAAGTCCTTGATGGTTTGAATGTAAATCATTAGGAAAAAATCTAGGTCAATGTTGGGAAGGATATGATAATGAAACTTACAATTATCTTACAAAGTGAAAGTGTTGATGATGCAAATATTTAATGTTGGGAAGGAGATGAAGTCCTTGATGGTTTGAATGTAAATCATTAGGAAAAAATCTAGGTCAATGTTGGGAAGGATATGATAATGAAACTTACATAAATTTGATTGTAGTCGGAGTAAAAAAGTTGCAAAAATAAAGGTGGTCACGCACTTTTTCTTTTACAAATCACACATGTATCTACCAAGGTCATTGAGTTTTTTTTCTCTACATTTTTTACATGCATGTAACAAATGCATGCTCTTCAAAATTAAGTTTTTATATTTTAAGAGCATGTATCTAACTAGTTGACTTTTATGTACCTTCACTTTCTTGAAGAGTTTTATTATATTCAAAGTATGTATCTAACTATTTGACTTCCATGTATCTTCACTTTCTTGAATAGAGTCAAAATTCAATTGCAATGTGTTCTTTTTATAAAAAAATCAATATATGATGTAGATGAGTACTAATTTTTTTGTTATTTCCATGTAAGTTTATTAGTTTGACATGATTTCCTCTTAATCCATAACATAAGGACTAATAAGTTTATTTGCTCCATATTACCTTGACAAATGTAGTTTATATAGTGAAATTTATAGCATGTAAATTTCTAGCACTCATCTCTTACATTTTATTTGCTCCATATTTCCTTGTCCAATGTAGTTTATATAGTGAAATTTATAGCATGTAAATTTCTAGCATTCATTTTTTACATATTTACATGTATACATTTCACATTTTCCATTGGCAAAATACCATAACAATGGCTTCTCTCAGGTCATTATTTCTTTCACACTTAATACCTTTCGATATTCTCCTTCCCTTGTCTAGTATATGCTAATATAAATTAGTTTCAAGACACTAATTTAATTAGGGTTAATTAAAATGGGTGTGTCCGAGAAGTTTTGTGAATTGTCAAAGTTGTTATAGCATTTCAAAAAGGACATACTTGTGTGGCTACCAAACATACCATGTGCAACTAAAGGAACACCCTCCCTTCATCCACCAAATCCATAAAAATCCCACGGGTGAAGATGCCTCGTAGTGCAAATCCATGGCTAGTGTTGTACAATACCAAATCTGAAATACGTTTTTTTGTCTTACCAATTTTTCGCATGAACCAATAAGCATTCCTCTTGCATTTCCTTTTCCTTCATACATCAAGAAGAAAAACAAAAAAATAGCTTCTTGCCATGGATTTGAGTTAAGCTTGTTCTTTGGTGAAAAAAAATTCCTATATTTTTTTTTCCAATTTTCTCACAAGAATTCCCCTTAAGCTTCCCCTATGACATATGATAAGGATCATTAGGGTCGAAAGCATTGTGGTAGGGAGGGCGACAATCCAAATACATACAATGCGGTACTAATCAATCCAATTATTTCCAATCTTCTCACAAGAATTCCCCATAAGCTTCCCCCCATGACATATGATAAGGATCATTAGTGTCCAAAGCATTGTGGTAGGGGGCGTGACCATCCAAATACATACAATGTGGTACTAATGAATTCGACTCAATCTACCTTTGGGCTTGGGGATTAAATTCCATAGTTCCCTGATGTTCTTGAGACATGTTGGGTTATTCAAATGCTAAACATTGAACCTATAGGTTTTGTTATTAGCTAAGTTGCACTTAGGTGATTTCGAGTGAACCTGTGAAGATAGAACAAGTCTACTTGTTCATAATCAGAAGACCAGAAATCCTAGCAGGCCACCTTGGCCCATTTTTTTTAATAAAATCACATGGCCATGGCCTGCAGGGAAATTGTAAAAAATGTCATAGCATGATGATTTTGTAAAGAACTCGGCTTTCCTAAGACAGTTAACAATCCAACTAGCCCAGAGTATTCTTTCCCTTGTCAATTATATGTTGTTGAATAAATGACATATAATTTTCGAGTTTTTCACTCACACCTCCGTTGGGGTGGTCGGCATGATTTCTTGATCTTAGGAGGTTATTAGAGTTCAGGTGTCAAAGTATATAACCATGCTAGATATTAAAATTGAGTCGTATGGACATATGCTAGGTCCCCCTAAGTTTTTTTTAAATTCCGAAGAAAATATTTTTTTTCGTAAACTTAGGCCATTTTTTAATGGTTTAAATGGAAAAATTCAAATTGTAATAAAAGGGTGGTCTGGAGGCGGAATTTAGCATGCGGATGCTCATTTTGATGCTCAGAGCGTCCTCTTTACCCTAGTACCCACTTTCTCCATGTTCTGGGTGACTACTTCGTCTCTGGAAGCATTTTTCCTTAAAGATGCTACAATTTGGCATATTAATGCTAAAAAAACCCAAATTGCACAAAAGCAAAAAAAACAAATATTAAAAAATAAGTCAAAAGGCATGTGCCAAATGACTTGGCATGTCATGTCAAAGGAGGAGCGATCTTATTCATTAGCTAAGGCGTCACTTTTCATTTTATTTGGAAGTCAAAACATTGAATATATTATTTCGGGATGCGTCGTCCTCCTCTTCACGTGAGTGCGTAGTGGGATGGGCGAATGAAGAGATGTGGCACCATTTAATTGGGTTGGAGGGGAGTGTAGGTAAGGGCGCATCTCCTTATGGAGATGTGGCGCCTCCTTATGGAGTTAATGGCCCTCACATCCCACGTTCCTCCCATCAAGCTAAAGCTCACACCAAGTCAAGGAATGGCGCCTACCTCTTTGAGAGGTGGCACCATCGTAACACAAGAAGATCAATCGCATCTCCCATATCTCTCATGTGATGCGCACTCTCTTCTCCTTGAGCTAGTGCGCCCTACCTTCTCCCACTTGCTATATAAACGAGCTCCTCTTCTCCATTCAAGCTAGTTAGAGACAAGGAGAAGCGCTTGCCCATTGTAATGCTGTATTGTTTCATTTGACCAATAAAGAGAAGCTTTGGAGGCTAAGTGTGTGGCGCCATTGTGTTGGATGAACATTGTCATGGTTTTATGCTGAGGTAACTTGTGAATTTTTTACATTTCTTGTGTATGTATCTTGTGAATCTGATCTTGATAGGGTTGTTATCAGCTGATAGAAAAGAGATAGTTAGTAAGCTTACTTTCTATTTATTCTTAGATATATGTGATTAGAAATCTATATTTTACATGCTCATAAGTTTATATGCATGTTCATTTGTTCTCTTTTATATATACTATCGGATCTCATGAGTATGTGTTCAAGTGTATGATTAGATTGCAGGTAACATAAGCTTGGAAGAAGGAATGATCTAGCTTGCTTCTTCTCGTCTCCAAGTACCCTTTAGACATAGTTCTTCGACATTCCACCAAGAAGCCTCTTGGTTAATCTTTTCGGCAACAAGCAAAACTTCTCCTCTCTTCCTCCTTCAAATTTCAAAGAACTTTTTTTTTCAATTTTTTTAAGCAAGCATTCAAATCTATAGCTTAGATCTATATCATAAGTAGATTTGATGTGAATTTCTAGATCTAAATCTTCAAGAAAAAGTTTCATTTCACAAGTTAGATCTAGTATTGAGTAGTTTTCCTTCTTGCAAGTCATTCTATTGAAAAATTTTAAAGGCTTGAAGTAGAAGTTAATTTGTGCTTTCAAAAGTTTATTTGGCAAAGGTTAAAAGTGCTTCATTGGCTACCCTCAAAAGCAAGCCAAGATCTTCAAAATGACTTGCCTTTTTGAGTCATTTGAGTCTTTTTTTGCAAGTAGATTAGCTTAGATTTTTCCATAATTTTTTGTAGTTTCCCAAAACACTTTTAAAAGTGATTTTGAGCATTTTCTAACACTAATTTGTTCGTTGTCTTGAATTTGATTTTTAGTAGGTTTTTGGACTTTAGTGGCAAAAAATCGAGTTTGAGGCCAAACCAAAACTTCTCGGAGCTTCCTAATTTCATTGGGCAATTTACACTTATATTTTTGTAAGCTTTTGGATCTGGATCTGTAAAGATCCAAAGCATTTCTTTCTTCCAAGCTCATTGTAAATCATAAATAAAAAGAAGAGCAAATGGGCTACCCAGCACCCACAACCCATCCCCCCTAGGGGGATTCGCAAAATTTTCGTGAAGTGATTTTTTCTAACATATTTTATTTCTTATTTAAATAAAACCAATCTAGTACTAAAATTTAATGTTTGAAGTGTTTGATCCAAATATCGGCCTTCAAACTCACTCAGGACATAGGAACACTCAATTTCTATTTTTTGCAGGCAATATACTTTTACATATCAAGTAGATTTCATTATTTAAAGTATTTTTGCCAAGAAATCAATACTAACCCACCTTGCTCTACCGAAGTAACAAAAGAGAAAAGATATTCTTGGTGTAGTAATTAGTTCAAACATTTACTTGCAGCCTTTACTTTTGGTAAACGAACTTGCCATTGCTTTCCCGAAGTATGCTCTCGCCGTCACATAAAGGGCTTTGCCTGAGTACATGATCGGATGATCAGAAAAGAGACTCCTTGCCTATAGTAATTAGTATAACAATTTATTTCAGTGATTTATCTTTTCTACAATCAAACAGAATAAACATTTAGTTCCAACTCGAGGTATGCTCTTTCCCCTTGCGGGCATTTGCCTGGGCCTATGGGAAATCAGAAAGAGTTCTAACTACTCTTCAATTCTTCACATCTAAATAAACAACTCATACTAATAAAATTAACTACCCTGAACATAGTGGAAATCCGACACTTTCTAATTGAAACTTGTGTGGGGAAATTTCTCAGAGGAAGTGGGAACAACTAGGAGGCGACCTCAAGGCATAGTTAGACTACACCCTAGTTGGTGTAGTTGAACATCGCCTTAGAGACTCCATTCCAGCCCACACGTTCTCATGAGGAGCCACCAATTTTAATTTCCGGGCATGCCTCCCTATACCTCACGGTATCTCGGAGTTCCCCTTTTTTCCCTAACAATCTCGAACCATTAATAATTTAAAATTGACCAAGAAGCACTCGCAAAACATTTACAATACAACAGCACGCTATTTTGACTCCATTATTGGCACTGATCTTGTTTACATTTATTTCAATCTTTTCAGATCTCATGTGTTAAATGATGAATTTATGTTGTTGATTTGAAGTTATTTTGCAAGTGAATATTGTTTTCAATCAATCTATTACAAAACTCCTAAACAACTTACCCAATCACAAACCTAAAGCTTAATCGGCCTTAGTAACTCATAGGAACTACCCCCCTTGGTTTTCATTAGGAGTTACGTCTAAACGGAGGAGTTGAGTGTTGAGTGACAATATCTCAACTCGAAACTTGCCCCCAAGGAATGCACCTAAGCAGCTTGAAGATTTCTGCGTAACCCTCGAGTGCGTGTTTAGACGACAACAGGTTTCTTTAGTGAGAGATGGCAAATCTAGCTCCCATGTAATGAAAAATACAGTGGGTTAGTGCTCATATAGGGTTTTGTCTCCCACAAGCATAATGTGATTAGCAGTTGGAGTGACATGCTATGTTAAGCATTGAATAGAACTAAATCAAGGGAGCCCTTCTTTATGCATTCGACCCTCTTTTCCCAACTAGAATTAGTTATGGTGGTTCAACTCCCTATCATGACCCAATGGTCATTGTCAACTTTCTTAAGTGGTTGTCATTGAGGAGCATGGTTTGGGGTCGATGTCATCTTGATGAGTGTCTTCGATGTCAACCAATGTTCTCACATCTATGGAAACTCATGTCGACCTGGTTGGAATCAACTTAAACAACATTGGCATGCTCCTTACTCATCTGAAAATTCATTATCGATGAATCCTCCATTATTGTGACTAGAGTCAATGGTCTGTTGTCGATGTACCATTCGTCGATGACCCTAACGTCGACTAATCATCATCAACCCTCCTTTCCACAAACCTCCAACTCATCAGTTTACCTTTGGCTTTGCTTAACCCAACTTGGACCAATCCTTCCACCTTGGTGTTAGTTTTTGTAGCTTGAACAAATACTTCTACATTGGCGATATGTCTAACATGTAGAAGTCATCTGAAAGATACTCTCTAGACATCAACTTTATTTTATAAAGTCCTTTTACTGAGCCCATGGTATTTGCTTATTGTAAAGTTATAAAAGGAGATCTAAGGAGTGGCATTCAACAAAATCCTCCAGATCTAGGGTTCTCTTGCTTTTGAGAAAGGGGTTGTTTTCAAGAGAAGCAAGAGAGGGATCTTGGGAGATAAAATAAGCCTTGAGATTGTGAGAATCTCAAGCAGAAAGTATTGGGTTAGTGATTAACCCAAGGTGGGAGGTGTTTTATTATTCTAAGAGAGAGATTGTAGCAAGATAATCTTCAACATAGGATAAAAAACGGGTCGAACATATCAAAGAAGGCAAAGCTAGGTCGTACAGATTTGAGGGAGGACTATTCGTACAGTATGTATGGATCTATCCTTACAGTACGGACGGTATGGAATTTTGTACAATACGAATTCCGTATAGATCGTAGGGAGCTGCGGGATAATATGGAACAATTTCGTACAAAATTGTACAGATCCGCACAACGTCTTTGCACAGCCATATGGTATGTTAGACTGTTGCCAGGATCACTGAGGAAGATAAGGCAGGGGTTTTCAGTGGATTGGAAGGGTGTTGATGCTCTTCATCAGTTGATTTCCAGAGCTAAGTTAAACTAAACTTGATGCTGTAATTTCTGAGTAAATCTCTCTTGTAGTAAAAGAATAATAAAGAAACACTTTGATAGTTTTTCCCCAAGTTGGGGTTTTCCAAGGTAAATTAATTGTGTCAAATCTGATAATTTTATGTGTATATTTTCGCTGCATATGAGTTAGAATTACAGTGTGTTTACAATTATTATTTCAGCATTTTATGATTGTTGGGGATAAAAATAATTGAATGTGTAAATCATATGTGGAATTAGAGGAAAAACTAACATGGTATCAGAACAATAAACAGTAAACTTTGAGTTACAGAAGATTGATTTGGGGAACAGGTGTAATATGTTGTAAGTGCATATTTCTTCTTCATCAAGGAGAGAGTGATGTTGGTAATAGTTGATCAGTTGGACAGAGATGGCCACTGGTCTCAGGTTTGAGGATCATTTGGATGGGTCATCTAACTATAGTACCTACAGGGAAAGGATAGCATTAGTGCTAGAGGAGAACGAGATATGGGAGTTTGTGGATAAAACTCTCACGCCTCCTACTAATGCTACTCTTCTGGCCTCCTATCAAAAGAAGGATGTGAAAGCCAAAATGATCGTTTTGGATGGGTTTAAGGATTGTGTGGTTCCTCACCTGTCTGGAAAGAAGACCAACAGGGAGATGTGGGAGGCTCTGACAAAGTTGTATCGGAGTGACAACCGCAACAGGAAAATGGTGTTGAGGAAAAAGCTCAAGAGCACCATGATGTCCAAGATTGATACAATGACTTCCTACCTTACCAGGATATCACAGGTTCATGATGAGTTAGTTGTAGTTGGGGAGACAGTGCCAGACTCAGAACTGGTAAGGACAACTTTGAATGGATTTTCAGAGTAGTGGACTACCTTCGTTAAGGGATTTGTGTCACAGGAACATCTTCCTAACTGGGAGAGGCTATGGAATGACTTCATCTAGGAAGAGACTCGGGAGGAGGCTCTACATAGCAGGCAACTAAAGGGTGATGATGAGGAGGAGAACATTACTCTAGCAAGTAATGCAAGGAATAGCAAGTGATCTACCGAGTTGAGTACTGAAGGGGAGGAGTCCTCTCGTGATGGGAAGAAGGACATGGGAAAAGTCAAGTGCTTTGCATGTCACAAGATTGGTCATTATGTGAGTCAATGCCCAAGCAGAAAGAAAAGCAAAGAGAAGACACAAGTTGCAGCATCAACAGAGATTGATGAGTTTACAACCAAGTTTAAGAATCAATTTTCATTGGTCTCTTGTCTTTCTAGCACTGGTGTTAAAGGTGTCTGGCTTGAGGATAGTGATGCATGAGTTGTGGACAATGGTGCATCTAGCCATATGACGCGGGTGAGGGATGTGTTCCTTAATGTTTAAGAGACAAACTCACACCACCATGTGGCTTGTGGGGTCAACACCATACATGTAGTAAAGGGGGTTGGAACAGTGTTATTCCAGCTAGTCAGGAGGATCTCTGGAGGTGGCAAGAGTGATGTATGTTCCATAGTTGAAGATGAACTTGCTCTCAGTCCCAACTCTAGAGGACAAGGGGTATGGGGTTGGGTTCCAGGATGGACAGGTACTCATACGGTCAGAGGGAGCTACCCAAGATGCAATAGTGATGCTTGGTGTCAGACAAGGTAAGTTGCACAGGTTGTTGGGTCAGCCTGTATGTGGGTCCAAGGGGATCTTGGATCGAGGATTGATGTCAGTGGCAAAGAGTAAGCAAGAGGCTCTGAAGATTGAGTTGATACGAAGGACTCAGTCTTCTAACCCGGAAATTGGTATGAGCTAACATTGATGGATGCTCAGGAGCAGGTGGAGATTCCTAGGAGCATGGTCAAGAGGAACAAATCTTCACAGCAGATTCCAGAGCAGGTTCCAGGGAAGTCTTCTAGTTCAGGGGGAGCAGCTACAACAGCGAATGATGTGGTGGGATTGGAGATAGATCCAGGTGGAGGTTTTTCTAGAAGTACCTTCCTTGCTAAGAGGGAGTGTTAGTTTTTTTAGCTTAGACAGGTACTTCTACATTAGCAATGTGTCTAGCATGTAGAAGTCATCTAAAAGATACTCTCTAGACATTAACTTTATTTTATAAAGTCCTTTTATTGATCCCATGGTATCATAGGGCATATGGTATTTTCTTATTGTAAAGTTGTAGAAGGAGATCTAAGGAGAGGCATTCGACACAATCCTCCATATCTAGAGTGTTCTTGCTTTTGAGAAATGGGTTATTCTCAAGAGAATCAAGAGAGAGATCTTGGGAGATGAAAGAAGCCTTGAAATTATGAGAATCTCAAGTAGGAAGTCTTGGGTTAGTGATTAACCCAAGCTAGGAGGTGTTTTATTATTCTAAGAGAGAGAAAGTGTAGCAAGATCATCTTCAACAGGGGGCAGAAAACAGGCTGAACAGATCGAAGAAGGTAGAGCTGGGTCATACATATCTAAAAGAGGATTGTTCATACAGTCCGTACAGATATGTCCGTACAGTACGGACAATACGAAATTCCGTACAGTACGGATCCTATACAGATTGTAGGGAGCTGCAGGATCATACAGAACAATTCCGTACATAATTGTACAGATCCGTACGGCGATCGTAAAGGGTCGTACAGTCGTACGACCTGTTAGATTGCTACAAGGATCGCTGAGGAAGATAAGGCAAGGGTTTTCAGTGGATTGGAAGGGTGTTGATGCTCTTCATCAGTTGATTTCCAGAGCTAATTTAAGCTAAACTTGCTGCTGTAATTTCTGAGTAAATCTCTCTTATAGTACAAGAATAATAAAGAAACACTTTGCTGGTTTTTCCCCAAGATGGGGTTTTCCGGGGTAAATTACTTGTGTCAAATCTGATAATGTGTATATTTCCGCTGCATATGAGTTAGAATTACAGTGTGTTTACAATTATCATTTCAGCAATTTATTTGTTGGGGATAAAAATAATTGAATGTGTAAATCAGTTCTAGAATTAGAGAAAAAACTAACACTTGGGACTTGGGAAACTCCCAAGGTCAGTGCAGCAATACTTATTGACAAATCATAGAAGATTCCACTAGAAGCTTCTCATGAGACCCTAACTTAGCCAACTAGAACCAATCCTTCCACCTTGGGACTTAGTCTTTTCCCAAGTTCGGTGCAGCAATACTTGTTGACAGGCCATAGAGGGTTCCACTAGAAGATTCCCATGAGATCTTAATTTGGCCAACTTGGACCAATCCTTCCACCTTGGCACTTAGCCATTTTCCCAAGGTTGGTTCAGCAATACTTGTTCACTGATCATAGAAGGTTCCACTAGAGGCATCTCATGAGATCCTAACCTAAATTGAGCAGCTTTTTTATTTGCGAGCACAATTTATTTAAGCAAAGTGCACCACTCATCATTATAAGGCATCCCTAAAAGTTAACAGCCCTCTGTTTTCAGTCTCTTTGACAGCAAAATGAGATTAGAATATAACTTATGGAAGATCAAACTGAACATGGATGAACTGCTTCATCACCTGAATAAGAAAATTTATTGTCCTCAGTAACAGAGGGTACAGTTCTCAAAATGGTCTACTGTCCTATATAAACATACATGCATGGGTACAAAGAATTAATAAGATCATGGGATGCAATAAACAATCACTATCTCTAGCCCAAAACCTTAGTTATAACTTATGACCACTAAAGATGTTACTTTGCTGGAGTAGGTGATTTGACTTGTAGAAGCTCCACATTCAGTTCAAAGGTTCCATCAGGCTGCAATCAAACAAATGCATCTAAGTTCAAGTACAAAGAGAATGTTGGCACATTTATAGTTTCAACCACTGGAGTTTGAGCTCGTCTTACCGGAATTTCATTCATGCCCTTCTTACCATAGCCCACTTCAGGTGGCACAATTACAGTCCGCTGCAAGGTAGCAAGGTATGAAAAAAGGGATAAGCTATCTAGTGTTAAAGATAAATAATGTAAGTTAAGAAATCTTCTAAAGTTGCTATCGAACATCTCTGAATTGAAAGACAGGTTTAACATAGCATCTGCAATGTTTCAAATGCATATGACTTATCATTATTCATTGCATGCAAAAGGTATAACCTGCGCTCCTAATCGCATGCCCTCAGTTATTGAATATAAAGCTGGTGGTGGCTTTGGTGCTGCTTGAGCAGAGAAAAGACCATTTGGATTGTCTACAAATTCGCGTTTTCGTTCCCTGCCCGGTGGTGCTCCAACAATAAACTCATATGGCTGGAGAATACACAGAAACAGCTAAGAATAATATTGATGACAGTATAACTGTTCCAAATGAAAAGAAAATGCATTGTACTAAAGCATAGAAGCTTTAAGTTGCACAAGGGGCAACCAAACAACTGACAACAAAAAAGCTTATAAAAGACCTGATTAATACCTTTACTAGTTATATGATGACAGTTGATATGTTGCAGTTTCCAATGGCAGAAAGAAAGGATAAATTTATTATAAATGTTCTCATCTCTGCTGATGTAGATATCTATTAGACCAATAAACCACTGCCTATGAAACCACAGGCTAAAGTGTGAAGATATCTTGTAGCTAGGAGGTGATTAGCATGAAACTTAAATTATAATTTTGGAACCACACCTATTTTGTTTCTGAGAGAATGAAATGAAAACACTAATTGTCATTCCTGATCCTGCACTTAAAGCTGACCTGAGCAATCACCCGATTTCCAGCCAGAATTTTGGATTCACGACTCGAGACAACAGTAAGACCTCGGTATACACAATCAAAGTGAACCTGTAAAGAAAAAAAATGGTGTTAAATCATATGTTTCCAACAAGTGGATCAGTAACATGTGGATCACAGACTCACAAAGAGACCCATCGATCTTAAAACAATAATATACCAAGAAACATGCCTAACTAAAAAGGCATTAACAACAACTGATATCTTTATTAAGGGTGGTGTCTCTGCTTTATCAGAAAATTGGAATTTGGGGAAAGGACGTAAAGGAAAAAAGGGCAATAGCAGTACAGCATCCAAGACACACCAACACAGTTGACCCTTTTCTGGCTTCAGGCCCATTCCCTTCAACCAGATCGTAGTACTTAATCCCATCACCTGCTTGTATACGTCAAATAAACATCTGTATTAGCAGAACAGGAAGCTAGGATAGTCATTGGAATCATCTGAACAATACTCGCTATCATGAGGTTGATCTTGAGTAACAGGTATCATAAAAAATAATTACCATTATAAACTGAAACTTAATCAAACATTTTCAATTCTCTTATTCAAAGGTTCAGAAATCATCACAGTAATGTTTCAATGTAGTAATCAATACATAAAAAAAACATGAATTGTCTTTGATTAAGTTGAAATGAGCCTCAAAATTTATTCTTTGCAAAGCAGCACTGGAAATTCACAGATAGAACTATTCATGACTATTTTGCAATATCGAAAATTTATTAAACCCTTCCCATTTAATTCATGAAGATATGTGTACTTAAAAAATGTGCTTGTTCTAGGAGAAATGAAAATGAAAAACCATGTAGAGTCTTGCAGATTCCTGAATTGGCGAAAATAATTAAGTCTAAACTTATTGTATTAGTATATCAGGGAACAGCTTTTGGTGTACATAGTACAAGGTAATTAAATACTTTGCAGTTGTGTTTGCTATAAGATATCAGTTTAGTTAGCTCAGTTGTACGGTTTACCACCTCCATCTCCAGGTACTTGAGTTATTCTTGTCCACCCATGCTGCACTGCCCCTGCTGCATATCTACAAGTCATCATATATATTGAAAAATGCATCTTATATTACATCACTGCATAAAAAGATACATTGAATGATACACATGCGCATATCAATGGTGTGGGAAATAACTATAAACTTTAAAGACATCTCCATCAAATGTGTACAAGGAGGAATGTAGAATGTGCATTCTTCATACTACAAAGTGGAGTTGCTAGCTGGGTTGACCCCATCAAAGATTGAAGCTAAAACTTCAGATTTTGGGAAAGGACCTTGCTCCCCGACAACGGTGCCAAAATGTCCCCACAAAAACTAACACCCAATTACCAGCTAAGTTGGACTTAGTTGGACTTTCAAGTGAGCGGGCAAAGTTGAACATGTTACATGTTCATTTTCGGTGTTTTTGAAGTCCATCGGGCCTTTATAAGGGCCAATTTTTTTAATTTTTCTTCACATGTCCATGCCCTGCGGGGTTTGTAATAAAATGTGCTAGCATGGTATTTTATGTAAAGGACTTGGCTTCCTAGGACTTGTCAATCAACTCAGGTATTCCAAGGAGTTTTTTCACTTATTAATTATGTCTTGCATTTTTGCATAACATAATTTTTGAGTTTTTCTCCTGCTCCTTCAAAGCTGGAATGCCTAGTGAGGTGGATAGGCCTTAGGGGGTTATTAAAGTCTATGAGTCAATGTATATAAACATGCTAGGCATTAATTTTGAGTCGTATGGACATGTGCTAGGTCCCCATAGGTTTGTTTTTTAATTTCGAGAAAAAAAAAAGTATTTTTCCGTAAAAACAAGCCATTTTTTAATGGTTTGGTTAAAAAAAATGAAAATCATGTAAAAGTGTGGTCTAGGGGCCTTTTTTTCCATGGGGGTGCTCATTTTCAAGCTCAGAGCACCCACCATACCCCAAAACCCACTTTCCTAAGTAGTTGGGTCATTTATTTTTCACTTATAGCCAAAAAACCAAAAAAAGTGAAAAAAATGCAAAAAAGTGAAAAATTATGAAAAATCAAAATCCAAAATTAATGGGATTTGAGGTTAGTTTTGGATCAGCTATCATTGGGGGCAAGTAAGAGAGAGTTTTGGAAAGATTTTGGGCAGCTACATCAGTGGAAACACTTCCCCACTTGAGGGGGGCACATTTCCCCATGAGGGGGGTGCATTTCCCAAGAGAGGAGGCCCATACATCAAGGATATTGCAGCTGATTTTAAGGCACTACTTGGGCTGTATTTTGGGCAGTCCAAATAGAGGAGGCAGCCCCTTTCATGCCTTCACTCATGGCACCACTCACTCCTCAATTTCGCCCTCCTCTACTCAAACTAGTGCGCCCTCCTCTCCCTCATTCTCTATAAAATGAAGGCTTCCCACTCCATTTTGCTTTAGTTGGAGTGTGGAGCAGACCTTGTTGTACTTGTTATTATCTTTCATTTTGAATAAAGAAGACTTTGGAGGTCACTTTGTGCATTGCCTTTGATGAGTGGATGAACCATCTTGATCTAATGAAGGTAATATGTACGTAAGCTTTGTTTTGCATAGGTGTTAAGTGTACTCATTGGAAGGATTCGTAACAATTCATGAGATAAGTTAATCCAATTTGTTTATTGTTTTAGCTTTTTGATATATGTTTGTTAAGAGATCATGTTTGCATGCTTTCATTTGTTTATGAGTATGTGACACTGATTTCTTCCATATGTATGTCTACACTTGATCCTTAGTTGCAAAGTTTGTGATGTGCAGGTCATCTTAGTTGGAGAGGTGAAGATCTTGTTTGTTTCTCTCCCTTTCTAACATTTGTTTTGCAGATGCAGTCCCTCGGTATTCCACAAAGCTAAGCTCTGAAGCTTTTGGTTTCATATCAAGTTTTCTCCCTCTCTCTCTCTCTCTCACTACTCTTTCTAATTTTTTGTTACCAGTTACTTTTTAAAAGAGTAATAGTTGGTTTACATGCTGATTATATATTCCTAAGTAGATCTGCATATTACTCTTAAAAAATTTGATCTATTTCATTTACAAAAGTTTATCATTCATAGATTAGATTTTGTCTTTTGCTAAAGCATTTTACTTTAAGTTATCAAAAGAAAAAGTCATTCATTTTAAAGCTTGAAGTAGAATGCTTAGCTCTGAATTTTAAAAGATTATCTTTCAAGATTAAAAGTGCATCTATTGGCTGCTTTAAACAAGCAAGCCAAGATACCAAGGACTTGCTTTCCTTGGTTATTTTTGTCATTTTATCATAGATTAACTTAGCTATTTTTTCTAGTAATTTTTATAGTGACCCAAACTCACTTTCTAAGTGTTTTTGGGCAAATCTTACTGACATTAGCTCGATGTTTTGCAGCACTTTATGAACAGATAGGAGGAGACTACCCAAATTTTGGTAGATCGGGCCATCCGGAGCATCCAGAACCATACCTTTTTCATCCGAAAACTCTTTCCATCTGTATTTATAAGCCTTTGAGTCAATTTTGCATGATTGGGGCACTTCTTTCCACATTGTAAACAAATATTAAACGAGAGCAAGTGGGCTACCCAGTGCCCACACCCCATCCCCCCAGGGGGGAAACTGTGTCGACTCAAATTTTCGTGGTTTGCATTTTTAGCTTAGATTTCCTTTTTTCAGCACTTAATAAAATTTAAAATTAACCTTGTTGGTCTGTTCCATTGGCGGGCCACAAGTTCACTCAGGACCTTGTTTTTATCATTTTTTTTACAATTTCCAATTTCTTTTACTTTCAAAACAAACCCCTTGCTTTCTCGAAGTACGGTTTCAGGATAAGGGCTTGCCCGAGTACTGGCCTGAAAAGAGACTCTTGGGGTACTAAAAAAGAAAAAACTTTGTTCAAAAATACATAAAAATTAACAAGGCTTTGTCCTCGTATGCTCTGGATCACTGCAGCTTTGACTGAACATGTTGATCAACCAGAAAGGGACTTAGTGACTAGTAATTAGTTTAACACTTCCCAATTAACCTCCCCTTATGATCTTCTGGAACTGCTTCTTCCATCACTGAATCTCGAATCCTGGGAACTTCAGGTTCTTCAATATCTTCAATAGGTAGTTTTCTTGATCTTCGTCGTTTGTTCTTCAAAACAAATTTCTCTTGTAGATGATGGTACATGATCTTTCCTACAAGACAAGTTCAATTGCATGATTAGAAACATCTGATAGTTTTTAGAACAAATTCTTATGCATAAAAACATAGGTCATACAGTCATGCAATTATCTTAGCCAATGATTCAACACAACATTCATCCATATATCGTATTCATACGGTAACTTCCTAGATGCCTTCCATCTCTACCAATACATTGTTAAGAGTGTGCACTACTCCCAACATGTCAGCAAAGAGGTTTCATTCTAGATAAGTAGCAATGGAATGTTGTACAGTACCATAGGCCACTTACCCATTACTTGCATATTAGTAGTATCTTGTTCATTAATGCAACTTTTCTAACATGCATAATACACATCCTAAATCTAGGAACATAAGTATATACATGACTGAACAATATCATTTAAGTAATCAGATATACAAGAAATGACAATTCAAATACTTATCTTTGTTTGGTTGTTGGGTGGACTCCCTCTTGATCTTTGCTTCCTTGCAGGAAATACTGGAGTGTGCTCCACTTCATCGTCTGATTTTGAGAACCCGTGCCTTTCCTACTTTGACTGAATTTCTGGAAGTCCTTCAACTGCTTTGCTTGCAATGGGTAGTGCTCTATAGTGCACATGTGCAAACCTTATATGCCATAATTCACTTGGTTCTATGGACCAAGGCTTGTTCAGGTTGGCCCTTCAGTTTGTATAAACCTCCCTCTTGCTCTCCAATCACTACTGCATCATCTATGGTCTTTTCCTGTGGCCACATAAGAACTTGGCCATCAATAAATGCAACCCTTGTACCTTTTGCATCCAATGCCGATATGGAGAGAAGGTTCTTCTGGAGTCTTGGTACATACAGGACATCCTTCATCTTCAGAGACTTCCCAGAGTCTAGCTTGTAAGAGGCTTCACCACTTCCTTTTATGGGGTACTGGTAATCATCCCCAAGTTTCACCTTGTGGGGTGACTCATGTTCATATAGGTTCACAAAGGATTCTTTAAATCCTGTCATATGCTTGGAAGCCCTATTATCTACAAGCCAATCATTGCTCCCATGTGTAACAGTTCCTGTGAGAGCTGAAATCAGAACATACTCTTCATCACTTGAAGAATCATCCTCTGCAGTGTGAGCATGATGACTTTTCTTGTTGTTCTTCTTCTTGTGGGAGCTACTTTTGTTCTTGGGACAATCTTTGGAGTAGTGTCCCCTCTCATCACAAGTATAGCATCGAATGTGAGATAGATCTCTCCTAGAATTTTTTAAGTTCTCTCTTTGATTCTGGTGGTCGTGTCTTTCTTTCTTGTGATGAGGATGCTCCCTTTTATTCTTTCTGGTGTGTGTTGTGAGAGCCTGGTCTTCATTTCCCATCTTCTCTTCTCGAGCTACAAGTCAAGCTTTGAATGTGATTAGCTTCCTTCTAGCACAAATCCCTTTAATGAAAGAGTCCCATGATCTAGGGAGACCATTCAAGGTGGTCATCACAATTTCTCCATTCTACATTTTCTCCCACAGCTTCAAGTTGCTCCTTGATTTGAGAGACCCTTGTAAAATAAGACTGCATGGTCTCTGCATTTTGTATCTTCACATTCTTCAATTGGTTTTGCAAGGTCATCTTCCGATTTATATTCTTTCCTGCAAATAACTTGGTCAAGGAATCAAACATTTCTTTAGGTGTCTTTAAGGAAGACACATGTGGGATGAGGTGATCCTTGATAGAATTAGCAATAATCCTCTTGGCCTTAACCAAGTTCTTCGTGTGTAAGGCTTTAGCCTCATCTCCCTCTGGAACTGGAACTTCTTCACTTACATATGTGTCTAATTCATTCCCTTCAAGGATTAGTGTAATCCTATACTTCCATGCTCAGAAGTTATCAACCCCTTCAAGCTTATCCTTAATCTTGGTGTGGTGAGACATCTTTAATGAGAACTCAAATGGAAATAGAAAAGCTTTTAGGTCTTACCACTTTGATTTGTTGAAACTAGTTCTGGAGCTGGCTGGTCCTAGGGTTTGTCAGAGAAACCCTAAATTTTCAAACTTGAAATTTGAAACTTCTGACTGGATGGATAAATGCGCTTGACTGAGGTGAGTATGCTAGTACACTTGGTTTTTGAGGATTCAAAAAATTCACCCTTGAAAATTGACTTGCGAAATTCTGATCTGCAGTTTCTGGTCTTTTCTGGTTTTTCTCGTCTAGAGTCAAATTAGGGTTTGACTTTTTGGGAGTTTTACCCACTCAAAAACTTCGATCTTGGTCTCAAAATTTCGATTTTGAGAAGGCGCACTTCCCTATGCCACTTGCACTCCAAGATTCCACTTCTGTGAAAAGCCCTAATTTCCGGTAGCAGCGACCGGCCAAAAAATGAAAATGCTCAGAATCAACTTCTGCTTCGACAGAAAGATGTGCCCTCCTAAGGCGAGTTAGCCTAGCCTCTTTTTGTTGATGATTTGTGGAGAGAAGTCCAAAAATTAAGAAGCCCTAGCTTCCGCAGCTGCACAGTGTCTTCTTCTCAGGTTAGCTCTGATACCATGTTAGTTTTTCACAATTTAATCAATACTTATCTAGGATCCTACTGAGAGAATAACAAGCATAGCATAAACACAAGAGACATAAAGATTTTCCTCGGGGAAACCATATAAAGGAGAAAACCCCGCAACTTCCTCAGAGATAGAATGATCACCAATACAATGTCACAAAAGTAAAACCCAAAAATAGAGATGGTCTTCAGCAGCTTCTCTCTTCTCCACTTGTGCGAACTTGTCCTCCTCACTAATGCGAACTTGAGTGTGTGAGTGAATGAATAAATAGAGAGCCTAGCTCTCTATTTATACTTTACCTTTCACTTTACCTTTTTCACTTGACAAGTCAGCCTCAACTAAAGTTGACCGGGCCGACTCCTTTAGGGAACTTAAAAACCCAAATACAAATGACTCTTGGGGGAACTAACACCTCGACTTACATAGGAGGATTTACGTCAATGACTTTACATGACCAAATGTAGTAATGACATCCCCAACCGGAGGAATAAACATCTCCGTCGAAGGTACAAATAAAATACAATAATAAATACAATATAAAATACAAGTGAATATCTTCCGAAGTTACAATTACATTAACACTACCAGCCAATGGACAACATCTTAAGCTATTTTCAAAGAGGATCTTCTAATGCCCATGGGGGCAGATTGATAGCAGGGCCATTTCTAAACCTTTGCCTTGCACTTTATTTTTGTACATTATGATTAATGTATATTATTGATGTATATTAGTTTCATTTTGTTTGTTTTCACTTCATTTTTAAAATAAAGCAAATTATGTTTCATTTGACAAAAACATGGGGACTGATGCATTCTAGTTTTCATGCAGGAACCAGAGATTATGGGATTCTCGCATACTCTCTATGATTGAGAGAATCAGATCGAGCACGCGTCCCGCAGTTGGAACCAGATGTTACCAACTAAGTTGTACTTAGTTGGACTTTCAAGTGAGCGGGCAAAGTTGAACATGTTACATGTTCATTTTCGGTGTTTTTGAAGTCCATTAGGCCTTTATAAGGGCCCTTTTTTTAATTTTTCTTCACATGTCCATGCCATGCGGGGTTTGTAATAAAATGTGTTAGCATGGTATTTTATGTGAAGGACTTGGCTTCCTAGGACTTGTCAATCAAATCAGGTATTCCAAGGAGTATTTTCACTTATTAATTATGTCTTGCATTTTTGCATAACATAATTTTTGAGTTTTTCTCCTGCTCCTCCAAAACTGGAATGCCTGGTGAGGTGGATAGGCCTTAGGGGGTTATTAAAGTCCATGAGTCAATGTATATAAACATGCTAGGCATTAATTTTGAGTCAATGCGCTAGGTCCCCCTAGGTTTTTTTTAATTCCGAGAAAAAAGTATTTTTCCGTAAAAACAAGCCATTTTTTAATGGTTTGGTTAAAAAAATTGAAAATCATGTAAAAGTGTGGTCTAGGGGTCTTTTTTGCCATGGGGGTGCTCATTTTCAAGCTCAGAGCACCCACCATACCCCAAAACCCACTTTCCTAAGTAGTTAGGTCATTTATTTTTCACTTATAGCCAGAAAACAAAATAAGTGAAAAAAAGTGCAAAAAAATGCAAAAAAGTGAAAAATTATGAAAAATCAAAATCCAAAATTAATGGGATTTGAGGTCAGTTTTGGATCAGCTATCATTGGGGGTGTTACCAGCTATTTTGTACAATAGCTGAATTTCTTGTGAGCCGCCAGTTTCATGAACATGATTCATATTCATCATCAGGGTTCAGAAGTTCAGAAGTCATTTTCAGGGCATTTTTACCCCATTTGTAATAACTGCATGTTCACACCCCCATGGGGAAATTGTAAAAAGTTGGTCTAAACGGGGTCCTTTTATAAAAGACTTGGCTATCCTTAGGTTTAACCGTCAGGGGGATACTCTAGAGTGTTTTTTCCTTAGGAATTATGAATTGCGCTTTAGTCGTGTATAATTCCTGAGTTTTTCACTCATACTTCCAAAGCTGGAGTATTTACCATGGTGGTCGAACCTAAAGGTGGTTATTAGAGTCTTGTGTCTAGGATTTTTTCCGTGTTAGCCATCTCGTTTGAGTCGTATGAACATGCACTAGGTCCCCTAAGAGTTTCGTTTCATTCCGAAGAAAATAATTTTTTCTGTAATTTAGACCATTTTTTAATGGCTTAATTGGAAAATTTCAAAATGTGATAAAAACCTCATCTGGAGGCGGAATTTGGCGTGAGGAGGATCGTTTTGACGCTCAAAGCGTCCTCTTTACCTTAGTGCCCTCTTTCTTCAGGTTTCGGGCATTTACATCGCCTCTGGAAGCAGTTTTCGCTAAAAATGCATCATTTTGGCATTTAATTGCCAGAAAATGAGAAATTGCACCATTTACAAAAATAAAAAAATCAAAGAAATGATTATTATAAAGTTTGGAAAGGTGGTTAATGGATTATAAGAGGAGGTCGAATACATCTAGTGATAAAGCAAAGTTTTAAAAAAAGTCAAAAGTTGAATATTTAAATTGAAGAGCGTGGGCCTCCTTCACGTGGGAAGCTCTCACGTTTTGACTTGGGCAAGTGTTCTTTAGTGGGTGAATACTCCATAGTGGTGGGCGTTGGTACCAATGTGAGAGGGTCGCCCCTCTCATGAGGTGGTAGCCACCTCATCATATCCCACCAACCTCACGCTCCAAGCCATTCATCACGTGAATCTCTTGTATGTCATGCCAACCTCACATTAAAGCTTCGACCGATAGCCTAGCAATTCGTAATTTGTTTGGTGGTGGTTCCAAGAGATGGGTGAAGGCATCTTGCTTATGTGGATGCCTTATCACCCAATCTCACCAACCAACTGTTGTTCAACGCTCCAATCAGCGTGAGTCTCTCCATGAATCTCTCATGCGCCTACCTCAACCTGGCCTCTCTGCATGCCAATTCGACCTAGGGTTTTGGTCTCTCTCTTTATGTATAAATACAGGGCTCTTTTGCTCTGATAGGATGGAGAATTTGCAAGAGAACTCTGCTCGAATGTGTAATGCGCTTATTGTTTAAATTGGAAATAAAGTAAAAGACTTTGGAGGTCCATGCATTGTCTCTTGGTGTTATGAATTCATCTTGTTGAGGTGATATTTCTCTAAGCCCATCTCTCTTTTGCAAAGTGTATTTTATCACTGCTAGCTTAGGAAGGCTATCAATCTAGCACGCAAGGTTAGCCGTTTGTTGATTTCAATTTGGTTATCTATGCAAGGTTTCTCAATATCTAATTGAACAGGAAGTAGTAATTTATACCAGTGTTTATTGGATGTCGTTTTATTTAGCATGCTAGTACTTGATAGCACTTGTTTCTTGAGGTTTGTGGCTTTTCAAGGTTCATCGAAGGTGAAGAAAGGTGTGAGCTCAGCTGCATCTATCCTTGCTTCACAAATCAAGAGTTCTTTTCTTAACACCATTTGTTTTGCAAGATCTACAAGCTATTCTACTTTCAAGTCCATAACTGAGCTATAAGGAGCTCTTTTCTCATCCATCAATCTTTAAAACAAACTTAAAACTCTTGGTTACTGGTTACAATTTTGCAAGAAGCCCTAAATCTTTGAAGTCCATCTTTTGGCTCCTTGCCTCTCTTGCCTTGTTTGGCTTTGCCCTCCTTGTTTTCTCCTTTTCGACTTCCTTGATCTCTCATCTCCTTCTTCCTTTCGACTTGGTTCTTCTCCTCTTGGTTTCACTCTTCCCCTTTTTTTTTCTTGTTTGCTTTTCTCTCGTCTTCCTCTTATTTGCAGCCAACTTACCTTCTGTTGCAATTGCATCTTACCACCTTTTGCATCCATCTATTGGTTGTTCCTACCTTAGTTTGCAGCCACCTATTGGCTGCCTTCTACCTCTTGCTTACAGCCTGTTTTCCTCCTTTTTGCAGCCACTGTGTTGGCTGGGTTTTTCACCTTTTCATTGCTTGTTTGTTAAGAACCTCATCTCCTAGATCTTCATTCCTCCTCCCCTTCACTCCCCCTTCTAGCCTTCTTCTTTCTTCTAGTTTCAACTTCCTCTTTTCCTTAGCTCACGCCCTCTTCTTTTTCTTGTTTTCCTTATCTCTTTGCAGCCTCTCTCTCTTCCATTTTGCAGCCATCTTGTTGGTTGCTTCTTATTCTATTTTGCTTCTTCTCCACCACCACTTCGCTTCACTTTTTTATTTTGGTTTAGAGCTTAGTTTAGAGTAGAATAGTTTCATTTGTATTTAGATTTTACATCTACACCTTAGTTTTGCTTATGATTTGTTTTAACTAACCTTAACAAAGTGCTTGAAGCATCTTTCCTTAGGTGCTTGAAGGAGATTAAACAATCAAGAAAAGTCCAAAGACTTGGAAGAGTAACAAGAAGTTAAACAAGAAGAAGCTAAACAAAAAGATCCAAGAAGATCATAAACCTTTTTGTAGAAGCTTTTTAAGCTTCATCCTTGTCTTTTCAAGTTCTTTTTCAAGGGATCAAAAGGCCCTAAGCATTGTAACTCCTAAATAAAAAGCTAGTGGGATTACGGCCCCCACATTCTACTTCCCCTATTTGGGGGAAGTTTGTAGTGTTTTGTGTCTTTTGCATCTTTAGTTTAGCTTTGCTTTCAGTACCTAGCTTAGTTTATTTTTTTAGAATAGTTTAAAATTCCAATAATTGCTAGTTGTTTATCCTTGTTTAAGTAGTTCATTTTTTGTTTGATATAAATTGATAAACTCAAAAAGAACCCAAAATCTCTTGAATCTCACCGAAAGGTGGATCAAGAGTGCTCTCTATCGGAGAGTTTCATTTCTGTTTTTAGTTTTTGTTTACTAACCCCCATGCTCTCCCGAGTAAGGCCTAAAAACCTGAAAGAGATTCTTGGGTAGATTAGTTTAATTTCAGTATTTAATTCCGTGCATCATAAATCTCTTGCATCTCGCCATAAGGCAAATCAAGAGTGCTCTCTATCGGAGAGTTTTCTTTTTGGTTCTTGATTCAAAAAACATCCCCCTAAAATTGGAATTTATCATTTCTATACTGCGTATGCTCTACCCATTCCCGGGATACACAGAAATAGTTTAGACTACTTAATTTTTCAAATTTAATCCAATTTCAACCATAATAAAATTCATTACCCCATAACCAACAAAAAATGCGGCGTTGATCACAATACTCGAAAGTGGGCAAAGTCTGCCTGGGGGCGATGGATCACTATACTTAGACCTTGAGGCACCATTAGACTACATCCTTGTTTGGTGTAGTGTTGAACACGCGCTCAAGGCTTTGGCAGCCAACATGTCCCTGTACGGAACCACCTAGAGTATTTTCCGGGCATATTTCCAGTACCTTCTCGTATATCTTGGAAATTCCCTTAGCCATTGTTGTCCACCAGATTGCACACCAGCAGCAGAAATCTTTCGAAAGCTGTCTCCCTCACTGGAAGTGGGGAGAAGTGTGGCCTTGGGGGCAAGCAATGAGCCAGGTACTGTCACCTGAATCCTAGCTCCTCCATTTAGGCTAACTCCTAACAAAGCCAAGGGGGGTAGTCCCTACAAAGAGTTTCACTAAGGCTCTTATGTTTTATAAGTTTTAAGTGTATGGTATGATGCGGATGGGTGTTGTTTAGGAGTTTTTTGATTGATGAGACCAATATTATAAATGTGATAAACAAGATAAGATGCAATCCACGTTGCTAAATGAGATAACAAGATGACAGTACGTTTCAAGAATTGAATTTAGATAAAGCATTCACAAGACAAAATAACCACAAGGACAAATGGTCCTGATAAAAATATAAGTTCCAAAAGACCAGTGCCTTATGGAGTCAAATAATAATAAAGATGTGATGCTGAATGTGTGGGTCTTGAAAGGCACTGTTCGTGAGATCGTTGTGCAAATTATCTTGATAAATTACAAATTTTAATGATCTTGATTATTAGGTTAAGAACAAGGATATCAAAAAGTAACAAACCAACCGGGAAAGATACTGGCAACCTCTTAGATGATAAGTCGAGAGCACCCAGATTCAAGAGGATAGGTGTCCAATGTTTGAACCGCCCCCGAGTCTAACCAGTGGATTCTCGGCACCACCTGTTTCAAGAAGCAACCTCAATATTTAACACCGGTTTGCTTGGTTGGGGTAAAGTTTTATTAGGTTATCACTTGTGAGATTAACAGATCTGACACCTTTCTGAGTACTAGCCCAACCCTTTTAGGTTGGCAGAGCATACGGGTGTCAAATAACAACCAAGGTAAATTAATTAATGGGGGTGTGAGTTGGAACATTTTATTATTAGAGCACCGTTCAACTCTCCGATAGAGAGCGCTCTTGACTTAGTCTTAAGACCAAAGTTCAAGAGACTTTAATTAATCTAAATGCCTAATGCAAGGGAAATTCAATAACTAAATGCTCTCCGACAGAGAGTGCTCTTGACTTGGATTTGGCCAAGTTCAAGAGGCTTTGTTTATTTTATGAAAAATGAAGCAATTGTAAAACTTGAAGAAATAAATGAAGCTTAACTTACTGAAAGTAAAGAAATGATAATGATATATGACAAGATGCTCAATAATAACTGAAAGCAAGACTTAGTATTCTACCAAACAATGTTAATCTAAGGTGGGATCTACCTCCGAACAAGGTCGATCACTAAGAACCACTAGTCCTTGAGACTTTCCAGCTAGTTGAAACTTCGGCAAGGAGGCTAATGGGGGAACGAAAAACTACCACAAAGCTATATGGCCTTTGGGATGCAATCCCAAAGTTAGCTTACTCTAGTCAAGACTTGGAAATGGAGTTTTAATCTAAGTACAAGAAGTGAAAGATTATCCTATAAACTTTGAAAAAATGAGATCTAAACTAAGCAAGCACACACTCCACTTAACCTTTTATTAATTTGATACAACTGCCTTTGGAAATAATTCCTTGAAAGGTCTTTGAAATGAAAAGCGAAACTTGAAAAATTGAACTAGCTCTTAATAGCCATTACAAAGGATAGTTAATGGTAGATTTGTATATTGGATCCTCCTTGTATTTTAATTGAAGCTCTTGTTACTTTTGGCTTGGATCTCTTCACTTCAACTTTTTCAAACTCCTTACACTTCCAAAGTACCTACAAGAAAGCTCAATCTCAAGGCACCCTTTAGCGTTAGAAAAATAAAATAAAGTTCGAAACTAGCTAAGTCTAGGTTTGCAAAATGAGATTTAAACTATAAAAAAGCATGAGATTCAACTTTAAATTACGAGAAGTGTAAAACAGACCAGCGAACAACAAATGCCTAAAAGGTAATTGGAAAGAGATCTAAGACATGAATTTTTGTATGCAAAATTTACTTTTTAATGAGACTACTAAATGGAAGCAAGTGAAATGCAAGATCTAAATGTAAAATGAAAGAATACGAGATTTAACCACTAAATTTTATAAAGCATAAAAATGAAATGCCTAAGGGCTACTACTCCAATGCAAGATATGAGATCTAGAATGATAAAATGGTTAAAAGCAAGATCTGAAAATGAGATGCAAACTAATTAAAAGTAGAAGTAATAGATCCAACAATGCCTAATTACTAATCTTCCAAAGCACAAAACTTTCCACAAACTAACCAAAATTTAAAGTAAACAATCGTTTTTGTGTTTTTAGGGCTTCTTGGAAGATGGACGAGAAGGGAACTTGAAGACAAAAAACAAATGGATGAGGGCTAGGATAGGCTTGGAATGAAGTGGAAGAAGGCCAAAAACGAATGGGTGAGAGCTTGAGGAGGAGGGACGAATGGAGTGGGAAAAGAGGGAAAACTAGGGCCAAACGAAAGCTTGAAGGGGATGGCTTGAGGAGGATAAAGATGGGGAAAACGAATGGGCTAAGCAGGGCAAACTATTCTAGGCTTAGCACAAAGAGCTTCAACTTCTGGATCAAGCTAGACAAGGGTTTTCCACAAAGTATGAAGGTAGATCTCATGTAACCAGTAACCAAGAAAGTGAGAGATTGTTGATGGAGGAAGAGACGAGTCTCTTTTAAAACGTTTCTTCTCTCGAAATGAAGAGAAGACCTTGAAGACCTGCAAGATATATTGATTAGGTGCCAAGAACCACTGTTAAGTAAAGGGTGACTTAATCACTAAGCCTTTCTCCACCTTGAGAAACCCCTGCAAAAACCTTGTTATGAAGCATACAAAAACCGAAAAATGTATTTCTAATCAAAGCTAGAACATACATTTAATATTGAATTTGCATAAAACAATAAACAAGATGAAAGAGATATCACCAATAGTGTGAAGAACACCCCAAATGCTCCAGCATGGACCTCCAAAGTCTCAACTTTATTCAATGTATTAAACAGATATTACAACAGTATTTTGGCAGAGTATTCATGCTCAAAATCTCCATGAGAAGAGAGCCAAAATGGCCTCTCTTTATAGAAAATAACTAAGCTAAAACACTAATTCGAATTGGCCAAGGAGAGCCAATTTCCAATCACAAATAAATCAAAATTCCAATTAATTAAGAGCTTGGAGTGAAGCTCCAACTCATAACTCGAGTTAGTGGTGGTTGTGAATGGGTGACATGGCCTCCACATAAGCCAAGAGACCACCCTCACACATTGTAAACACCACCCATCCAATATAAAAGTGCCACATCACAAAAACGTCAAGCTAAAGGAGAGGGCAAAATTCTTCATGAAGATGCTCTGACAATGCTCCGATACTTGACTGAAATGACTTGGAGTTGATTACAATCATCTTAAGTGCTCTCTGCCATGTCATTTAGACTTTTACTTTATTCAATTTGGCCTTTTTTGGAGAGATTTAAATTATCTCCAATTTATTATTTCTTGAATAATTTAATTAATATTTCTCATTTTTTGACTTTTTGAGAAAATATTAATTATGAGGCCAAATAATTGTCTGAAAATTCGGGTTAGCTGGTCCGGGGATCATGAATGATTTTTGGCTTAAGGTTCAAGCCTTCAATCACTGAATTCGGATCCCAGATGACTGACATATTACAAATTGAAATTTCTCCATTTAAACTATAGAGAAATTTATTAAAATTTAAAAAATAATTAAAAACCAAAATCCGACACCTCTGGTAAAAAAAATTCAAATTTTTTTCTGAGGGTCCTAGGGACTTAGGACATGACCAAAACCTATTCTAATAGTGTCTAGTAGGCTTATACACATCAGTTGGACTCTAATAACCCCCCATGGCTAAAATTTTCAAAATCGGGCATTCCAGCTTTGGAGGAAGCGAGAGAAAACCTCATCGATTATAGCTCGGCTATAGGCAAAGTATAATTGACAAGGGAAAAAACTCCCTGGAATACCTTAGTTGCTTAATCAAGTCATGGGGAACCGTGACACTCAGAATCCTACTAGCACACTTTATTACAAACCCCCAAGGGGCCATGGTCATATCGACTAAAAACAAAAAACCGACTAGCCAAAATTGGCTAACTGCTGCAATCTGAAACCCAGATACTCTGGAAGTGAACACTGATGTGTTCCAACACTGGCGGCTCAATAAGGTTTCAACTACTTGTACAAAATAGGTGATAACAGCCATAATAATCAAGATCACCACAAAATTTACAATAAAATTTACAAAGAGCACTTGCAAAACTATCTCAAGCACACGAACTCTTGTATTCAACATCCCAAGCATTCAAGACACTGACTCCATAAGGCGTTGGTCCTACATATCATTTATTTGCTTAGTATCTATCTGGGAGTACTTGTGTTATCTTACAATTTTCATATTATACTGAGGATGCATTATACTTGAATCACATTATCATTGGTTGTGTATCTCAAACATATATTTTGCAAGTACATGCTTTGATTATCTATAACTGTTATTGTAAATCTTGAGTAAACTCCTAAACAACACCCATCCGCATCACATCACCTTAAACTTAAAAAAAACAAGAGCCTTAGAAACTCTTTTGTAGGGTCTACCCCCGTTGGCTTCGTTAGGAGTTAGCCTAAATGGAGGAGTCGGGATCAGGTGACAACCCCTGACTCTTTGTTTTCCCCCAAGGCCACACCTTTCCCAATTGGGAAACAACATTTTGAAAGATTTATGCTGACGGTGTGCATTCGGCGGACAACAGGGGGCATGTAAGAGAGAGTTTTGGAAAGATTTTGGGCAGCTACATTAGTGGAAACACTTCTCCACTTGAGGGGGGCGCATTTCCCCATGAGAGGGGTGCATTTCCCAAAAGGGTGGGCCCATACATAAAGGATATTGCAGCTGATTTTAAGGCACTACTTGGGCTGCATTTTGGGAAGCCAAAATAGAGGAGGCAGCCCCTTTCATGCCTTCACTCATGGCACCACTCACTCCTCAATTTCGCCCTCCTCTACTCAAGCTAGTGCGCCCTCCTCTCCCTCATTCTCTATAAAATGAAGGCTGCCCACTCCATTTTGCTTTAGTTGGAGTGTGGAGCAGACCTTGTTGTACTTGTTATTATCTTTCATTTTGAATAAAGAAGACTTTGGAGGTCACTTTGTGCATTGCCTTTGATGAGTGGATGAACCATCTTGATCTAATGGAGGTAATATGTACGTAAGCTTTGTTTTGCATAGGTGTTAAGTGTACTCATTGGAAGGATTGGTAACAATTTATGAGATAAGTTAATCCAATTTGTTTATTGTTTTAGCTGTTTGATATATGTTTGTTAAGAGATCATGTTTGCATGTTTTCATTTGTTTATGAGTATGCGACACTGATTTCTTCCATATGTATGTCTACACTTGATCCTTGTTTGCAAAGTTTGTGATGTGCAAGTCATCTTAGTTGGAGAGGTGAAGACCTTGTTTGTTTCTCTCCCTTTCTAACATTTGTTTTGCAAATATAGTCCCTCTTTATTCCACAAAGCTAAGCTCTGAAGCTTCTGGTTTCATATCAAGTTTTCTCCCTCTCTCTCTCTCTCTCACTACTCTTTCTAATTGTTGGTTACCAGTTACTTTTTAAAAGAGTAATAGTTGGTTTACATGCGGATTTATATATTCCTAAGTAGATCTACATATTACTCTTAAAAAATCTGATCTATTTCATTTCCAAAAGTTTATCATTCATAGATTAGATTTTGTCTTTTCCTAAAGCATTTTACTTTAAGTTATCAAAAAAAAAGTCATTCATTTTAAAGCTTGAACTAGAATGCTTAGTTCTGAATTTTAAAAGATTATCTTGCAAGATTAAAAGTGCATCTATTGGCTGCCTTAAACAAGCAAGCCAAGATCCCAAGGAAAGTTTGCTTTCCTTGGTTATTTTTGTCATTTTATCATATAGATTAACTTAGCTATTTTTTCTAGTAATTTTTATAGTGACCCAAACTCACTTTCTAAGTGTTTTTGGGCACATCTTACTGACATTAGCTCGCTGTTTTGCAGCACTTTATGAACAGATAGGAGGATACTGCCCAAATTTTGGTAGATCGGGCCATCCAGAGCACCCAGAACCATACCTTTTTCATCCGGAAACTGTTTCCATCTGTATTTGTAAGTCTTTGAGTCAATTTTGCATGACCGGGGCACTTCTTTCCGCATTGTAAACAAATATTAAACGAGAGCAAGTGGGCTACCCAGCGCCCACACACCATCCCCCAGGGGGGAAACTGTGTCGACTCAAATTTTCGTGGTTTGCATTTTTAGCTTAGATTTTTTTTTTCGGCACTTAATAAAATTTAAAATTAACCTTGTTGGCCCGTTCCATTGGCGGGCCACAAGTTCACTCAGGACCTTGTTTTTATCATTTTTTTTACAATTTCCAATTTCTTTTACTTTCAAAACAAACCCCTTGCTTTCCCGAAGTACGATTTCAGAATAAGGGCTTGCCCGAGTACTGGCCTGAAAAGAGACTCTTGGGGTACTAAAAAAAAAAAACTTTGTTCAAAAATACATAAAAATTAACAAGGCTTTGTCCCCGTATGCTCTAGATCACTGCAGCTTTGACTGAACATGTTGATCAACCAGAAAGGGACTTAGTGACTAGTAATTAGTTTAACACTTCCCAATTAACCTCCCCTTATGAAAATCCGGCGTAAGACAATTATTGATATTGGTGGAGAAATTTCTCAAAGGAAGCAGGAACCACTGGGTAGTGCCCTCGGGATACTGTTAGACTACACCCTTGTTTGGTGTAGTGTTGAACACCTCCCAGAGACTCCGATCCAGCCCACATGTCTAAGTGAGGAGCCACCTTATCAAATTCTGGACATATTTCCAGTACCTCACGATATATTGGAAATCCCCATCCCTAATAAAAAACTCATTACCACAAAATAATAAAATTTACCAAGAACAATTGCAAAACATTGTCATTTCATTTCGAGCACTTTATTTTGACTCCATTTATCAACATTGGTCTTATTTATGAATATTTCATGATGATGGATGTTTATATTTCAATGATGATGTTGGATGATCAATGATTTCAAGTTAAACATTGCATTGCTCTTGTGTTTAAAATTTATAACTCCTAGATTAGTTGTTTTTTGTATCTTTCATAGATTAAAAACCTTAGATTTTCTTTCTTTTAGGGTCCACCCCCCTTGGCTTCGCTAGGAGTAAGCCTAGACGGAGGAGTCGAGTTTCAGATGACAACACTTGACTCTGGCTTGCCCCCAAGGACACACCAGCGGCTTGAAGATTTTTGCCGCGTTTTCCCAGGTGTGATTCCAAGTGACAACACACCCAAATGCAAGGGTTCAAAGGGTTCAAATCAGCACTCTCAACACTAGAAGTATCATAGATAGGATCACCTAAAGATCTCCAATAATCTCCATGATAACTATGATCTACTTCTAGGACTAATGCTCATCAATTATATCACATATTTGGGTTACATTTTCAAGCAAAGAGGAAAGTACATTCTTGCATGCATGATCATCTGAGGGTTTGGCTTCATCATTTCTCTTCTCAAAATCATCACAAGATATTCTAAGATGTTCAAAATTTTGAGAAGAAAAACTCACCAAATCCTCATCTTCATGATGAGTGGAACAACAAGTTTGGTCTTTAACAGAAATAACTTCAAGGGAATCGTCATGAATAGGCATATCCTCACTTCTTCAAAAACTTCTTCATAAAGGTGGATAGAATCACAAGGTGCTTCTCCAATATGCATGGGTTCTTCTTTATGGTCTTATTGTTATCACATCCATTGTAGCCGGGCTACTATGATTGCAGAACAGATTCTTGTACATTTTTGAGCCAGGCCTTTACACATTTTGATGAGATCAGCCTATGATGAGCAGTACTTTTTGATGATCACTCACATATCAAAGCAGCCCCAGATCAGACATGGTGAACCTTATGCCAAGACTGAGCCTCATGACCTCAGATTCGATGACCGAGGTAACCATTTTTGTTCCATACAGAGCAGTGCAGTGCCCAGAGTTTTCACAACAGCAGTGTTTTCCAATGACTATTGATGATCCAGATGGCAGATACAGGCATATGACCCAACAAGTATATGGTTGTGCATTGGTTATGATTGTTTTGCTTTTTTGCTCATCTTAGTAGCTTGACTTGGTATCTAGTGGTCATGATCTGGCGGTATATATATATGTTATATGGACATGGTTGTTTTAATGATTATCTAAATGGTCTAATTACTCAGAATTAGAAGCTCTTGTTTATACTCATTGGTTTTACCCTCTTAGTAGTATGGGTGTGATCATTCCCACCATTTATGGCTTGCTAGCTCTGGCATCACCTTTCATTTTCCCCATCCATTTGTTCTCTCCCATCTTTGGTTTTCACCCTGACTTACACCTCAGCCTGTGATATGGAGGACCTCCCCACTTTTGCCTCTGTGTTGGATAACATCCATGTTAGTTTGTGTCTCGGCTTTGAGTTGGCAACAGAACTTACCGAATCCTTGATCCTTCTGGGCCAGGAGAACCCGTTGGTGTTGGTTCCTGAGCTTAGGTGAGTTGGATTTGATGCCTTGACCTCTCTGGTCGGTTGCCCCCGATGTTTGGTCCTAATTGTGGATAATCCTCCTAGTTGCTTGAGTTTTGTTGGCGAAACCTGAAGCAAATTGTACTACAATCATTACATGCATTTGGAAATTATTATCTTATCTTTTATGCAAGCCCATGGAAACAAATTAAAATTGTGCTTCTCAACACAATGAAAGAGGACTATGGAGCCCGCAGGGGTGTAGCTCAACCAGCGATTCGCTTGATATGAAGGAAATGTTGTAAATGGAGGTCACAAGTTCAAATCACCCCGGCTTACCTGTGCCCCATGCTTGCGGGCTGTGTGGGTGCACCTAGGGGTAAAGTGGTAGCGGACGGGATTGGATCCCTGGGCCCCGTGTCACGCAAATACCAGCCCCTTCCCAGTTGTCGATTCCCCTAGTTACAAAAAAAAAAAGATGGCTATGGAAATTGAAATGTTAAAGCACCCTGGATGAAAGTTGCAATTAGTTGTGTTTCTAAGCACATGCAAAATCCAAAGGGTCCTAAAGGCCTAAAAAGCAATGGTTAAATGTATGTTAAATCTAAAGACTGTTGGCCATGATTAAATGTAATGATTAATACCTCACAGAGCCTACGGGTTGGGATGTGAGATGGAGTAAGGGACAGCTAATTCTAAGTGTCCCCTAGAACCTCAAGTTACGGTTAGCTGTGCACCTAGTTATAGCGGTTCTAGCAAAGATCCTCACGGAGCTGGATTCAGCTTGGATGTGAGCTGTAGACATTTGCCAAGGTTGAATAAGCACCTCTCTAAACAACTCATTCCATTTGTGACACATTGCCATTCCTTGTGTGTTTATTATCCAGCATATGCTTAAGTGTGTATTCCTTTTCCCTTATCCAAAGTATCACAGTGTTGAGTCAGTAAAGTCATCCCCTTGTCCTAGCCTTGCATTTTTCACCTTCACCCATTGCTAGCAAAATGATCACGGCCATGAAATGAGTATATTCTTGAGGTTTTGTTTTGAATAATTGATTATTTAAACTTATATTTGATGTGATTATTGTTTAACCGCCAAGTGAAATGATGCTTCGTACTTTAAGTCTTGCTATTAGAATGATTAAAAAAAGTATACCTTATCCATTTGCACTTGCAGCATCAGGCATTTTAAGCCTGGATCATATTTTGATTAGTCTTGACCTGGTCAAACCCAGTTTAACCAAGTCAACCATAGGATTTGAGATGAGTTGAACCAGCGATGTTCGAGGTTGATGATTTATGGTCCTTTGATGCCCATTTGATGGTTCCATGCAGCAGACATAGTTTTCATTTGATGGCGTGATGATTTTTTTTATGGTTATTATTATTTACAAACCATTAATTTTATATTGTCCTGGCATGGTTGAGACTACAGATGATTATACAGATAGCCACAGGGTGTATGGGTACTCATCTCTAGTACATTTGGACCTTCTGAGTCCATTGGTATACTCAGATTTCAGTTATAGGCACTTCCGGACGAGATTTCATTTAGATTGTCATTTTACTACAGATTTGCCATTATAAAATGGCCTGACAGCACAGTTGGATATTTATTTGGTTCTCATAGGGCGCTACATAGGGAGTATGGGGTCCAGCCACTTGTTATTACCATATAGCCATACCCCAAGACACTTTGGCATAGTCATATTTGTGCCAAAGGGACCAGGAAGAGAGATACAGGCATTTTATTGGTTTACAAATGGTTTTCTGAGGATTAAAAATGGAATAAAATGGTCACTAAGGAAATCGATTTGTGTAATTAAGGCAAGGAATTGGCATGAGATTTGTTCAGAGGGAATTTGTGGTGCATCCCACACCTTTCAGCACAGCTTACAGCATTCAGTGGGGTCCACACTCTTCGGGGCATTATTTTGATGTATTATTCTACTATTGAGGGGGGCACGATTTGGTCACTTGGTCACTTTGTGATGTAATTGAGTCATATCTTTTATCATTGTGCCATGGGGTGATGCTAGTGAAGGACATTAATACCTCCTAGCCCCACCATGTGCTTGATACATCTGTCCTAGTCATCTTTTATGTGGTGCGACCCCCCTAGGGCCACTTAGTGGGTGTGCACCCCGTCTTTAGTGAGTAGATCCAGATATTGTTGCTCCGGCTCATCTTATCCATCGATTGTATTATTTTTATCATTTGATCTCCACCACTCATTCATAAAGTGGTTAGGGTGTTGGTCTCTCTTATTCCTATTTAAGGAAGGACCCCCTCATTGTAAAGGCACCTTTGGGCTCTTGAACTCTTGGAATAAACTATTATTTTGCAGATCTACTTCTCTGGCTTTGATGAATGTTCTTGTACATGATTGTAAATCTTTTCTTTAGACATCTAAGTTGTTCACGAGTGATTTTCGACATCTTCAGAGGGAGGCCGAATTCATCTTTTGCAAGGGTGCGAATTGCTTGGAGGGACGATTGCAGGGGTTTCCCCATCTTCCCTTGGGCATGCGTTTTCATCTTGAAGGGAGTTTGTCAATTGTGATTCGTCCATTGATTTATTTTCTTTGATATGTCGTGCATAGCTCATCTTTTATTTGTGGATCAAATCTCACTTAGGTAGTTTGAATTTGCAGGTAAAAGAAGACACTTTTCCTCCTTGGGCTAGGACGTTTTGGCTTGAAATCACTTGGATCTTGCTTGGAATTGTAACTAAACGAAAGGATCATCAATGTACTTAGCGGCTGCAAGCATTTGAGGTAAGATCTACAAGGTATGTATTGGTTTTCATTCATTTTACCCATTGGTCCCTTCAAAAGTTCAAACCCTCAATGTTAAAACCCTCACTTAAAATTTATAAAAATTCTCTAGCTCAAACAACTTCAAATCGTGGCAAACGATTTCTGGGTTTTTATCTTTATGCAAAGCATGAAGTGGGTTTCCTAGGGCATCATGCTCTATTGACTCCTTCTGGCCCAAATCCCTAGGCACTGGTTTCTTCCTAATGCGCCCTCTCTGATTTTGCCCCTTTTCAGTTGTTTGATTGCCCAAATTTTGCTTGTAAGCTTTGATATTGTCAGATCTACAGTCAAGCAGTGTTAGGAAGCCATAATCTATCCAAATCTACTCTTTGGGACCATTTCCCCTAATTTAAGTACACGTTTCCCAAGGCAATGGATTTTGATCATTTACCTTAACACTTGTATCCTAGATTTTATTCCTAATTCTGAGCTATTGTAATTGAACTAATTAACTTTCATATCTCATCTTCCCTAAGCCTCTACAATAGCTCAATCCCTCAAATCTAGGGTTCTACACCCTTCACTCCACATTTATTGTTTGACTTGCTTGTTTTAGTGCTTGGGTTAGATCCCTCTTTCTAAGAGTAGATCGGGTGTCCCCCTTTGTTATCCGTGGCTTGGATAGCAAGAAGTGAAGAGTGCCTCGATTGGCGTGACAACCAATCTATCTAGGGAATCGAGGCCCTCTTAGGTGTCACCGGTTAGTTGTCTTCCTCTACCATCCTAGATAGGACCTCTAAAATGACAACTATACTTTGTGTGATAACACTTATATGCCAAGCTTTTCTTGGATGGATGTAATCAAGGAGAGTAATTTATCTTCACATCTTTTGATTTGATCCAAGAAAGCATTAGAAGGGTCTCTTTCATATTCAAGCATAGAGTATTGGATAATATCCTTAAAAATTTGGCATTTTTTTCTTAAATCTTCAATACTTGCTTCTTTTACATAACTAGGATCCCATTTCTCACGAAATGTTAAAACCAAGTCTTCAAAAGTAGACACCTTCCTACAAATGCTCTTAACCCAAAATTTTGCATTTCCTTGCAAGGAAATTGCAAACATCCTCAGTAAAATATCTCCATGCACAGCGTTGTGATTCACTGACTAGAAATAAAATCCATAAATGAAGAAAGAAATTGAGAAGGTTGATGAACATCCCCGTGAAATTGTAAAGCATGATCTTCCAACTCTTCCAATTCAAAAGGGATCTTACTTGGATACATCGAAATTCCTCTAACATCAATAGAAGGAAAAACCTCATGGAACTCCCAAGGTGCCATATTTATTCAAGCTATCAACCCTCAAAATGGAATGTAGAATGTGCTTTCTTCATACTACAAGGTGGAGTTGCCAGATGGGTTGACCCAATCAAAGATTGAAGCTAAGCCTTCAAATTCTGGGAAAGAGGACCTTGCTCCCCAACAACAACTAACACCCCAAATGCAAGGACTCAAAGGGTTCAAAATCAGCACTCTCAACATTAGAAGTATCATAAATAGGATTACCTAAAAATTTCCAATAATCTCCATCGTAACTATGAACTACTTCTAGGAGATGCTCATCAATCATATCACATCTTTGGCTATCATTTTCAAGCAAAGAGGAAAGTACATTCTCACGTGTGTAATCATCCAAGGGTTTGGCTTCATCATTTCTCTTATCAAAATCATCACAAGATATTCTAAAATGTTCAAAATTTTGAGAAGAAAAACTCACCAAATCCTCATTTTCATGATGAGTGGAACAAGAAGCTAGGTCTTCAACACAAGTAACTTAAAGAGAATCTTCATGAATAGGCATGTGCTCATCTTCATCAAAATCTTATTCATAAAGGTGGATAGAATCACAAGGTGCTTCTCCAATATGCATGGGTTCTTCTTTATGGCCTTCTATGCCAAGCTTTTCTTGGATGAATTTAGTCAAGGAGACCAATTTATGTTCACATCTTTTGATTTGATCCAAGAGAGCATTAGAAGGGTCTCTTCCATATTCAAGCATAGAGCGTTTGATCCAAGAGAGAATTAGAAGGGTCTCATCCATATTCAAGCATAGATTATTGGATAATTTCCTTTAAGATTTGATATTTTTTATAAGTTGCCAAGAAACTTGGGTATGGGTGCAGGGGCGGGGACACCACTTTTTGAAACAGGGGACTTGGGTACGCGGGGGTACTATATATATATATATATAATTTAAATCATTTTCACTGTACAAATATATTCATGTGCATCCATATGAATCCAAACCATTATACACAAATATGCAAAGTTTCTCATGTATATATAGCAAGGGTGCATACAACTAAAAAAACATCAAGTGCAATTCATATCTGACCCAAAATACATAAACAAAGAGGCTAAATGGCCTATAGAGTCCAAAAACCTTCATGCTACAACAAATAATTACATATCAAAATACTTGCCTATATTGGGATCCTATTCATCAATAGCATCTTGTGCCCCCTCCTCTAGGCTCTAGCCCTTGCCTCTACCTTGAATCTCAAAGTTGGTACTCCAAGGACATTAGTCAACACCCTACAGTTTTGATGAAACTCCCTAATCCAAGTGTTAAAATAAGGTAGAAAAAGCTTCCCATGCTTAATAAGTGATTTTGCTTGAGTCAAGGGTACATTTTTGTTAAGGTCATGACAGAGGAATTCAACAATAAGCACCACCAACATCAAGGTACATAGAGAGGTTGATGTACTTGATTAAATGTTAATCCCATACCCACATACATGATAGAATCCAATGGAAACATTGCAATCCTTAAATCTTGAAAAATGTTAAGTTTGTTGAATTCTGAATGGGATCTAAAATTCTACTTTTGCATATGAAGTCCAATGAGGTTGGAACCACTCTCAAACATCCTGAAACAATTAATGACTTTAATGTTAAAAATTTAAGTAAAAGGATAGAAAATGACTTTAATTATTTAATATTATTGGCTTAAATGTCACTTATACAAACCTGCCTGGGCTTGTACCAAATTGGTCCCTAGGCATCCCCAAAACAGGGGTACCCCATACAAACTGGTCCCTGGGCATCCCCAAAACAAGGGTACCTCGTCCCCTCTACAATCAATGTCCCATGAATCCATGACAAAGGTCTCGGGCATAGTAACAAGATTCGAGTACGGATTCGAATACGATTCGGATACAATACGAAAAAAATACATAACAAAAAAATCAAGTACAACTAAAATACGGTAGTAGACATCTTATAAATACAAAAAACATGCAATTTTAATTTTTTTTTTAAAAGATTATACATAATCATTCCAAATTTTAACATCTCATTTATTATTTATTGAAAACTTTAAAAATAAAACTTAAAACTACACAAATATATTTTTATATAAAATGACTTAAAAAAGATGAGAACAAAAAAAAACTACATAAATTTACTTTTTGAAAAATAATAAATACTAAAAAATAATAATAAAATAACAATTATATATGAAATAAAACTTGAATAAAAAAACTACATGTAATAGTAATAATGTAATAATAATAACTCAATAGTAATAAAGGAGATGATATAAAAACCTAACAGAATAACACTAACACAAAATTATGAACTTAGCCCAGAAATTATTGAGCCAGCCGAAGTGCTAATTTCATGTTCTTTGTTAGCAAATCAACATTCAGAAATAAGTTGGATTTTCTTTGATTCACGATTATTTTTTTGTTTGAGGGATGGTAAATTCTTATTTTCTTTGATTCACGATTATTATTTTGTTCTAGGGATGGTAAATTTATAAGAATTTGAAAAAGTATTGCATTGACTGTACCGAACCCGTATCATCTCGAATGTTCGCCGTATTTTTAACTTGATTCGAATTTCCGTACAGCAACTACCAATATGGCCGTATTTTGCTACTATGGTCTCAGGGACTTCAGCCAAGTTTCAAGTATGGTAAGGTACGGCAGGATACGTGGGTATGGGGTATCCAATACATGGGTACGAGTAACTGGTACAGGTATCCGATACGAGTACCCATGCTACTTAGAATTTTTTCCTTAAACCTTCACTACTTTCTTCTTTTACACAACTAATATCCCATTTTTCACGAAATGCTAAAACCAAACCTTCAAAAGTATACACCTTCCTACAAATTTTCTTAACCCAAAATTTTGCATTTCTTTGCAAGGAAATTGCAAACATCCTCATTAAAATATCTTCATGCACAACATTATGATTAGACATAAAATCCATAAATGAAGAAAGAAATTGAGAAGCTTGATGAACATCTCCATGAAATTGTAAAGCACGATCTTCCAACTCTTCCAATTCAAAAGGGATCTTATTTGGATACATCGGAATTCCCCTAACATCAGCAGAAGCAAAAACCTCATGGAACTCCCAAGGTGCCATATTTCTTCAAGCTATCAACCCTCAAAACGGAATGTAGAATGTGCATTCTTCATAATACAAAGTGGAGTCGCCAAATGGGTTGACCCCATCAAAGGTTGAAGCTAAATCTTCAGATTCCAGGAAAGGACCTTGCTCCTCGGCAACGGCATCAAAATATTGCCATAAAAACTAACACCCCAAATGCAAGGACTCAAAGGGTTCAAAATCAGCACTCTCAACACTAAAAGTATCATAGATAGGATCACCTAAAGATCTCCAAAAACATCCATCAAAACTATGATCTACTTTTAGGAGATGCTCATCAATCATATCTCATCTTTGGTTATCATTTTCAAGCAAAGAGGAAAGTACATTCTCACATGCATGATCGTCCAAGGGTTTGGCTTCATCATTTCTCTTCTCAAAACCATCACAAGATATTCTAAGATGTTCAAAATTTTGAGAAAAAAAATCACTGAATCCTCATCTTCGTGATGAGTGGAACAAGAAGTAGATCTTCAACACAAATAATTGCAATGCAATACTTCATGTTTAAACTTATGGTTACACTCACGTGATGAATATTTGCTTGTTGGTTTGTAATTCAACTTATGGTGAATGGTGTTTTCATATTTCTTTTTAGCTCTATGTATTAACACTTCACACATTCTAATTTGGGGCTAAATTTAAGATTTTTAAGAGTTAGTTCTTTAGTCAATATTTTTAACATACTTGTTATCACATATATAGTAGCCGGGCTACCATACATTATTTTTCTCATTCCAGTACACTATTCAGCCAGTTCCCTTGCATTTGAGATGCTGAGATGAGCATCTATATTGGATCACTATCAGATTGTGGACAGCAGTTATATTCCCCATGCCATGACTGAGTTTCAGGACACTCAGAGAGATGACCGATATAGCCATTATACCATTGGTACAGAGCAGACAGTAGTGCCCAGAGTTACAGCAGCAGTCTCAGAGGACAGATGATGGTACAGGTTGATGAGCTTTCAGGTATATGACTCAGCAGGTATTTCATAGTGTTATGGTTAGATTGCTTTCATACTTATTCTCATAGCATGTCTTAGCACTTAGTGTCATGATCTGGCGATCATATAGATATATGGACCTGGTTGATCTATTATATATATTATATTGTCCCTACTCAGACTTAGAAGTTCACTATTCATACTCATTGGTACATACCCTCCTTAGGGAGAATAGAGGTGATCATTACACCATACTTTGGCTTGCTAGTTTTGGCTCCATCATTTCATTGTCTTCATCCATCCATGGCCTACCTTTTAGATTATCACCCTGACTTACTACTTGACTAGTGGCATGGAGGACTTTTCCCCACTGTAGCCTCTGTATTGGATGAGCTTCCCTGTTTATTGTGTCTCGGCTCTGAGTTGGTGACAAAACTTACCTATGGTGAGTTGGAGTTCATTGGAATTCCCCCTAGTCACTTAAGTTGTGTTGGCTAAACCTGAAACTTTTAGTGCTGCCATGTATACAAAATCTGAAAAATGAAATGCTATATCTTGTATGAAAAGCCCATTCATGCAATGTGTTTCTAAACACACATGAATGAGAGGCATGCCAAATGAACATGGCAATGAAAATGAAATGTTATATCTTGTGGAAAATAAATACCTAGGTAAACAAGCTGTCCATGACACACCTAGAAGTGCTCAGGTAAACAAGTGCCTTAAAAACACACCTGCAGCAGAAAGCCTAAAAGAAAAATGTAAATCTATGCAATTTGTTTGTAAACACACATAGATCAAGGCTATGGAAACTCCAGGCCCAAAAAGCAATGGAACTTAAAAGCTACATCTAAACAATTGCTCGCCTTATTTGTATTATGGATTGTGCGCATCTGTGAAGGTAAATAAACCCTCTTTAAACAACTCATCCATTTGTGAGACACCGCCATTCCCTGTGTTATTGCTCATTCAGTATATACTATGGTGTATTCCCTTTCCCTTGCCAAAGTGTCACAAAGTCAAGACAGTTAAGTCATCCCTTAGCCTAGCCAGTTAATTCAGCCTTCACCCTTCACTAGCAAATTGATCACAACTATGAAGTGAGTATGGTCCTGAAAGTCTAGTCTGAGTAATAATAATAATAATTAACGACACTATATATTTGGATGTAGATCGCCAGTTATGATCATTATGTGTTATAATTGCTATTTGAATAAGTTGTAGAGCATGTATTAACCTTGATACTTTGCAGCAGCCTTGGATGATGGTCTGAGTTATATTTGGTCTTGGTTAGACCTAGTTTGACCATGGAGGACCATGGGACATGAGATGTTGGACCTTATGATGATATGGATTGATGATATATGGTCTATGTATACATACATGATGACTCTATGCAGGAGCTACAGGGTTATGATGATGATTCTGGGGTTACAGCAGTGTTTGTATATGTACAGCGCATTATTATTGGCCTTGATCCGGTATATTGGATATTTATTTTGATCATGCAGAGATTCATATGGTGTATGAGTACACATCTTGGATGGATTTGGACCTTCTGAGTCCAATGGGACAGTTTGTTTTCAGTTCCGGGCACTTACAGTGATGATTTAGCCTCAGTAGGCTGTCCTAGTGCAGTTTTGGTCTATTGGAGGCCCTGTCGGAGCAGATGTGATTTTTATCCGGTTGACCTAGGGCGCTGATGATGGAGGGGGTGGTCCAGCCACTTGTTTTTACCATATTACCCCCCCTTCCGGACACACTGGTGCCCTCACCTTGACAGCGCCAGCACTCCAGGAGGCTGTTTGGGGCAGTTTCACGCTTCCCGAGGCATTTCAGGATTGGTAGAAATGGCTATTGAGGAAATCGATTTGGGCTACTGAGGCAAAGTTATGGCATGGGATGATCAGTGATGATAGATCGGGACCTTCCACACCTTCTCCAGCAGTTTCAGCTTCATCGGGGCCCGCATCCATCACTTATGGCACTTTCTGTGGATTTTTGAGGTCTTTTGAGGACCACGACTTCACTATGGAGGCACGATTTGGTACATTCATGATTATTTTTTGGTTATTGTGCTATGGGGATTGACCAAGGAGGGATAAAATTACCCCTTGGACCCACCATAAGCCTCTTATGATATTTTGTCATCATGATTTGGTGGGATTCCCCTCTTGTAGGGCGATTTTGTCCACTTACATTATATTTTATTAGTGATCTATGTATTTTATTGTTGAGCTCATCTCAACCATTGATTAGACATATGTATCTTTTAATCTTAGCCACTCATTCAAAAAGTGGTTAGGGTTTTGGTGCCTCTCCTTCCTATTTAAAGGAGAGAGCCTCTCATTGTAAAGGGACTTTTGGCTCTGGATTATTGGAATAGAAAATTATTATTGCATCTATCTCCAGTGTTGTGGTGAATGTTTTTTGGTGTTCGTTCGTTGGTTCTTCCTTTGCACTGAGTTATTGGAGATCTTGTTTGCCATATCTTTTGTACCACGATTTTGCATCTACAGGTGGAGGCCGATTTGCTTGGAGGAGGAGGTATTGGTAGGGGAAGACTCTCCCTACTTCTTCTTTGGAGCTCTTCGTTGGTAACAGGGAGTATTACTGTCCCAGGACCTTCTATTTCATGTTACTATTTGCATTTCTCTTGTATTTCTTCCATACTTGATCTTACTGATTGAATCTTCATTCCTTGGTTTGACAGGTAGAGGAAGGCGCACTTGTGGGCTAGGGCATCATTTCGGCAAGCAAAATCAACAATCTCTCATTTGATCTCTGCGGGAATCTTCCTCAACATCAAGGCATCTCATCCACATCACTCAGGTATGATCTCAAGGTAAGTTCTATCTCCATGATCTATCCAATTATCTAAAACATTTTAAAACCCTAAATTAATCAAAACCCCATTTTTTACATTTTCTCAGATCTACTTAGATCTAGTGGGTTATTGGGCATAATATTGAAAACCCACCTCTATAGCATCCACGGCATCCCGGATCTATAGTTTGGTGAGGATTGGTTTCCGTTTGACCCCTCTCCCATGCCAACTTAGCTTCTCCCAAGCAAGGCGCACTTCACTAGTTGAGCAAGTTGACCTAGATCTAGGTGATGGGTGTTTGAGATTCCACTTGATTCGTCATCTACACATCCAATAACATACACCCAGGTTGTTACTTTTCTGAAATTCACCTTGTGGGCCCCATTCCACATTTTAAGGGATTTAATCCCCATTTTGGACCACTTGGAACACTTAAACTCAGATCTACTAAGATCTAACCCGTTGGATTACCACGAAATTGCAGATCCATACTCTTACCTGACCGATCTACCCGGATCTAAAGTTTGGATGCCATCCGACTTGTTTTGACCCACTTAACCCCACTTTTTAGCCTCCTTGGGCAAAGTCGCACCACCTTGGAGAAGTGAATTGACTCACTTCCAGGAACTGGGTACTTGATATTTTTGGAGATCTGAAACCGGAATAATTCAAAACCTAGGTCTAGACTATCACTTTGTCAAATCTTGCCTTGGGGATTGCATTCCTTGTTTTAAGGGATTGTGGTCCACTTGGGTCAAACCTAGATCTAGATACATTCATTCATCAAGACCTCCATTGCCCACTTGTCCCAAGTACTAGGAGCCCTAAACCACAAGTCAACCCTATTTTGACTCCACTTCCCAATTCCCAAGGCACTGGTTTCTCTCCAAGTTAATTCGACTTTCCTAGATTGTTGGATTGACTTGTGGATTGACCTATGCATGGTGAACCAAACCCTTGAAGCTATCATGTATCATGGTCAAGCTTGTCATCTGTACTAGTTAGCCCCAATACAACCCTTAACTACCCTGCATTGGACACGATTCCCAAGGCAGTGGACTTTCCAACATTGAACTAGTACACTAGCCCTAGATCTCACCACAAACATTGTAAGTCACTTTCACATCAACTATGAACCAAAGCTATACCTATTGAACCCCTCACTTGGCTGGTGACTTCATCTTTAGGTCTAGGATAAACCATACACCTAACTTCACTTAGAAATACCCTGATTTGGTGTCTTGGTTTTGATCTCTCCTGTCGGGAGTAGATCGGGTCTCCCCCTTTGTTGTCTGGGCTAGATAACATAAAGCGAAGGTTGCCTCGACTGGCGTGACAACCATACATATTGGAGGTCGAGGTGATCGTGGTTGCACCTTTTGAGTTGCCCTTCCCTATTGCCATCCATGACTGGATCCATCCATAGGGGTAACTACAGCTTAGGTGATAACATTTTGGCGCCGCTGCCGGGGAGAAGCTAAGTTGGCATGGGAGAGGGGTCAAACGGAAACCAATCCTCACCAAACTATAGATCCGGGATGCCGTGGATGCTATAGAGGTGGGTTTTCAATATTATGCCCAGTAACCCACTAGATCTAAGTAGATCTGAGAAAATGTAAAAAATGGGGTTTTGATTAATTTAGGGTTTTAAAATGTTTTAGACAATTGGATAGATCATGGAGATAGAACTTACCTTGAGATCATACCTGAGTGATGTGGATGAGATGCCTTGATGTTGAGGAAGATTCCCGCAGAGATCAAATGAGAGATTGTTGATTTTGCTTGCCGAAATGATGCCCTAGCCCACAAGTGCGCCTTCCTCTACCTGTCAAACCAAGGAATGAAGATTCAATCAGTAAGATCAAGTATGGAAGAAATACAAGAGAAATGCAAATAGTAACATGAAATAGAAGGTCCTGGGACAGTAATACTCCCTGTTACCAACGAAGAGCTCCAAAGAAGAAGTAGGGAGAGTCTTCCCCTACCAATACCTCCTCCTCCAAGCAAATCAGCCTCCACCTGTAGATGCAAAATCGTGGTACAAAAGATATGGCAAACAAGATCTCCAATAACTCAGTGCAAAGGAAGAACCAACGAACGAACACCAAAAAACATTCACCACAACACTGGAGATAGATGCAATAATAATTTTCTATTCCAATAATCCAGAGCCAAAAGTCCCTTTACAATGAGAGGCTCTCTCCTTTAAATAGGAAGGAGAGGCACCAAAACCCTAACCACTTTTTGAATGAGTGGCTAAGATTAAAAGATACATATGTCTAATCAATGGTTGAGATGAGCTCAACAATAAAATACATAGATCACTAATAAAATATAATGTAAGTGGACAAAATCGCCCTACAAGAGGGGAATCCCACCAAATCATGATGACAAAATATCATAAGAGGCTTATGGTGGGTCCAAGGGGTAATTTTATCCCTCCTTGGTCAATCCCCATAGCACAATAACCAAAAAATAATCATGAATGTACCAAATCGTGCCTCCATAGTGAAGTCGTGGTCCTCAAAAGACCTCAAAAATCCACAGAAAGTGCCATAAGTGATGGATGCGGGCCCCGATGAAGCTGAAATTGCTGGAGAAGGTGTGGAAGGTCCCGATCTATCATCACTGATCATCCCATGCCATAACTTTGCCTCAGTAGCCCAAATCGATTTCCTCAATAGCCATTTCTACCAATCCTGAAATGCCTCGGGAAGCGTGAAACTGCCCCAAACAGCCTCCTGGAGTGCTGGCGCTGTCAAGGTGAGGGCACCAGTGTGTCCGGAAGGGGGATAATATGGTAAAAACAAGTGGCTGGACCACCCCCTCCATCATCAGCGCCCTAGGTCAACCGGATAAAAATCACATCTGCTCCGACAGGGCCTCCAACAGACCAAAACTGCACTAGGACAGCCTACTGAGGCTAAATCATCACTGTAAGTGCCCGGAACTGAAAACAAACTGTCCCATTGGACTCAGAAGGTCCAAATCCATCCAAGATGTGTACTCATACACCATATGAATCTCTGCATGATCAAAATAAATATCCAATATACCGGATCAAGGCCAATAATAATGCGCTGTACATATACGAACACTGCTGTAACCCCAGAATCATCATCATAACCCTGTAGCTCCTGCATAGAGTCATCATGTATGTATACATAGACCATATATCATCTATCCATATCATCATAAGGTCCAACATCTCATGTCCCATGGTCCTCCATGGTCAAACTAGGTCTAACCAAGACCAAATATAACTCAGACCATCATCCAAGGCTGCTGCAAAGTATCAAGGTTAATACATGCTCTACAACTTATTCAAATAGCAATTATAACACATAATGATCATAACTGGCGATCTACATCCAAATATATAGTGTCGTTAATTATTATTATTATTACTCAGACTAGACTTTCAGGACCATACTCACTTCATAGTTGTGATCAATTTGCTAGTGAAGGGTGAAGGCTGAATTAACTGGCTAGGCTAAGGGATGACTTAACTGTCTTGACTTTGTGACACTTTGGCAAGGGAAAGGGAATACACCATAGTATATACTGAATGAGCAATAACACAGGGAATGGCGGTGTCTCACAAATGGATGAGTTGTTTAAAGAGGGTTTATTTACCTTCACAGATGCGCACAATCCATAATACAAATAAGGCCAGCAATTGTTTAGATGTAGCTTTTAAGTTCCATTGCTTTTTGGGCCTGGAGTTTCCATAGCCTTGATCTATGTGTGTTTACAAACACATTGCATAGATTTACATTTTTCTTTTAGGCTTTCTGCTGCAGGTGTGTTTTTAAGGCACTTGTTTACCTGAGCACTTCTAGGTGTGTCATGGACAGCTTGTTTACCTAGGTATTTATTTTCCACAAGATATAACATTTCATTTTCATTGCCATGTTCATTTGGCATGCCTCTCATTCATGTGTGTTTAGAAACACATTGCATGAATGGGCTTTTCATACAAGATATAGCATTTCATTTTTCAGATTTTGTATACATGGCAGCACTAAAAGTTTCAGGTTTAGCCAACACAACTTAAGTGACTAGGGGGAATTCCAATGAACTCCAACTCACCATAGGTAAGTTTTGTCACCAACTCAGAGCCGAGACACAATAAACAGGGAAGCTCATCCAATACAGAGGCTACAGTGGGGAAAAGTCCTCCATGCCACTAGTCAAGTAGTAAGTCAGGGTGATAATCTAAAAGGTAGGCCATGGATGGATGAAGACAATGAAATGATGGAGCCAACACTAGCAAGCCAAAGTATGGTGTAATGATCACCTCTATTTTCCCTAAGGAGGGTATGTACCAATGAGTATGAATAGTGAACTTCTAAGTCTGAGTAGGGACAATATAATATATATAATAGATCAACCAGGTCCATATATCTATATGATCGCCAGATCATGACACTAAGTGCTAAGACATGCTATGAGAATAAGTATGAAAGCAATCTAACCATAACACTATGATATACCTGCTGAGTCATATACCTGAAAGCTCATCAACCTGTACCATCATCTGTCCTCTGAGACTGCTGCTGTAACTCTGGGCACTACTGTCTGCTCTGTACCAATGGTATAATGGCTATATCGGTCATCTCTCTGAGTGTCCTGAAACTCAATCATGGCATGGGGAATATAACTGCTGTCCACAATCTGATAGTGATCCAATATAGATGCTCATCTCAGCATCTCAAATGCAAGGGAACTGGCTGAATAGTGTACTGGAATGAGAAAAATAATGTATGGTAGCCCGGCTACTATATATGTGATAACATCTGGCTCCGGCTGGGACAAGTGCTCTGCTGAAATGAGCGCTTGAGAACCTCAGAATCTCTGGTCCTCGAACTCTGCTACTCGAATCCACGATCCAGCACTCTACCATTCTATTTCCAGCTTTTATTTTTTGCAACCTATTTTCTGCATTCACAAACATCAAACATACCTCATGCCGCATGTGTGGGAAAAATATAAAACCAACTGAAATAAAATCTACTCTATGTCAAAAATATAAATGCATGAAGTAAATGAAACTACTAACATAATTTGCAAAATTTGAAATTTATTGTGCAGGAAAAGAAAAGTGACAGGTACTCAGTTAAACTAGAGGCTTACAAAGGAGCTTAGAGACTAAGAAGGTGCCAGACTCAATGGCTAAAAAGACTAACTACTGCCCAAGTAGGCTTATTTGGTTTCCTACCTACCCTAATCTACCAGGCAATGCAAGACTAGGTCATTCAAGGTTGATAGGAGGAAAATAATGTTTCAACATCCTCCCATTTACAGGTAACTCAACTTCATCTCCATCCAAGGTTTCAAGGACAAAAGATCCCTTTCCAGCCAGACTACTTATCTTATACGGACCTTTCCATAAACTTTCCAACTTCGTGTGATTTCCTGGTTTCTCTTTATGCTTATCCCACAATAAAACTATATCTCCTATACCAAAGGTAGTACCTCTAGTATTTTGATCAAATGTGCCTTTTACTCTTTCTTGTTCTATAAGCATCTTATCGAGAGCACTTCTTCTCTTTTCATCCAATTCAACTAATTTATCAATTCTTCCTTGCATTGCTTCTGTATCTGAAGTGCATTGCTGCAATAGTTCATAAACGGGTATTTGCAAATTTATTGGTAGTCTACAGTCTTGTCCATATACCAACTCAAAAGGAGATTTTCCTGTAATCCTTTTTACTGTTGTTCGATCTGCCCACAAAGCATATTTTAATTTTACATCCCAACTTTTCTTATTTTCACCCACCATTCTTTTCAACAACCTAATTAGATTTTTGTTACTTGATTCGGCGAGACCATTTCCCTGGGGGTAATAGTTCGAAGAATGAGAGAGGGTGATTCCATGATTCATGCAAAAGGTGGACATTTCTATTTTACTGAAGGCTGGGGCATTATCTGTTGTTAGTTTCATAGGGCAACCGTATCTTGACACAATATTTTCTTCCAAAAACTTCACAACTACTTCAGCTGTGGCCTTCTTGGTTGGAATAGCTTCTACCCAACGAGTGAAATAATCCGTGCAGGTCAACATGTACTTATATCCATTGCTCGAGTTTTCATTAAAAGGACCTACAAAATCCATACCCCATTGTTGAAAAGGAGCTTCAACCACTACAGGATTTAAAGGTAAAGCAGGCAATCTTGGTTTTCCCGAGAAAAATTGACATTCTTGGCATATCCTAATATAAGCATGTACATCCTTAAAGAGGGTTGGCCAGTAATACCCTGCTCTCATGATTTTTGCAGCAGTTGTTCTCGGAGCATAATGACCACCACATAACCCTGAGTGCATCTCCTTTATAATGATTTTGGACTCCTCCAGGTTAACACATTTCAGGATTATCCCATCAGGGTTCCTCCATCCTAATCCATCCTGGGTTAAAACATACTTTTCAGCTTTTAGCCTTAGTGCCCTTCTTTGATGATCCACCAGGTATTCAGGACATGACAAGTTTCTCAAGAAATATATAATGTCTTTGTACCACTCATGCTCTTCATCAATGTTTAAAATAGCAGGATCCCTTTCACTTATCATGTTTACCATGTTGCCTCCCTTTTCAGTTAGAAGTTGAGCTAACCCTTGACCTTTCACAATCTTGATTGGTTTAATCTCTAGATCATATTCTTGTATACGTGAAATCCAATTTCCTCTTACACCTATGCCATCTGCTTGTGATAGAACATCCTTTACTGCTTGATAAGGCACATATGCCTTAATTTTGGAATACCCCACATAGGTTCTGAAATGTTTCAAGGCTTTAACTAAGGCATAAGCCTGCTTTTCAGTGGTGGTATATTTCAATTCGGCATCTCTCAAATTTTTACTCATAAAGGCTATAGGTTGTTCATGGTTTTCATTGTTCTTTTGTAATAACACACCAGCAATAGTATCTTCCGAAGCATATGAGTAAATCATGAATTCTTTATTGTAATCAGGGCAAGCTAACACAGGGGAAGTTGAAATAGCCTTTTTTAGCTTGGTGAAAGACACTTCACATTCTTTATCCCATCCAAACTTCACATCCTTTTTAAGAAGGGCATTTAATGGTTTGGCCAATTCTGCTAAGTTTGGAATGAATCTTCGGACAAAATTTATTTTACCAAAGAAAGATTGCAAGGTGGTTACATTATGGGGTGCTGCAATAGCATTGATGGCTTGGACACGTTCTGGGTCAATTCTTATGCCTTCTTTTGACACAATGTGTCCTAGTAACTTGCCTTCATCCACTCCAAAAGTCGATTTTTTGGGGTTCAAAGATATACCAAACTTTCTACAACGCTCAAAAACTCTTCTCAAATGCTCTACATGGTCTCCCCTTTTCTTTGAAAACACTGTCAAGTCATCCTGATAAATGGCAATAATTTTCCCAATCAAGTCACTAAATGCCTGATCCATAGCTCTTTGGAAAGTAGAACCGGCATTTAATAATCCGAAAGGCATTCTTATATATTGGAAAGTTCCCCATGGAGTAGTAAAGGTTGTTTTATCTCTGTCTTCCTTTCTAATACGCACCCGATTATACCCCGAGAAACCATCCAACATTGACAACATACCTGCCCCAGTGACACTTTGCAACAAATTTTCCATGTTCGGCAACGGATAATTGTCCTTAAGGGATTCTTGATTTAGGTTTCTGAAATCAATACATACCCTGATTTCACCGCTTTTCTTTCTAACAATCACCGGGTTAGAAACCCAAGTAGTGTGTCGAACAGGTTGGATAATTCCGGCAGCCAACATTTTTTCCAGTTCCTTTTTGATCAATGGTGCCAGTTTGGGATTGACATTTCTCAACTTTTGTCTATAAGGTTTAGCCCCTTCATGCAACGGGATAGTGTGCTCAATGATTTCAGGATCAAAAGTTTTGAGTTCATCATATGCCCAGGCAAAAATATCTCTATATTTCCTTATCAGATTCACAATTGCCTTTCTTTCTTCTAGGGAAGCATTCTTTCCTATCCTAATCATTCTAGGGGACACTGAGGTTCCAATATTTATCTCTATAATCTCATCTACCGGTTCAGCTCTTTTACCTTTGTATTCATCATGCCTATTGAAATTTTTCTCCAGAGGTATTGCTAGTTTCATAATATCAAGATCTTGAATGGAAGAACCGCTTGATTTATCTTCTAGGTTCACATTGCAATTCTGAAAATTTTCATTGTTTTGTAAGAAAGCAATGATTTGTGCATCATTATCAAAGACTTGCCAATGATCTTGATTATCAGGAACGGAAGGTCTAAATATTACTTCAACCTTACACTCTTTATTTTTAAGATGATCAGGAGTTTCAAAGGTGCATGCTATTACTGATAATGCATCGGCCAGGGTATTTTCTTCTCTTGGGACTGCTTTTATTGCAAAGGCATCAAACATTTCTATGGTATCCCAGACAGCATTTCGATAATCCCTAAGCCTATTATTTTTGGCTGCAAACTGATTCTTCACTTGTGACACAATCAAATCAGAGTCTCCTGTTACATTTAGGCATTTAATCTTTTGTTCACGGCAAATTTCTAACCCTAGAAGCAACGCCTCATACTCGGCTACATTGTTTGTGCACTCGAATTCAAGACGATATGCAAACAATTTTTCTTCACCAGAAGGAGATGTAAGGACAATTCCAGCTCCAGCACCATGCCTAGACTTTGCCCCATCAAAATGCATTTTCCAAACTTGACTAGGAGGAAAAGGATGTTGTCGGGGCTCCTCCCAAAAGTTAGCCATCACCATATAATTTCCAACCTCCTCAGTGGGACGCATAGCCTCTTCAAACAAATAGTCGGGGGTTTCTACATGCTCAGTCATGGGTTTTTCATTCATCAATTTATAAGAAGCCTTTCCTCCGATAGGAATAGTTGCATAAGACAAATCCATTTGGATGCTCCCTCCTAGTTTGGCAGCCCATTCCCTTGATAGCAACATCCCCCATGCGTCAGGAATATCTAAAACCAGGACATCCATACTAATTTCAATTGCAGGATAAGCGGCCAATTTCATCTTAAGATTCTCAATCATACCCTCTGACTTAACAGGCCTAGAATCCATCCCACGCACATTTCTATATTCTCTTGATGGTCTTAGCTCCAATTGTTCCATGACCTTAAGAGGCATAATATTTACTTCTGCTCCTGAATCTAACATACAGTTATGCAATATCAACTGATTAATCTCTAAAGCAATATAAAAAGGGGGATGACCTCTACCTTTATCAATTACACTTTGAATCATAATGGGGGGGTCATCCTCAGCTGTTAGTTTCACAGGATTCTTGACTTTAGGCTCAATTCCCAAGAATTTAGTTGCTTGATTAAAATATGACGGGATTTTCAAAAGTTCCTCCAAGGACACAAGGATATTGGGTTTGGATAAGAAATTACTCAAGTCAATCTTCAAATTGCAAGCCCTTTCTTTCTCCTTGGTATTCATTTCTAGACCCAATAAATGCATTACCTGTGATTTAACAGAAGGGATGACTACCAAATCTTTCAAAGACACCATGACAGAAGATCTTGAGAGTTTTCCCAATATGTTTGAATTTAGCTTTTCTTGGGTTATGGGAGATATTTCTTTATTTGGAGTACTCACTTGTTTTCTTTGCACTGGATCCCTAGCCTGGGTTTTAGTAGGGCTTGGGTTTGTTACCTTCTTGGTGACTTGAGAAGACAATCTTCTAGGTTGATCATTTTTCTTTATGATTCCTTTAGGAGGAGTGTTTGGAGTTTGAGTGGGGACTCTACGAGTGATACTTCTTTGGTCAAGGGAATTTTCTTTCATACTAGTTTTGTTCTTATCTGTATCTTTCGCGTTATTCTTTGCCTGAGACCTAGTTACTACTCTGTCATCAGAAGTGATCTTAGTTTGAAGATATTCATTGGTATACACACCCTCAAAGGTTCTAGAAAAAGGTTTATAGTTTTCTCTTTGTTTTCTGAGAACTACCCCATTCAGGTTTCGGATTAAACCACTCATTTCGGTCATCATTTTCAAAATCATATCGTTCTCTGAATTAGTGACACAAGGCATAGTTCTAAGTGTTTTAAGGATGTAAATGAGCTCGCTCCTCAGCGGAGTCACGACTGGGAGTCGCCAGGTAGATTTAACTCTTCTACCAAGATATGTGTCGTTGTATGTGCGGGAAGGACTAGTAGCTTTTCTAAGGTAAGCCTATTGCGTCCCTGGCGCCAAAATGTTATGGCAAAGAGAACGAGAATGCTTGAAGAAAAGTATGTCGAACTAGGGCAAGCTATTGCCTCCCCGGCAACGGCGCCAAAATTTTATCACCTAAGATGTAGTTACCCCTATGGATGGATCCAGTCATGGATGGCAATAGGGAAGGGAAACTCAAAAGGTGCAACCACGATCACCTCGACCTCCAATATATATGGTTGTCACGCCAGTCGAGGCAACCTTCGCTTTATGTTATCTAGCCCAGACAACAAAGGGGGAGACCCGATCTACTCCCGACAGGAGAGATCAAAACCAGGACACCAAATCAGGGTATTTCTAAGTGAAATTAGGTGTATGGTTTATCCTAGACCTAAAGATGAAGTCACAAGCCAAGTGAGGGGTTCAATAGGTATAGCTTTGGTTCATGGTTGATGTAAGAGTGACTTATAATGTTTGTAGCAAAACCTAGGTCTAGACTATCACTTTGTCAAATCTTGCCTTGGGGATTGCATTCCTTGTTTTAAGGGATTGTGGTCCACTTTGGTCAAACCTAGATCTAGACACATTCATCCATCAAGACCTCTATTGCCCACTTGTCCCAAGTCCTAGGAGTCCTAAACCACAAGTCAACCCTACTCTGACTCCACTTCCCAATTCCCAAGGCACTGGTTTCTCTCCAAGTTAATTCAACTTTCTTAGATTGTTGGATTGACTTGTGGTTTGACCTATGCATGGTGAACCAAACCCTTGAAGCTGTCATGGTCAAGCTTGTCACTTGTACTAGTTAGCCCCAATACAACCCTTAACTACCCTGCATTGGACACAGTTCCCAAGGCAGTGGATCTTCTGACATTGAACTAGTACACTAGCCCTAGATCTTACTACAAACATTATAAGTCACTCTTACATCAACCATGAACCAAAGCTATACCTATTGAACCCCTCACTTGGCTTGTGACTTCATCTTTAGGTCTAGGATAAACCATACACCTAATTTCACTTAGAAATACCCTGATTTGGTGTCCTGGTTTTGATCTCTCCTGTCGGGAGTAGATTGGGTCTCCCCCTTTGTTGTCTGGGCTAGATAACATAAAGCGAAGGTTGCCTCGACTGGCGTGACAACCATATATATTGGAGGTCGAGGTGATCGTGGTTGCACCTTTTGAGTTGCCCTTCCCTATTGCCATCCATGACTGGATCCATCCATAGGGGTAACTACATCTTAGGTGATAACAATACTCTTCATCAATCTCCATTTGTTTTGAGATCTTGAACATCATTGCATAGATCTTTACTTAAATCTGGAAACAATCTATTTGTTGCTATATATTACAGGAATTTAAATAACTTTGTTAACTAGCAATGTTATATTCATTCTCATACATTTAAGGTACTTGTAATTTTAATGTCTATGACCATTTTATTTTATTTCATAATTTTTCATGGACATATTAAATATTCGTCAATCATTAATCTACAGTGTTCCACGAGGACTCATCCCCCAAGGTCGGGGGCGCACGCTCCTCCCTCCCTACGCCCCGAGGACTTATTAAATATTCGTCAATCATTAATCTACAATGTTCCACGAGGACTCATCCCCCAGGGTCGAGGGCGCACGCTCCTCCCTCCCACGCCCCGGGGACTTGGGGACTCCTGGGGAAACGTTTCCCAGCATCCCCAAAATCAGGAAACTCTCGGAAACGCACAAGGGAGCGCGTCCCCGTGTTTTGCAACGCGCTCCGGTGAAGGGGAGCTCTCAATCCCACACGCTCCCTCTCGAAACTAGGGGGCGTCAGACGCCCCCCCATGATTTTCCCAATTTCAGTTTAAAAATACGAAATTTTAATGTTAATTGTTGTTTTAGTCTCTATTTCAGACTTAGTCTTTAGTAATTTACTATTTTACTATTTTACTATTTTAGCATGCAATATCATTGATTCAATTTTTCAATTAGAATGACCGAAATTAGAAATATGAATATCAAGATTCAAATGACAAATTTGAAAACGATCATGATGAATTCTGTAACATGTTTGTATTATTAATTTGTTACATTCTGATTTACATTGCACAATGATTAATTTAGTATTTAGTATTTATTATTTACTTTTAGTGATTTACATGGGATGAATCATTGAATTGTTATTGCTGGTATTTAATAATTTATAATATTGATTTTTATATTTTTTATTATGACCTGGACGTCCCCCCATCCCCCTCGAATTTCGCTAAAATTTGGGGGTGGTCTCCACACGTCCCCAATGTGCGTTTCCCCGCTCCCATGTCCCGGAAACTTGGGGGAACATTATTAATCTATTGATGTAATTGATGAGCTTATGGTTTTGAGTTATTCCAACACATTGGCGGCATTGTTAATAACCAACATTTTCTTCACTTAGGATAAGAACTGTGTTACCGGATCTGGCAAGGGTGGGTTAGGGATCCGCAGATCCGCTAAGATCCGTGATGGAACCGTACGTCATCCGGATCCCGCGACCACCAAAACGTATCGCGTGCTGGGATACAGATCCCGGGTAAAATAACTCGGTCGGGGAGAAAAAACAAGCTGCGATTTTTTTAAATGCCGGATCCGCCACCTATAAAGCACTATCGCAGAAAGTTTATGCTATTTCCCATCCGACTTACCCCACTATCACGGATTTTTTTAAATGTCGGATCAGTCCGACTTACCCCACTTCCAAGTAAACAACACCGACAGAGCACTCGGGAGTGGAGAGCAGGGTCCACTGGAGAGGAGATAATAGCAACCGGCGAAAGACTTCGGCCGGACAGGAAACTCGACAGCACCTGTGAAGCATCGAATGCACCGACAAAGCAGCTGCACTGCTGCAGGAAACTCGACAGTCGACAGGAGTCTTGGACGTGAAGTTTGAAGCTTTTAACATCAAAATTTTAAATAATAAAATATTGAATGTATCATTTTCTATGAGGCAAGATGTATTATTTCAGTTTTCATTGTTTCAGTGCAAATTTAAATATGATTTTAGTTCTAGTGATGTGATTCATGAGTGGTTTTGATTATAAACTTTGAATATGTTTTTAAATTTTTTTTAAATATCATTATATATTTTTAAAATATTATTATATTTTTTTTAAATATTATTATATTTTTTGTACTTCATGTATCCTAGCCGTATCCAGATCCTGGCTTTTCAAAAATCTGGCGGATCCGGATCCTGGTAACTTAGGATAAGAGCATATGCAAGTAACTAAGCACAATATTCTTGTTTCAAGACATTGGTTACTTGTTTCATGGTTTAGTTTCTTGCGTTTACTTTCAGTTTTGTAAGGAACTGAATCTTTATTGTTTACAGCCACAGTTACCGGATTCAGCCCTAGGCCTAAGTTCCTAACCGCACCCGAATCGGATTCTCAGATTCTTCATCGGATTCTTCCACCTCGTTTTGACTAATCTAAAGTTGTTTACATAGGATAAATGTAGGATAATTAGGGTTAATTAGGGTTAGGGTTCCGAATCCCCAATTCCTAATTTTGGGATGAGTGTCGCACCCGTATCAGATTCTTTAGTCGATTCCGATCGCACCCACAGTTCGTGTAACCTTGTTTACAGCCATATATTCTCATTTGTTAATATCTTTTTTTGAGGCTATTAAGCAATTTATCTTGCTGGTTTATTTTTTGTTATGAATGGCCTCGTTCTGTTGGCAAAACCAACAACAGAAATTAGTTTCTATTGGCATCTCACATATATATTTTGAAGTCATTCATTGTAGAATTTATGCCACAATCTCATTGAAGGTTAAATTTACTTATTTGATGATTTTAATACTTCATTTTTGTTGATGTTCATGCAAGTTTATTTCAGGACCTTGAATAGCAATTTCTTTAGATCAATGGTGCTTGATATGACAACTTTTAATAAGCATTTTTTAACTTCATGTCTTACATTCAAGATCTGATCTTTGGGCAATAAGTCTCACATTTCTATGCATATTCACAATGTGGTTTGGAATCTTGGATTGATTATTCTTTACTTGAAGTTATCTTATGTTCATGGTTTGGAATTTAGTTAATGGCACAATCATTTTGCAAGCCAATCTCTTGATTTTCCTTGATTGTTAATTAACCCCTTGAACCATTTACCAAATCATGGTGAGAAGATCCTTTGACTTAGTTGCCTTAGGGAATCCCCCCTTAGTGGTTTGTCTAAACCACTTAAAGTGAAGGGAAGTAGTTGTAGGTGACAACTATTCTATTTCCATAGTTGCACTTAGCTAGAACCCTTCGAGCCCTTACATTTGGGGTGTTGGTTTTTGTGGCAACACTCAACACATAAACTGTCACAAGGGAAGTGTCTAGGAGAACATGCACCAGCAATATGCCCCTCAGCAAGCCAAGAACTCCGTCAGATCCACCTGTATCAATCTGACATGTAATGAGGATGCCAACTGAATAATAATATCTGATGTACAGGCCTCCAGAGTCTATATAGAGAAATATTGCTCAATAGCCAACATACTCCTAGTGCAGCTTGCCCATCATAGGACATAGGTTGGGACATGATGGACATCATGGAATAGTGCATTTGTTTTGAGTTTTGCTTATGTTTTCTGGATACCACATGGTGATATTGCCACAGTGACCTCAAATCATGCGTAAAAAGAATATGAAATATAATGAAAAATGTCCAAGACAGGGGACTATGATTCCATGAGGGGGAAAGAAGAAAGGGGAACCCATGGGGACAAATTCCCTTGACATATTTCATCTCATAGACTCACCACCACTTTGCCATTTGTGTTTAAAATAATTATTATGTAGTTTTGAAAGGGACACATACTATCATGAAAACCCCAAAAGTAACTAAGCTATTTCTCAATTGATAAGCATTTTATTCATTCCATTCTTCTCCCATTATTCTGCAATCTATAGAATCGTATGCTATGACTGAAATCACATCTAACATGTACCTGGGAGCTGTAAGCTTGTGAGCCTATGTAAACCCATAGTAAGGTAGACAGTTCGGTGACTAGAGGATGAGATAGAGTCCATGGTTGTAGTGAGCAGGGACTAGGGAAAGATAGTAACCTGTACACCCTCATATCTGTGCTGAAGCCTGAGACTGAACTGTACCTGAGCCAAATTCTACCAGACTAGGACTCCCAGAGGACAATTCAGTAGCTTGGACTCTTCTTGCCTGCACTGTTCAATTCACTGGAGTGGGCTTCCTGAGGGACTAAGTTGCAGAAAAGGCAAAAAACTTGAGCTTGTGTCGTGGATGGCTAGGAGGAAGAGATCCTTAGTTGTTTGGATGCTGGTTGAGATGCCTAGAGGTCTCTGCAGCAAGAGATTCATGGTAGGTGGCTAGCATTTGATCGAGTCTTGTACACAGTGGGGTGTACTGAGAGAGAGACAGGGCCAGGAAGTGATCCTTTGTGCTGGTGGAATCATAGTCACCAGACTCAGAATTGACAATAAATCGGCAAGGCAAAAGAGTCAAAGTTTTGAATCGAGATCGGAAAATAATCAGCAAATACAAAATATATATATATATATATACATATATTTTGAATAACAAAGTCTTGCTGAGTTAAACCCTGCCTAGGTAGCCTCTTGTAGATGATTTGGTCACTGTTCCTTCACTTCAGCAAGTAGAGAACACCTCCAGCAGGCAGAAAACACCTCCAGCAAGCAATAGAATGAGAAAAACAGTCAAAAATCAGGCTCTTAAACTTTTCCTGGGCACAGAGATCAATAAATCATGAGTTAAGATTTAAATCGCGAGTTTGACTTGCGTTGATCAAGTCAAACTCGGAAATGTTTGACTTGGATCCAATAGGGGCCAAGTCAGATTTAAGTCGTCGAATCGCGATTTAAACCACGATTCCTGTGACGCTGGGTGGAATCATACCCTGGCTTGGAGGTGGCATCTACAGTGGGTGCCTACCACAGGGAGGTGAATCACTCCTACGTAACTAGTTTCTTGGACAGTGATATGATAAAAGATAAGTCATTGTCTAATCCAGATTGATGCGTTTAAATCATGAAATCTATTTTGGAATGTGAATTATGTGCATAAAATGGTTTATAAATCAGCATGAGATTGAATGTGGACAAGTTGTAATGTAACTCATGGTTAAATGAGTATAATCCCATATTTAATTGTTGAAGAATTCAATTGCTGTTATGCATTTAAGTAAATGCTAATCATCAGGATCAAATAAATGAATATGTACATTAAAATGGAAATCAGATTTATGTATATGAATTTAGAAATCTGCATTTAGTTGGCATTAGTGGGTTGCTTGGTGCCATTAGACACCCAGCCTCCATTCACAGCTGGAATCTGAATCCATAAATGTAGAAATTTTGAAGTATGGTAAAGTGGGTACTCGGCTGCCGGCTTGGAGAACATGGGCAGGTATACCACACACACCCTTTGATGGAAGCATTTGTGAATAGGATGCCAGTTGCATGGGTAGAAAAGCAAATTTAAACCAGTTTAACATGTCTAAAATGAAATCCCATTCAATCCTGTCAGAGGTTTTGTAAAAATCAATCTTGAGAAAGAGTATCTTCTGCTATACATTATACTTCAATGAAGATTTTCATGTTTGTGTTTTAATTTATTTTTTCCTAAGAGTTTCCTTTAAGTGTATGTTTTAAGTATATGACATAAAATATCAATGTCCATTCCTGTTTCTCACCCCTTTCATTACAAACCCTGCCAATCAATTCTTGACAATGTGCTAATAGATTTGATCAATCTTCCACTCAACCTTTTGAAATAATAGCAATTGTTCTTTTTTTACTGCCACGTCTCCTTACACCATGCATTTTTACCTTAAGATATTGGCATCTTTCATGATCACACTTGAATCAAATATCTATAGAAGAAATCAGGTCTTCTTACTTACACTTATAATAAATGTTCAAGATGGTCTACTTTCTTGTAAATAAGGAGGAACTCTCAAATATAGTCTTGAAATTTTATTTGTGAAACTCACAAGTGACCCATCCAGGTCTGGTGATTTACAGTTTACCCATAGCCATCTCTTCTAATGAAACAACTCATCCTTTACCCGATGTGTCAAGAGGCTTTGGATGCAAGTTGTGTGGGGGAACAAGTCAATGCAAGGCTTATTAAGTTGATTTCAAAAGGGACACAAAAGGACACAGTGAATGAGAGATGACCTATCACTTTGCTTAATGTGGCCTGTTACCCCCCATTTTGAATGGGTGTCGACTTAAGATCTTTATCAAATTTTTCAGCAGGGGTGACATATTGATGGAGACTTGGATGGCTTAGTGTATGATCCTAGCCTTTGTGATGATGCTTGGGGTATTGATGCTGGTTTACATGAATGGTTTATGAGGATTCTGAGCCCAACAGTCACTGTTTGTAAAGGACTGTTTTCTTTCCTAAAATCTGCCATAATTCACAGAGTTATGGACAGTAGGGTATTAGCGCATTTCAGCAGCTATGGGGCGTTATCTTTGGCTGGTCTCTTCATAGAAGCATTTTGATGACTGTTTCTTGAGTGGCAAGCTCTGATCTAGACTCAGTAAAACAACCCATTCACTCAGATTTGAAGACTTGCAAACTCACAAAAAATCAGTATTTTAGCCTTGTACTCGTATGACAGTTAGAAGCATGCCTTTCTTCTTCCATTTGATGAAAAACAAAACATGGATCTGTCCACTTTTTTAACAGGGGTTTGCTGCAATATTAGGACTGTTGGATATTCTGAACCTAAAGAGGACATTTCTCTGCCTGTAGCAGCATAACAGCAAGTTTTGGATGCACCATTAGCATATCCTTTATCATATTACAGCATTACAGGGTATAATTAGTCCTGGGTCGGTGATTTTGCTACCTAAAATACTCTTGACCTGTAGCATGCTCTGTGCATTTGGTTGATAATCAAATGGCAACTGGAGGATGAGCCTGACAGTGAGCTCACCATGATAAAGTTGTCGTCTTTCAACAGAAAAAAGATCAGCATTTAGACCAGCAATATCATCTGTAGGATGGAAGTCAGACAGAAGGTTTTGAGCCTAACCTATTGGCTGTTGCTGCTTGTAGTATGAGGGCCAATCGACACTCAAGATCCCTGTAGATCTGTAGCTGCAATTGTGGAGAGATAACAGCCAGCTTTTCTCAAATCAGATTTCATTATGGAGGTTGACTGTGCACAGGTTTCATGATTATTCCTTGGAGCATCCAGCATTAGAAGCACCTACACATCATTGCATGCCTTCTCTAAGGAAGTGCTCAGCCTCGAAGAATGTCTTAGCCACTTGTTATACTATTGGAGGAAGGGCTATGTCACCGGGTTCGCTGAACCTAAACCTCGAGGTTCGAAGTTTGGGGAACCTAAAAAAATTTGGAAAATTCGTTCAGGTTCAGCGAACCTGATTGCCGAACTTTAAGGCTTAAACCGAACCTAAACCCGAACCTAATCAGCAACCAGGTTCATCAAACCTCACGAATTCAAAGTTCGGACCTATTCGTCAGGGTTTGGGCTCATTTTCGGTGGTTGTTTTTCACTTTTCGACTAGGGTTTCAACAAAGTAGATGTTTTGGCACTCCCGACGCTTTGCTTATGCTGGATTTTCTAACCTGTGAGTCTGCCACAGTCTGCAACAGACGTATCGACCAGCCTACCAAGCGATTCGTGAGTGTGACGGCGTGAGGTATAGAGTCACACTATAGCCCTCGTGACTCCATGAGTGACTGCAAGTCTGCAATACAAGCCTTGGGCCCTCAAGGCACCATTCTCCTATTTTCAGCGTTTCAGTTTGTGAGAGTCGAATGCGACGAGACGAGGTCCAGGAAACTGTAAGTATCTTACAGAGTAAGAGAATCGTGCGGCATGAGGTATAGCTATGGGCCCACAAGGTGAAGAGTGAGGCACTAAGGGCTACAGCTAGTGGAGTCGTGACTCAGCTGTTGGCAGAGGAGGCTACGTGAGGCAGAGAACGTTGGCTGGAGCCACGACTCTGCCAGAGTGCCACGACCCACGACTCTCCAGCTCTAGGTGGCAAGCTCCATTCTCCAAGGCAACAGGTTGAAGGCTCCAGGAGTTCACAGTCGACACTCGACAGTTTATTTTTAAATGTTTTATATTATAATTCATAATATATAGAGAGAGAGAGAAAAATGTATATAGATGAACCTTATGCCAAACCTCATTTGAACTTCATCAGAAAATTCGAACCCGAATCGAACTTAAAGGTCGTCGAACCCAAACTCAAACCCGAACCTTGTGACATAGAAGAAGGTCTGTCCCCTTTGGAGCTTGATTTCTTACATGTTCATCCTTTTGGAGATCATTTCCATGTATTAAGGATCCTTGCACATGTGGTTATGACTTGATGAGGGTGTTCCACCTTCGTGGTATGTTTGTTCATGTTGATTGGAGTTGGTTAGGGAGGGTCTCATTGAAGGAGGGTTTCGTATATATGCCCCTACTATTTCATGTTGGGACATCCACCTTCATTGAGCCTATTTTTGGGGAGCGATCCACTCAATTGAGGTTGCTTGCATGGGTTCATTCCCTATTTTGTGGTGATTGTTACATTTGGAGAACCTTTTCTTGGAACGTCCACCCTTTGAGGGTTTTGATGCATGCCTTGGAGTTGTTTTGAAGAGGGTCATTTTGCATTTTGGAGAAGATCTAGGGTCAAAGCCCAAGGATCTAGGTTTCTTCATTGCCTTTTTATTTTTGACATTGTGCATGTGCCCTTGACCACCATTTATCATGGATATCGTTAGAGTTAGTTAGGGTTTAATGGAGGTTATTAATTGTTTACTCCACCCTAGGTTAAATCTAAGAATTTATGATTATTTTACTTTAAAGGAAGTTGAGCTCCTCTCCTATATAAGAAATCCTCTTCCTCATTTGTACTCATGGTTGGACTTTTGGAGTTCTCTCTCTCTCTTGAGCCTAATTGACATATCTTTTTCTTAGAGCAAATTTTGTCTTAGGGGTTCCCTTGTTCATGTATGGCGCATTTCTCTTGCTTGGAGCTTCATGGTTGTAAGGTTGTTAAGTGTTTTACATGCTTAATCATTTCTATGCTTTGCTTGGGCCATTGAAAGGTTAGTACTACTTCGTTGGAGAAAGATGTTTTAAGTCAAGATCTACTTCATCCTTTCATGCCATCTTATTTATACGAGATTTACGCATTGTATCTTTGCCTTAACTTGGATTGTGCAGCCATAAACCTTTATCTATAGGGTGCACCCCATAAAGCTTGAAAGGAAGTGGATACTTCATTCAATCCCTTCCCTTATAAACCTTAGTTCATCTTCAATCCACCAAGTAGAATAGAGTTAGCGGATGCAATTCTCTTCTCTTAGTGACCTATTTGGCAAGGCCTTCTTAGTTGGTGATCTATTAACTCAATTTTCCCCTGATTGGATTAGCACTAGTCCTTGGAGTGGTCCCTATTATCACATCCATAGTAGCTAGGCTACTATGATTGCAGATGAGTTTCCTGTATATTTTTGGGCCAGTCCTTTACACATTTTTTATGAGATCAGCCTATGATGAGCAGCATTTTGATGATCACTCACATATATTTAGTGGATCCAGAGTTTGCACAGTTACAGTCTCATGCCAGGACTGAGCCCCATGACCCCAGGTCGGTGACTGAGATAGCCATTCCTCTATCATCCAGAGCTGATTGATGACAGTGCCCATGTTACATTTAGATGTAGAGCTTCAGTGTGGATCAAGTAGTTCAGATCAGGGACTCAAGTGCATGATCCAGCAGGTATACTTTGGTACATGTGGATTGTTGATGTGCTCTTCCTCTTATCTAAGTAGTTTATGACTGGGTATGTTGTGATGGTTGTTGGCTCTATTTTATTTGATGCTTACTTGTTGTTTAGATTAAAAGTGGTTGGTTACTATTAACAGGAGGTTCTTGAATATACTCGTTGGTCATACCCTTACTCCATGAAGTATTGACTTGCCCATTCCCTTATTTTAGGGCCTTTGCTATCCATGGCACCATTATTCATTCTCTTCGTTCATTCGTTACCTTCCAGTTTTGTTTTTATTCTGACTCACACCTTAGCTAGTGATCTTGAGGACTTCCCCCACCTAGACTGTTGATGTAATTGTAACTTCGGAATGTATTTCACCTATGTATATTGTACTCCTATAGAGATGTTATTATTCCTCTATACGGAAGTGTCGTCATTTGTATTGACAAGTGTCGCAAGTGTTGCAACTTGCATGTGATGGGTTATTAGACCACCAAGTGTGGGGTCGACCCTGATTAGTATTACCATGGGTTATTAGACTGAGTTAGACAAGTCGACCCTGCTAGTTTATTAGGCAGGTCAGGTCATGTATAAATAGAGTGCGGGAGGCACTCTATTTGCTCATCTCATTATTCACTTCTACACTACTCGGAAAGTGGCGCACAAGTGAGGAAGGAGGAGTAGCTGCTAGAGAAGACTATCTCTTGTACTTGGGTTGTATCATTGTTCTTTCTATCTCTGAGGAAGTTGTGGGGTTTTTCACCTTTATGGTTTTCCCCAGTGAAACTCTGTGTGTCTATTGTCTCATGTGATTGCTTGGTGTGATTGATATGCATTGTTATGCTTGATATGTTGTACATGTTATTCTCTCAGTAAAGATCCTAGAGTATGTTGAATTAATGCTTGAAAATTAACATGGTATCAAAGCTAACCTGTGAAGAAGACACTGTGCAGTTGCGAAAACTAGGGTTTCCTGTTTATTGGGTTTCTCTCCATAGATCTTGAAAGGTAGTAGGGTATTTTGACTCTCCTCAACAAGGCGCATCTTTCTGTCCAATCAGAATTCAATTCTAGGCACTTTCATTTTTGGCCCTAAAAATTAGGGTTTCCACAAAAATAGGAATTTCTGAAATCTGAGGACATAGCTGGAAGCTCCTTGGAAAAATCGAAGTTTAGAGCTTTGGATCGAACTTTTTGGTTGGGTGAAGCTCCGAGAAACTCAAACCCTAATTCAGGGTCCTCCTTAGTGAATTCGGGAAGACTAAAAGGCATTTCTGAAGGGCGAAACTTTGCAGTTTTCAATTTCTGAATATACCAGGCTGATCAGCTCATCAAGGCGCATCTTTCTATCCTTTCAGAAAGTTGAAATTCACATTTTGAATTTTTAGGGTTTCTCTGACAAACCCTAATCCAGCACCAGATCCAGATTTCTGCAAATCAAGTGGTAAGACCTAAATATTTTATATTTCCATTTGAAGTACTCTTTAAGATGTCTCACCACACCAAGCTTGAGGATAAGCTTGAAGGGGTTGATAACTTCCGAGCATGGAAGTATAGGATTGGGTTAATCCTGGAAGAAAATGAATTGGACACCTACATAAGTTCTGAGATCCCTGTCCCAGAGGAAGAAGAGGCTAAGGCCTTGCATAAGAAGAACTTGGTCAAGGCAAAGAGGATCATTGCTGATTCTATCAAAGACCATCTCATACCACATGTGTCATCTCTAAAGACACCCAAAGAGATGTTTGATTCCCTGACCAATCTATTTGAAGGAAAGAACATAAATCGGAAGATGACTCTGCGGAATCAATTGAAAGGGGTAAAGCTTCAGAATGGAGAGACCATTCAATCCTATTTCTCTAAGGTCTCTCAAATCAAGGAACAACTTGAAGCTGTGGATGAAATAGTGGACAATGGTGAAGTTGTCATGACCACATTGAATGGCCTACCTAGGTCATGGGACTCCTTCATCCAAGGAATCTGTGCAAGAACGAAACTAATCTCCTTAAGTAGGTTGTGGAAAGAATGCTCTCAAGAAGAAGCTAGGCTTGTGGCCCGAGAAGAAAAGATGGGGAATGAAGATCAAGCTCTCACAGCACATGCCAAGAAAGGCAAATTCAAGAAGGAAAAATCTCATAGGAAATCTTCTCACCATACACATAGGGAGAACTCTAAGAATACCTCCCATGGTAGATGCTTCACATGTAATGGGAAGGGACACTTTGCCCCAAATTGTCCAAAGAACAAAAGAAATTCCAACATCAATAAGAAGAAGGGCAACAAAAAAAGATATCATGCTCATGCTGCTGAGGATGATGAACCTCCCAAGAAGAAGGCTAGAGCAGAAAGTGATGACTCATCAAGTGAGGATGAATATGTTCTAATCTCTGCTCTCACAGGTAGTATCTCTCATGGATGTAATGATTGGCTTATTGATAGTGGGGCTTCCAAACACATGACTGGGTTTAAAGAATCTTTTGTAAACCTATCTGAACATGAGTCACCCCATAAAGTGAAACTTGGGGATGACTATCAATATCCTATCAAGGGAAGTGGTGAAGCTTCCTACAACCTAGACTCTGGGAAGTCCTTGAAGACGAAAGATGTTCTATATGTACCTGGGCTTAAGAAGAACCTACTCTCCATATCTGCATTGGATGCAAAAGGCATGAGGGTTGCATTTATAGATGGACAAGTCCTAATGTGGCCAAAAGATAAAACTATAGATGATGCAGTAGTGATTGGAGAGCAAGAGGGAGGATTGTACAAATTGAGGGGACAACCTGAACATGCTATGGTACATGAATCCATGGAGAGCCAAGTGAACTTTGGCATAGAAGGCTTGCACATGTGCACTATAGAGCACTACCAATTGCAAGTAAAGCTGTAGAGGGTCTTCCTGAAATCAAGACAAAGCATGAAGGGGTTTGCAAAGGATGTGCAAAAGGAAAGAACATTAAGAAGGCATTTCCAAGCAGTGAAAGCAAAGCTAAAGGAATCTTGGAAATTATCCACTCCGATGTATGCGGTCCGATGTCATCCAATTCTCTGAGTGGGTATGTATACTATGTCTCTTTCATTGATGATTTCTCTAGGAAGACTTGGGTTTACTTCTTGAAGAACAAAGATGAAGTGTTTGATAAGTTCAAGGAATTCAAAGCCTTGATGGAAAATCAAACTGATAAGAAAATCAAGACATTCAGATCCGACAATGGCAGAAAATTCACTTCAGGTGATTTCAAGAAGTTATGCAGTGATTCATGGATTAAGAGGGAGTTGACTGCTCCCTAAAATCCACAACATAATGGAGTTGCAAAAAGGAAGAATAGAACAATCATGGAAGCAGCACGGGCAATGCTGCATGACCAGGATCTGCCTATGCATCTATGGGAAGAAGCAGCTAAGACAGTTGTATATGTGCAGAACAGAACACCTCACAAGATATTGGACAACAAGACACCAAAAGAGGTATTCTCTAGTAAGAAACCTGAAGTCAACCATCTCAGAATATTTGCTTGTCCAGTATACACTCATGTTCCAAGGGAAAAGAGGACAAAGCTAGATCCTTCAGGAAAGAAGGGCATCTTTGTGGGGTACAATGAAAGCTCGAAGGCTTACAGAATATACTTTCCAGAGTTCAAGAAGATTGATGTCAGCAGGGATGTAACATTTGATGAAGACTCAGCTTTCATCAAGTCAAGGAAGGCACCTGTTGAAGATCATGAAGAACCAAAGGAAACCAGATTTCAAGACACCACCATGAATGAAGCAATTCCAAAAGCAGATTGTGAAGTTGAAGATCCACAAGAACCTGTAGATCCACCCCGTGAGAAGAACTCTCACAAGAGGAAACCTGCATGGGCTAGAGAGCTCATTCAAGATGCAGAAAGGTATGGCATTCCAGAAGAAGAACACAGAGCAAGGAAGAGAACTAGATCTCATACCAGCTATGTTGCCTTACTCTGTGACATTACGAACAAAGAACCTTCCAGTTATGAAGAAGCAGCGGAAAAGAAAGAATGGAAGGATGCCATGGTTGAGGAATACCAGTCGATCATGAAGAATGATGTTTGGGATGTAGTCCCAAGACCTGAAGAGAAGTCTGTGGTGACTTCCAAGTGGATCTACAAGATCAAGCATGCTGCAAATGGCAGCATAGAGAAATACAAAGCGAGATTTGTAGCTCGTGGCTTCTCCCAAAAAGAAGGGATTGATTATGAAGAGACTTTTGCTCCGGTGGCCAGATACACTTCCATTAGATCAGTACTTGCTCTGGCTGCAGTGATGAAATGGAAGATACACCAAATGGATGTCAAGAAAGCTTTCTTGAATGGTGTAGTCGAGGAGGAAGTGTATGTGGAGCAGCCACTTGGTTTTGAGACACGTGACAGAGAGTCATATTTGTGCAGGTTGAAGAAAGCCTTGTATGGCTTGAAGCAAGCTCCTAGGACTTGGTATGGTAGGATAGACAGCTTTCTATCCAGTTTGGGCTTTACTAAGAGTAAAGCGGATTCCAACCTTTACTACAAGGTTGAAGAAGGCAATCCTGTGATACTACTCTTGTATGTGGATGACTTGTTTGTTACAGGTGAGGATGGTTTGATTGCCCATACCAACAGGAAGCTTGCTGCCGAGTTCGAGATGAAGGACTTGGGGATGATGCACTATTTTCTAGGCATGGAGGTGTGGCAGAGTGCAGATGGGATCTTCCTTGGACAAGGGAAGTATGCAGTAGAGATCCTGAAGAGGTTTGGGATGATGGACTGTGTTGCCGCCTGGTTCCACACCTGGGGAAAACGCAGCAGAAGTCTTCAAGCTGCTGGTGTGGCCTTGGGGGCAAGTCAGAGTCAAGTGCTGTCACTTGGGACTCGACTCCTCCGTCTAGGCTTTCCTAGCGAAGCCAAGGGGGGTGGACCCTAAAAATGAAAAGAAAAAACTAAGTCGTCTAATCTAGGAGTTAGGAAAATATTTTTGGTAACCAAGAATAAACAGCATATACTTTTGTGAAATAAAACAATCATTCATCATTTACTCCCATTCAAAATAATCATCATTTACTTGCACATTAGTCAATAATATGAAATAACATTAAACAAGACCAGTGCCTTATAATGGAGTCAATAAACAAATGCATAAGCAGAAAAAGTAGATGTTGTGCGAGTGTTCTTGGTTTATTTTAAAATTAATGTGGTGGTGATCTTTTTATTATGGCAGGTGGGTTCCCAATATACGCAAGGTACGGGGGAACATGTCCGGAATTCTGAAGCATGGCTTCCCTCTCAGGCTTGGGCTGAATCGGAGTCTCGAGGAGGTGTTCAGATGCTATACCAACGAGGGCAAGCCTAACGGTTTCCAAGAGGTCACTACTCAGTGTTGTCCCAAACCTTCTGAGAAATTTGCCCACGACAACAAAATACGTGTTGTGCCGGATTTTCACAAAAAGGATTTTTTTTATTAGGGCGGTGTTAGATCCTATTACTAGTCATCCCCTCCTTTCTGATGTGTACCAACTGGATCAGACTGAGCTGCAAGTCGGCCACAGAGCATACGGGAGAAGACCTTGGTATTTTTTAGAAAAATTTTATGAACCCAAATTTTATCTTTTTTTTAAAACCCCAGGAGTCTCTTTTCAGGCACGTATTTCGGGCAAGCCCTCATACAGAAACCCTACTTCGGGAAAGCAAGGGGGGCGTTTTGAGTTTGTAAAAAAAATGAAAAAACTACGTTGTGAGTGAACTTGTGGCCCGCCAGTGGAACGGACCAACAAGGTTAATTTTAATCCTAGTTAATTTTATTAAATGCCGAAAATAAAAGAAATAAACTACTCTAAAAATCACGCCATGAAAAGAGACGACACAGGCCACCCCTGGGGGGATGGGGTATGGGCGCTGGCTAGCCCACTTGCTCTCGTTTAATAGTTGTTTACAATGATCAGAGAAGTGCCCCAGTCTACTTAAAGTGACTTGGTGGCTTACAAAATTTGAGGAAAAATTGACCGGTTTTGCAAAAATATGAAAATTGGTCCTCCGGATTGCCTGGATCCTCGAAATTTCGGCAGCACCTCCTCCTACCTGTTCGTCTTTTGCTGCAAACCAGCAAGCAATTATTAGTATAAGATGCCCAAAAACACTTTAAGAGTGTCTTTGGAACACCTCCTAAAAAACCCAAAATTTTCTAAGTGAAAATCTAAGTAAAAATTGCAAAATTTAACCAAGTGAAACAAGCAGTAATGCTTGTTTGCTTGGGGTCTTTGCAAGCTTTATGAGTTGCAAATTGTATGCTCTTGGACAGCCAAATAAACTTTTATATCAGATCTAACACTACTTTCAAACTTTTCATGACTTAACAATTTTTAACCAGTTTAAAAATTAAGTAATGATAGATAATGAAAGATCTAATCTAATGGAAAATAAAGCTTTAAACAACTAGATTAGAACTCTAAGAATGAATCCGATCTACTTAAGAATATATCAATCAAAAAATAAATCAAGAATCACTCTTTAATCGTAACCAGTAATCAAGAAAATTTTGATTTTAGAAGCTGAGGAAGAGAGAGAGACAGAATGGTCCTTGAAACCAAAGACTTTGGAAGCTTGAAAGTGGGAAACCGAGGGTGAGATCCACCAAAATGTGCACAGAAGAAAAAGTGAAGAGCAAACAAGCTATCCCCCTTTCCACACCTGTCAATCTGTAGCAAACAAAACTCACAGAAAAACCATCAAACTAGAAATGCACATGGTTAGAAATCAAAATAGTATGAGCATAAACAAATGAAACATATAAACTTTGAATCTCTAACCAATATGACAAATGCAAGAACAAATTAAAACAAACAAGATTAATTGTTCCTTCCCACAAAATCGTTACCAATCCTTCAAGCAGGCTAGTAGATGGCTGGAAATTACATGCCCAGAATTTGAACTTGCTACAAATCACTCCACATCATGAGACCATGAAACCACTCACAAAGTATCACACATATGGACCTCCAAAGTCTTTTTATTGATCAACAAAATAGCATAAGCTTACAACATATTTCTGCTCACTCTCCAACTAGAGAAAATGGAGTGGGCAGCCATGCTTAAATAGCCAAAGATGGAGAGAAATGGGTGGAATGAGTGGCATAACTCGTGGAGAAAATGGGGCTGCCCACTCCCATGTAATGGGCTGCCAAAATCAGCCCCAAATCAGCTAAAAATCAGCCATGTGACAGCCCATAAACATAGCTGCAAATTCCATGATTGAAGGGGCCCAATTTTGGGAAATATGCCCCCTTCAAATGGGGAAGTAATCCCACTAATATAGCTGCTCGGAATCTTTCCAAAATCAGCTCTTACAACTCCTAAAACATAGCTGAAAAAATCAGTCCATAAATCACTCCCAAAATTTAATATTTTTATTAAGTCATTTTTTCACTTTTTTTTATTTTTTCATGACTTTTTTGGGTTTTTTGGGTTTTTTGGCCATAGGTAAAAATTTAAGCACCCAAACATTAGGAAAAGTGGGTTTAGGGGTTAAGGGGGTGCTCTGAGTTAGAAAATGAGCACCCCTAAGGCAAAAAAGACCTCCAGACGCCACTTCCAGGTCATTTACAAATTTTTTAATTGAACCATTAAAAAAAAAAATGGCCCAATTTACGGAAAAAAATAAACCTTGCCAAAAATTTAAAAAACAACCTAGGGGGACTTAGCACATGTCCATATGACTCAAAATTAACGCCTAGCATGTTCATATACATTGACCCATAGACTTTAACAACCCCCTAAGGCCCGTCAGCCTCCCCAGGCATTCCAGCTTTGGAGGAGCAGGAGAAAAACCCATTAATTATGTTATGCACTAATGCAAGACATAATAGATAGGTGAAAAAACTCCTTGGAATATCTGACTTAGCCAAAAAGTCCCAGGGAACCAAGTCTTTTACAAAACACCATGCTAGTACGTTTTGTTACAAACCCCGCAGGGCCATGGACATGTGGAAAAATTTAAAAACGGGGTCCTTTAAAAGGCCAGCTGGATATCAAATCACCAAAAATGAACATGTATCATGTTCCACTCTGCCCGCTCGTTTGATAATCCAACCAAGTACAACTTAGTTGGCAACAGACTGCAAGGCCATGGCCACACCTATGGCATCGAACCTAAAGCTTCTGTGTGATGCTTCATCTGAGCCGGTTGATGTTACGGTGTATCGTCAGATGATTGGGTCCTTGATGTACCTAATGAACACGAGACCAGATATTTGCTTTGCTGTGAACACATTGAGCCAGTTCCTGACGGATCCCAGAGGTGTTCACCTGGTTGCTATAAAGCATATTCTGAGGTACCTGAAGGGTACAATTGATTATGGGCTCAAGTATGATGCGAATCAAAAGTTTAACCTGCAAGGTTATGTTGATTCGGATTGGGCAGGCAGTGCTGCAGATAGGAAGAGCACTTCTGGGTGCTGCTTCAGTATGGGATCAGGTGTGATCTCTTGGTTTAGCAGGAAGCAGTCCTGCGTAGCACTGAGTACAGCCGAAGCAGAGTATGTTGCAGCTTGTTCGGCTAGTTGTGAGGCAGTATGGCTTCGGAAGCTACTGTCTGAGTTATTTGATCTCCCGTTGGATGCTACTGGTATCTTTTGTGATAACCAGAGTTGTGTGAAGCTGTCTGAGAATCCAATGTTCCACGACAGGTCGAAGCACATTGAGATCAAATATCACTATATCAGGGATATGGTGCAGAAAGGAGCAGTGAAGCTCCTGTATGTTGCGACGGATGAGCAGGTTGCGGATGTGTTGACGAAACCACTAGCCAGAGTGAAGTTTGAATACTTCAGAGAGAGGCTTGGTGTTCTTCAGATTGACGACACTTCGAGGAAGAAGTGATGGACACATTTGCTGGAGCCATTCCAAGCATGGTGAGAGGAGGATCCTTCCCATGGCTGTGGATGTAAGCGCTGGATGATGAGCATCAGGACGATGCTCCAGTTACTGCTCTGTATATGCATCATGTTGGATGCTGGATATGATCAGTTGGATCATGTATATGTATATGCATCATGTTGGATGCTGGATATGATCAGTTGGATCATGTATATGTATATGCATCATGTTGGATGCTTGTTTTGATCAATTGGATCATGTATATGTATATGCATCGTATTGGATGCTTGCTATGATCAATTGGATCATGTATATGTACCTGCATCATGTTGGATGCTTGTGATGATCAGTTGGATCATGTATTTGTATATGTATCAGGTGGATACATTGTATGATCAGGTAGATCATGGATGATGATATGTATCAGATATGCATCAGGTGGATGCATTATATGATCAGGATGATCATGGTTGATGAGCTTCAGGATGTTGCTCCAGATGATATGTATCAGATATGCATCAAGTGGATGCATTATATGATTAGGATGATCATGGTTGATGAGCTTCAGGATGTTGCTCCAGATGATATGTATTAGATATGCATCAGGTGGATGCATTGTATGATCAGGATGATCATGGATGATGAGCTTCGGGATGTTGTTCCAGATGATATGCATCAGGATGATGCTATGATGATGATCAGGATGATCATGTGATGTACATCAGGATGATGTATGGTGAGTATCAGGTTGATACTTTGTGGTTGTGGACAGATTGTGCAGATAAGCATATAATAGCGCCCTGGGAGATTTGCAGACACTCTTGCTAGGTTTTGCCGATGGCATATAATAGCTCCCTAGGAGGTCTGGAAAATGCTCTTGCTAGGTTTTGCTTGGAATGACATATAATAGTGCCCTGGGAGATCTGGTAAATGCTCTTGCTAGGTTTTGTCCATGGCATATAATTTCTCCCTGGGAGATCTTGCAGGTTGTGCTGGGCACGTAATCAGTCCTGGGATGCTCTTGCTAGGTTTCGCCGGTTGCATATAATGTCTCCCTGGGAGATTTGCAGATGCTCTTGCTAGGTTTTGCCTATGGCATATAATAGCTCCCTGGGAGATATGGCAAATGCTCTTGCTAGGTTTTGCTTGGTCACATGTAATAACTCCCTGGGAGATCTTGCAGGTTGTGCTGGGCACGTACTCAGTCCTGAGATGCTCTTGCTAGGTTTTGTTGACGCACTTAATAAGTCCTGAGGATTCCACAGTATGGCCAGTGATGATGAAGACCTGCAGGTGGTGGGCCTTCATCCAGTATGAAAAAGGACTGGCTCTGTAGAACTTCCTATGACGAGTAGATCAGAGATTGATTGAGATAGCAGCAGCCGTGACAATGACGATGATTCGATGACGATGATCCAGTGACGATGATCCAGAGAAGAAGACTTGTGCTAGCAGATCTGTGTCGAGAAATACCTTCCTAGTTAAGAGGGAGTGTTGATGTAATTGTAACTTCGGAATGTATTTCACCTATGTATATTGTACTCCTATAGAGATGTTATTATTCCTCTATACGGAAGTGTCGTCATTTATATTGACAAGTGTCGCAACTTGCATGTGATGGGTTATTAGACCACCAAGTGTGGGGTCGGCCCTGATTAGTATTACCCTGGGTTATTAGACTGAGTTAGACAAGTCGGCCCTGCTAGTTTATTAGGCAAGTCAGGTCATGTATAAATAGAGTGCGGGAGGCACTCTATTTGCTCATCTCATTGTTCACTTCTACACTACTCGGAAAGTGGCACACAAGTGAGGAAGGAGGAGTAGCTGTTAGAGAAGACTATCTCTGAGGAAGTTGTGGGGTTTTTCACCTTTATGGTTTTGCCCAGTGAAACTCTGTGTGTCTATTGTCTCATGTGATTGCTTGGTGTGATTGATATGCATTGTTATGCTTGATATGCTGTACATGTTATTCTCTCAGTAAAGATCCTAGAGTATGTTGAATTAATGCTCAAAAATTAACATAGACCTCTGTGTTGGATAGATTCTCGGTTTGCATTGTGTCTCGGTGGAGTGTGTGATTTTAGTCACAGTGGTTGTTCTCCTCTAGCCCTCGAAAACAAGTATTCCTACAAACAGTGTTGCTAAACACTAAAGCATCGGATCTTAAATGCTATATCTAAGGGATGCTTAGTCAGTAGAAACAGTGTTGCTAAACACTAACCATGCATATCTATATTAGCTAGTCAGTGGCCAAGGGACGCGCACTCACCTTTTGTATGGTGTAAGGTCGTTTGCCCCTTCAGGGCAACAAGGTGGTCACTCCATCGCACCTATGGATGGTGGCGCGCAATGGAGGTCATACTGAGTCATTATATGAGGTCTGTCGGGCTATTCAGGGCCCCTGCTCTTGGAGGCTGGCTAATGAAAATCTATAAAGTGAATAAACGTGAAATCTTAAATATAAAAGTTGACAAATAATAAATTGCTAAAAGGTTGCTTGCCTAGAGTCTATTGGAAGCATTCTCAATACCCTCCCATTTGTGAGGCACTGCCATTCCTCGTGTTATCTTCTATCCAGTATATGTCTAGGTGGTCTCCCTGGTTCCTTCATCCGAGAGATTGCAGTGTTGAGGTTGTTGAGTCCTTCCCCTAGCCTAGCCTTTGTTTTTACACCTTCACCCATGGTTAGCAAATTGTTCAAGTCAGTAAACGAATATACACTTGAAAATCCTATTTTTAGTAGCTAGTTACTTTGATCTAAGCTTATCTTATTCATATTATCTACATGATTACGCCAGTTAAACATCACTCTATGCTTTGGTCTAGCTACTGATATAATTGAAGGAGCATATCATAACCATTTGTACTTGCAGCAGTAGTTATTCATGGTATGGATCACTATTTTGATCATTCTTGACCTGGTCAACCCAGTTTGACCAAGTCAACCGCAGAGTCCAGGATGAGTTTGGGCAGACAGTGTTCGAGATGCATTATTCATGGCCCATATGTGTCCATTAGATGGTGCCATGCCTCAGACAACAGTTTCAGATGATGGTTTGATGGATTTTTTATGATTATTATTATTTACGGACCATTATTTTTACTATTCTGGGCATGGATGAGCTTACAGAGGTATCCTTTGATGGTCAAACAGTGTATGAGTACTCATTCCTAGTAGATTTGAGCATTCTGAGCTCATTGGTGCACTCAGTTATCTGTTTTGGGCACTTACAGGTGATGATATAGTCAGATTGCCACTTTTCTCCAGTTTGCCATGCAGAAATGGCCTGTCCAGCACTTGCATTGAGCTAGCACATTCTCCTAGGGCGCTCCTAAGGGGATGGGGGGTCCAGCCAGTCGTTATTACCATATTACCCCCTCTCCAGACATTTTGGTGTAGTCAAATTTGTGTCTAGGACACTTGGCAGTGAGTTACAGGCATTTTTTATACTTTCAGAGGTGGTTTTCCGGCAGAGAAATGGCTCATTGAGGAAATCGATTTGGCTTAGTGGGGCAAGGAAATGGCATGAGATTGATCCTGGATACTTTGATGATGATGTCCACACCTTCTCGCACTTGTTCCGGCATCAGTGGGGTCCACACGTCCCAGTGTTCGTCATTTTGATATTTTATTGTGTCTTTGAGGGGGGCACGATTTGGTCTTATGGTCACTTTATGATGTTATATTGTCATATTATTTGTTATTGTGCCATGGGGCCATGCTAGTGAAGGATATGATTACCTCCTAGCCCCACCATGTGCTTATATCATGTGTCTTAGTCACTTGTCATGTGGTGCGTCCCCCTTGGGCGATTTAGTGAGTGCGGCCCCCTCTATTTGTGAGTTGATCCATGTATTGTATTTCCAGCTCATCTTAGTCGTTGATTATTATTGTTATATCTTTTTATCTCCACCACTCATTTAAAAAGTGGTTAGGATTTTGGTCTCTCTCACTCATATTTAAAGGAGAGACCCCCCTCATTGTAAATGGACTTTTGACTCTTGGGCTCTTGGATTTCCGGCATAATAAAAATATTTTTGCAAAAACTCTTGGATGCTTTGATGAATGTTCTTGCAAGTGATTGTAAAGTCTTTTCTCTTCGACATCATTATCGATCTCTCTCTCTCCATAATTATTTTGCAAGGGTTGTGTGGTAGTGAAGGAGGACGATTTGAAGGGGGCACTATTGTGGGGAAACCCCATATCTTTTCCTCAAGACGTCTTACATCTCAGGGAGTATTTCTATTGCATCTTACAATCATATTCATGCTCTTTGACTTATCTTCATTGTCGTATAGTTTGCTTCTTGTTTAGATCGATTCTAACATTAGATCATTTTGGCAGGAGGAGCGCATTGGCTATCCTGGAGCATAGCGATTTCACTTGGGGAGGTTGGATCTCACTCTAGATTGCTTCGGTTTGGGAAGATCATCAATTTGCAAGGCGGCCGCAAGCATTTCCATGTGTTTCAAATTATTTTTGTTGTTCTGGAATCCATTCCAATTGTCACCATTAAAACCCTCGTTTTCTAGATCTGATAGATTGGGTACCTATTTGAGTACGGCCATCAAAACCCACTTTGGAATAATTATAAAAAAAACATCTAAATTTTCAACTTAATCCGACTCCATTTACCCCCAGATCTAGCACTAGTCTCCTCTAGTGGGACGCCCTCCTTGGGTTTTTGGTCTATTTTTCAGATCTATCTGTTGGGTATGCTTGAACCCCCCTAAATTTCACATATCTATTCTTCAAGCACCTAGATCTAGTCATTTAACACCCGGATCTACTATTTTGGGTCCACTTTGGCCTCATTTGCTTAAACCCTAGGTAGATCCAATTTGGGTATTCTTCATATGAACTAGATCTATCTAGATCTACTTTCCTAAGTTCATGGTGGTACATTTCTTCTATGGTTGAGAATCTCTACTTTGACTAAGCCTCCTCAACCGGTTTCTAACTCCTATAAACCACTATGTTTCCCTAGATCTAGATTTCATCCACCAAGATCTACTCTCGTGCATCACTCGTAACCTTTAGAGTGTCTTGTGTTGATTCGCTAGCCCTCATTAGCTAGTAAGGGTCCCCCCCTTGATCTTGTGTTGGCTTGATCTAAAGAGAAGAGTGCCTCGATTGGCGTGACAACCAATCCTTCTTGGGAATCGAGGCCCTCTTGGGTCACCTCTTTAGTTGCCTAGCACCTCTACCATCCTGGATAGGATCACCTTTCGGGGAAACTACAAGTTGTGTGATAACAGTCCCCTTTATCCTCCCATCATCTATTATATATTCCTATACTACAAGAACAAATGTTTTGCTAGAGCTACTCTTCACATCACCTTATACTTCATTGCATATAGCCCTAGTAATCCCATCTTAGGGAAACTCTTCTTGAGTTGGAGAAGAGCCAACCAAAAGTTGGAAGAGGATTGGTGTGGTGACATTGGCTTTTCCCCTTTGATTCCCCTTAGCTAGTTTGCTTCTTCGGGACTTTAATCAAAGATGCTAGTTTGGGAGGTAACATGGCCTACAAATTGTTAACTAAAGCTCTTGCTACTTGCATCAAAAACATGAGTGCACCAATTGTTCAACCTAAACAAATGGGATTTATCAAAGGATGCTTCATCCTAGACAATCTTATTGTTAGCTTCAGGGGTTACTCTAAAAGTAGTTACACCATGCTTAGGGGTGCGTCATGTGATACGGAGTGCATGGTGTGTTGCCTACCCTTGGTAGTATCTTGGGGGACATACACAATGGAGATGGCTTACACATGGATTGCTATACCTTGACTTGATGCTTATGTGGCACACCTCCTTGGGAGGTTGGAATCCTATGCAACATGGTGACATTCTTCATGAAGGGCACATGGAGTGTATGGTTGCTTCCTTGGGAGAACCTATTTAGGGGAGGAGCATTGGAGCATTAAGGAGAAGGGTGTTGAGCCCTAAGTAGAATAGGGCCACTTGGTTGCTTACATGGAGGCTTGTGCTTGTCTTGAGAATGCTTGGGTTGAGCAGTGTACTTGGAAATGTGGTGGACCCGAAGGAACACATGGCTTAGGAGGTAGCATTGAGTGTTGGGGATCCTTGGAGGAGAGCATTGGTGTTAAGTTTTTATGACCCAACACCCGACAAGCAAACCCTTGTTGTAATAATCTTATTAAGCAAATTTACTAAAAAGAAAACACGTCTATGTTTTAACGATTAATAAATCAACAGAAGCAAATCAAGAAACCAAACACATGTGCACACATAATTTCTAGGTAAATACCCCTGGAAAAATCCCCAAGGGAAAACCAGTATTGAAATGATCTTATTAAAATAAAATCTAGGCTCTCGTCCTAGGATAATGGCCTATCTGAGGAATAATATAAAAAATAGCAAGATAGCCTAGCCTATCACACCTAGTCGCTACTGCTTTGTTGCCCCTTGCTCATTTCCTCGAACCCTGCACACTTGGATGAAAGTCCTTCTCCAACCAATAAAATGAGATCTCACTATCTCACTCTGTGTGTATGTGTCCTCCTCTCACTTAGGCTGCCTTTTATAATATTGAAATGAACCAAAACCCTAACTCCAATGGCTGAGATTAGATCTCAGTCACTTGAGATCAATGGCTAAGATTCACTTAATTAACTTAAGTCACTAGTGCCTAAAACTTAGGCACTTTACTTAATCAATCTCTCAATTAATCTAAAAAGGCATTCACTTTAATAATCACTTAATTAAAGTGAATTTCCTAAGTCTGAGAGGTATTAGTGACGACTTCCACCCATTGGACATAGAACCATGTGGAAGTACCTGTCCGATGCTACAAACATCAACCATTGGACCTTCTCTTGTAAACCACTCACATTGGGACCCTTGCTTGATGGTTACCTTGGAGCTTGACATGTGTCACCTTAGAGTTGGAGCACTTCAATTGTGGGCTAATTAGTGATTAGTTAGGTTGCTTGAGATTGTTGTTTATGTACCTTGTCCAATTAATATTGTTGGTTTACTTCACCTATTATATATAAAGGAAAGAGAATCTTCAGTTTCATTCGTCATCCACACATCATGTCTTAGAGATGCAAACTTGAGAGAACTTGTATCTTTCATATGTAGCTCTTCTTAATTGTACTTACATTGTTGTCTAGTGTGTTGAATCTCTTCCAATGAGAATATTACCTTGACCTTCCAAGGCAAGAAATTTGAGGCAACTTCCAATCTATCTTCAAATTTGAGGTTAGATACTAAAATCCTAAATCTGAAAATTAGTCCTTCAAGCCAAAAATACTAAAACCCTCTAACTGCGGGTCCTTGTTTCCAGTAGTTATTTTTGGCAGATGGCCGATTGTCGTAAACCCTTGAGAATCTCAATCAGAGTGTAACTCTAATATCATATTAAGATTTCCAACCCTAGCTGATTGATGTCCTTATGTTCTCAAATCAAACACATCAAATACTGAAGTTATTTAAACACAGAAAATTAATTTCTTAAAGTAGCATCAATCACACAATAGCTAGAAAAGTGTTGTACCATGTCAAATAAAGTTGTTCTACTCAGCAAAACCCCACCATGGAACCAAGGGAATAATAAAACATAACAATGCATATCAACAATGGTACTTACATCATCAAATACACATCCCCCCTAGGTGATGTCTAGCAATGTTAGTGCTATAAAGTTATATCACCTAGGGAAATCCCATCAAAGAAAAGTGCATCACCACACCACAACCAACACCATAGGAAGGAAACATAAGAAAAGTGCCAACTCCATCAAACATCAAGTACGCCCCCACCAAACATATAACAAAAGGGGACCATGTAGAACACTCCCTTCCTACTGAAAATCAATATCATAACATCACACACAGTCACCAGGTTGCTCCAAGACAAATATGATACATGAAGTAGCAAGCATCCACATGTCAAGAGAGTGATCCATCAAGCAAAGGCATGAAAGGAGCACCAAACAACAAGATGACCATCGGCATCAACCATCATCATCAACCTTAGAGAAGTGAGTATTTTCCACCAAAGATCTTCATCAAGTAATCCATTGTCAAGCAGAGAAGAGGCCTCATCAAGTAATCGATTGTATGCTCTCCAAGTCCATTATCCAAAGATACCAGCTGCAAACCCCATCAATGTAATGAAAATCGCAATGGGAAACCTCATACAAATATGAGGTGCAACAGGGTAAACCCTAGCCCTAATGCTCTCCATGCATCGACTCAAGAACCCTAGTGTTACCCCCCATTTTGCATGGGTGTCCAAGTGTGATTTTGATCACACTCTGGAAAAGGGGGTGACATTGTTCATAATGATGATTTGATGGTTCATACCTGAGTTTTAATGATGCCCTAGGATATTTAGCTGCTGTTGGAAGTTGTAAGATGATGAAGTGAAGACAAATGAGGTAAGCTTGATCAGCAATGTTGAGCATGTTTGATCCCTATTGAAGCTAAGAGATGAAGTTCTGGGCAGAATCTAGGCATATTGCAGCCTGATAAACAGCATTTTGGGCATTTTTGCACCTCCTGTACAGCAGTAAATGGAACAGCAGCATTTCTGAGAATTTATTGGCAATTTTGGGCATGTTGCAGCCTTTCAAGGACCCTGCAAGGTTCTGGGCAGGTCTAGGGGTTAAAACAGCGCTAAAACAGTGATAGACAGCAGCAAAACCAAGCTTTGGTAAGTTCTGGGTGGTTTTTGAAACATGAGCAGCAGTTGGGGGTCATCTTTAATCAGTTCTGGGTGGTTTTTGAAACATGAGCGGCAGTTAGGGGGGTCATCTTTAATCAGTTCTGGGCATTTTTCAACCATAAAACAACAGTAAAGAGGGTGTAAACAGCCCTAAAATCAAATCTGGGCAGTGGGCACTTCTGAATTTATTCTGGACAAGTATGCAGCCAATAACATTAACAGCAATGAAACCATGTCACTTTCAGATCTGGGCATTTTTTTTACCTTCCTGTGCATTAAGACAGCTTGGGCAGCAACGATTTGTATCTTTCCTTGATGGAGTGACCAAGATTGAGGATGATTCTCTGCCTTGAAGTACACTGCAGCCTTTTAGAAGCTCATCATCCACATTTGAAGCCTAATTAGTGAGGCCGGTCCACTTGCAGATGTACTACTTTACTGTTGGAGGACTTTGCAGCAGTCTGAGGAGCCGTCCACCCTAGAAAGAGCCCTTATGTCATCCTTGGCTATACCTTCTGAGGTAGCCTTTCAAATCAAATGTTTACTGCAAGATATGAGACGGTCAATCCACTTTAGAGGATCTTCCTTACTGTTTAGAGGATTTATATCTGATTCTTATGCCCTAATGGATGGGCCATCCATTATGGAGAAGGGTTTAGATCATCCTCCTTGAGATTGTTCAAACCTTTGGTTAGTCTTATACCATTTGGAAGGGTAGAATGGTTATTTATGATGGATCGTTGGGCTAGTAAGGAAGCTTGGGGTTGATTGATCCCTTATTATCAGTTTACATGTCATCTTTTGGACGACACTTTCCCTTGGAGAGGCCCTTTGAAGTTTGCATGTGAGTATCACTTGCCTTTGAAGCTATCTCTTGTGGAGTGATCTATCTTTGGAGCCCTTTGAAGTTTGGTTTGTTTACTACATCAACATCATGTGGTTGATAGGTGGACATCCCTTGGAGGACACTTGTCACTTGAAAGAAGTTCTAAGTTGTCATGTGGACATTGCTTGCTGGAATATTTCCTTGAAGAGGCTCTTGAAGGTTGAAATTGGTTGTCTAGTGGACATCACTTGGTTGCTTCATGGACACTTTGATTGCTTTGATTGCTTTGTGAGCATTCTTGGTGGAGCGACCCATGGAAGAGACCTTTGGAGGCCACGTGGCATCATCACTTAGCACTTGCCCCATTGCTTGATGGAGAAGCCCCCTCATTTTGTGTCCTAATGTATCTTATGCTTTCTACAAGTGGCATTGACCACCTTTTTTAATGTATTTGGTTAGGAGCTAGTTGCTTTAGTGGGGTTTTTACTTTTTACTCCACCCTAGGCTAGATATAGGAAAATAATGAATATTTTATTGTAAAAGAAATTAGGCTACTCTCCTAGATAAAGAGAGCCTCTTCTTCATTTGAACTCATGGTTGGATCTTTGGATTTCTCTCTCTTTTGGAGCTTAATTGACATATCTTTCTTGGAGTAAATTTGTCTAAAGGTTTATTTCTTGTTAAAGTGTGGCATTCTCTCTTGCTATTGTGCTTATCTATTGGAGATCATATTGTTAGCATTGTCCATGTTATTTCTTCTTGGCCATTGAAGGGATACTATTATCTTCTTGGATTGGATCTAGGATAAGAATTTTATCTTAGATCTCTTTGTCATCTTGCATTTAAGGGAGTTTCCTCTCTGCATTGTTCTTCATTCGGATGCGCAAGTTCTAACACCCTTGGTGTAGGGTACACTCAAGGAAAGAAATAAACGAGTGCGTCTTCCTCTCTCTCTATGTGATTGCAAGTGAACCCTCTAGTACATCCTTTGAGATGAGGGGTTTCCTAGAGTACTCTTATTTACTGGATGATTTTTGAAGCAAGGCCCTCTAATTTAGAGGTCCATTGACTCCATTTTCCCTACGTTGGATTTGCACTGGTCCTTTGGAGTGGGTTCCCTTATCCTCCCATCACCGATTATAAAATCCTATACTATAAAATCAATCTTTGCTAGGGAAAACTATTCAAATCACCTTGATCCTCATTGCCTTTGCCCTAGTAAAACCCTACCCTAGGGAAGACTCCCCCTTGAGTTGGAGAAGAGCCAACCTAAAGTGAGAGGGGATAGGTGTGGTGACAGTGGCCTATTCCTTTTGTTACCCTGGGCTAGCTTGCATCTTCAGGACTTTAATCACACACGCTAGTTTGTGCGGTAACACCTAGCACCTAAGTCACCTGACACGAGGACATGAGACACGAAGAATACGAAAAATACAAGTATCCAACACAAGACATGACAACCCCGAAAACAAGACACGAGGACACAGTTATATATATATATATATTAAAAAAATTATAAATATGAGATAGAGACATATAGATCCTATTTTTTAAAAACTAAAAGTTTCAGATCCTGAACCTTCGCCAAAACTGATTTATAGCGAAAGTGCCACGATGACTAGTTTTTACTATATCAAGCCCTAGCTTCCAATTTGTCGCAAGTGCAACAAGTGTCGTAAATGCCATACAATGCCTTCCTTCAAGCCAGCTCTGATACCATGTTAGTTTTTTATCATTTAATTCAATATGATCTAGGATCTTAACTTAGAGAACAACATGTACAACATATCAAACACGAGACAAGAGACACAAAACATTTCACCGGGGAAAACCAAGAAGGTGAAAAACCCCGCAACTTCCTCAGAGATAGAATGAGCACCATAAAAAGATCACAAAGATGAATCTCCAAAAGATAGATGTCTGCAGCAGCTACTCCTCCTCCACTTGTGTGCACTCCTCCTCTCTCTCACTAATGCGAAGTGAGTGAGTGAATGAAATAGAATGAGAGAGACACACTCTCTATTTATATAATGACTTGACTTGCCTTTTACTCTAACTGGGCCGACTTCCTAAGGAAGCCTAATAACCCATCCACATGTCAGTGGGCCGACCCCACTAGGGTGGTCTAATAACCCTTTAACCCACACTGGGCCAACCCCTCTAAGGTGGTCTAATAACCCATCAAATATAAGTTACGACACTTACAATGTAACTTGCGACACTTGCAAATACAAATGATGACACTTCCAATCGAAGGAATAATACATCTTCGTTGGGGATACAATAAAGTACAAATGTAATACATACAATATACAAGTGAATATCTTCTGAAGTTACAAATACATCAACACATGCAGCCCCAAAGCAGACAGTACAACCTTATGCCATGATTGAGCCTCATGACCTCAGATTTGATGACAGATGTAGCCATTTTTGCCATATAGAGCAGTATGATAGTGCCAAGATATGTGCAGCAGCAGTGTTCCAGTGGCAATGGATGGTTCAGATGGTATATGCAGGTATATGACCCAGCAGGTATATAGATGTGCTTTGGTTATGATTGCATTGCTCTTTTGCTCATTTTCGTAGCTTGACTTGGTAATTAGTGGTCATGATCTGGTCGTATATATGTATGTATATATGTGTGTGTGTGTGTGTGTGTGTGTGTGTGTGGACATGGTTGTTTCAATAAAATATCTAAATGGTCTAGTTTACTCAGAATATGAAGTTCTTGTTTATACTCATTGGTTTCACCCTCCTTAGGAGAATGGACATGATCATTCCCATCATTTATGACTTGCTAGTCTTGGCACCACCTTTCACTTTCCCCATCCATCTGTTCTCTTCCATCCTTCATCTTACCTTGACTTACACTTTAGCCTGTGATATGGAGGACCTCCCCACTTTTGCCTCTGTTGGATAGCATCCATATTAGTTTGTGTCTCGGCTCTGAGTTGGCAACAGAACTTACTGAAGCCTTGATCCTTCTGGGCCAGGAGAACCCGTTGGTGTTGGTTCCTGAGCTTAGGTGAGTTGGATTTGATACCTTGATCTCTCTAGTCGGTTGCCCCGATGTTTGGTCTTGATTGTGGATAATCCTCGTAGTTGTCTGAGTTGTGTTGGCTAGACCTCAAGCAAATAGTACTACCATCATTACATGCATGAATGAACTATTGTTATCTCTTGTGCAAGCCCATGGAAATGAATTTAAACTGTGCTTCTCAGCACAATGAAAGAGGGCTATGAAATTGAATGAAATGTAAATACCATGGATAAAAAGCTGCAATTACTTGTGCTTATAAGCACACAAGAAATCCAAAGGGTCATAAGGCCTAAGAAAGCAATGGTTAAATATATGCTAAATCTAAAAACTGTTGGCCATGATATTATGTAATGATTAAATTCCTCACGGAGCCTACGAGTTGGGATGTGAGATGGAGTAAGGGACAGCTAATTCTAAGTGTCCCCTAGAACCTCAAGTTACGGTTAGTTGTGCACCTAGTTCCAACCGTTCTAGTAAAGATCCTCACGGAGCTGGATTCAGCTTGGATGTGAGCAGTAGACATTTGCCAAGGTTGAATAAGCACCTCTCAAAACAACTTATTCCATTTGTGAGACACTGCCATTCCCTGTGTGTTTATTATCCAACATAAGCTTAAGTGTGTATTCCCTTTTCTCTTATCCAAAGTATCACAGTGTTGAGTCAGTATAGTCACCCCTTTATCCTTGCCTTGCATTTTTCACTTTCACCCAATTCTAGCAAAATGATCACGACCATGAAATGAGTATATTCTTGAGGTTCTATTTTGAGTAATTGATTATTTTAACTTATATTTGATGTTATTATTGCTTAAACCGTCAGTGATATGTTGCTCTATACTTTAAGTCTTGCTATTAGAATGATTAAAAAGAGCATGCTTTAACCATTTGCACTTGCAGCATTAGGCAATTTAAGCCTGGGTCATATTTTGATCAGTCTTGACCTGGTCAAACCCAGTTTGACCAAGTCAACTAAGGGATCTGAGTTGACTTGGACCAGTCATGTTTGATGTTGATGATTTATGGTCCTTATATGCCAATTAGATGGTTCCATGCAGCAGACACAGGTTTCAGATGATGGTTTGATGGTTTTTATGGTTATTATTATTATTTACAGACCATTATTTTTATTTGTCCGGACATGGTTATGATTACAGATGATTATACAGATAGCCACAGGGTGTATGGGTACTCATCTGTAGTACATTTGGACTTTCTGAGTCCATTGGGATATTCAGTTTTCAGTTGCAAGCACTTCCAGATGAGATTTCACTCAAATTGTCATTTTATTGCATATTTGCCATTTTTAAATGGCCTAGCAGCACAGTTGGATTTTTATTTGGTTTACCTAGGGCGCTACAGAGGGAGCATGGGTTCCGGCCACTTGTTATTACCATATTACCATGCTCCCAGACATTTTGGTGTAGTCAGTTTTGGCCCTGGGTTACCAGGCAGTGAGCTATAGGCATTTTATTCTTTCACAGGTGATTTTTCTGAGGATAAAAAATGGTAAAAATGGTTACTGAGGAATTTGATTTGGGCTATTGAGGCAAAGAATTGGCATGAGGTTGGTTCAGATGATGTGTGTGATGCATCCCACACCTTCCAGAGCAGGTTACAGCATCTAGTGGGGCCCACACACACTCCGGGCTATTATTCTGTATTTTTAATGTCATTGAGGGGGTACGGTTTGGCCATGTGTCACAGTATGTTATTATTGATGAGTCATTATATGTTATTGTGCCATGGGGACATGCTAGAGAAGGATGCGTACACCTTCTAGCCCCACCATGAGCTTATGTCATGTTGTTTGGTCACTTTCATGTGGTGCGTCCCCCCTAGGGCAACTTAGCTAGTGCGCCCCCTCTATTTTTGAGTTGATCTGTGTGATTTATATTTGGGCTCATCTTAGCCATTGATTATCACTTATGTATCTTTTTATCTCAACCACTCGTTAAAAAGGTGGTTAGTGTTTTGGTCTCCTTCATTCCTATTTAAAGGAGAGACCCCCCTCATTGTAAAGGGACTTTTGGCTCTTAGCTACTGGAATAGAAAATATATTTTGCAAAAACTCTTGTCATCTGGTTTTGGATGTTGGCTATGTCAATTGAAATTGCTTTTCCATTGCATTGAAGATATTGGTGAATATTTTGCACATATTTCGATCCACATTTCATCTGCAGGTGAAGAAGATGACTTGGAGGAGGGACGCATTGGCTGAGGAGACTTACCTTGTCTCCCTCTCTTCATTTGGTTTGGTTCAGGGAGTGATTTTGTCTTTGTACTACTTGTTCTCTGTGATCATTTTCGTCATTTGCATTTACCTTCATTGTTGCTTGCTAATTGAGTTTATCTCCTTGGTGTTGCAGGAAGAGAGGGGCGCATTAGTGGAACCAGGCAAATTTGTAGAGGCAAGATAAAGCATCAAATTTCCACTTGATCTTTGCGGGAGTAGTCCTTGACATATTATCATCAATTTCCATGATCCAGTTAGGCTTGCAAGGTACGTAATATATTCCTTTAACTTACCCACCTGTCATTTACTTCCAAACCCTAACTATAAATTATTCGAAAAATTCTCTGGGCTAGATTACTTGGTTTACTGGCAAACCATTTCTGGGTTTTTATCTTACGGCCAAACCCCAGGTGGGTTCTCAAGGGCGTCATGCTATGAGGACTCCATCTGTCCCTTTTCCCAAGGCACTGGTCTTCAACCCTTGCGCCCTCTTTGGTTAGCCTGTCTGTCGAGTTGTTAAACCCTTGTCTGTTGAGCTTGTATGCCTTGATACTATCAAATCTACTTGCAAGTAGTGCTAGAAAGCCCTAACTCTTCAAATCTACTCCTTGGGACAATTTTCCCTATTTTAAGGTTCGCGTTTCCCAAGGCAGTCAGATTTGATCATTTTATTGAGTAGGATGGAAATACCTATTTATGGTTTATTAAACCCAACTTTTCGGACTTCAAAGTGAGTCCATCATCAGGGGTGAGCTTGGTACTATTCTGAGAAACTGTGTGAGAGAGTAGTAATAGCCAATAGGTGAGTATGATGTGTGATGTTAGGTTTTGAGAGAGGGTCGGCTAGGTTTTAGGTGTTGGGAGAGAGTCGGCTAGGTTTTAGGTTTTGGTGAATAATTTAGGTCAAGTATTAAATAGTGTGTTCATTAATGCATGTATTATTAGGTAATGTGTTGATTAATACATTAATTATTGTATAATTAATGTATTTAATTGATTTAATGTATTAATTTATTTATTTAATGTATTACTTACTAAATCTTAAAGTATTGATGACTTTATGATTGATATTAATGTATTGATGTTAATGTATTAATACCTTCATGATTAATTTAATGTGTTAATAATATTCATGTATCAATAACTTTATAATTAATGTTAAAGTATTAAATCATGTACAATTAATACATGTATTAAATAATTAATGTATAATTATTAAATTAATGTATAATTATTAGTGTATTCAATAATTATTGTATAACTAATGTATTAATTACTTAAATATTGAAGTATTGATACCTTTATAATTGATATCAAAGTATTGGTTAATATTAATGTATTAATGTCTTCATAACTAATATTAATGTGTTAATTAACATTAATGTATTAATAACTTAATAATTAATGTATTAAATAAAGTATGATGAATGTCTATTATAATTATTATTCTTATTAACAATAACTGTAGATTTTAATTAAACCGTTATTATTATTATTTTTTATTAATGATTTTTCCTTGTGTGTTTTAGGGGTGTAGCATTTTCTTAATGATTAGGCTAACTTATGTGGGGGATACATGTTTATCGTGTGATAATGATGTTGGTGTTTTCTTTATTTGTTTGATCACCGGCTTCCAGGAGTCACTTAGTTTTAAGCCATCGTCTCTGTTTAGGGTGTTGTTACGTTTTTCTATTTCTATGGCCTCTTTCACTTTCCTTTTTATGTAGTGCTCTTCTTTGTTGATTATACGTGCCTTTTCTATGCAAATGTGATGAGAGGTTTTGCATGCATGCTCTGCTAGGGCCGATTTCGAGGCTCTTTCCCTGTTTATGTCTGTTGCATGTTCTTTAAGTCTTGTCTTCAACGATCTCCCCGTCTCACCTATGTACTCTTTCTCACAAGAACATGGCACCATGTAAACCCCTTTTTGTAGGTTTGGGTCTAGAGAGTCTTTGGCCGAGTCGACTATCTTCCTAATGGTAGTGAGTGGTGTGAAAGCTACTTGAATGTTGTGTTTTCTGAGGATGCTAGCGATTCGGTCTGTTGTACCTTTGATGTATTGTAGGGAGGATTTGGAGACAGTGTTTGTGTGTTTGGTTTGAGGTCTTTTTTGGTTTTGTTGAAGGGCTTTCCTAATCTCTTGCTTGTTGTATCCATTGGATGTGAAGACTTGTTGGAGGTGGTCTAGTTCCTGTTGTATGTGGTCTGGGTCTGAGATCCTTGAGGCCCTAGTTGCTAGTGTTTTAATAACCCCAATCTTCTGGCTTGGGTGGTGGTGGGAGCTTGCGTGGAGGTATCTGTCAGTATGAGTTTTCTTTCTTTCTGAAAACCTAGTGCCCAAGTCTCCCGTCTTTTTTAGTGAGAAGTACGTCCAGGAAGGGTAACTGATTGTCTTTTTCTAGTTCAATGGTGAACTTGATATGTTCAAAAAGGTTGTTTAGATGGGATAAGAACTCCTGGAGCTTCTCCTTTCCATGTCTCCATTTTGCAAATATATCATCTACATATCTTTTCCAAACTTCGGGGGTCAAGGATGATGAGTTGAGGGCCCTTTGTTCGAAATGCTCCATGTATATGTTGGCTACTATGGGTGATAATGGGGAGCCCATTGCCACACCGTGTGTTTGATCATTTTCCCTAGCACTAAAATCCTGGATTCACTTTTAATCTTCAAGTCACTGTGTCTAAACACTCAAAGTCCAATCTTATTCTTCGTAAGCCTCCACAGTGACCTTGTTTCCTTAAATCTAGGGTTATTCACCCCTCACCTTACGTACCCTATTTCCATAGCTTGATCTGGTGATTGGGTTAGATCTCTCCTGTCGGGAGTCGATCAGGGTCTCCCCCTTTACTATCTGTGGCTTGGGTAGTATAAAGTGAAGAGTGCCTCGATTGGCGTGACAACCAATCCATCTTGGGGATCGAGGCCCTCTTGTGTCACCTCTTTGGTTGCCCGCCCCCTCTCTCGTCCTGTATAGAATCATCTTTTGGGGCAACTACGAGTTGTGTGATAACAGTTACCATGTGGACCCTAACCCCATTCACATATCAAATCAAGGCACTCATACATAGCTGGAGGCACTTCTAAGTATTTTAGGGTATATTTCGTCTTTGAGAAGGCCTTTTGGTGTTGAGGACAGATTGTTCAAGGCATTTTCTACATAGTTGGATACTGACCTGCATGAGGAGATGACATTTGACCAAGGGGCATGCTCAAACCCTAAGATCAAGTCACAATTGCTTTAAAAAAGAGTGCTCCATCCTCAAAGGAATCTAGCTATTTCTTAAATTTAGATATTTCTTAATAATATTTTAATGGGAGGAGTCTTCATGCAAAAAGGTGCGAAGATCAAGATATAAAAGTAGACGAGTGTCGCATTTGTTAGCTTTCCAAAATGTTTACACCATGTTTGACGAAAAATAATTACATCGCCGACTAGAATATTGTTTCTGTGTTAATATCATTTTCAACAACAGAAGGCTATAATAACCCAAACAAATAAAACAATTGGTCATGTTCAAGCATGAAATCGTGGTATGAAAGCTCACTGTTGGTTTTGTATTCTTCAATGGGGATGGCTTTGGCGTTCCTGCGCTGTCTGGCCTGTGCAGGCTGTTCAATCAACAATGCAATGCAAGTAAGGGCCATTGTGACAACACCCACCTCTCGTCTTGAAATAGCGATTTCCCTATCCTTCTCCCGCAGGTGCCCACCAGCTAGAATCTTCACTGCAGTAATCGGACCAACCGAAACCCCTGTGGGTTTTGGGCTTGAAGTGATATGAAGAAAAGGTGAATAAGGGGAGGATGAGGGGTAGCATCTCCGAATAGGGGCTGGTAAATGCCAACTTAAATACTGCTGTAATGAAGAGGAAGACGAAGACATGTGGCTATTCTGAGGAACAGCTCTGCCTGTGCCAAGTGCATATAAGTAGTCATGGCATGCCAGGGCCATTGCCAACAACGCTCACACCACTCTCTTTTGCAAAAGATATTGTACGTTATCCACATCCATCCAGGCTACTTTGTACTGGAGGCTACCAATTGCTTGGTGTAGTTTAGTACAATTAGGATGATATAGTTTAATGTGCAGTTAGAGTAACAAAATATATTAGATGTACATCTGTAATGGGCTGTAATGGACAAAAATCATTATATTTTCACACTTACTCTGTGTGGTGTCGTATTTATAACGGTTAAAAACAAATATATATTTTTACCTTTACTTTGGGTGGCCTGGGGTTGTATTTGTTGACGATGTACATTCACTTTATTTACATTTATCTTTATTATGAATAAGGTTGGATTTGATATAGATGCATTTTTTCAATCTATTTTCGTTATTACAAGCCCACTCGGGAAAACGGGAAAATGTGCAAATGTATCGGTTAAAAATGTGTGGCCCATTTCGGTTAAAAATGTGTGGCACATTCCAAACAGGGCGAAATTGCACATTTCACCCAACTGGGTGGGATTGTACTCGTGATGACCATGAGTGGGTTGAAGATGTGTATTTGTTATTCTTTTTTTTATCATACGGGTAGCTAAGCTGGCACACTCCTGGAGGTTGAGGCGACTCGATAACATTGGCCGTGGGGTCGAACTGGGGTGGGGACGGGCACAGTCAACCGCCCCAGCCACCCCGCCTATAGCAGGAGCCCCAATGTATTTGTTATCCTTATAAGATACATTGAACTATATCCTATTAAGTGTTTACACATTTTTAATCCACATTGAAGATGTTGGGTAGAGCAAATGCATATTTTCAAAATGCATGGGACATGTATTTGCAAAATGCACATTTTTGTTTAACCTTGTTATATCCTACTAAATGTCAAGTACACATCTTCACTTTACCCTACTATATCCTAGTAAATGCCCTATGCTACTAAATCCTACTATATTTCAAATTCACAACTTCACCTAATTTTATTATATCCTACTAAGTGCTTCACCCTATTATATCATATTTTTTTTCAACAGAAAAAATATTGGTTTCTTGTTAGCCCATTGGAATCAAAGTAGACCATTAGATACAACATCTAACAGGGAAATAGTAATTTCCACAAGTGCAGATCCAGTGTCATAGAAAAACAAAGATCAAATCAAGGATCATCAACAAAATCTCCATACCCACATAGTAAAAAAAAAATAGCAGTCTTCCAAAGGTCATGTATCTCTTTATAATTTCATACTATGTAATGTCCTCATTTTTTATAGCACCATGGAGAAACAACTAGCCCTTTAGATCCCCATGGGTCCTAGTGGAAAATTAAATTAATTAATAAGGAGTTAATTTTGGCTATAGTAATTTTATGTAATTAAAGAAATCATGAAAGAATGATGGGGAGCACAATTTTGGAATAATTAATTTTTTAATTATTGTTTAGGAGATGTAATTTATCTATGTGGCTCAAGAGGGTGCACGGGATGGAGGAGGAGGTTTATGAGTTGTCTTCCACACAGAAAAGCAGTGAAAGGCAGGAAAGTACTGAAAAGCAGTGAAAAGCAAGAAAGCACTAAAACGTAGCGAAAAGCAGGAAAGCACTAAAACGCAGCGAAAAGTAGGAAAGCAGCAGAAAATCAAGGAGAGCATAAGTTTCCATATTTTTGCTAAAAGCAAGAAAGGCAACCTAAAGCAGAAAAGACAAGAAATCAAGGCAAGAATCTCAAGAAATCTACAGGTCCTAAATTTAGCCGAGGAGGGCGCACTTGATGAGAGATAGTGGGTCCACATGTGCCAATAATGTACCAAAGATATTCTCTCCTAAAATAATTTATTTTATTATTTTATTATTTTATTATTTTCATGAGAGAAGTTTATAAAAGGAGGTTGAGCACTCAATTTCACATATTTTGGCAGTTTATTGATTGAGAGAGCTCTGCGCTTCTCATAGGCTTGCGTGGTGTTCCCCTTGCTGGCATTGGGAGATGTGCCCCTTTGTAAACAGTTGGGAGATGTGCCCCTCTGTAACATTGTAGCCAGTTGATTTTCAATGGTGATCAAGGAAGGATACATCTAGTCTCTTTCACTTAGCTTCAACAGATATTCTATTGTTGTTCCTGTACTTCTCCATTTCAGTTATTGATGTTGGCATTTCTGTATCAGGCAGCATCCAATTTCAGTATTGTTTCTACAGTGTTTTTGGTGGTGATGATGTTGTTGGTGGGGGATGGCGCCTCTACGAAATTTTTATGTTGTTGTTGCAGCTCTCTGATGTATTTGGGTCCTCTGCACTGTAATAAAATTAAATCTTGATATGTTCTGCAATTCTATCTCTTTCTTTCATGTATTCCTTCACCTATGCTCAATGCACTAGCAATTTCGACTAGTTTGTTTTTGTTGCCATAGACTAACTTCTGCTCATTCATTTCACAATCTGAAGGTACCACTAGAAATCTAAGACAAAATTGGACCTGAACCCACCCTCAGAACAGAAATTTGTGACCCTCAGGTGCTCCAAAAAGTCGCTTGGAAAATAGATAGTCGAGCAGTCTCGAAAACCGACCTTTTCTCCTAAATGTCCAATCTTGCAAAACCAAAGCATGTAGCTGAGTTTAGTGTTCCCTACTATAGATAGTGAATGTAACCAAGTCTATATACATCCAGTGGAGCACCAAAAGTGGTTGGGTTCCACACAATTCCTGGGGAAATTGCCTCGGAGTCTTTGGCTTTGCCAAAGGGTCGTCCTAGGTGTGATGCACCCAGAAAATGTGCCACTGTCAAATGTATGGACTCTAAACATTTATGATTTATGTTTTGCATACCTGTAGGTGCATGTTGCAAATCATATTGATTTATTACAACCTTGCGTTTGCTTGGGAGGGAATTTGGAAAAGTCCCTAGGTGCTTGAAATCAATTGAGTTAATCTGTAAAGTTTTATGCTGTGTAGATCTAATTGCCTAGAGTCTGTAGATGCTCTTGAACCCTTGCTTGGGAAAATTAGGAAAGCTCTTATGGTGTTTGGTGAAAAATCTATGCATTCTAGTACTGGCTGGCCAAATTCGAATTAGTGTGCCTAAATCCTATTTGGGTACAATACATACTATCATCAAATCAAAGTTGAAACTGGTTTTAGCAAAAATAGTCTTAAAAACTTTTAATTGTCCATGTGCTACCATATCAAAATTCTAAAATTCTTCATAATGGAAACAGCCAGCCTCAACATCCACTACCTTCTTTGATATATTGTTAGCAACCACATTGAATTGCTTGTAAATATGCATGTAGACAATATCATTGGAGTGTCCTCACTCTAGCACACCAATGATTAAGTACAACCACTTGGATAATGGCTCTACCTGCATCCCATTCAATGATGATGTTAGAATCACCCAAAACCTAAAGGGGAGAAATACCATGATTAGAGGTAAATAAGAGGAGGCCCCAAAGAGCTAAGAGCTCAGCTCTAGTATTAGTCTCAGTTCCACATCCCAACCATATATGAAACCAATGTGAATTGTCAATTTTTAAAACCATTCCTCCACCACATTTTTCGGAAATTGATGCACCATCAAAAAAACCACTTGGGAAATATGTTAAAAACAAAGGAGTAGGAATCATCTTCTATTTCTTTGGAATCCTTTCTTTGAAGAATTCATAATAGTATCCCATAATATTGTTGCAGAGAATATTAATATTTAGAGAAAGATTATAAAAAATAATAGAATTTCTACATTTCCGTATTCCCCCAACATATGAAGATAGTTAGTTCACTAAACCTAGGTAGTTTTTTAATCCATCTTTCAAAACAGGTGTCGAAAGAAAAATTACCACAATGAACATCAAGCTTAAGTTCAGCAGGGATAATGCCCCAAACATTCTGATTGGAACTAGATTGAACAAAAAGATGTTCCATGGATTCAGAAGCATGATGACATAAGTGACAAATGCCAGGTCCAATTTTACCTCTCTTTATTATATTTTTTGATGTCATAATTTTGTTTATCAAAATTAACCACAAGAAACATTTTAATTTCAAAAGCATGTTCCATTTCCAAATTTTAATGGACCACCAGTTACCTGTAGCTTTAGTAGACATAGAGGAGATATGATCATAGGTTGTCTTTGTTGTAATTTGTCCATCATCTATGTTCCAAATCCAAACAATTTCATCAACCTTATCCAACGGTCTCACCCCCAACCAGGGTATTTTTTAAGGAGTATAAAAGTGTACTTAAGTATAGTATTCTAGGCGATTATTTTGGATTGAAAAAAACACAAATATAGATTGGTAGGCGAATATTAAATATGAAACATACAATTTACTACTGAAACTTGTAAATTTTGGCGAATATTATGATAAAAAACCATATTTTATGTAAACATAGGCGATATTAGAGACTAAAAATGACCAAATAGCGAATTTATTTTTTGAAAAAAGGCCCAAAAAATAGCCAATTGGCGAAATTTCGCCCCTAAAAATTTCCTTGCCCCCAACTGGTTTATGCCATCAAGATATCCATTCATTTCCTTTGCAAAAGATCCCCAAAGACCAATATTCTCAACCTTCATCTAGCACGGTGTAGTATTACTTCCAATTACCTTAATCTATGAAAGGAATTTGAAACCTATGAGATTGAGAACAAAGGCTAAAGGAGAGGAAATCCTATAAAAATGTTCCCCACCCAAAATACGATCAACACCGATCAAAACTTTATTTACATTACCTATTTTCAAGGCCAAACCAAAACATAGCCATGGATAAGATTTAATAAAACGGTTCCATAGATTTGATGCATTTCTAACACCTTTGATAATCTTTCTGAACCAGACATCTAAAGGGGTATTCTTCAGGTATTTTGAGAGTAAAACTTCACTCCAAAGTCTTGAATCAAGTATCCCTCTCCAAAAACTCTTAAGACATAGTGCCAAGCTAAACCAAAACAAGTTTTTTATACCCCACCCTCCTAAACATTTTGGAAGAGAAATGGTTTCCCAACTAGATAGATGCATATTTTTTCCATCCTTCTTACCAGACCAGAGGAATTGAATCATCTTGCTTCTCAAACCATGAAGTATAGACTGGGGGATGTTTTCCAAAGACTTCCCCTATGTCATATCTATGTTGCAATACCTTATTCTAGAACCACCCTCCTTAGCTAGCAATTATGGTACCTCCCTCCCTAGATGGAACTTGACAAACCCTTCCACTAGTATGAGTGTGAGATATAGTGTTGAACAATTAACACAACCACCATTGTGACCCATCAATGCAATCCTTGATGTGTATGCCATGTAGAGTAGTAGAATCACATCATAGGTGTCGCATCCCCTCCCATCATCCCAACCCACAGAGGGAACATGACCGAAACATGGGGTGTCTAATTCTCCCCCAAATCCATAAGACGAAATTCACAAATCAAATAAAATTACACCATTAAAACTTCACACTGGAACTAAATCATAGTAACACACACGCAGAAGGGAATGCACCAGCCTACTTCTCTCAGGTAGAATGATGAAACAATCATACAAGAATTAATCCCCTTCTCATGCTATGCACGGGATTCATGCCAACTAACTTAAGATAATCATTTCATTTACTTAACACGAATAATTAAACATTCATAACAGAACACAGAATAAACATAATTTAACCACAGAGAACACTTATCTTTAGGATGAAGTTGTCCAAACAACTGGCTATGTGAGAGCAACGTTCCACCCAACCATAGGTCTCTGTCCAGCCTATATTCTTTCAGCTGAGAGACCACCCTCGAGCCGGGTTGTGTATCCACTAAGGAGGAACTAAACAGGCTCACTCACAGCCATGGTTTCACACAAACAGACATGCTAAGACAACACACAGTTGGGTTTATCAAGCATTTCCAACCTCTTTTCTAACTTCTTCTCTATCATCCACGCTTGGATTTTCTCAATTCTGTCACCAAATAACTCTGTCCCGTAATTGGATTTTCAGGCTATAAAATCGGGGTTTTCCTATGGATTTATGGGCATCTAACATTCTCAAATTCGCCCCAAGGTTCAGGTCTATGGATCCCCCATTGGATTTCACTGTCCACACGAATTTCTGGGCATTTTTGGCACTTCAAAACGTAGCTTAACTCAGAGATGCGATTTCTAGTTTTTCTCACTATTGGGCATGTGTAATGGATGAAAACTCTAGCTTAGATGTTCAACAATGGAATGGGAATGAGGAAGAACAAATTCCCATGAGGTAGAGTGACTTGTGGGTCAAGGAAATAGAGCCCATACCTGCCATACTATTTTTGGGATGCCCATGCTCCATTGAAGCCATGGACTGATTTCTTCAACTACTTCCTTACAACAGAATTAAATGTCAGCAAGGAAAGTCAAATGGGTTCACAAGATGACATTTGGCAGCATATGGTTCAACCCCACAACCCCCTCACCACTCCCTAGTGGATACACATGGCTCCCTCTTATTAGTTGCTTCCATAGCCAGTTTTTGGTATTTTATTGCATGATGTTTATTTACATCACTTTTACAATGTTCCATGGCTTAATAGCACATCGATAGCAAAATATCAAATATTTTCCTTTTTAATAAAATTTGAACATACATTGGCGGAGCCTTGGCCTTGAGCTCCACGCTAGGAAAACATACATCGCATGTATACAATATTTCCTAAGGGTCAAAATGGGGGTATTACAATCCCCTCCCCCTTAGAATAACATCGTCCTCGGTGTTCCAATACTTAGAAATACATATACAATTTACACATGTCCAAAATTTTCAAAAGTTTTGCAGGTCTGCCCTGCATTCTATCCTTTACTTTGAACTTTCAAGACCAAGTCCTTTGGCTTCCACAAGCTGCTCCTGCTAGTTTTTATCTTCCAGCTCATCCACAAGTCTGAAACCTTCAGGGCTACTATCCCTCTTGATGTTCAATGTTGGGCAGTTGCGGAAGAGATGATTTCCTCCACATTCCCAACATTTCAGTGGTCGCTTCTTCTTTTCCTGCTCAATTTCCTTTGAGTCTTCCCACCTGGAACATTTCTTAATGGACTGATTGGATGAATGGCTCTTCATTGATCCATTGTCCCTTCTACTGTTGATTGTTTCCAGAATGCGTTTTACCTGTCTTTGCAGACAAACAGAGTCCTGCAAAACCTCATGGTTCATCTCATTCTTCTGCTCTTGTAGCTTGAGCATTTCTCCAAGATTCTCTTAGGTCTTGGAAATTGTTTGAAGAAGATTTTCAGCCAAATCCATTAGCTTTTGGTTTGTTGGGCCATGGCCAATGTACACAACAACACACTCTTTGCTCGCTAGTACCACTGTTTTTGTAACAGCTACAACCAATTAAATTCCACTTCTCACCTGTGAAATACATCATTGCATTTTCTGTTAGGCCAAGCATAATATAAACATCAAAATCAGTCAATTAATTGCCCAATTGACATGGGTATTCCATGCTTTATCCATGAGACTTTCACACTTTTCATGCTTTCGCAACAGACACATGAGTTCATTCATCTCCATCCTCTCACAGGGAATTAACTACTTCAGCATTCACAATTTATTCCAAGCAAATAAACACACTCTACTTTCATCCATAACATGCATTCAACAATTTTTTTGTTTGTTTTCTAAATGCATCAATAAAAAGGAAAGAGGAGAGTAAGGGTTTTTCCCCTCTTAATCTTGCTCCAATCTTGAGCCACACCACCACTGTGGTTCCATGCTCCTTAGCCTCTTTCACTTCAATTTAAATGCTTGACTTGCCCTTTCTTGGCTATGACACTTAGTGTCTAAGGTCTATCCAAGACCTCTCAACCAAGGAACCTTTCCACATGGTTTGTCTACAAAATTCTTGGCTGCTAGGACCCACACAAGTCCACTAGCACCATCTTTCATTGCTGCTCATACGGAGCTTTCTAGGACAGTTACATGTCCAAATGCATCCTTCGGATGCCTTCATAGTTCTTTCTTTCATGCAATAATAAAAGTTTCCAACATAGAAACAATAGTGTATCAGCTTGGTTGTCATAAGATTTGTTCATGAAATTTTCATTATCTAATATAAGAAATGAATGAAAATTAAATACTTATCTGTATTGGAAATTTCCTCTCTGGTCCACAGGGTCTCGCTTTACTTTACAAGCCTTGGAATCACCTATGGAATTGAATGTTGGCTAGCACACGGGCTACTCCATGCCATCCAAATATTCAATGCCGAACCAGTACCCCGACTGGGTTTATTAGGCATTGATGGTGCCAAACCAGTCCCATACCTGGTTTTCCTTCTCCATTTCCAAGCTAGCATATCCATTTGGGTCATCGTCCGATGGAAGGAAACTGTACCATGACCATTTCTAGGTCAAGGCTCTACTACGGAGCCGTAGGAATATAACAACCCTTCACCAATACCTCCACAACCTCCACAACATCCAAGTAACTAATTCCAAACCAGTACATCGACTGGGTTTATTAGGCATACAACAGCCCTTCTTCAATATCACCACACCTTCACACACACAACATCCTCTTCACAACAACCCCCCCACAACAACCTTTCATATACAAAAACCCTTCCACCACAACCCCTCACAACAACCTTTCACTTTGCTTTTTCCGTGTGCAACACCAAATTGCATCTGTTCAAGCTGACAATACAAGATGGATAAGCAAGCTCATCAGTATTGCTTCTTTGAAACTGTAAACATGTTTCTTAACATTCACTATCAAATATTGAAACACCAGGAATGCGCCCATTCCCTTAGGGTGTAGTCAATATTGACAATCCTGTCATAATCCGACATCATAAAAAGTGTGCACCCCTTTTCGATGTGGGCCATGTATGCCCTACTCATACTCAAGCAATCTGCCATAATGGAAATAAAATCAAAACATGCCCTGCATATTGACTCTAACAATTAGACATGCATATTCTTAGCTAGGGTCACAGAACACTTATCCATTTGCATATGTAGTCTTTCTTCATTAATGAGGAATGGGGGCTCCCTTCTCCGAGTTAATAGTCCCTCGGTTTTCTACCCCAATCATTTTCACATTCCATAACCCACATATGCCCTCTTGGCATAGTCTTACCATCTCACTCACATGGTTTACCAACATGCAGTGCAAATGGGACATCCTCATACTATTTGGCTCTTGTAATTGGCATCACTTCTCCCATTATGGTCTTATGTCTACTACCATACATGAACATCCACTTACAACAGTCCTCCTGACACGCTTCATATAAGCCAAATAGTCATTAGTATTTATTAGCAAAATTCCAAATCTGTAATTTACAATTCTTCTTTCTAACAGAACTTAGAGTTTGCAACCATGATATTCCTTCTCATAAGCTCTAAATCAAAATTTTCAAATATGTTTTCCTATAGAAATCAGATCTCACGCATGTGAGATCCTCCCCATAATGTTTGGCTATTGCACATGGTAGCTTTCATCTTTTATTGTGGTCTTAACCACATTTCCATGTCCAAGACAATCTTACTTGTGGTATGTATCTTCAATCAACCAAACAAACGGTGAGTGTTCATGCATATAATATTTTTATTGCAACCTTTACAACAGTCATTAAAGTGATCTTTGGAATTATAACACTCCATAATTTAAACACTCTCGGTTGTTAACATTTCAAATGCAATGAAATGGATAGACTTATGTTATATGCACCCTTATTACAATAAAAATTACAAGGCACCATCACACCATCTATGCAATCAACTTAAAGCTTTTAAATGCTCATTACTTCATAGCCATATCATTTATACAATTTTGTCCTTCCGACAGAGCACTCTGGAAGCCCATCAAACATGACTACCTTCATGAAATCCTTTCCCTGCATCATAACAGCTCATGAAATGGTCTCAAAATTATCATTAATTCATCATTTCAGCTTTTGTTTAATTGTAATGAAACATATACATATATCACAATCATGCATGCACACAATGCATCTCATCAGGTGTAACTACACACATGCATGCACATTCACAACACTTACTCAAACTTTTCATGTGCATTCACTCAATGCATAACTACAAGATTTGCAAAATCTTTTAATGTCCATTTATTCAATGCCCCCAATGCACTACAACATTGATCTAAGACATCTTGGTGCCTACATAGGTTTCTTATTATGGTAAGTTGGACATTCTAGCTAGTGCTTTAACACCATACCCAGCCATCTCCCAAATTCACTTGGTTAACTTATGTGGATGCCTTCCTTCTCCACCCAAACAACACATCAGGGGTTTCCTCACACCTTGGTTGTTGGCAAAGAGGTTTCATCCAAATTAACACCAACAAGGAGTTCATGGTATACTTGTTGAGCACCATAGCATTATCATTCCAACTACATTATGGCATTATCCATGACTATCTCATATAGCATGCGTTACCATAATCAGGACTACCAGTCCTCACTTGCTTTGATTATTAAACGCATAACCAACATACACATGGCATGATATATTTTATATGAATGCAATCTAAATTTCTAAACAGTCACATGGTATGAGGCCTCTTGCCTTCTCCACTCCATACTCCACCATACTATGGCAGTATGGCATTCACATGAATGCATTCAACCTTATAGACATACCATTTTATGATTACTAAATATGGTTAATGGGATTCTTACCCAATCCCCTTTCAACACTTATGCAATCATTATAATTAAACCATTACCTACATGGCTCCCATTTACACCTTTGATGTTACCTGATTAGTTGGTCTCTTACATATGATTACATAATTCTTCCATTTCCAATCCCTTGATCATGGATTCATTGCCCTAACATTTTCTTCATAAGGTTGTTGGTCACATGCAACAACATCTTTAGCCATGCTCCTGTTGTCTTTGGTCCTACAACCAATACCAACACCAATAGTGGTTATCAACCACAATATTTACCATTAGTGGTTCATTGCATATGTAAAACCTCACTACTTTTACCAATATGTAATATCATATGTGTGCACAAACATTTGCTCATGCACTGTGCAATGTTTATTAATATGCCAGCCAGTGCATATTCATGCCATCCATCTATTATCTTGTATTTTTAGCATTCCCATGCCATAATTTTCTATACATCAATCTCATAAAATATAAATACAACAACAAAACAGGGGTTAAGGAATTCTCCCTTTCCAATCCTTCATCACCGCATGGGATTCCTCTTCCACATCATAGCTGGTCTGATTTCATGGCATCTAGCAAACACACAAGGAATCATTAGTTATGATTTCTCACCAAGCAACAATTCAATCCATATACTCATGCATAATATTCCTACTTGCTACTTTCTAGGCATGCAATTCTAGAAATTGCCCATATTGACAACATTTTTTTTGTCAAAACAACCACTGGCACTTTTTTGCTCTAAATGGCTGTGATACATGAAAGCCTCATTCAAAATTCTGGTTATGCACCATTGTTCTATGTTGGATAAGCTTTTCAATGCCTATCCACGTGCTTCATTCCGACTTCTGGTGTGAAAATCACATTACTTCAAAAATGACAACTTTTACCAAAATTCTGCATTTTTTACATAGCTGTTTTTTTATATTCTGAAAAGCCAACTTCAGCTACTTGTAGAAGCAAATCTAGGAAGAATCATGAAAACTTTTATACTGGGAGAAGTTATTCCATATAACAAGAAATGCTCAACAATATTCAGATCCCTGTTCTGATGCACCAATCAACTTCTATAAAATTTTGGGTTTCACTATTTTTAACTTTCCACATTTTCCAAAATTTCAAAATTTTGGCAAAAAATGGCTATCTTCCAAACTGTGCATTTCTGGAAAATATTTGCCTAACGGAAATTGTTTGTTTTAATGAGAAGATGAAATGTCGAGTTCAATATATTTCTTGAATCCAACATTTGGGGTCACTTCCATGTCCTGCAAACTTTTCAAAATTCTGAAAACGTGGCCCAAAATAGTGCTTTTTGGCCTTCTCGCACACCCCGACTCCACATCCTTTGGAGTTTGGCTCCAAGATTCTAAACTTAACACTGTCCCTACTCCAAGGTCGCTCCATATCGATTTCAGCTCAATCCGACCTCCTTCCAAGCTTCGGGACACATATTTGTAAAAGCCATTAATTCCAATTTTATGCCAAATTGGAGCATAATGGACTCGGGAACCTCACTAGTTCTTTCATCGCCTTCGTTAATGGCCTCAAAACACAACATGACTCATCCAATTCTGAGTCTACATGCTCCTGCTATCCAAAATTCAAGTTTCGGGCTCTACTTTTTTTTTTGCGAACCCGCAATCCGCAATCCGCAATGTGGAAGTCGAAAATGCGGAACGCCAATTTTCCAACTCTGGCAAATACCCCTTCCGCAATCCGCAATCCGTACTGCGGAACTCGAAAATGCGGAATGCCAAATTTTCAACCTTCGAAAATGTCACTTCCACAATCCGCAATCCTTAATGCGGAACTCGGAAATACAAAACGTCACATTTTCGACATCCAAAAATGTCACTTCAGCAATCCGCAATGCGAAAGTCGAAAATGCGGAATGCCAATTTTCCAACTCCGGAAAATACCCCTTTCGCAATCCGCAATCCGTCCTGCAAAACTTGGAAATGCGGAACGCCAAATTTTCAACATCCGAAAATGTCACTTCCACAATCCGCAATCCCTACTGCGGAACTCAGAAATGCGGAAGTCCAAAACGCAACTTCAAAACTTTTATGTTTCCGCAATTCGCAATCCACAATGTGGAATTGCAGAAACACCTCTACTCTTGCAAACTTTCAGATCTCATATCTCCCTCATCCTTTAACCAAATAAGGCGAGTTCGGTACCGTTGGAAAGATCTTGGAGAGCTCTATGCAATGGTGTGATACCCTACCACGCCTAAGAACTCTAATTTTTTTCATTTTTTTTTCCAATCAAAATGTTGACCAAACTTCATCAATATCTCTTTAAACATTCAGATATCTTCCTGTAAACTCACAGTACGGCCCAAGCAGCCCCAGTGCTGCAAAATGGGATCTCATTCCACTCTGTCACATCCCCTCTCGTCATCCCAACCCACAGAGGGAACATGACCGAAACATGGGGTGTCTAATTCTCCCCCAAATCCATAAGATGAAATTCACAAATCAAATAAAATTACACCATTAAAACTTCACAGCGGAACTAAATCATAGTAACACACACGTAGAAGGGAATGCACCAACCTACTTCTCCCAAGCAGAATGATGAAACAATCATACAAGAATTAATCCCCTTCTCATGCTATGCACAATATTCATTCCAACTAACTTCAGATAATCATTTCATTCAATTAACATGAATAATTAAACATTCATAACAGAACACACAATAAACATAATTTAACCACAAAGAAGACTTATCTTTAGGATGAAGCTGTCCAAACAACTGGATACGTGAGAGCAACGTTCCACCCAACCATAGGTCTCTGTCCAACCTATATTCTTTCAGCTGAGAGACCACCCCCGAGCTCGGTTGTATATCCACTAAGGAGGAACTAAACATGCTCACTCACAGCCATGTTTTCACACAAACAATCATGCTAAGCCAACACACAGTTGGGTTTATCAATCATTTCCAGCCTCTTTTCTATCTTCTTCTCTATCTTCCATGCTTGGATTTTCTCAGTTCTGTCACCAAATAACTCTGTCCCGTAATTGGATTTGCGGGCTATAAAATCGGGGTTTTCTTATGGATTTATGGGCATCTAACACTCTCAAATTTGCCCCAATGTTCAGGTCTATGGATCCCCCATTGGATTTCACTGTCCACACGAATTTTTGGGCGTTTTTGGCACTTCAAAACGTGGTTTGATTCAAAGATGTGATTTCTGGTTTTTCTCACTGTTGGGCCTGTGTAATGGATGAAAACTCTAGCTTAGATGTTCAACAATGTTATGGGAATGAGGAAGAACGAATTCCCATGAGGTAGAGTGACTTGTGGGTCAAGGAAACAGAGCCCATACCTTCCATATGGATTTCTGGGCTGCCTATGCTCCATTGAAGCCATGTGTTGTTCGGGAATTCTACCTTATAGCGAGGAGAGGGACACTACCAACTTCTGGGGTGACATGTAAATACATTAATCATATCACATAGGATTCTACAGAAGGAAATAGATTAAGGTTCTTGAAGGCATACCTTATTAACGACGTTCGATCCTAGCTTTCGCTTGCTCCTTCGATCAAACCTCCACTTGATCTTCCGTTCGACGAACCTGCAATACGAAGATACCTTCCTCAGCGTATCTTGACTGATATAACAATGATGAAATTGAAATACAATTTGGACATCAAATACAATCAAGCATTTAATCCAAACAAACATGCAATCCATTAGACATTTGATTGGGATGGGAAGGGCATTTCAACCTTTATTGTCAAAAGCAAATAATCAGTACAATTATACCTGATCATTTAGAGTGCTTGTGCAACCAGATCCTGGGCTCCTGCTCTTCACACTAACTTTGGAATTCCTCCAGCGTAACAATCCTTAATGCATAGTTTATCCTCCTCGGTCTAGTTTTCTAGATTGAGTCTAGTCTCTCTCTTCTATCCCCCTTGTATTTATGGGACAAGTTAGGTAGTTTGGATCAAGAGGTAATTTGATTGGGAAGTTGGGGAAGTTGCAAACCAACTTCAACTAATCCCAATTCGTCAAATTAATATATATTTTTGATTACATTTTAAGATGTGCGCGAGTTTTCTCAATACATAGTAGCGCACAATATGCAACTTCAGTGCTTTACAACCAGCGTTTACAACGTTTTCTGAGGTGTGCGCTACTTTCCTTAAGGCAAAGTAGGGCATACTAGCTGGTGTGCGTGCCTTTCATGCTTGTAGAGTAGCACACATGTCCTGATGTGCGCTAGTTTGCTATACAAAGAGTAGGGCACATGTCAAAATGTCAGATAAAAAATGATTTTGTCAATTGTAGAGGGGTAAGTCTGATCCATACATCACCTAGGCCAATCTTGCTCTTCAATCCAAGTTGTCCTTTTGTGTGATCAACAGCTAAATGTGATCACGGATGGAGAAGTGTAGATTTTACCTATAATAGATGCCCCCTAATGTGTGAGTTCAAAGGGAAATGATGGCCGAAATACATTATAATTCCAAGTCAGAGGAGGAGCAAGAAACCACAGAGCTAAGTCACAAAAGTATCTGAAATAACGATCAAGGTCAGCGAGCAATTACAATCTTGACATCATATAGATGTGTAGCATGATACAACATGATCTTCGATACGTAACTAGGAGATGTATATATAGCATGGTCACTGAAATACAAGCGTGGATCCATGTCAGAATGAGAGATCATAGCCATAACAACAAACTGGATCTATGTCTCATGGAGAGCCAAAATGAGTGAGGCTCAGTCTTGCGCAGCTTGGGTGATAACATAATGAGGTAATGCTATCAAAATCCCAAGGTCTTCATCCAAACAACCCAAGGTGCAAACCCTAACCATGTGAATAAATGAGCTGAAAGTCGAACATGGGGGGAATCGTTTGATTACCAGTCCTTGATGTATACCATTAACAAACGCGAGGGCTTCCATCGATAATGATAATGGGGCCCAAGGTACCTAGTACGATCCAACAAGTGTGAATAAGAGGACTTGAAGTCGAACACCTGAGGAACCCGTCGAATAAAAGACATTGATGTATTCTCATAATTCGACAACGAGGGAAATTTCCACTGGTGACTGCAATCCCCAAGGTACTAACCAAAACTCTAAACTTCATTCCCAGAGCAAAATGAGTTGATGTCGATGGGAAGAAGTCCGTTGGAAGGGAGGCCTTAAGGCATCCTCCATCATCCAACACGAGGAACACTCAAAGGTATGAGAGGATGTGGAGTAGTATAAGTAACAAGATTGACACTAGGATGGCCGACACATGAGGTCAAGATAAACTGCAGAATGGTCGACACAGGATGTATCCTTGAACAGTGAGCACGACACAAAGTGACTTAGGCAGTTTTCAACATGATGGGAAATTGATATAAGCCTGCAATGTAGGAGACATTAGCAGACCCTCCATATGGTTGGAAGAATAACCAACCGAGGGAGTAAACAACTCAGAGATCAGGTTCACCCGAAGGTCAAAAACTAAACCCAACTGAAATGATAGACTCAAATAGATGCTGTGTTCAAGGATAGGACTGACTGAACTGCCTTTGAAACTACAAGATGTGATATACACTTCCTATCCCTTATTCGTTTTAGATGAAAGAATACTTTTCTTGTTGTTTTAATGAGTCCAAGAAAGAATGAAAACTCAATAGATCCAACCATGTAAAGAGTTCAATGAGCCCATGGGAGTAAGACTCAGGACCTTCTTCATTGTTTATAGAGTTCGAAGAAGAGATAGAAGAATACTCTATAATACTGATCTCTGGATTTTAATATCGAGCCGAGATCTGTTCTTGCTCGTCGGTGTTTTCAATTTAAGGAGTCTGAAAAACTTAAACAATAGCTCCATACACTTACTCGTGGATTTTAATATCGATCCCAAGTAGGTTAATGCTAGCCGGTGTTTTCTTGTTTATAGAGTCTGAAAAACTTAAACAATCCTCTATTTACCCTCTCATGGATTTCACATCGAGCCCGAGTAGGTGAGTGCTCGCTGGTGTTTTCATGTTTCGAGAGCCTAAAAACCCTAAAAAAGGCTCCAAAAGGTCCTTTTTCAGAAAGTTAGTCTCCTCCACCGAAAAAGTGTAAAACAATGGAAGAAGAACTCTTCTAGCCACGGATGACTAGAGTATTCCTTTTTCGTAAGTAATCCGCAAAAGTCCGGAAAATGTTTAAATTTATACTTAAGCAGATGTCGCTTCAAATCCTTTAACGAGTCTGAAATGACAACTATACTTGGCAATCTTGTCATATTTAAAGAGTCTGACAAGAGTGTGAAAGAACTCTATAAAGATCTTTTTCATAAAGTTTTAACGAGCCCGAAAAAGTAAACTCGTGACCTCCTTACTGTTTTTAACGAGCTCAAAGGAGAGATGGAAGAATGCTTGTAGCCTCCTTACTGTTTTTAACGAGCTCGAAGGAAAGGTGGAAGATTGCTCGGAAACTCCTTCAAGTAGGGTCGATACATAGAATCTCCTCATGAGATCGGGCAAAGATGTCATGGAAATCATTAAACAGATTGGTGTACAGAATGATCTCATCAAGATAACAGTCTGCTCCAATAAAGATATGTTCTGTGACCCCAGGTTCAGTGGGAATGTTGATGGGGATGGTTCTCACTGTACTCGTCCTATTCCCTTCGGCAAAAACAATTTGTGAAGTGGAAAGGACAGAGGACCAATCAGCATTCTCACTAGGTCTCGAAGGGAACTCACCTCTCTCTATCAGGTTTAGAACAGGAAGTAAATAGCTCCTTGGGTGTAAATGTTCCCAAGGGCGTCTCAGGCCTATCATAGCTTCAAAAAATGTTTCGTCGGAAGGAAAAACCGTGTCTAAACTATCAGGAGAGAGGGTAGAGTCCATTGACCGTGAAGGAGCAGGGTCCATATCCGACTCGACAGAGACTGGTGGAGTCATGATATGTTTCGTTGCAGCATGTTGTGCTTCCATGTATGCTACTTCTGCAACAGATAAGGGCACTGATGGTTCTGATACAGTAGGAAGGATCCACGGATCGGTCCTTAAACCGACCGTGAAAGTTTCAGTAGATGTACCTTCATCAGAATGCATGAAAAGAATGGGAGCGGGTAGGTCAAAAGTGCCCATTAATGACCTGTAAAGCCTTGCTCCTAAACTCTCGCTTGCTGGGGCAAATTGATCAACTAAAGGAATTGTGGATTCCGATGAAGTTTGGTTGTTTCGCCAAGAGAATGAAAGTTGATCGACCGTGACGATCTTACCTTCGTGAGGGAACATTACAACTCGGAAAACTGCCGATGGAATAGTTCGCATGGCATATGTCCAGCTCCTGCCTAACAACATATTGTAATCAAGTGGAGCGTCCAGAGCTTCAATCTCTACAGCAACTGTCTTACCGGCAAGTGTGATGTCAAATGATGGCAAGACTCCGTGTGGACAGAAGGTTCCGCCATCAAATGCAGTAAGCAGTGTGTTAGAGGGGGCTAACTCGGGAGAACCCAAGGCTTTCCAACAAGAAATCAACATTACGCACGTAGGCACGCCCTCATCTACGAAAACTCGTCCAATGGTCATAGCACCATGAACTATCTCTATCTGAAGAGCAACGTGGTACGACAACCAGTATTTGATATCAGACATATCAAAACGCGCAGTCATGTTGGATGATTCCATACTTCCAATCGCTGCTAGAAGCGCATTTCGTTGTAATGGACAACTTTGCAAAACTTCAAAGGTGGACATAGCACAAGGGGTCTGGGCTAGATCTTCAACCACATTGTAGTTAGCAGCAGCCTGTGCGTTGGGATTGTGTGAAGCCCGTTTCAAGACACCTTTCGGGATCTGGGGCAGTGAATCCACGGGTATGTGGATAGGAGTGGAAGATTCAAGAACATCTTTATCCTTATTCTACGAATCCGGGGTATAATTTCTTGCCCGTGTTTGTAAAAGAGCGTCTGAGTTAATCATATTAATAAAATTTTGATCAACTGAAGCATGGGTGGTGCCCCCAGCATTGGAGGTGCCAGAAGCTGAGCCATTCCCTTTGGGAAATGGATATTTAAGGACGGCATGTTTCTTTTCTTGAAGCAGCTTCTGGGCTTCTTCGATTAGAGGGCATTGGTGAGTGAGGTGGTCCTGCTTGCAAAGCTTACAAGAGAACTTAACCTTGTTCTTTTCTTTGTTATCCTCCTCAGCATTTTCTTTGTTTTTGGGCTTTTGTTGGTTCCCCTCTCCTTTCTTGCCCTTCTTTTTGTTGTTGGGCTGTCGAGAGCCCTTTTGATTAGTATGAACCTACTATACAGATTCAGTAGTAGAAGGAGAGGTTGTGACAGGAGTCACTTCTGCAGTCGATTGTTTGACAGATAAGGCATGAACCTGTTTAGTCAATGCTTCGAAGGCTACATAATCAACTGAACCTACTGTGTCGTCAGCATGTGGTCCAGGTTTTGGTCTACCTAGATCAATGTTCGATCGCGGTGCATCAGGTATAATCTCGTAAAGGAGCCCAGACTGAGCGTAAACCAAGTCTAGTTGCTGGGTCCTTAAAATGGCCTCTTCTTCCGATGACACCCCATAAGTAGCTACTTCCTTAGAAACATAAGGAATGAGTGATTTCAGATACCACTCTAATAAGAATTCTGGGGGGATATTGGCTTTAATGAGCCTCTTCCATCTTTGCCACTTTTGAATATGATCAGATAAATGGGTGGCTTTGTTTTGGCTAAAGGTAGACAAAAGATCTGTTCCGGCATCGCACCAAACAGGAAGCTGGAAGTGGTTCAGAAAGACTATAGCGAGATCCTGAAAGTTAAAAAAGGTGGTTGCAGGTAACTCAATGTACCATTTAGCTGCAACACCGGTCAAGGTTCTTTGAAAAAGTCTCAACCTAATAGAATCTTCGTTCAACGAGTTCGAAAAACACCAGAGATGAAAAGTGGTAACATGATCACTAGGGTCCTCACCAGTTTTACCTTCGAATTTTGGAATGTCCGAAGGTAGCTTAGTGGGAACTGGTGGCCACGTAATGTTATGGCACACCGGATCGTTCATTAACTTGGAAGATCTGGCAAATTAAGAGTTTCCAGAAATGGTAAACGAGGTCTATAAGATGGCATTTGATAAGCTGGAGTCATGAAGGGGGAACCTCACATAGTTTGACCCATAAACTGCTGGTTAGGGTTGCCCCCAGCCATTTGTTGGTAGGGGTTGCCCTCAACCATCTGCTGGTAGGGATTTCCCCCAGCCATCTGTTGTTGTGTGAAAGTGTTGTTGAAATTCCCCCACCCAAATGAAAGTGGGTTGGCACCCTGTGCATTTGTCCACTGTGGCTAGGTGTTAGCCCCGCCATATTGTTGGTTAAAAATGTTACCCCCTCCTCCAAAAAACAAAGAAAAAGGGATATTTCCTGCAGGTATATTACTTTAATTCATATTGTAACCTGCAAAGGTGTTAAAACTAGGGGTAGTCGAAGTGGACGGCGTAGTCATGGTACTCATGACAGGCATAGTTGCAGAGGGGTTCGGCCCTACATTGGGTGTGTAAATCCAAGTAATAGGTATACGGTATGACTATTGAGCCGCAGGAGATGGAGTGACATTCACTGCATTGTTGGGTCCAAAAGTAGGAGTGGTAACTAAGGCAGATCTCAAAGCTGTTGTGCTTGGCATGCCTAAAGTACCAGCGTTAAAACTAAAAGACGGAGTTGAAGCAGAAGTTGTCTGCGACGAACTCGGTGTAGTAGTGGAAGAAGGATTCACAATCCTTGTATTCATACCCATTATGGGAGTCTGTGGAACTCCCTGCTCGTCTCCTGGTTTAGTCATAATGTGCCCAGGTGTGAAAAGATATGCACTATACTCGGGTTGCTAGAAACCTACAGGAACCAGAAGCGGATCGTTAGATTCGGTAAGAGGAGGGTTGAAAGGAGTGTTAAACTCACTAGAAGTAATATCCTCAACCTCGACAGTATTAAGAACTTGTCGATCTGGGGTTCTGGGCTATGGTTCACCAGGAACCTCTATTTCACCAGTAAGTTCAAAAAGACCACTGGAGTCTGTCCTCCATTGTTGGGGTGGTGGTAGTGGCTCCACAATGAATGGGGGAAGGTTTTGCAACCTCCGAGACCTACGAATCTGTTGGTATTCCACAATTATATAAAAATAAACTAAGTAAAAACCTAGTGGCCACTAAGACTAAGGGGCAAACAGCATACCACTAAAAAATCCTAAGTAATCAAACCAATCAAACGGATAGAAAATACTCTCAGAAGTAAGTCTAAGATGATTAGGGCCCAGAACAGAGTAACAGAGTATCGATGGTCAGTTTCGTGGCGTCCAGCAGAGGTCCACTGGGTGCAAGCGCTTGAATCACCAAACCGTTTTCCCGGGATTACTGCCAAAGGGTTACCTTCCACGCTTGTCCGAGGTGAAGTGGGAATAACCGCCCACTCTACCTATGTAGGATCCTAAAGGTCTGATACTAAGGCTACCATAAATACGAAATATCCTGGGGGGATAGTCATCAGCCTAGTCAAAATGCATGGGCGGGTTAGCAAAGCCCTAAGTCCGAAAGGACCCCCGTACGCGAATCGACTATGGTTTATGGTCAAAAGGAAAGTGAGGGGATATCCTCAATAATTCCAGTCTCCCACGGCCTCGTGCTTAACTCTGGTTTGAGTAGAGCATCCTAGGACTATTTGATATATATGGATTTACCTAAATGAAAGTTCTACTACGATTGTTGCGTAATGAAGCCAGTTCCGAGCAGTTTAAGGTGATTTAAGCTCGAAACTCTAGCCTAAGCTAGTTGATGTCGTGTATACCTAAAAAGAAAATGTTTTTAATTGATTTTATTAAAATTTCTTTTTAAGGCAACATTTTACTCAACAGGGTAGTGCATTGTGTGGAATGGTTTGAGAAAGTAAAGTACAAAAGAAATAACTTTCAAAGCAACAAAAGACTCTTTTTCTTTTTCCGTTTATGCTCTTTCCAAAACAAAACTAAGCAAACCTAAAAACAAGTTTCTTTTTTCTTTTCTTTTCAAATTCAGAACAAAGTAAACTATGCTACTTCGAAATGATCATAAGCCTCACTACTTTAAACTACCAAACTCATTTTTTGCTTTTGCTGATATACGTAAAAGAAAAAGAACTTGAAAATGGAAGCAAGTAAGACCTAAAAGAGCAATGTAAGTAAGGAAAAGCAACTTTGAGGTTCACAACAATCAACTTGATTACTTGACAAATACTTGTCCTACGAAGTTTTTAAAGGGAAAAAACCTTGGGCTTGGGAAATAAAGTGAAAAGAAAAGAAGGATAAGAGGCTCTTAAAATGGAAAGGCAAACCTCAAAGGTTGCTCCAAAGCATCAAGAACCCTAAAAAGCACTAAGCCAAGCTAACGGTAGGCAAGTGAACCAAAGACGGCCTTACAATCGCAAAGACTCAAATGGAAGTGTAATGTCCCCATTTTGAACCCCTTTGTATTAAATCGTAAATGATGTAAATATTGTAATTTAATCATGGTGAGGAGCTCAAGGCCAAGGCCCCACCATTGATTTAGCGTTTCATGTATTGGCAATTAAAAATAGATGCCTATGGTTCTTGTGCGAGATGGGCACAATGTAAATAAGACATCATGTAAATACGAATTTTAATGGAAAAACCCCAATGAGCTATGCAATGCAACAAAAGAGATGGGGCATGATTCTACAAGGAAAAGGGAGGGAAATTATTCAAACCCTTGAGCCAATGGTATTAATCCATGTGTCAATGAGGAAACCCATAAACCACCAACTACCCATTTTGTCTCATGCACCCAATCATTCAATTCTTCCAAGAAATTGGTTAAGGCAGTTAATGCCTTGGGAATGAAGAAGTATGGCAGCCAATTTCGTGCATGGGCAAGCCATCAACCTGGAAATTCGTGTTTTGTCTCCTTGGGCAAGAAAACACCCACGAAATGGTGCCTAAGCCATTAGGAACAAGCAGTCTTCACTCATTCACGCAGTTGGAGCTAGCTGGGTCTTCCCCTACACGTTTTTCATCCAAATCCTGCATTTTTCCATGCCTGGGAGTTCGTTTTTGCATATGCAGTAGCATGGGAGAAAAGGGCCACGTTTTGGGGACTGTAGGGAGGTCGTTTTTGCCCCTGAATGTCCAAGGACGTTTTTCTAAAAATGGATTTGGCTTCCTGGGTTGTTCACCAACTTCCCATTTCGTTTTTGTGGGTTCCCACGTTTTCCTGAGTTAGCTGAAACCCCATCTCATGCCTCTCACTGTAAAAACGTTTTATCCTGCCCCATAATTGTGTTCTGCTGTTGTGTGCATCCTCGTTTTTGGTTTGAACCTGTGAACTGAAGTTCTGGGAGTGGTAGTGACAGAAGTGGCTTGATAAACCTAGTGGGGGAGACAACCTCTCAAGAAGATCAAGAGGGCTTTGGTTACTCTTCTATGCATACCCTGAGAGCACTAGATAGGGAAGGTATGGCTTGAGGGACTGTACAGCAGTGAAAAGAATACTTCCTTGTGCTGGGTGTGTAGGTATTGTGGGTGCTAAGCTAGATAGATCTTGCAAGGTTATCCCTGGCTCTGTGCTGGAGCTCACTAGCTTAGCAATTCTTCCCTTCCATGTCCTAGCAGCCTGATAAACCCAATTGTAGATTGGCTTGGCTCATCTTGGTGTATGCTTGGCTATGTGTGAGTCTGCGGTTCCCTAGTTCCTTGTAGAGATCATTCCCAGCTCGGGGGTGGCAGTGGTACTGAGAGATTGAGGAGCACACTAGCCTACGGTTGGGTGGAATGTTGCAGTTGCATAGCCAGTTGCGTGGGACTACTTTCGCATAAGATAAGTATTCTCTTGTGTTTTAAACTTTGCAATGGTTCCTTTGATGATTAGCTGGGATGTATTATGGATGTGCCAATGAATTTACTTCCGCTGTGTGTGTTCAAATGATTATGCATTTCCATATGATCTTGTATAATTCTGCATAGGTCTTTATTTAATGACTGTCACAGAATTCTGAATGTATGTTAGATATTCAACAGGATTTATTTAATCTCCGTTGTGTTTCTATAGCATGCACATATACAGTTCTTTGTATCAATGAGTTTAATTCAATGAATAAGGGGCTAATTGCCCGGATTGAGCACCACGTCCTCTCTATCATGCTGATATGGTAGGAGGGGACATTACAGGAAGCAAACTGAAAGACTTCAACTTACTTGAAACTGAAACTGACAAAGCAATCGGGAAGTGTCTAGACTCAAAAAGATTTTGAAAACACCCTAAGGACTCCAACTCGGGGTCAAACCCTAAATCAAAGGTCATGACACCGTCAAAGTGTGCTTGGTGTGGCTACAAACAACAAATGTTACAAAACAAAGGTTTGTATACCTGCAACAAGCATCTAGGGTACAGGAATGTAGCTATGTCCAACAAGGAATAGTAAGCGGTCTTAAAAAAGAGTCACAAACAGACAAGACACCTCAAAAGTACTCAAGCAAGCAAAAGATGACGTAAGGGACTTAGGAGAGGCAAACAAGACTCAACAAGGGCATAAAGACCTCAAGGATCAGTTAAGAAAGCAAGGCAAGAGACTGGAAATCAAACCAAACAAGTGGAAATCAAAACCCCACAACAAACTGAAAGTTACAGGGGTATGCGCTACTGTGTAGTGCATAGACCAGCGCACACTGGGAGATGTACCCTACTGTACAGTAGTGAAAGTGGCACTCATCATCAGGTATGTGCTATTGTGTATAAGGTAGACTAGTGCACATGTCAGAGGAGGTCTGAAACAGGCTCTAAAACTTCAAAACTGAGGTGAGTCAATCAAAGGGAAGCAGGTACAAGTGACCTACAGGGCCTCTCAGAGGATAAAAAAACCAAAAAGACCCAAAAGTACTGGAAGGAAAACTAACTATGTCTCCTAAAGAAGAAAACAACCGGTCCCCAGGGGAGTCGCCATTCTGTTGTTCGGGAATTCTACCCTATAGAGAGGAGAGGGACACTACCAACTTCTGGGGTGATAGGTAAATACATTAATCATATCACATAGGCTTCTACAAAAGGAAAGAGATCAAGGTTCTTGAAGGCATACCTTATTAACGACATTCGATCCTAGCTTTCGCTTGCTCCTTCGATCGATCCTCCACTTGATCTTCCGTTCAACGAACCTGCAATACGAAGATACCTTCCTCAACGTATCTTGACTGATATAACAATGATGAAATTGAAATACAATTTAGACATCAAATACAATCAAGCATTTAATCCAAACAAACATGCAATCCATTAGACATTTGATTGGGATGGGAAGGGCATTTCAACCTTTATTGTCAAAAGCAAATAATTAGTACAATTATACCTGATCATTCAGAGTGCTTGTGCAACCGGATCCTGGGCTCCTGCTCTTCACACTAACTTTGGAATTCCTCCAGCGTAACAACCCTTAATGCATAGTTTCTCCTCCTCAGTCTAGTTTTCTAGATTGAGTCTAGTCTCTCTCTTCTATCCCCCTTGTATTTATGGTACAAGGTAGGCAGTTTGGATCGAGAGGTAGTTTGATTGGGAAGTTGGGGAAGTTGCAAACCAACTTCAACTAATCCCAATTCGTCAAATTAATATATTTTTTATTACATTTTAAGATGTGCGCGAGTTTTCTCAATACATAGTAGAGCACAATATGCAACTTCAGTGCTTTACAACCAGCGTTTACAACTTTTTCTGAGGTGTGCACTACTTTCCTTAAGGCAAAGTAGGGCATACTAGCTGGTGTGCGCGCCTTTCATGCTTGTAGAGTAGCGCACATGTCCTGATGTGCGCTAGTTTTCCATTCAAAGAGTAGGGCACATGTCAAAATGTCAGATAAAAAAGGATTTTGTCAGTTGTAGAGGGGTAAGTCTGGTCCATACATCACCTAGGCTAATCTTGCTCTTCAATCCAAGTTGTCCTTTTGTGTGATCAACAGCTAAATGTGATCACGGACGGAGAAGTGCAGATTTGACCTATAACACCATGGATTGATTTCTTCAACTACTTCCTTACAACAAAATTAGATGTCAACAAGGAAAGTCAACCCCACAACCCCCTCAACACTCACTAGTGGGAACACATGGCCCCCTCTTATTAGTTGCTTCCATAGCCATTTTTTGGTATTTTATTGCATGATGTTTATTTACATCATTTTTACAATGTTCCATGGCTTAATATCACATGGATAGCAAAATATCAAATATTTTCCTTTTTAATAAAATCTGAACATATGCTAGCGGGCCTTGGCCTTGAGCTCCACGCTAGGGAAAACATACATCGCATGTATACACTATTTACATTAAAAGCCAATATTTCCTAAGGGTCAAAATGGGGGTATTACAATAGGAGTATGTGACACCTCTAACAATGATGGTGCCCTTTGGTGATTTGTGTTGCGTGTGTCGAAATTTCCAAATATAAGTGCATTCAAACTACTTCATTATTATGTTTGGTATTTTTTCTCCAATGCCTTGTCCAACTTGCTTTACGAATTCCACCATTAGTTTTGCTAATTTGCCTTGATCAAAATATATGCAAATTATGTTGGTAGTTCTTCTCTAGATTCTACATTGCATTCCACTTCAGGTGGTCTGGTCATCAGGTGCCTCAAGGACTATGGTTATCCTCGTTGTTAGTTTTGTTTACTTATCCTTACTAAAATATCTTGTATGTAAATTTCATCTGTACTTCTGCTCTGGTGTTCTACTATAGATGTTGTTCTCCATTCCATTTCTAGTAGTCTTCCTTCGACATATTTACATTAGTGTTGGATTTGCAAAACTTGCCTACAAATGTTGCTCTGCATTTCATTGTTTGGTAATTCTACTATGCTCCCTCATCCTTGATGTGGTGCTCTTTATATTCCGATGGTATTTTTGTTTTGGTGCCCCATCCACATCTTTCTCTACATTTCATTTTCAATGGTCTTCCTTCGACTTGTTTAGAATGGCATCGACTGTACAAAACCAATATAGAAACTTTACTTTGCATTTCACTATTTGGTAATTTCTACTCTTGTGCCCTATCTCGCCTCCTGCTCTACCATTCCACTGGTAATTCTACCGTATGGTGTCCTATCCAAATCTTGCTCTACATTTTTCTTCTAGCAGTGTTCCTTCGACGTTCAACTCTATTATTTGGCCTATAAATATGTTTTATAACTAAGACTTGCAAGAAACATTTTTATTTTGTGTATAATGGTAGATTCCTTGTTCTTTTGTTGTTCTAGTTCCCCCCTTGATGCTAGATATAAACGTAGATACATAATGAATATAAAACTTCCACCCCACCCATGTCGATTAGTTGCTTCCAATGTATAGGCGAGAATGAATCCACCATGTCTTAGTGTAGTGTGAATCCCATGTCACTATAGTTGAGTTTTGACTCAATATGATTTATATGGTCCCACGAGTCAAAATCGGTAATCCTATGCAAAGTATAAAAAACTATAATTGTTTTTTTTAAGTTATTCACATCACAACAAGCATGCTGATGTTATAGTAAGAAATATACCTACCAGGTATGTTTTCAACCACTTTCAACAGCAACCTACAATTGTTATATTTGTGCAATGCATTTCATAGGGTCATGTTGTCGCTATAGCGAGATATATGCCTTTAGGTACGTTGTTAATAGAAACCTGCAAATCTTTCTATCTTTGAATAATGCATGTCATCATGGTTATGTCAGTATTTTGTTTTTAAAGGGTAAACCATAAATCTTTAAAATATTGTTTGGTTACACCCAAGTTTGGTTTTTTCTTAATATTTTTTTAGATGCCTACAATATTATTTGTTAACTGGAAACATAATACATGCAAATGTTGTTTGTTTTTATTTTTAAATTGAAAACTCATAATTTTGTGTGTTTTAAAGTAATTTATTGTGCCACAAAAATGTTGGCGTTATATCGAATATATGCATGCTATGTCTGTTTTTAATGTAAAATCTTGAAAATATTTTATTTTTAATGTAATCCATGCAATGCATGTCAAGTTGACATTATCGTGAGACAAAACCTTGAAGTGTGAGGTTGGATGGCTTCATTATGAGGAATATTAGGATTTTGTTCTGTCCACTCAAGGCAAATACAATATTTTCTAACTTTTGTTCTTGTCTGGACTACTAAGTAGAATTTTGAGTTTATGAAACCTGTAATGATGGTTTTGTTTGGATAGCATTCTATTTTTTTATATGTAAAGCAGTATATCTCTGATATGCAGAGAGATAAGATGAATTATGTGTAACTAGGAGAGATCTATTGATTACAAGATTGATGATGTATGTTAGGGTTTACTTTGGTTCCAATGGAATAACAAGAAACTGGTTTTTTCCTGTGTCAAAAACCTTGATATGTTTTTTTCCATTCTCATTTTTTGTACAAGGAACCCACATTATATACTTTGTTATTATGTTGTATGTTTATTTTCATTTTTCATGGTTCATGTTGACGTTATAGCATGATATATGACAACAAGGTTGTTGATGACAGTTTTCGTCATCAACAATACTTAGTTGGCAAAGAGTTGCTAGGCTCACCCACACCTATTAAAATTTTCACCATAATGTGTAATGCTTATTGAGTAACTGCCTCCATTTGCCAAGACTCTAACAAAAGACTTAGCCTATGTCTTAACAAGCTTTAGATTGTTTGGGGTTTCCACCATTAGGGAGTCTATGGAATTTTTAATAAAACAAGTAAGCTAATGACGCATGGTTGAAGTTTTGATGTGAGTTGGACATGATGATATATTGATAGCAGATTATAAATTGTTTCAGATATTGCATGGGTAATATGTTTTAGAGAATCATTCACTGAAGTTGATGTGGAATTTTCAAATTTATTCCACAATTAACAAGTTGTCGTGCTTTGACTTTCTCTTCTTATTTATCTTCTATATTAAACCCTTTCATTAATCCCTATCCTTATTTTTATTATTCCCATAAACTTTATTCTTATTGATAATGATACATTATATATCATTAATTCTTTAAGCTTTAATCCCATTCTTTAAAAAAAAATCATAACTTGTAAGTTCACCACCTAACCTTTTCAAATGAAGCTTTAAAATATTTATAAATAAAAAGTGGATTTCACTTATTCTAAGGTATTTTGGGAATAATCCCATCATGTTCACTTACCAAATTCCCACCCCCATATCGCTTTGCCACAAACCCATGATCAATTCATTTTTTAATTAGGTGGTCCACATGCTTGATGTATATTTCACATTGGGAGATAACTCAATGGGTCTCTTCATCTTGGTCGCCGCTTATTGGATATAAACCAGATATATCAACTATGAATAAGGGTTGGTATGGGTTCTATTTTAGAAAAGCAGAGCATGCGACTCTTATTCTAGAGAAAACTTGGCTAAGAGGGAACAATAGCCTTGCTTAAACTATGGCATACCGACTTTGACCCAGACTTGGAGCGCATTCGATTTCGAAATGTGTGGGTTCATCTCTCAGGTTTCTCGTTAGCATTGTGGAATAGACCGGCCTTTGAAGCTGTGGCCAACCATTTAGGGAAATTTTTGTATATAAGTGAATAATATCTGAAAGGAATGGACAAAAGAGTGGGACGCATGTTGGTTGAGATTGATATGTCTAAAGGTCTGCTGGAAAAACTTGAAATAGAATGGCGAGGGAAATTTTTTATACAAACCCTAGCTTACTGGGGTTTGCCATTCTGTTGCTCTCGGTGCAAAGTAGTAGGCCACCTATGGAGAGATTGTTTAGGGGTAAGCTCGGGGTCAGATTGGGAGGACTTTTAGGAATACATCCAAGCTTGGTCCTTTGATAGCAGTACCAACTCCGATGGTGTCAATGCTGTGAAGTAATATTTTGAGCAACCTCCTCCAGATCTCTGCCAGGAAGATATCCCATAATCTTCAAATATTATTGGTAAGCTTCAAAAACTGGATCTAGTTTTTGTTAAATAATTAAATGTTGAAGAATTGGATTTCATATCTACACTAGAAGGAAAAGGGGATTCGATTGGGGATGAAATTGTTGGGGGTGGCCCATATTTTTATCAAGGCATCAATCTACAAGCCCTAGAAACTATGCCTCCTGAGAAGTCACCCTCTCATGCTGGGGTTTCAGTCCCGGATACTTCTTGTTTCTAGAATGTGGAACATATCAGTAATATTGTCCTTGAATCCTCCTTTCCACTGAATTTGGCAATGTGCCCTCCCGTAATTACAGATAATTTGTCGATCCATCCCAATACAGAACAATGTTCCAAACTAGCCATTTTGGAAAAGGATTCTTTGTTAAATGAATAGTTACTCACAGTGTCGGAAGGGCATGTTTCCTCGAATGGGGATGATCTTCCATCAGGGCTTGGATACCCTTCTGAGAGTCCAAAGAGTCCGAGGACAACTCCAACATACTATGACATTGTGAAGAATTCACCTCTTATAACCTACATTGGTAACATTCATTTAGAAATTTACCAAATTCGGCGGAGATTGGAAGATTAACAGTCATTTCACCAAATATAAAGTCTGCCAAAGGTATTAGGCATGGGGGTTTAGCATAGAATTTTTCCCCTATAAAATCTAGAAGTGCTAGAAAAGGAAAACATATTGATCCAGGTGATACAATAAAAAATTCTAAATCTTTGAGTGATTCAGATAATCAGTATATGAAAAACAAAAGGGCTCTTAGAGACTTGAAATCCCTAGCAAGGGTTGAACAATGATATTTATGTCCTTAAACATCAGAGAGATTGGGGGTCCTCATAAAAGATTATCCTCTTGGAATATTGGTCAATACTGAGAGGGGGGGGTGAATTAGTATTGATAACTTTTAACATTTAAAACCACTTTTAACTTATTCATTAACACACAGGATCAACAAGATACAAGGAACACAACTTTTATCATGGAGCCCAATTGGGAAAACCACAAACACTTTCTATAACTACAAAATTATATTTACAATTGTTTTTGCAAGCTACAACTTGCTGGAGACTACAATCCCCAAGTTTCTCAGCTACAACTGAAGGATGCTACAACACCTTGGTTTCTACCTACTACAACAGACAAGGATTCTACAACACCCTTTTTATCAGCTACTACTGAAAGGAGGCTATGACCCCCTGGTTTATCAGCTACTACTGAAAGGATGCTTCGACACCCTATTTACCAGCTACTACTGGAAGGAGGCTATAACCCCCTTGTAGTCCTGTAGCCTTCCCTAGCACCACCCTACCTCCCTAATGTTTTTATATCAATCTTCCAGATATTTCTTTCTTCAACTCCGTCACAGATAATTCTTTACATCTTCAGTCTTTGTCTTTTCTTGCTGCAACATGGATTTGAGTTGCAGACAACTTCAATTCTTCTCCTTTATTCTCTGACTTCTGTTATGCACTTATTCAAATCTTCATCTTAAATATGAAACACTCCGTTCTTATTCTCTGGTCTCTATGCTTCTTCAAATCTTCATATCAAAACCCAACATACACTTCTGTTCTTCTTGGCTTCCAATGTATATTATCGAATCTCCTGAGACGCCTTCTTCAACTCGAAATGTTGCTTATAAATATCTTTAACAAAATCACATCTCTTCAATGGTCGTGTCCTTCCAATCTGAATATTACATCTTTTCATCAAACGAGCCCCTTTTTATTTTAACTCTGTCTTGTTCTTGCTTCACCTTCAATCTGGAATTCAGAGGCAATATTGCTCTTTTCAGATTTCCAGAACTTCTTTTCTTCAATTATGTTTCTTCACTACATTGGTCTCTGACTGTTCTTTCTTCTTCTTCAATCTGGGCTTTTGAGATATCTTCCTTCCATCTCAAATACCTAATTATATATTATCTATATCATCCTTTAAACATTGCATCTCTTCAATTTGAGCTCGTTTATTTTCACACTCGTGCCTCTTCAAAAGGATTAACTCTGTTTTTAATTAAATAACAAACCCTGTTTTTTTAATTAAAGATCAACTCTGTTTTTTATTTAATCCTTGTTTAAATTGGCTGGGAAATCTCTTATTAAAATCTCTATCTTGTGCGGATATCTGAAAAAACCTTTTTAACAAATATTTATTTAAGCTTAGCACTGGCATAGTCACATATTGTGTAAACATAGTTTTTTTTTTTTCTTCAGTTTGGTAGGTCAATTTTTTGCACGTGTGAGCACCAAAGAAGAAACTGACACCATGGCTAGATGGAAAAGTTTCCAAAGAACATATCCACACCTTTGGATGAATTTATTTGCACAACCACAACTTTTGGCGTGCATTTCCAATTACCTCTCAAACTTCATTTAGACAAAAAGACAAACTTTTTCTCAATTTGGCAGGCTTGTATTTCGCACGTGTAACCTATAACAGAGAGAAATATGAGACCATGACTAGATGGCCAGATCATCAAGGAACAGACCGATGCCAACTGATGAATTTATCAGTACAAGGACAATTTCTGGTGGGCATTTCCAAATGGCCCCTTAACCTCCTGTTTTTAACACTTACACAAATTTCATTTGTTCTTATATTGCAAAACAAGATTTTTCTTAATTTGGCAGGTTAATTTCTTGCACATGTAACCATCAGGGAGGAAACTAAAGGCATGATTGGATAGAAACATCACCAAAGGACAGACTCATGGCATTGGACAAATTTATTGACACCAAGACAACATTTGGTGGGCATTTGCAAATGGCCTTCTGAACTCCTGTGCTGACCCTTAACACAAATTTTCCAAACCCTAGGTCAACTAAGGTGGATTCTTATTTTCATCAAAACCTTGAACCAATGATACTAGATAATGTAATACATATTATTGAGCACAACCAAACTGATTTCACCTTCAAACTCATCTTCTTCTGACCTAGGCGGGCATATTACTTGACTGGTGCAAATCTGCCTAAAACCCTGTTTTGGCAGACTTATAACTTTGTCATAAAACACTCTTTTGGAGAAATGAGACAATATTTAGATAGCCTATTCAACAAGGTATAACATGGTATTTTCAGATATTTTTTATCATTCTCTTATGAGGTACGACAGGCATTTTCCTGAGGCCACTTGGACCAATTTTCCAACACTTAGTCAATTTCTAGAATTTCTTAAAACTGCATGAACCCTTGTTTTGGCAGTCCTATAACTTTGTCATGAAGCACTCTTTTGGTGAAATGAGACCATGGCCAGATAGCCACTTCAACAAGGTATAGCCTGATATTTTTAGATACTTTTTATCATTCTCTTATGAGGTACGATGAGAATTTACTTTAACCTATGAATTATGGCGGGCATTTTCTTAGAGCAGTTTGGACTAATTTTTCCATACTTATTCAATTTCCAAAGTTTCACAAAATTGCCAACTTTTCTAGAATGATGTCAAATTGCAACACTGACTTCATGATAGCACCAGAACACCATCAGAACACCATCATGTGTCTTTCCAGCATCATCGCACATGCCACATCATCATACATGCCATGCCATCACTTCCTTTGTTATTCCTTTGTTCTTACACTGAGTTTTCCCTGCCATCATGTCCTTGGTTATTCCTTTGTCATTACTGAACTCCTTTGACATCAATGACAACCACATTCAACATATCCCTCAAGAGAATTATGGAAAAATGGAAGTTAGACTTGATTTTCCTACAAGAAACAATGGTTTCGGCTGAGAGAGCTAGGATCTTCTTTAAAAAATTAAAAATGACTGGGATACTATTTCTATTGATGCAGATGACCAGTCAGGGGGCCTTTTGAAGGCTTGAAACCCTATTTCATTAAAGCTTTTGGATTATTGTACACATCTGGGAATTTTCCTAAAGGGGTGCATTATTGATTTTTTAGGTGAAATGAATTTGATTAATTGTTATGGCCCGTACTTAAACAGGAAACAATTTTGAGAACAAGCAAATGTTTTGGGTTTGTTACAGCTTCCAAAATTTTTTTTAGCTGATGATTGAAATCTTACCATTTCTGCTGCAGAAATATGGGGTGAGTATGCTCGATTGGATAATTTATGTAATTTTTTCCAGGAAACCTTCTCTAATGCAGGATTAAATGATATTGAACTCGTACCACTTTGTCCGACATGGTGCAATTGGAGGATTGGAAGTGAAAAGGTGTCTATAATATTGGACTAATTCCTACTGGGGGATAATCTACTAGAATCTATCCATAGGTACAGATCTTGGGTTGAATTTTCTTCAATCTCTGATCATAATCCAAATTTACTAGAAATGGAGTTTGAAAGCCAAAATAATCCATATACATTCAAATTCAATCACACATGGCTTAAGGAAGATGAGTTTAAAGATATAGTTAGGAAGGAATGGTTTAGAAACGAGATTGATTTGGATGCCTCTCCCTCTCATAATTTGGTCCAAAAACTAAAAAAGTTGAAAACAAAAGTTTTGGAATGGGAAAGGGCCCGAAAAAAGGCTAAAAAATATGAGTTAACAAAGATTGAATCTTAAATTGAAGAAATCCAAAAGGGGAACTTGGATGGCACACTTCCAAATCAGACAAGATTGTATCTACAAGATCTGGAGAAAAGAAAACTAAATATTTTGAATAGGGAAGAAGAGACTTGGTGTCTCAAAAGTATAGCATTATGGATTTCATTGGGTGACAAAAACAACAATTTTTCCACAAGTTTTTGGAATGAAGAAAAGTATATAACTCTATTTGGTCATTGAAGAATGGGGATGGTGAATGTATTAGTGATCAGGCGGATCTCCAGAAAGAAGTTGTAAGATATTTTCAAAAATATTATCAGGATCCGAGTGAACAAGTGGTAAGTGAACAGATTAAAGTCATTAGTGAATACCCTCATTTCTTCATGAACCAAGAAGGGGATGAGATCTATAAACCTGTGAACTTGGATGAAATCCACAAAGTCTTTTGAGGATTTGCAAAAGAAAAAATCCCAGGTCCGAATGGATGGATCGTGGACCTTTTTTTGGAATTTTTTGATATCATGGGGAATGATTTATTAGCAATGGCGGAAGATACCATAATTTCAGGTAAGACTCATGTGACCCTGAACTCTACTTTTATTGCTTTGATTCCAAAATATTTCAATCCTGAGTCATTAGATGAGTATAGACCTATTTCTTTGTGTAATCTTGTCTACAAAATCGTTGCTAAGATAATTGCAAAAGGAATCAAGCTAGTTCTATCCAAATGTATGTGAAGGGAGCAGTTTGGGTTCTTAGAAAATACACAGATTCTTGATGACATAGGTGTGTCTCAGGAATCTTTCCATATCATAAAAGTTTGGAATTTAAAGGCTTTGATTCTCAAGCTGGACCTATCTAGGGCTTATAATAAGGTGAATTGGGGTTTTCTTAGATTAGCATTAATGCAAATTGGTATCCCATGGTGGGTTATTAGGTGGATAATAGCTCGTGTCACATCAGTTAATTATGCTATTATGATAAATGGGTGCCCTACAAAATTCATTTCCAGCTCTAGGGGCCTTAGACAAGGTTGTCCCCTATCTCCACTCTTATTTCTGATTGTAATTGAAGGACTAAGCAGGCTCATCCATAAAGAAAAGGAAAGCGCAACGATTAAAGGAATTAACGTCATCTCTAAGGTAACTATCACGCATCAATTATTTGTTGATGATGTTATGTTTTTCGAGGTGGCATGGAAGGCTGAATGGGAGAACCTCAAGAATATATTAAATCTATTCTGTAAGTCCACAGGGATGGATATAAATGAGAGGGAATCTATTATTTTAAAACACAATTTGGATGTCGAGCAGCTGAAGGAAATCCTACAATTTTTTCCTTATAATGTGCTTGATCTGGTGGATGGCTCAAAATGTCTTGGATACTTTATAAAACCAAATGGATATACAATTGCAGATTGGCAATGGCTCCTTAAGCGTTTTGATAAGCGGATCCATCACTGGTGCTAGAAGTGGCTATCTATTGGTGGTAGATTAACATTGGCAAAATAAATGCTATAGAATCTTGGGGTATATTGGTTATCCATGTGTAAAGTCCCAAAATCAATCTTATCGGGAATCAAGAGGAAAATTCATAATTTCATTTGGTTTGGTAGAGAACAACACAAAATTCATCTCGTTGAGTGGAAAATATTAGCTAGGCCTTATGACAAAGGAGGATGGTCTTTAAAAAATATTTATCTTTTCTCCACTGCACTTTTGGAAAAGAATCTTTGGCGTGATCTAACGGTGGATAGTCTATGGAGCAACATTATTAAAGATAAATATATCATGAGTTTAACCATTCCACAATGGTTTTGTTCAAAGCACAAGAAGCATAAAGGGATATCTAATATCTAGGTTGGTCTCTTATCCTCCTTTATGGTGGTGGCAGAGTGGTTAGCTTGGTATCCGGGGAATGGAAGATACATCTAGGTTGGTGAAGATCCCATCATTGATGACCCATTGAATTATAGACTCTCTCCAGAACTTATTTTTTTGCTTCGTTCTCGTGGCATATATACACTCAACCATGCTCTGATTGCAAATCTCTCAAGCAATCCTATACATAAATGGATTAGTGCCTCTCACTTGGGACTCCAGGGTGCTATCACAAAAGAATGGACATAATATGTTGTTGACCTCTATTGGGGAAACATTCAGATCACGATTCGTGAAGACCAGTTAAAATGGTCTTGGAATTCCCAAGATGGATCTATGTCTGCAAAATTAGCTTATGAAGTGATTAAATCTATCATCCCAACATAAAAGGAATGGTGGTATAACAGATGCTGGAAATGGAATTTACCTATGAAGATTAGGATATTCACCCGGTTAGCACTGGAAAACAAGATACTCTCTTGGGATAACTTGCAAAAAAGAGGATTTATAGGTCCTAATATATGTTCACTATACAAGAAGGATGCCGAATCAGTCCTCCATATATTTTTTAGTTTCTCCTTTTCTGCAAAAAAATTGGTTAGTTGTCATACATACATTCACATGCATATCGGCCTGGTTTGGTGATTCACTACATGAATGTCTTCATAATTGGTTTAAACAAAATCATAAGGTGGGGGAATTTGCATGTTTCATTCTTTGGGAAACATGGAAATCCAAGAATATGTGTATATTTGAAAATAAGTTCATAAATCTTGAGTGGTGTGCGGGTAAGGCAATTGCCGGTTTTTTGGAATTTATAGGATTTGCTTCAGGTCATTCGACTATTCTAAATAGACACAAAAATCCTCAGCAGCCTCTCTCATCGGGATGTAGAGAAAAATTTGATGGAGCTTCTTAGGAAGATGCTTGTAAATGTGGTGCAGGTGCTATTATAGAATTGGATCACAACCGACATGTAAATTTATGGATGAGTTGTGGGTTTGGAACAAATACACAAGGAGAATTAATGGCACTTTGGCTTCTCTTATGTTTTGTTAAGTTACGACATATTGACTTACATCAAATAGCAGGGGACTCTTTGCCCATCATAAACTGGGCTAGTGGCGTTGGATCTATCAAATCTATGGCTCTCACTCCTTGGATGGATCAAGTGTCCCACTTTCTGAAAGATATGCCACAATTTCAATTTATCCACATCTTCTGTGAGGACAATTCTGTTGCAGATGCTTTATCTAGACGGGGTTTGGATGCTGCGGAGGGGAGGATACATTTTGAAGTCTAGGCAGATATCAATTTGTAGTATGCTGGTAGTTTGGAGATATTTTCTCCTTAGTCACTTTTTTGGTGTTTTTCCTTTTGTTCGGGATCTATTCCCTTATTTATATGTATATTAGCGGCCTCTATTTTCCTTTTTGACACTTTTTTCAACTCTCCTATCTTTGGTGAGTTTTTCTGTTTTGGATCTTGCCTTACATGGTGGATGGATGATATGTGGTTACTTGTTTGTTGTATTTGGGACCTCTGTTGTTGGTTTTTAGTAGTCATGTTCGAGATCAAGACTGTTTCTAGATCCATGAACTGTTTTGTAATCTTTGATACTTTTCATATACTTTTATAATTGAAAGTATAGCATTTTTCCTGTGTGAAAAAATAGTATAAAAAAAAACAAACTTAACGATATAACACCATGTGCTTATTGAAGTATGTAAGACCCCCATGCAATCAAAATTATGTAAACGTGTCTTTTCATATCAAAGTAAACGATCTGCCACGAATGTTATGATTCTAGAGTTTGGAGTGTGGCAGAATGGTTTGTTGATACATATACTTTAGATCCCTTGAGAGAGGCTTCCTGCTATACTATCTATTAAAGACTAATCATAGTTTGTTAGTTAACCTAAATTTTATATGGTTACATGATATTTATGGTCTTTTTGTAATATATATGTGCGTCTATGTACATATCCAATATAGCTTAATCACTCATTAATGTGAATCCTTTTCTGCCATTGTTCGTCTTCACGTCTATTTTTATATTCTTCATATATTTATCATTATGTGTTGTCTAACAGTGGTATCAGAGCACATGAATATCCATGAGGCCATGAGAGTAGAAATATCATAGCGGTTAAAGTTTCAAATGTTGATCCCGAGGATCTATTGGATTGTAATGCATGCCTGCAAACAATAACAAGAAAGATAGCATGGAGGTGCCATATAATCAACAAATAAAAATCTAAGGATGTCCTTGAGCACGTGAAGAAGAATGTTGTCCAAATATTCCTGTGTGGAGTGCACTTCAGAGAGGAAAGCTTGTTTTCATGAAGGAACAGTCACCGTAAGAGATGGATCGTCCAACCAACGTATGATCTGTAGGTCGACCAAGCAAAAGAGGAAGTGAGCAAGACGCCTAATATAATATAAGGAAATTCTGTGGAACCTCAAGAGTAAGTATTTTACATATAAATTTTTAATTGGTTAAAAGTTAGAGAACCGTTTATTTGATTAGAATAAAAAAAGACATGAGATTTGGTGTTAGAAGTTATTGAATAAATTCTTGTGCACCTAAGAAATGGTAAATTTTTGCAATGAGTAAAGGGCAATAATTAAAAAAAAACCTTCATTACCTCCTCAAAGTCCTTCATTACCTCCTCCAACTGTGCAATGGGACAAACACACAAAAAATAGGGCAACCTTCAATAACCACTACCAAAGAGCTCACAACATCATGAAACCTTTTCCCAATAGATTGAGGGGAAAGGGGGCCTAGAACACCAACAAGGTTCTTATGTGTCGATGGAAATACTTCCCATTAACTAGGGTTAAGTCATTGAAAGAGAAAGCTAGAAGAATAACTACTCTATCTTTCAAATTTGTTTAATTGTTCAAAGATTAACCAAGAAACGAGATGAGAAATACCTTAGGTTAGTTAGTTGGCATCCTTGTTGCAACTTGTGATCTCAATAAATAATCTATTATACATGTCTATTATGTTGTAAACTTGCACACGAACAAACAAGGAACCTTACCCAAAGCTTTTCATGAAACCCTAACTAACTGAAACTAACTACCTTTGGGAAAAATAGTTCCACCTCCAATATAATAATTCATGAACACTTAAATCAAGACATAATTTTGGATGGAGGGCGGGGTTGAGGAAGAGAGATATTCATGTTATTATTAACAATATGAACAACAAGTTAGTTCTATGTGACCCTTGCTACGAGACCTTCTTCACCAAATTACAGATTCCTCCAACTGATGTAGATGGAAATTAGTGGCCACCCACCTAGTCCACTGGATCAAAGCACAATTTTCCATTTTAGCAATTTTTTTACTATTTTTTGGGTCCTAAACTTCTGAGGTTTTTTTGAGGCCCTAAAAAACGTTTTTTGGGCTCAACAATGCCCAATAGTTTTTGAAATGCATGTAATGGGCCGACAACACACAATCCTTCTCGGACATACCTTTATGACGAGATATCAAGCACCCCAAACAGAGGCCGCATACAAAATTTGTGCCCATGAGAAGTTGACATAGAAACTAACCACATCAGAGCCCGCAAAACTTTTTCCATTTCATCTCCCAAGGTTAGGGTTTTTTTATGTTTAGAGTTTTCTCATTGACGTTGTAGCCTTTCTACCCTCATTTTATTTAATTTTTTGGTGAATGAGGATAGTCACCACATGTCTCCTCAGAGAGAAGATACCACCATTCTAACTAGTTTGTATTGTTTTTCACTTTACAATATTCTATTATTTCATTCCTTAATAGAATTTGGATTTTCACTATATTCATGTTCTTTCGGAAAAATTTGTGTGTGAATCCATTTATAATATTGTATTTCATTTCATTCCCAATATAGTATGGATCAATAGTATCGGAAGAATCTACTCTTTATTGTTTCTTGATGCATGTCCCCATCGGGGTTAGGGTATAGAGAGTTGGGTCTCGAACTAGTTTCCCTTGGGGAATACCACTCTTGTTGCCCCAAGCGGGCTCCCATGGCGAAAGAAAAGAGAGATGGAATAGTTGGATATCCTATCAAGTTTCTACTCGAGGAATCCCTCGCGCGACAAAGGAACAAGATGGTGGATAATTTCATCCAGATCTTTCGACAACTACCAACGGCGGTTAAGATGCCTTCATCTAGAAGCCAGTTTGGAGGCACGACACCCTTCAAGGTACAAGTTAATTTTGAAATTATTTTATTTGAAGGCCAGATAGATGTTGATGCTTTGGAGAAATTGTTACATGAGTCTACTAGAAGGTTATTCTCTATCCACAATTTTTCCAATAAGGCGAAGATCACCTTTGCACTCCTTAACGTTGTGCCCCATGTCAAATATTGGTAGGAGACTTACTGTGAGAAAAATACTATAGAGGATTCCACAATGTTTGGGACTGAGCCCACTTGGGCATCCTTTTCTCATGCCCTCAAAGAAATACTACCCTGTTGGAAACTACGATGACCAATAACGAGATGGATGAATCTGCATTCAGAGAGGGACCAAACAATGATGGAGTTCACTAACATCTTCCATACCTTGTGCAAAAAAATGGGTATTAGAGACTCCTAACATCACCTGTTTCTAAAAAATCACAGTGGAATGCATAGGTACATCTAGATAGAGATGGATTTATTGGACATCAACTCACTTCGAGCCGCTTATCGATATGTTGTTAAAATTGAGCAGAAATTTAAGCAGGGGAATAAGCGGAAGTTTGGGTCTGCAAATCCACAACAATAGAAGCATGGTAAAGGTAGCCCCAACTCACATAACAAAGGATAGAGTATAGAAATCCAACATAAAAAAACCATTCCAAGACGAATCCAAAGAAGGGAAATGGGAAGTCGAAGAAGGACACTGGAGAGTGGTGTGAATTCTAGAAAATCCCTTGCACAACACTAATGAATGTCACTCAAAATAGTCATTAATTACCGAGTTGAAAGAAAAAGAACCAAAATATGACTTGGACTCTGATTTGGAGCAGGATAAAGCAAAGTGGATCATTGATGCAAAACCCAATGCTACCATCGCAAATGCAAAGATCCAACCAAAGGAGTTAGAAGAGCTCGAGGAAGGGGAACACCTCTTCCACTCAGAGATGAGGGTGAAAGGGACTCCACTACATTTCATTATCGATAACGATAGCCGGAAGAACCTGATCTCAACCGAGGTCGTCAAGGGATTGAAGCTGCCAAAAATTCCACACCCCCAACCATACACCATTGGTTGGTTGAGCCAAGGATGAAACATATGCGTCAGCCATCAATGTTGCTTGTCTCACGACATCAAGCCCTTCAAAGATGGGGTACTATGTGATGTTGCCCGACTTAAAGTTTGTGATGTTATTTTAGGTCAACCCTATATGTGGAATCCTCATGCAATTTATGAGTCCAAGCCCCATAGTGTCATTGTTACTTTGGAAGGATAGCTTTATAGGGTTCCATAGGTAGTTTCGACAACTGCAATTTCCTTGATCTTGACTAAGAAGTGTCGAAAGGTAATCTCTCAGACTGGAAAATTTGTCCTCTTCATGGTTCGGTTGGAAGTAGAATGAAAGGTCAATGCAACCGCCAAGGCCTCTGCATGAGACCTTTGTGCACAACATAAGCAAGTGGATAAGATTATAGAGGGGTAAACTGATATTGGATATCTTTCCCTTCTGTTTTCTCTTTTCAAGTATCTTCATCTTTTTTTAATGAGCTTGACAAAAAAATGAAAGTATGCTTGATAAGGCCTTTTTCGTAAAATTTAACAAGCCTGAAAAAAGTAAACTTAAATCCTTCTTCATTGTTTAATGAGCTCAAAGAAAAGAGAGAAGAATGCTCGATAGATTATCGATCCATGTATTTTTATCAAGCCTAGATTGGTAAATACATGTCGGTGTTTTCATTTTTAGAGAGTCTAAAAAACTTAAAGAAGAATCTAGGGTGTTCTTTTTCATAGATTTAGTATCCAATGTTCGAAAAAGCATAAAATGATATAAGGGAGAACTCTTCTAGCCAAGATTGACTAGAGTATTCCTTTTTCGTAAATAGTCCACTAGGCCTGGAAAAAGGATTAAACATCTACCAGATGGACGTTTCTTTGAATCTTTTAATGAGTGTGAAAGAAACAAGCTTGCTCATAAATATTTTCATGTTTAGGGAGTCACAAGAGAGCTTAAAGAAGAATCCATATGAGTGGGATCCTTTTAAGGGGAGGTCAGGATGAAGAGAAAGAAGGACATACGACTTGTTCTCAAGGTCATGACAAATCTTCTAAGGTTCCCGAACCTATCAAAAACACAGTTATGGGAACTGTTATCACCAAACTTGTAGTTGCCCCTAGAGATGGATCCAAGATGGATGGCAGAGGGGATGGGCAACCAAAGAGGTGCAACCAAGATAGCCTCGACTCCCAATGGATGGTTGTAACACCAATCAAGGCAATCTTCACTTTATGTTATCTAGCCCAAGACAACAAAGGGGGACACCCAAATATACTCCTGATAGGAGAGATCAGACCAAGACACCAGATCAAATCGAGTATGAATGAAGTACGTAAGGTGTATGGTAAACCCTAGATCTATGGATGAAGTCACAAGATGAGTAATGGGTTGGATCAAGAGGTTTAAGTAATGTAGATTTGGACCAACTTGGTTATGTGAGTGACTTAGGAGATTTAAAACAAGATCTAGGATCAGGGTACCAGTCAAAGATGAGAAAATTCACTGCCTTGGGAACTGTGTCCAATGCAGGGTAGTTAAGGACCAAATTGGGGCTAACCAGTACCAAAGATAGTCTTGATGAGTGGATATGACAATGTCTAGGTGTTCAAGCAGTAAGACAAATACCAAACTACAAGCAAACTCAACAAACCAGAAAAGTCGTGAGGGCTTGGAGAAAGATCAATGCCTTGGAAAGTGGGCCAAATGGAGTCAGATGTCCACCAAACTGTAGATCAGGGATGTTGAGGTGTGAAGCTAGGTGGATCTTTAAAATTAGGCTCATTCAATGGCTAGATCTTAGTAGATCTGAGATCTAAGATGTATCACTAAGTGACCCAAGTGGGGCTCAACCCTCAAAATGAGGAATGGGGCCCACAGGGTGAAAATCACTAAACTGAACACTAGGGGTAGGTTATCAACACTGGAGATTAAGGATCAAGTGGGATCTCACCTACCCAGGTGCTAGATCTAGCCAAACTCACCTGTCCAAGAAGTGCGACCTCACTTGGAGAGGCTAATCTGCCTTGGGAAATGGGTCGGATGAAGGCCAATCCACACCAAACTATAGATACGAATTGCCGTGGATGCTATAGAGGTGGGTTTTAAATATTTTACCCAAAATCCAAGTAGATCTTAGTAGATCTGAGAAATTGTAAAATGAGGGTTTGAAATATGAGGGTTTTAACAATGAAGTAGTGGTGCCAATGGATTGGAACCAAGACAAGAAGAACAAACCTGTAGATCTTACCCGGATAACCTTGTAGATGCCTTGATGATGATGATCTATGAAAACCCGATCAATTTGGAGCGATTTGAAGTAGTTTTCTATGAGATCGATTTAGTCCAAAGAAGTCAATGCGCCCTCTCTCCTACACAACAAATGTCAACCATATCAGATTTGCTGCAAACAAGAGATAATGGTAATGCCACAAGATAAATAATAGAAAGATAGCATAGATCACAATGATACTAATGATAACCCCCTGATACAAGCGAATGCCAAGTGGAGTGAGTTGAAGAAGCCTTGCAAAAACGCCCAAGTGAAGTCGCCCTCCTGTAGACAAGACAAAAGTTTCCAAAAATATAGATCTTACCGCAAATGCCCAAATTCTAGGATACAATAGACTTTCCAATCACCATCTAAGAACACTAGATGCAAAGGAGACCACAAGAATTTCCACAGAAAAGTTTTATATATCAAGATTCCAAGAGCCAAAGACCCCTTTACAATGAGAAGCTCTCTCCTTTAAATAGGATGGAGAGAGGCCATAATCCTAACCACTTTTTGAATGAGTGGCTAAGATTAAAAGATCAAAAGATCTAATCAATGGTTGAGATGAGCTCAAGAATACAATACATGGATCACTAATAAAATAATACATCAATGGACCAAATCACCCTAGGAGAGGGGGTCCCACCAAAAGTAAATGATAAAACATAAGATCTAGCTCATGGTGAGTCCAAGGGGTAATTTCTAACGTCCTTTTTCAATCCCCATGGCACAATATCCAAAAATAATGAAGCTAGACACCAAATCGTGCCTCTCTGGGAAAGTCGTGAGCCTTAGGAGGCTCGAGAAATCAATATAAAATGTCGTAAGTGATGGGTGTGGGTCCCATTGGACGCTGAAATTGCTAGAGAAGGTGTGGAAGACATCCCACTCATCATATCAAGTCATCCCATGCCATAAACTTTCCTCAGTAACCCAAATCGAATCCTTCAGTAGCCATTTTCACCATTTCTAGACTACCTCGGGAAGTGTGAAACTGCCCAAAATGCTTCCTGGAGTGCCTGCGCTGTCAAGGTGAGGGAACCAAGCTATCTGGGAGGGGGGTAATATGGTAATAACAAGTGGCTGGACCACCCCCTTCATGCACAACGTCCTAGGTGAACTCAACAACTCTCTGCTCTGCTCTAACAGGGCCTCTGATAGGCCAAATCTGCACTAGGATAGCCAACTGAGGCTAAACATCACTGCAACTGCCCGGAACTGAAAACAAATTGTCCCATTGGACTCAGAAGGTCCAAATCCATCTAAGATGTGTACTCATACACCATATAGACCTCTGCATGGTCAAAAATAAATACTCATCATATCCGGCAGACCAAATAATAATAACCTGTAAAAGTGCCTAAAAGCACAAATCATCATCATAAGCGTGAAACCACTGCATAGAACCATCATGGTGACCTGTACCAGACCATATATAATATCTCTGTATCATCTGAGGTCTGCCACCTCATGTCATGTGGTTGACTTTTGGTCAAACTGGGTTTGACCAAGTCAACATGACCAAAATATAACTCAAACTGTTGCAAGGTGTCAAAGGTTAAAACATGCTTTACAATCCATTCAAATAAAAATTATAACAAAAAGTAATCATTACTGGTGATCTAAATCCAAATATATAAGGTCATTAATTATTATTTATGACTCAGACTAGACTTTCAAGACCATACTCACTTCATAGTTGTGATCAATTTGCTAGTGAAGGGTGAAGGCTAAAAATAAAATGGCTAGGCTAAGGGATGACTTACTGACTTAACACTGTAACACTTTGGATATGGAAAAGGGAATACACTGGACAAGCAATAAGACAGGGAATGTCGGTGTGTCACAAATGGGTAAGTTGTTCAAAGAGTGTTTATTCACCTTGGCATATGCTCACAATCCATAATGCAAATGAGGTCAGCAATATTTTTGATATAGAGCTTAAGTTCCATTGCTTTTTTGGGCCTTTAGTTTCCATAGCCTTTGATTTATGTGTGTTTATAAACACATTGCATAGATTTACATTTCATTAGGCTTCTTGCTGCAGGTGTATTTTTAAGGCACTTGCTTACCTGAGCACTTCCAGGTGTGTCTTTAGACATCTTGTTTATCTAGGTATTTACATTCAAAATAGATATAACATTTGATATTTTTTTGCCAGAGTCATTTGGCTTTTTCACAATAGATATAACATTTTCTTTTCGCAATTTTGCATTTATGGCAGTACTATCTGTTTTAGGTTTAGCCAACAACATCTTTAGTGACTAGGGGGAAAAATCCAACTAACCAAAGGCAAGTTTTGTCACCAACTCAAAGCCGAGACACAATAAACAAGGAAGCTCATCCAATACAGAGGCTACAATGGGGAAAGGTCCTCCATGCCACTAGTCAAGTAGTAAATTAAGGTAATGAACAAACTGGGTAGGTCATGGATGGATGAAGATAGTGAATAATGAGACCAACACTAGCAAGCCAAAATATGGTGGGAATGATCACCTCTATTCTCCCTAGGGAGGGTAAAACCAATGAGTATGGATAGTGAACTTCTAAGTCTGAGTGGGGACAATGATATATATATATATATATATATATATATAAGTACAACCAGGTCCACATATCTATATGATCGCCAGATCATGACACTAAATGCTAAGACATTCTACAAGAATGAATATAAAAGCAATATAACCATAACACCAAAAATACACCTGCCGAGTAATATACCCGAATGCTCATCATCTAAACCAACATTTGTCCTTTGAAACTGCTGCTGTAACTCTGGGAAATACTGACTGCTCTGTAATAATGGATAAATGGCTAAATCGGTCATCTCTCTGAGTGTCCTGAAACTCAGTCATGGCATGGGGAACAAAACTGTTGTCCATAATATGATAGTGATCCATAATAGATGCTCATCTCGGCATCTCAAATGCAGGGGAACTGGATGAATAGTGTATTGGAATCTGAAAAATAATGTATGGTAGCATGTCTACTATATATGTGATAACATCTAGCTCCAGCTGGGACAGGTGCTCTGCTGAAAAGAGCGCTTGAGAACCTCAGAATCTCTGGTCCTCGAACTCTGCTACTCGAATCCTTAATCCAACACTCTATTTCTGCAACTACTACCAACATATCACCTAATATATGCAAAATGGCCAGAGCTATACCCAACTCACAAACCGGATGTCAGAACGTCGCATGTGCATATATATATATAAATCAAATAAATAACAATACTGAAACTGAAATGCATGGAATATAAATGCATAAAAGTAAAGCTAATCTACTAACATAACTTAAAAAGTTTGGTTTTATTGTGCAGGAAAAGAAAATGACAAGTACTTATTTAAACTAAGAGCTTCAAATGGAGCCTAAGAAAAGACAAAAGGTGCCAGACTCAATGGCTGAAAAGACTAACTACTACCCAAGCATGCTTATTTGGTTCCTACCTACTCTCTTCTACCAGGCAAGGCAAGGAAAGTGGAGAAATCCCAACTAGGTGGGATCAGGGATATGATCCCTTAAATCCCTTTGATTTACAGGATACAAAATACGTCGCCCATTACTAGTGGTCAGAAATTACATGCCATTAGTGCATCGCTCTACTGTGAAAGGTCCAACCCACAGGTCATCAGCCTGTCCCGATCTAATATGCAATAAATGGTTGGGAATGATGACTTGACTTCTTGTAGGAAACCTATTTCTATTGACAGACTCAGGAACAACTCCAATGTTGCGAATAGGCATAGGATGGATTTCAGCAGGGTTCTGCGGTTGAGGTGTGACAATCCTTGAGCTCCTCCTAGAAGGAACTGCATTGACTCTGGGTGGGTCACCGTATAATAAAATAGCAATCCTGCCAACAAGGACTTCTCTAATCTCCCTTCTCGTCTCTTGGACTACCTCATTTATCGCTTCCTCATGAGGAGACATAACATTTTTAACAACTTCACCTATAGTCCAGAAATCTCTGTGTTCTTCCAAGGGAGGGGACTTATGAAATATGACAGTACTATGACTAGAACCTTCCCCTGAAGGAACTGGAATGACCATATCTTCTAACCTAGTGGAAACTGACTCAAAATGAGATGTAGAAGAACTAGGAATGTGAGAAGGATCATGAGTGTGATGACTAGATGACTCAGGTGGTAGAAGAAAATCAGGGACATGAGGATGTGCAGACAGAGCATGAGAATCTGGAGGAGTTTGAAAAATAGCAAGATTGTTTAAGTTAAAATCTCCTTCAGGTGCATCATTAATTAGGGTGTCCTCTTCCCAACTTAAGGAATTATCATGATTTAAATTACGCATATTTTCTTCAAATAATAAATGAGATACAGAGATAGCAACATCAGAATAGTGCGAGTTACTTGCATCTTCATTAACTTCATGATTTACTGACTCAGGACAGTTGACCCATGGGCGAATGAGGTCAAGCCCTTGGCTCTCTCTTTCTCTATTATGCTCAATTAAGGAAAACCACTTTCTAACATTAAAAGGTATTCTCTCACCATGTCTGATGTCATCAAACTCATCAACTATAGGGATAGGATCCTCAATAACATTTTCCTCAACATTTGTTTGCTCAAGATGATTCTCCCATGGAAGAATTGGTTCCAGACCTTGATTTTGTCTTATTATATTATTATCAATGAGTGCATTCATTTCAACAACTGATCTGGGCAAACGTTCACCCCTTCTTATATCATCTAAAACATCATCAACCTCTTCAGGTGTTTGATTTTCAATGACTTGTTCTTGACTTGTTACAATATTTTGTTCTTGAACCTGAGATTGATTTTCACTTACTCTTAATTCATTTATTTCTTCAACGAATTCATTTCTAAGTAAGTCCAGATTTATCCTTCTAGCTAACTCAGCTATCTGTTCCTCTTCAAAAGAGGAATCAGAATATTCCATTACCATGAACATAATTTCAATTTGATCATCTTCCCAATTTCATCTTCATCCTCAACAAAGTTGGATTTTGCATTGTTTAATAATTCATCCCCATATGTGTTTTTAATCCCTTCATCAAATGATTCCAAATGTTCATTATAACAAGGTTCTCTGTTCACCCTAATCAAAGCTCCATCAGAGTTAGGAACACAAATGTTTGATAAGTCCATCATAAGGTATCCACCTAAGCCAGATGCCCACTTCCTAGATAAAAGCATTCCATATGCTGGGGACAAGTCAATCACTACTACATCCATCATGGTAGAAATGTCTGAACATGTAAAAAGATCAGCTGGAAGGTTTTTGATCAAACCATAGGATTGCACTCGATAGGAATCAACACCCCAGACATTTCCATAAGGTCTAGTCACTTCCAATCCCATTTCCTTCATAACATATAAGGGCATGACATTCATAGCTACTCTAGAATCCAACATGCAGCTGTGGAGGAGCATGTTCTGAATGTGCAAGGTAAGGTAAAATGGAGTGTGACCACCGTTCTTTCTCTCATAAATGGTAGAATGGATGTTTATTGGTGGATCCTTTTCAACTTTGCTAAGCTGTGTTCCACTAAGGTTTTGAATGCGACAGGATTCTAAGACAACTTCAGGGGTCTTCTCTTGGCTGCCATCAAAGAACTCCTCTACTTGACTTCTAACATAGGGCACCTTCATTAACTCAGTGACAGGGATATTGCACATTATCTTCCTTAACTCTTTCTTCATATCAATTTTTAGATCATAATCATTTGTAGCAAGATCTTCTTCTTCCTTTCTATCTTCATCAATCTTTTTATGTTTGTCAAGGAAAGAAGGTTGAGAATTACTTCCTCGTTTGTAAATCTGACACTTCAGTTGTTCCTTAGGTTCTGGGAGATTTATGGCACAACATGAGGAACTAGGTTCATCTATTACTTCTTCTTCTTGTTCCCATGGTTCTTCCTCTAGAAGGATTCTTCCAAAATCTTCATCATAAGATAAGTCATTAATAAAGTTGGTGTTTTCCGGTTGGTCATCAGGGTAGTTGGTGTTAGAAGGCTCTCCCTTTGTTTCATCACACCAATTAACATTCTTTTTCTCAGAATTTTCTGGGTACTCAGGTCGTCGCCTATCTCTGTCCCCCTCAGGCCTTCTATTGTTGTTCCAGTAAGGTTTAGGGCCATAAGAATTTCTATGTCTCTCAGGATCATTCAAACTTGCGACACTTTTGGTTAGGACGGTTAGTTGTCTCATCATTTCTTGCATAGTTTCTAACGTGTCCTTTGATTCCTTTGGCTCACTCACAGGTTCCTTAGGCTTTCGGAGTTTAGGGTCAGATATAGAAGTAGATGGGGTAAAGTGATCGAAAACTTTTTGCTTCCTTATAGATGCTGCATTTTGTTTAGCCATCTTTGCATTGAATTGGGCAGTCTTTAAGTCATTTGGGTTTTTATCCTTTAAGTGATAACCAAGCCACCCTTCGAATGCATTCAAGTAATGAATAACAATCGCTTGATCTTTTGGTTTGATCTCTTCAGGGATATTAGCTACAGTCTTGTCAAATATTATGTTAAACTCATGGACTGTTTCTTTTTCTCTTTTCTTAATGTCAAACAATTGATGTAAGAGAAACTTCCCATCTAACTTGCGAGACCACTCACTGTTAAGTTTGTTGACAAAGTTGTCATACCCATTAATGGATGAGGCAGGCAATCTGTCAAACCACTTCCAAACATCTCCTTCTAAAGATGCCAGGAGACCCCTCATGAAAACATCTTCCTTAGATGCTCCATAAGCTTCCATGTGTTCCCAAACTTTATCAACATGATCTTCAATGGAGATAGCAGATACTCCATCAAATTTGGGAACCTTTTCAAAGTAATTCTCAAGCATGTCATGAGGTGCTCCCTGGATTTGAGAAAAATATAAAGGAGATGGTTTAGCCTTCCTTCCGAAGATTCTAGGATTTTGTGGGGGAGGAGGAACATTCTGGTTTCCACCAGAGTTTGTTCTGGCCATTGGATTAGATGAAGTTGAAGGAGATCCCAAAGAGTGATTTGGAGAAGAAGAGTGATTATAGATCTTCCAAAGAAAATTGGATGATCCTTCTTTGATTTGTCTTCTGTTCCGAATATAAGTTAAAGGGTATTGTTCAAGGTTAAGGCGTTCTAAGAACTTAGGATTTATACATTGGATTCGGTCCTCAATAGAGTCGCGGGGTGGAGTCGCCAGGTGAACCACACAAGTAATTCACTGAAATGAAATATGTCGTAGGAGAGGTGAGATGAGTGAATTAAGTTGGTGATTGAAATAGTTATGGAATTAGAAATGAAATCACCAAGGCAAAATACCAGATGCGATAAGATAAGAGTTAACGCACGGACACTCGCAGACAGCGAAGGTAAGCCTCTACCTCCCCGACAACGATGCCAAAATTTCATTACCAAACTTGTAGTTGCCCCTAAAGATGGATCCAAGATGGATGGCAGAGGGGATGGGAAACCAAGATAGCCTCGACTCCCAATGGATGGTTGTCACGCCAATCGAGGCAATATTCACTTTATGTTATCTAGCCCAAGACAACAAAGGGGGATACCCAGATCTACTCCTGATAGGAGAGATCAGACCAAGACACCAGATCAAATCGAGTATGAATGAAGTACGTAAGGTGTATGGTAAACCCTAGATCTATGGATGAAGTCACAAGATGAGTAATGGGTTGGATCAAGAGGTTTAAGTAATGTAGATTTGGACCAACTTGGTTATGTGAGTGACTTAGGAGATTTAAAACAAGATCTAGGATCAGGGTACCAACCAAAGATGAGAAAATCCGCTACCTTGGGAACCGTGTCCAATGCAGGGTAGTTAATAACCAAATTGGGGCTAACCAGTACCAAAGATAGGCTTGATGAGTGGATATGACAATGTCTAGGTGTTCAAGCAGTAAGAGAAAGACCAAACCACAAGCAAACTCAACAAACCAGAAAAGTCGTGAGGGCTTGGAGAAAGATCAGTGCCTTGGAAAGTGGACCAAATGGAGTCGGATGTCCACCAAACTGTAAATCAAGGATGTTGAGGTGTGAAGCTAGGTGGATCTTGAAAATTAGGCTCATCCAATGGCTAGATCTCAGTAGATCTGAGATCTAAGATGTATCACTAAGTGACCCAAGTGGGGCTCAACCCTCAAAATGAGGAATGGTGCCCACAAGGTGAAAATCACTAAAGTGACACACTAGGTGTAGGTTATCAACAGTGGAGATTAAGGATCAAGTGGGATCTCACCCACCCAGGTGCTAGATATAGCCAAACTCACCTGTCCAAGAAGTGCGACCTCACTTGGAGAGGCTAATCTGCCTTGGGAAATGGGTCGGATGAAGGCCAATCCACACAAACTATAGATCCAAATTGCTGTGGATGCTATAGAGGTGGGTTTTAAATATTTTACCCAAAAGCCAAGTATATCTTAGTAGATCTGAGAAATTGTAAAATGAGGGTTTGAGATATGAGTGTTTTAACAATGAAGTAGTGGTGCCAATGGATTGGAACCAAGACAAGAAGAACAAACCTATAGATCTTACCTGGATAACCTTGTAGATGCCTTGATGATGATGATCTATGCACAATCGATCAATTTGGAGCGATTTGAAGTAGTTTTCTATGAGATCGATTTAGTCCAAAGAAGTCAATGCGCCCTCTCTCCTGCACAACAAACGTCAACCATATCAGATTTGCTGCAAACAAGAGATAATGCTAATGCCACAAGAGAAATAACAGAAATATAGCATAGATCACAATGATACTAATGATAATCCCCTGATATAAGTGAATGCCAAGTGGAGCGAGTTGAAGAAGCCTTGCAAAAACGCCCAAGTGAATTCGCCCTCCTTGCAAAAATATAGATCTTACTGCAAATGCCCAAATGCTAGGATACAATAAACTTTCCAATCACCATCTAAGAACACCAGATGCAAAGGAGACCACAAGAATTTCCACAGAAAAGTTTTTCTATATCAAGATTCCAAGAGCCAAAGACCCCTTTACAATGAGAAGCTCTCTCCTTTAAATAGGATGGTGAGAGGCCATAATCCTAACCACTTTTTGAATGAGTGGCTAATATTAAAAGATCAAAAGATCTAATCAATGGTTGAGATGAGCTCAAGAATACAATCCATGGATCACTAATAAAATAATACATCAATGGACCAAATCGCCCTAGGAGAGGGGGTCCCACCAAAAGTAAATGATAAAACATAAGATCTAGCACATGGTGGGTCCAAGGGGTAATTTCTAACACCCTTGGTCAATCCCCATGGCACAATATCCAAAAATAATGAATCTCGACACCAAATCGTGCCTCTCTGGGAAAGTCGTGAGCCTTAGGAGGCTCCATAAATCAATATAAAATGCCATAAGTGATGGGTGTGGGTCCCACTGGAAGCTGAAACTGCTGGAGAAGGTGTGGAAGACATCCCACTCATCATCTCAAGTCATTCCATTCCATAAAATTGCCTCAGTAGCCCAAATCGAATCCTTCAGTAGCCATTTTCACTATTTCTAGACTACCTCAGGAAGTGTGAAATTGCCCAAACTGCTTCCTGGAGTGCCTGCGCTGTCAAGGTGAGGCCACCAGGCTATCTGGGAGGGGGGTAATATGGTAATAACAAGTGGCTGGACCACCCCCTCCATGCACAGCTCCCTAGGTGAACTCAACAACTCTCTGCTCTGCTTTGATAGGGCCTCTGATAGGCCAAATATGCACTAGGATAGCCAATTGAGGCTAAATATCATTGCAACTGCCTGGAACTGAAAACAGACTGTCCCATTGGACTCAGAAGGTCCAAATCCTTCTAATATGTGTACTCATACACCATATAGACCTTTGCATGGTAAAAAATAAACACTCATCATATCCGGCAGACCAAATAATAATAACCTGTAAAAGTGCCTAAAAGCACAAATCATCATCATAAGCCTGAAACCACTGCATAGAACCATCATGGTGACCTGTACCAGACCATATATAATATCTCCGTATCATTTGAGGTCTGCCACCTCATGTCCTGTCGTTGACTTTTGGTTAAACTGGGTTTGACCAAGTCAACATGACCAAAATATAACTCAAACTGTCATCAAACTGCTGCAAGGTGTCAAAGGTTAAAACATTCTTTACAATCCATTCAAATTGAAATTATAACAAAAAGTAATCATTACTGGTGATCTAAATCCAAATATATAAGGTCATTAATTATTATTTATGACTTAGACTAGACTTTCAAGACCATACTCACTTCATAGGTGTGATCAATTTGCTAGTGAAAGGTGAAGGCTAAAAATAAAATGGCTAAGCTAAGGGATGAATTATTGACTTAACATTGTGACACTTTGGATATGGAAAAGGGACTACACACCATAGCATATATCGGACAAGCAATAAGACAGGGAATGGCAGTGTCTCACAAATGGGTAAGTTGTTCAAAGAGTGTTTATTCACCTTGGCATATGCTCACAATCCATAATACAAATGAGGCCAACAATATTTTTGATATAGAGTTTAAGTTCCATTGCTTTTTTGGGCCTTTAGTTTCCATAGCCTTTGATCTATGTGTGTTTATAAACACATTGCATAGATTTACATTTCATTAGGCTTCTTGCTGCAAGTGTGTTTTTAAGTCACTTGTTTACTTGAGCACTTCCAGGTGTGTCTTTAGACATCTTGTTTACCTAGGTATTTACATTCAAAATAGATATAACATTTGATATTTCTTTGCCAGATTCATTTGGCTTTTTCACAATAGATATAACATTTTCTTTTCGCAATTTTGCATTTATGGCAGTACTATCTGTTTCAAGTTTAGCCAACAACATCTTTAGTGACTAGGGGGAATAATCCAACTCACCAAAGGCAAGTTTTGTCACCAACTCAGAGCCGAGACACAATAAACAAGGAAGCTCATCCAATACAGAGGCTACAACGGGGAAATATCCTCCATGCCACTAGTCAAGTAGTAAATCAAGGTAATCAACAAACTAGGTAGGTCATGGATGGATGAAGATAGTGAATAATGAGACCAACACTAGCAAGCCAAAATATGGTGGGAATGATCACCTCTATTCTCCCTAGGGAGGGTGAAACGATTGAGTATGGAGAGTGAAATTCTAAGTCTGAGTGGGGACAATGATATATATATATATAAGTACAACCAGGTCCACATATCTATATGATCGCCAGATCATGACACTAAATGCTAAGACATGCTACAAGAATGGATATAAAAGCAATATAACCATTACACCAAAAATACACCTACCGAGTCATATACTTGAATGCTCATCATCTGAACCAACATATGTCCTCTGAAACTACTGCTGTAACTCTGGGAAATACTGACTGCTCCGTAATAATGGCTAAATGGCTACATTGGTCATCTCTCTGAGTGTCCTGAAAGTTAGTCATGGCATGGGGAACAAAACTGCTGTCCATAATCTGATAGTGATCCATAATAGATGCTCATCTCGGCATCTCAAATGTAAGGGAACTGGATGAATAGTGTACTGGAATCTGAAAAATAATGTATGGTCGACCGGCTATTATATATGTGATAACAGGAACCAAAATGGCCATAAAGGTGCTAAATAGAGTGACCCATGTGAGGTAGGTTCTATTCATAGAAGAACAACAATTTTACTTATAAAGAGGGTTGATGTCGTAGTCCGTGAATATATGACCTTACAGTTAAAAAGGGACTAAAAATTTTATATCCAAAATGAAAAAATAGGGGTGAACCTAACCTATATGCCAAAGTTTGACGATCAAACCTGAGGTAAGATCATGTTTTGAAAAAATCCACCCTTGTTTGGAGTCAAACTATTCACAACAATGAAATTCTAGGACACCGTATTATTATAAGTCAAAAATATAAAAATGAGGCTAAAAGCCTATATAAAAGTGGGTAGTAAATTAAAATTAAAAAACATAAAGAAAGTCCATTTTATATGTTTTTTTCCTATTTTGTGACCAAATAGCCCTAGTTTTTTAGCACTGGAATCCGAGCAAATCAACCACCAAATCCAATTCTGCTGCCTCCAGGTAGAATCTACAACCCATAACTTGCATTTTCATTGGTTTTTCTATGATTTTAGGGTCAATTTGACTGCATAAACTCACCCACAAAAATGCATAGCGTAATCACTAGCAAAGTATTGTCAAGTAGCGATTTTCCCCAAAATCGTTATTGTACATATAATTTTAAGCGATTTAATAGCTACTGTTGAGAACATTGTTAGTGATTTATAGTAGAGTTTTGAAAAAAATAACATTTTGACCAAAACAAGTCGAACGTGTAGGTATGGCTTTCATCTGGAGAGAACCCGAGAATGAGTAAATGGACCATGATGTTCTTGGGGACCTATTGACCTTAAACACCTTGCTCCGTTGTGGTTTATTGAAATTATTTCGAGGGTCCAACATGAAGGCTCAAAGGAACCTTTTGCAAACTCTCGTCTACTACCGGGATCTAGATTAGGGTGCCTTTTTTATTGAAGGTGAAGTGCTTGAAATCACGGTAGAAGACATCTAGTTCCTTACTAGTCTCTCGCGAAGACAAAACAAGTAAACCTTAAAGGGCGCAGGGTTGTCCTCTCGGTGTAAGAATATATCAACACTTACTATGTTGCGGGGATCGAGAAAGCAGGAAGTCAAATCTGTATCAACACTATAGCCATCTTTCCTCTAAAGGTAGTGATCACTATGATCACTAGGGTGGTCGGATCAATTGCAATGCATTTGGCCATGAAAGGCTTTATGCAAGTGGGTGTAGAGTGTCTGACTGGGACACTATTTGATTGGAGTAGTTGTATGTTGGCCAACATAGTGAGCCAACTAACAGACCGCAGGAGAGGAAAACTAAAAAATATTGGGTATGGAAGCTTGTACCATTATCTTTTGAGTGGATTCCAACAATGAGACCATAGGTTTCTCTTGCACCACAGATTTGAGAGAGCCTATGATGACTCGATGGATGGATCTATTGTATCGGCTAGGAGGAGGGTCAACCACTAGCACCTATGGTGACAAGTGGCATGCATTGTGGTGCCGAAAGGTTCCAGGGATAGAGGAGTTCCCTTATGCGGGACTTGACTTCAGACAAGATCCATACCTTGTGCTTCCTCCCAGCAGAGTGTGCAGGTAGTTTGGTAAGCCTATTCTTTTTATGATATTTCATTTTTAGATTTTTTGAAATATTTTGAAAGCAAGAATTTTTTTTGTGTGTGAATACCAAGACCAAGTTTAAACAAAATGTGGATATTGGACCCATGAGGCCATATGGATATCCATAGATACAATTTCATGGGCCCTTACCCTAGGAGGGACCAACAACCACCCTGGCATCAGTGGAGTAGAACCTGATTGGATTGATCAAGGAGATACATGCTCTCTATATAGATTGCTTTCCTGAGGCGATGCAAAGACTGGTAGTAGGAGTCCCTGCCAGCTGGATGATATTACTGAGGCAGGTAACCACATGTGTGATGTGCTACCGTGTGTAATCTCCCTTGTTAGGAATTTTATTAAAATGGCAATTTTTCACTTTTTCCCCAATTTAGACCTTTGACTAGTTTTGAGCTCTAGGTCCCCAAATTGCTCCAATTGATCCCAAATCTTCTGATAAGGTATATGGATGATGCTAGAACATAAATATGTGCTTCAGGGATGCTTTTGGACCTTTAAAATACTTCTGCAAATCCTCTTTCAATTCTGGCCAATGTAGGGAACTTTACTAGTAATTTCCCTTTGACTAGTATTGGTCTCTAGGTCTCAAATTGACTCCAAATGCCTTCAAATCTTCAAGGAAGGTGTATGAATTATATTAGGAATTGAATATGATGTTCAAGGATGAGATATGGCCACCAAAATACCTCTGCAAACTCTCTTAAGATTTTGGACCAAGTATGCAATTTTACTAGTAATTTGGGGTTCAAATCCCCCTGGGGTAAGTACTGAAAATGGTTTCCCAAATGCCTCCAAACCCACTCAAATTTATGAAAATAGGTAGGTAATGTATTAATTATGTTATTAAGGTCTCATTTGCACCATTTATTTATTATTATATCTGTCCCAACCCTCTCCCATTCAGCTGCAAAAATCACCCATTCGACCTTTGGGGAAATGACACTATTTCTTCTCCCAATGCAATTAAATTGAGTAAAAATACTCCAAATGCTCAAGTACAGTACATGAAACTTGTAAAATACATCCATGGTAGTATATTAATCACAAATTTATCATAGAATCATCCATTCATTCGAAATCATCAGCATTACATTGGTTCACAACAAGGTAGTGGGGAAATGGCACTGTTCTTTCATTAAAAATGAGATTTACACATTTCTACTTGGAATTTCGACCTGGAACTTTTTGGATATGAAGAAAAGAGTATTTAATTCATATTACAATAGAAATGGGGCATTATAAGATCCCCCAAAGAGTACATTATCTCACCAAAAACGCCCTCCCTCAAGGATCAAGAATATGCCATCAAAACTGGAATTGGTTGAAGGAGTGAGATGCAATAGAAGAAACCATGAGCTTCCATGTAGTTTACACCTGCAAATAAAGACTCCATTAAAGCTCCAAATGAAAGGTCTGAATGGCCTTTCCAATTACCAACTTGGATGGGAATCTTTCACCCTCGAAATTGGCTAAGGCAAGAAACTAGTCATCCACTAGCTCTCCCTCTACACAAATGCAATTGCAAATTATACAAATGATCAAAATCTGGTTTCATTCTTTTTTATTGACATTTATAAACTTCTAATGTCCTCCATGGGTCGAATTCCTTCCAAGAGACTCATGCCAACTCAAGTTGGGAAGAGATTCCAAAGGACGCCACTTGTACAGCAATTCCTAGTCTCCCACTTCCACCAAATCACATGTGGAGGCATCTTAGATACCCTAACACCCTTGAGCACCCTCTTGGAGTCTAGTTTTAGCCCTGACATGTCATATATGTCATATGTCAGCCTTCAGGTCTGATTTGTGTCATAGGTGTCATAGCATCTTCATCATTATTGTCATAGAGCTAGGGAATCTAGCCCAAGTGTCTCACTAGCTCCAAATTGCCTCTGCCTCTTCCATGGGAGTTAATCTTCCTCTATATTTCAAACTCATTGACTCATGACAGTATTATTGACCTTATAACTCATCCCAAGAACATTAGGCTTCCCATAGATTCGAAATTGCAAGAAGAGGATGCCATGTGGCACATACATTCTAGCTTGTGTGGGTCCCACTTCCTCCATGTGTCTTCATGATCAAATGCCACTTTGATTTTCACTTGTATATATTTATTTATCTCCTTTATTAAATATTTATGCCATCCTAATGTTCCAACATCATTTATTATCCCCATTATTCACAATCCCAAAGCTTCCACCCCAAACCTAGGAAACTAGTAATTTCCCTCCTTGGCAATTATTTGACCTTTAGAATCAATTTGACAAACTCTAATGAATATGGCCAATGTGATTAGGCCATTGTGATCCAATGCCAAATTTGGGACATGAAAAATCCTCCCTTCCCAATATTGCTTGTCCTCAAGCAATTTTAAACATGGGTGTTGAAGAACTTGCTTTCTGTATAATTCTTTGAAGTTGCCATTGAATTACCCAACCTTGAGTCTTTGAGTTTCCATGAAGATTTTAGAGAGGAACCACCATGCTTTTTGCTGCACTACTCTGATTAAAATCACTTTATTAAGTGGGGAATCCGTCCCCCATACTACTTGTTTCCCAAAAAAATTGAAACCAATGAGACAAAAATGATCCCAGGGCCCCATTGCTGTATTGCACCCCAACAATTAAGAGTGCTCTCCAACCCATACCATCAGATAAGAGGATTCCTGGATCCCATTTTCTTGTATGCATTCTTCCAAACATCATGAGTACAAAATATATATCATCAAAGTACATAACAACATAATGAAAATGTACATCAAGGAGATGCTTCATCAAAGAGTCATGAAAGTGCTTATACCTCCAAGCATGTACAACACCATTTTCCAAGTGTATACAATCTTCAAGTGACCCATCAAATCTGCTCCAATGACATAGGTGAGGATCCCATGTCCTATAATGCTGCTCCAAATGGATGTGATATGCATCAAAATATTCAGCCATGTATTACTTCATCCAAGAAGTGAATGAAGAATCTCCACTAAAATCTGAAGCAAATAATGAGCATAAAAAACAAGGAGACTTCAAAGGACTCAAATAAGTCTCACCCATACATCCATGAATGTGAGAATCATAAAGATGTAACAAAGTATGTGGCTTCCAACAAAAATGTTCTCCCATTATAAATCTATTCACCCAAGTGTTGGATGAAGTTCCTCCAACATCAAATGAATCTAGTGTTGAGCAAGAAAAACCATGAGTCTTCAAGTGACTCAAATGCATATCATAGGTGCATCCGTGTAGATGTGCATCATCATAAAATCACAAAGAATGCTGCTGCAAATGTGAATAAGAATGTGCTCCAACCATGTCATCATAAAAGGTAAATCTAGGAGTTCCATACTCCTCATGTGGCACCATAAAAAAGAACCCTTTCACCCATACTTCATTGAGACTAATGCTGCAAAACATGGAATTGTAGGATGTAGGAGAATGAACTAACTCACCCAAATGATAAAAAATTGCAGAAGTTTCATCATGGGAAGGATCCATATGGGTAGTATCATGCAGCTCCTTCAAAAGTGTGAAACCTTTGTCATAGATTGGTTCCAATGTAGAGGAATCATGCTCTTCTTTAAAAATTGCATAACCTTCATCAAGAGACAATTCAAGTTCCTCTTCCACCACATCAAGTGTTTGGATATCTTCAAGTTCATATTCAAACACATTAAGCACATTCAAATTTCCACATTTCTCATGATCCACCATGTCATGAGAATCCTCCAAACAATCTACCATTTGACAATCTGAAACATACGAGGAAAAACAAGTATCTTGCAACTTTTCAAGAAGTTGCTCATTTTGAATTGTGAGATTATGAATATCCTCATTATTCTTCAAGTATGCATCATGTAACAATTCATTAAGCTCAAACAAATGGTTTCTATCAAAAAGAAAAGACATGAAATTACCTTTGATGTGGCACATTGCTCTTTGAATCTTCTCCATGTCTTCAAGGAAGGATGTTTCCTCCAATGAAGTATCTCTCCAACAAGAATTTGACACCAATGATTGAGTGTCATGGAGAATGCTGAGGGACTCTTGGATCTTATTTTCATTCATCTTTAAGCTCCCTTCAAGAAAATGAGGCTCTTGCAAATGAACCTCCTCATCTTCTTCATTTTTGCTTGGACCAACTTCATGAAGCTCAAGTGGTGATGGGGAAGTTGATCTTGGTTCTTCTTCAACTGCTACAAGGTCTTCATTATCATGCTTAATGGAACTTGGGCTTGCAACAACACTTTCAAAAGTGATCTCTATGTCACCAACATAGAGGTGCGAGCACCCATCAGTAGGTACTGCTTCATAGTTTAAGCATCCATCAGTAGATGCTCTTTGGTTCATGTCTAAGCTAGAAGGTGTCTCGAAATGATATTCCATATTTTCAATAGAATCTTCTTTATGCTCTTGTGATGTCTCTTCATTTTTATCCTTCAAGCAAGATGATTCATTTTGCCCCTTGTTTTCCTTATGATCAATATCTTTGGAATCTCTTTTTGAAGAATTCCCAAAAGCTCTCCTCAAGTGGGACATAATTTTATGCACACATATATGATACTCAATCCAAGGTTCTTTACAAGAAGGGCATAAACCTTTCTTTACTAACTCCACATCTTCATTTTTGGGCCTATTTTAAAAAATATGTTCAACATAGTACTCAAAAGACATGGAATTTTGTGTATTTTTGCTCGAAGCAAGATATTCTTGATATTTTTGATATTGTTGGGGCAAGGTTTTATATGTTGCTCTTCATCTTTGGAACTCACTCATAGAATTATCCTTGGTTGGTGTGACACATTCATATTCATCAGATTTAAAGTCATAAGAATAATCTTCATTTCTCTTGAAATTGTAAGAAGTGTTGCATGATGGCACCTCTTCCTCGTACCATTCACATTCTGCTTCATATTGCTCATAAGCATCTGCATATTCCTCATAAGAATTGTACTCATAGGATTCATCGTAATAGCAATACATGGATTCCAATTATTCTTGAATGTATGTACCTAATCCACAGTTGCAAGGACCATGCTCTGATACCACTATAATGTCCCTTGTTAGGAATTTTATTAAAATGGTAATTTTTCACTTTTTCCCCAATTTAGACCTTTGACTAGTTTTGAGCTCTAGGTCCCCAAATTGCTCCAATTGCTCCCAAATATTCTGATAAGGTATATGGATGATGTTAGAACATGAATATGTGTTTCAAGGATGCTTTTGGACCTTTAAAATACTTCTGCAAATCCTCTTTCAATTCTGGCCAATGTAGGGAACTTTACTAGTAATTTCCCTTTGACTAGTATTGGTCTCTGGGTCTCAAATTGACTCCAAATGCCTTCAAATATTCAAGGAAGGTGTATGAATGATATTAGGACTTGAATATTATGTTCAGGGATGATATATGGCCACCAAAATACCTCTGCAAACTCTCTTAAGATTCTGGAACAAGTATGCAATTTTACTAGTAATTTGGGGTTCAAATCCCCCTGGGGTAAGTACTGAAAATGGCTTCCCAAATGCCTCCAAACCCACTCAAATTTATGAAAAGAGGTAGGGAATGTATTAATTATGTTATTAAGGTCTCATGTGAACCATTAATTTATTATTATATCTGTCCCAACCCTCTCCCATTCAGCTGCAAAAATCACCCATTCGACCCTTGGGGAAATGACACTATTTCTTTTCCCAATGCAATTAAACTGAGTAAAGATACTCCAAATGCTCAAGTACAGTACATGAAACTTGTAAAATACATCCATGGCAGTATATTAATCACAAATGTATCATAGAATCGTCCATTCATTCGAAATCATCAGCATTACATTGGTTCACAACAAGGTAGTGGGGAAATGGTACTGTTCTTTCATTAAAAATGAGATTTACACATTTATACTTGGAATTTAGACCTGAAACTTTTTGGAGATGAAGAAAAGAGTATTTAATTCATATTAAAAAATAAATTGGGCATTATAAGCTCCCCCAAAGAGTACAATATCTCACCAAAAACGCCCTCCCTCAAGGATCAAGAATATGCCATCAAAACTGGAAATGGTTGAAGGAGTGAGCTGCAATAGAAGAAACCATGAGATTCCATGTAGCTTACACCTGAAAATAAATATTCCATTAAATCTCAAAATGAAAGGTCTGAATGGCCTTTCCAATTACCAACTTGGATGGGAATCTTTCACCCTCGAAATTGGCTAAGGTAAGAAACTAGTCATCCACTAGCTCTCCCTCTACACAAATGCAATTGCAAATTCTACAAATGATCAAAAGCTGGTTTCATTATTTTTTATTGACATTTATAAACTTCTAATGTCCTCCATGGGTCGAATTCCTTCCAAGAGACTCATGCCAACTCAATTTGGGAAGAGATTCCAAGGAACGCCACTTGTACAACAATTCCTAGTCTCCCACTTCCACCAAATCACATGTGGAAGCATATTAGCTACCCTAACACCCTTGAGCGCCCTATTGGAGTCTATTTTTAGCCCTGACATGTCATATATGTCATATGTCATCCTTCAGGTCTGATTTTTGTCATAGGTGTCATAACATCTTCATCATTGTTGTCATAGAGCTAGGGAATCTAGCCCAAGTGTCTCACTAGCTCCAAATTGCCTCTTCCTCTTCCATGGGAGTTACTCTTCCTCTATATTTCGACCTCATTGACTCATGACAAGTATTATTGGCCTTATAACTCATCCCAAGAACATTAGGCTTCCCATAGATTCGAAATTGCAAGACGAGGATGCCATGTGGCACATACATTCTAGCTTGTGTGGGTCCCACTTCCTCCATGTGTTTTCATGATCAAATGCCACTTTGATTTTCACTTGTATATATTTATTTATCTCCTTTATTAAATATTTATGCCATCCTAATGTTCCAACATCATTTATTATCCCCATTATTCACAATCCCAAAGCTTCCACCCCAAACCTAGGAAACTAGTAATTTCCCTCCTTGGCAATTATTTGACCTTTAGCATCAATTTGACAAACTCTAATGAATATGGCCAATGTGATTAGGCCATTGTGACCCAATGCCAAATTTGGGACATGACACCGTGAGAGAGCTCCAATTTCCTTGGACTGATAATAGTCTTTTAGGAGAGACTTTTGTAGTCATTGGATATGTATTGACATTTTTAAGGGCTATGCCCCTACTTGTACTATGAGTCACAGTTATGATGGGGAACTCATATATATGTTTTGGAGATAGACTCACATAGTTTTGTACTCTTTGACCTACTTTTATATACATGGATGATGACTTTATTGGCTTATTTACATTTTGTATAGAGATTGTGAATTCTTCATATGTGTGCTTATTCATTATGGTACAAATGTCTATCTAATATATGATTAGCTAGCATATTAGTTAGATGATTGCATCTTCTAGGAACATGTATATACGTAATGAAATCGAATTGTCACTCTAATAAGTGAATTCTTAAAAACTTACGCAACAATACAAGACATCGAACATGATACATACCATTTAAATGAGACACTACCAACTGCGAATTTAGATAGATAGTTAGATGTGAGATACCCCTAATAATGGCTTCCAACATCAACTAGATCACGACACTATACTCTGCAATATTGTTAGTATCCGGGCCAAGAGACACTCCACCTGAACTCACAAGTTGGCTATAATGCCCCTAGTGTGTTAAGCCCCTGGACATATGTTGTGATTCTTATTTGTGTTGTTATGTGGCACTAGGTGCCTGTACTATGGACTATGGACATTATTATTATTATTTGATTTTAATTAAATAACTAGCTCAACATGGACAATTAATGTGGCTAGGGAGGCATGGGTTCCACATGTGAAGGGGTTGGGGAATAGGAGTTGTGACTCTCCCTAACAACACTCTTTGTTTCCTATTTTTTATTATTTTAGCCTATGTTGGTTAGACTTGAAACCTAAAGAAATGTGTAACTCCTCTTTTGCTATTCCGAGAAGGAATCCTTTGCTTGTGCAACTTTCTCTCCACCTAATTCAAGTTTCCCTTCATGATTGAGTGGTCTCCACTTGAATTCTAGTTGGATTGGGAGGTTTGGAGTCTCTCTCTTTGGAATTTGATTTTCTCTCATGAGAATTCAAATGGTCAAAGTGGAAGTTGGAGAAGCTTCCAGTAACTAGTATGGTTAGTATGGTTACTCTCCAGTTAACCTGAGTTAGTTTCTACCCATGGATTCAAATGGATATAAGAGGATTCAGATTGTCTTCATTGGAGGATATTTTGTCTTTTGTGGAACCTCTAGTGAATTGCGGAATGTTGTCCATGCTAGAGTGTTTCCTGTATGGATTTCCTTGGAGGACTTCCCTATGGTGGAGTGTTTCTTGGATAGAGTTTGGAGATTGATCTATGCCAGATTGTTTCCTAAATAGATTTAAGAGATTGAAGGCCTTGTATTGAGATATGAAGACTGCTCTATGCCAAAGTGTGTCTGGGTATAGTTTTATGCCTGATCTATGCCAGAGTGTTTCCTGGATAGATTTTATTGAAATATTGTGCTTTCTCAGGTTCTATGGCTTGAGTTTCCTGTGATGGAAATGTATTGTGCTTTCTCAGGTTGCGTGGCATGAGTTTCCTATGATGGAAATGTATTATGCTTTCTCAAGTTGTGTGTCCTGAGTTTCCAGTGATGTAAATGTATTGTGCTTTCTCAGTTTGTGTGTCCCTAGTTTCTTGTGATGGAATTGTATTGTGCTTTCTTAGGATGTATGCCTTGAGTTTCCTTTGAGGGAAATGTATTGCATTTTCTTTGATTGAGCCAAGTAAGGTGCAACTGTATGTTTTGGTTCGACCACTTTTGAGAATTTCAGGGTTATGAGACCTGTACCATTGAATCTAGAGTGATGTTTCCAGTAAGGTTCACTTTTTTCTCACTGAAAAAGATTTCCGAATGGCTAAGATATAGTTGTTTAATTTTGGCAAGGTTTTTCCTCACAGTGGTGAGAAGGGTGAAACTATATGTTCTGGTTCGCCTATTTATAAGAATTTATGGGTTATTAGACCCATTCCATATGTCCGAAGTGATAGTCATTTTAGTGTGGTAGTGTTTACAGTGTTGAAAAAGAACACACCCATGGCCGAGATATAGTCATTTCAGTGCGGTAATGTTGGCAGTGTTGAAAAAGAACACACCTTATTATTGGTTGAGATTACCTCTGCTTGTGGATCCATGACCTCAGCTTGGGGGTGGCCTGTTCAAGTATAGATTGAATTCACTGTGTCTATGGCTAGGTGGAATGTTGTCATGTTGAAGCCAGTTTCCCCTTAATCAGATGATTATTTTATTATGTGTTTATTTACAGAAATTTACATTTATATATGTGCTTATGGATCTGATTTGCTTATGAATTATATCGTTGTAGGTGACGATCATGAGATCCGATGTTATTTTTGTTTATATGGATGTAGATGGAAACCTACATATCTGGTTTTGTTTATGTTATTATGGATGTATGTGGCAGTCAATAGAGCTAATTTTTAATACTGTTCAAATGATCGATTTGGCAGCCTGTAGATTTGTTTAATTATATTGTTTATGGTAGCTTACATAATTGATTTTATTGATGACTTATATGGCTGTGTTAGATATGATATTTGATGTTTAAATACATGTTGATATATTGCTTAGATATGTTCACATTTATGTTCGCATTTACCTTGCATAGTATGTGCATATGGAAAAGGATATGCATTGCAAGTTTGCATTGTCTTTTAAAAAGCTGATTGTATTATTTTAAATGGGCTTGTTGGCATGTTGGCCTAGCCCTATATGACCTTATTCTACTATGCATTACCTTGATTCAACCTTCCCTTGGGTTTTGTGGCAACCATGGCCTTGGTTTCGGGGTTGGGGACATCACAAAGTGGTATCAAAGCATAGGTTTCAACTCTGCGACTGCTGGGCCTTCTACAAATTAGAAACTCAGTGTGTTTGATTTCAAAATTATGATGCATATGCTGTGAAAGATATTTGTGATGTGCTAACAGTGATTGATAATGAACACATTGAAACCTTAGTTATATCAATTAATGAATGAGCATGTTATTGAAATACAATTTTAAACCCCAAACGAAGCAATGAAGACCTTATGGCATCTAATGAGTGCTTAATGCACGTATGACCTATAGTAAGAATGGGTTAATAATATGTGGTTGCTATAATAGAGATAAGTTATTATTTCTTATCTTAATGATAAGTAAGCAATATGATTATTAATTGATAAGTAAATAATTGTCATTATTAATTTAATAACAAGTATCTTATTATTTTCTAGAAGGAAAATAATATGTACTATTATCAATATTAATTTAATGCTAAGTTATTAAGATGATATAGTTTTATTATTATCAATTAAAACCATAATTATTAAGTGGCATTTATACCCTATATGGATTTTTGGATTTCTATTGATGGTGTGCTTTTATAGGCCTATTTATGCTACTTGGATGGTAGTGGTTACATTTGTTGGACTTAATATTGTCATTGATGTCAAATAGGATGTTAAACTTAATGTTGTCATTGATGTCAAACAAAAGGTTAAATGTCAAAACATTGGATTCAATGATTTATGTCGAAAAGGATGTTGGCCTTGTTGGTTCTGTCAGATAGGATGTTAGCATACGAGATTGTTGGGATTGGTGTTGACCTTGAAGCCAGTATATAGAACAAGACTACAAAGAAGCGCCCAGTAATAGAAAGCAAGTGAAACAACTAGAATGACAGATAATGCATATATCAAGCAAATGTCAAAATGTGCAGATAGTGGATAAGTAGAAGTAAATACATATGACAAGCAAGTAATGCGTCGAAGTGTGCATGACAAAGTACCTAGTACAATCGATGAGCCGACGAAGTGTTGAAGAAAGATGAGGTTTCATCGACTTAAAGGAGCCCCTCATTGTGGTACAAAATCCTTCTTCCTCAGACAATCGTTGTTAAGGAAGCCCTCGTTGTGGTACAAAGACCTCTTCTTCGGATAATCGTTGTGGTCAATTGATTAAATTAAGAAAATAAAATAAACACATCAACCCTTATGTGGACATTAGCAATGATATAAATAAACAAGGATTAATGTACTTTGTGTGGGCGAGTGGGTGCGACTATGGATATTTGAAGTTTTAATTTTTCGGGGTTAGGAGGAATCAATGGCTCGTGGATCAAAAGGAGAGAGAAATAATAAGCATAGTCAGTGTACAACCAAGTCACAGTCTGAAAGGGGAATGGAAGACATGAACTAAGTCTAGTGTGAATTTATTAGAACTAAGTAAAGGGCCAAGTCGTGAATTGCAGTAATGTAAATCACAAAAGAATGGAAGACAGAAGCAAAGTTTGGTGCAAATTTGTTTGATTGGTTTCAAGCACAAAGATAAGTTTGTAGTTGCACACATAAGCAAAGTTTGTTGAAGCCCAAAACTTATCTCTGCCAAGGAGGATTAGAAATATGCAGAAAGGAGTGAGTGCATATCTATTCAAGAAAATTCATAAGACATAGGAGGAAGCAAATGATCGAAGCTCAGGGTGAAGCTATTTAATCAGAGCAAAGTATGAATTCACAAGAACAACAAGAAGCAATACCTAGAATAGGTTGACATAAATAAAAGAAATGAATTACTTAATAGAAGTATATTGAAGCCAAAACATAGTTGAATTGCATACTTCTCAGGTTGAGTTGAGAAAAATGGACAAGTTAAATCTTGTCCACAAGTTGGGTCTTGCACTGAGGATTGGATTCCTCATGAAAAGTTGGATTCTATTTGCAAGCTAGGTCTTGTGCCGAGGGTTGGATTTCTCACCTCTCAGTTGGTGTTGAGAAAACCGAATATTGGTGTCTCCTGAAACTGATGTACTGAAATATCTATCAAATATTTAAAATTAAACTTGGTGTCTCTGGCGTGTGATGTTTATTGTTTTATAGTGCAATGTTTATTATACATAACAACTGCGACATACAAAATAACAAAAATATTGAATTGAATTGATGTTACACTGATTCAACCCCCCTCTTAGTGTATTTGATGTGTTCAACAATTGGTATCAAAGCCCAGTTCCTCCATAAAACAGTTAACGACTGGAGGGAGATCCTTGAGAACACAAATGGATGAGTAATCAATGTCGACTACAAGCGAAGCTATTTTATTCGACGGGACATACTACTCTTCTTGGAGATAAAAAATGAAAGGATATCTGAAAAAAAGGACCAGGTGTTTGGGAGACAATTGCATGCAAATCCACCACTGTAAGAAACAGATCAAAACAATTAGCCAAAAGGGAAGCCAAGAAAAATGACTCAAAAGCAATGAAGGTTATATTCGACAACTTATCGGATCAATTCAAGGAAAAAATGGGATAGTGTACATCTTCTAAAGAATTATGGCTCAAGCTGGAGAATCTCTATCATGTCGAAGCGAACAACACAAAATATAACTTGTGCAAAGACTAGACGCAATACTCAGACTCAACAGAAGCATAATTCAAGAATGAATTTGATGAAGGTATGTACTCCCCTAGACATTCAGACTGCATTAGTTCCAATAGTGAAGATGACTGCTTTGTTACAAATGAAGAACAAGATATAACAAAGCTTAAGATAGATGTTTTAGTAGTACTAGGAGAGGTAAAAGGGTTAGAATATGAGTCATATGTCAAAGTGTCAAGGGATGACCTAGATATTCTTGAAAGTAAAATCATGTGCATTTTAAATGAAATGGAAAGAGCATAGAAGAACAATGAGTTGTTACAACAATTGCTTAAGGAATACAAAAGAAAGGAACAAGAAGAGCATGAAGAAGTTACCAAAGCAATGATTGAAATGAAGAATCAAGGTGTAAAATTCTTAAAGACCAAAGAAGATGAAATCATAAACTTGAAAGTAGAAATTTCTATTATGACAGAAGAAGTAAATAAGCATAAGTCATATGACAAAAATTCAGAAGCTTTGGAAGATTCAAGAAAATTGGCTAGTGGGTTGAAAATCCAACTTGAGGAATCCAAAGGAAGAGAGGAAGTTCTGCGAAGTCAACTAACGAAGGAAGAAGGCACATGTCATAGTCTCAAGTTGGAAGTGGAAGAATTCAGAATAAGAACTGAGGAAACAAATGTCAAATTCAATCATAAGAGTAGTTCATCAATTATGGATGAGATATTAAAAAACCAAAGGTCGCCAAACGACAAAACTGGTCTTGGCTACAATAAGACCATTGAAAAGGCTAGGAACGATGAAAGCACCTTGATTTGGTCAAAAGGAACAAATGAAGTCATAGAATAAGAACATGCCTTGAATTCAACCAACAAGGGAATATATGAAGAAATAAGTCAAAAGGAACTACACCAGGCAAGCTTGTCCTATCAGTACAACCTAGAACGGAATATGACATCAAAGAAAGTTCAGTCCAGGTATGGAAATTTCTTTAGAGGATATTTCTTTTCTTGTTATGAATATGGACATAGATATATGGAATGTATGAATGATGGTAGGAAAAGGTTCAACAATTAAAATACAGTTAAGTGCCTAAGATGCAACCATTATGGACACACTGCAAAATACCGTCAGACCATAAGATGCTATGTATGTGATGGTTTTCGACACAAAGAATTTTTTTTTCAAAGCTCAGCAAGATATTCAATGAATACCATACCACATACTGCATGAAAGAAGACTGATAATTCATGGATGAAAAGAAGAAGTGATACTGTGCAACATGAAAAGATAAATTCATATAAGCTTGTATACTCTCAAATATGGATACAAAAAACTCCAATGGTATATAGTGTCAAAGCAGATGAGGTAGTACAAAGGCAACCAAATATTGCTGCACTTCATGCTAATCTCTATAATATTACATGAAGATCCTCGAGTTTAAAAGAGGATTATATATAATGCATGAATTCAAGGAAAAAATGTACTGAATCTTTATGATAAAAGGAAAATCGAAGTTAGAAGACATTTGAAGACTATCATGGTCCATTCACATTGCTACGAAGATAATACAAATTTATATTATATAAGAGTTGCTGTCTCAAAATTTACATACATTTCAATTAGCAAAACTATCTACAATACATAGAAGCTGTTCCAGAAGTAAAAAGGGATACAACTGTTGTCGTAGAAGTAAAAAAGGTATATACATTGGAAACATGTCATAATTGGCAAGTTCATCATGTTCCCTATTCATGGACACAATTTGATTATTAAAGGACAAGTCAAAATTCCAGTAACGCTCGAAGAAAGTGCTGAAAAATAGAATCCAGGAGTCCATAAAGATAGGTGCAGTTCAATATCCGGCAAAGGTTGTTCTTCAAGTACAGTAGCTCGTAAAGATAGACGTAATTTATTATCCAATGAAGTTTGTTGTTCAAATTTGGTGTCACTGAGTATCTTTCGAAATTGCTCCAAGAGTACCAAGCTCAAAGATCAATTGATGTGTGCAAATTCCCGAAAATTCTGAAATCACTAAGCTACGTAACAAATGGATCAGTTAAAATGATGTAATTGAAAATCAAGATTGAAATGAAGGATCGTTTGAATAAAGAAAAGTAGAAGTTTTTAATGATCGATAAGAAAGGTAGTTCTTGCAGCAAGGTCTCAAAAAGAACATAACCTAGTAAAGGTCAGCAAGTTATCGATATATATGTAACCATAAACTTAGGGGAGCAAAAATATGATTGATGCTTACAATCAGGGGGAGTAGTAATGCAAGAGACACATAACCTAGATAAGGAGACCTTTTCCATTGATGTGAAAGGGGGAGAAATAAAGACAAGGGGACTAAGTAATAAGTAATAAGTAATTAGAAGCACGTAGTAAGGGGGAGTACAGAAGTAGAAGAGTATAACAGCAGAAGAGTCGAAGTGTTTCCATTAATGACAAAGGGGGATACTGTTAGACTTAATGTTGTCATTGATGTTAAATATGATGTTAAACTTAATGTTGTCAATGATGCCAAACATAAGGTTAAATGTCAAAAGTTTGGATTCAATGATTTATGTCAAAAAGGATGTTGGCCTTGTTGGTTCTGTCAGATATGATGTTGGAATATGAGATTGTTGGGATTGGTGCTGACCTTGAAGCCAGTATATAGAACAAGGATACAAAGAAGCACGCAGTGACAAAAAGCAAGTGGCTGCTGCAACTAGCGGGGGGATTTAGGCAGGTTCAATTTATCCATGACTCGTTCATATAGTAGATAGTCAAGATTGCCTAGGTTAACACGTATCTATGCCAACATCATATATGAACCACTCTTACTTAGATTAGGACCATACTACATGGGCATGGGAAATATCGTAGTAGTAGTTCCAGAGAGCCTAGGATATCATGTATGGTCAGATCTATGATGATATCGTATAAGTAGTGGAGATCTAGTAGGAGATTACATATTCCCAGGTCCAAATAGTAATATAGTAACTAGTAACACTAGTTGAGAAGTTTCAACATATCGATGCCAAATGAAACAACCAGAATGACAGAGAATGCATATATCAAGCAAATGTCAAAGTGTGAAGATAGTGGATAAGTAGAGGTAAATACATATGACAAGCACATGGTGCGTCGAAGTGTGCATGTCGAAGTATGCATGTCAAAGTGTGCAGTACAACTGACGAGCCAACAAAGTGTTGATTAAAGGAAAGGTTTCACCGACTTAAAGGAGCCCCTCGTTGTGGTACAAAATCCTTCTTCCTCGAACAATCGTCGTTAAGGAAGCCCTTGTTGTGGTACAAAATCCCTCTTCTTCAGATAATTGTTGTGGTCAATTGATTAAATTAAGAAAATAAGATAAACACGTCAGACCTTATGTGGACATTAGGAATGGTACAAATAAAGAAGGACTAATGTACTTTGTGTGGGTGAGTGGGTGCGACTATGGATATATGAAGTTTTAATTTTTCGGGGTTAGGAGGAGTCAATGATTTGTGGATCAAAAGGAGAGTGAAAGAATAAACATATCCAATGTATATCCAAGTAACATTCTGAAAGGGGAATGAAATACATGAACTAAGTCCAGTGCGAAGTTATCAGAACCAATTACATAGCCAAGTCGTGAATTGCAGTAATGTAAATCACAAAAGAATGGAAGATAGAAGCAGAGTTTGGTGCGAAGTTGTTTGATCATAATCAAGCACAAAGATAAGTTTGCATTTGCTCACAGAAGCAGAGTTTGGTGAAGTCCAAAACTTATCCCTGCCAAGGAAGATTCAAAAGATGCATAAAGGAGTGAGTGCAGATCTATTCAGTAAAATTCATAAGACATAGGAGGAAGCAAATGATCGAAGCTTCGGATGAATCTATATAATCATAGCAAAGTATGAAGTAACAAGAAAAACAATAAGTAGTACCTAGAATATGTTGACATAAAAAAATAAAGGAATTACTCAGTCGAAGTCTAGTGAAGCCAAAACAGAGTTGAACTGCATACTTATCAGGTTGAGCCAAGAACAACTGACAAGTTAAATCTTGTCCACAAGCTTGGTCTTTCACCTAGGATTGGATTCCTCACGATAGGTTGGATTCCATCTACAAGCTGGGTCTTGCGCCGAGGGTTTAATCCCTCACCTCTCAGTTGGTGCCGAGAAACCCAAAGATTGGTGTCTTCTGAGACTGATGTACTGAAAAATCTATCAAATATTCAAAATTTATCTTAGTGTCTCTGGAATGTGATGTTTATTGTTTTATAGTGCAATGTTTATTATACATACCAACCGCGACATACAAAAAAACAAAAAGATTGAATTGAATTGATGTTACACTGATTCACCCCCCCTCTTAATGTATTTGATGTGTTCAACAACATTGATGAGTAACTCGTCTATTTTTGGGAAAAAGGCCACTCGTCTTAATGGTGGTTCCATTTTCCGTTTTGTTTTTATTTTCAATGTACGTGAGTAACTCCTTGTCTATTTTGGGGAAATAGGCCACTTGTCTTAATGTGGTTCTATTTTCCTTTTTATTTTAATTTTCAATGTATATGAGTAACTCCTTGTCTATTTTGGGGAAATAGGCCACTTGTCTTAATGGTGGTTCCATTTTCATTTTTATTTTTATTTTCAATATATGTGGCATGTTTCATTTAATTATTCTAGATTCTTCTCCTTATCTATTTTTGGGGGGACAGAACGAGCCACTTGTCCAAAGAGTGGTTTCACATTTATTTTATTTTTATTTTGGCATAACAAGGAATTGAAAAGAGGGTGTTGAATTTGTATTTAAAAATAAGAAGAGCCTAGTGGTTTGGGGTTACTTCTATTGGATGGAATAGGGAACCATTCTAGTTCCACTGGTTTCTAATTCTTCATGTCTAAATAAGTATTAGGTATTTTGTTAAATATATATATTAATGATATGATGTATTTGTGTGTAAGTTGCATTAATATTATCTATATACAATGATATATATATATATATATATATAATTGTAAATAAGTATTAGGTATATTGTTAAATATATATTTTAATGATATGATGTATTTGTGTGTAAGTTGCATTAATATTATATATCACACACACACGACCACACACACACACAATGTGTGTAAGTTGCTGTATATATACGTATTGATATGTAATATATCGCATAATGATATAATATTAGATTATTATATTGTTTGGCTGCTTGCAAATGATAAGGGCCCTACCCTTTGTAATTCATTGTATTGCTTGATGCATCTAGTGAGGGTATTTCCGTTTGTAATTAATTTGTAATTACAACTGCTTGAGAATTTTTGAAGGCATAGCCTTGACTTGATTTTATAATTAAATAAAACCTGTGCTTGATGAGAAGGGCATGGCCTTTGGGCTCCTATATATATATATTGATGTTGCTTATTGAGTGCAGAGAATGGATGAGGGTGATCCTCTTGGAGGGTGTATCCTTTGTGTGTATATATATATATATATATATATATATATATATATATATATATATATATATATATATATATATATTTTACATATACATGTGGAGGGTGCAGCCCCTCGATTGTTTTCCCTTGCATATATAAATATTATATATGTATGGTGGTGAAGGGCCTATTCTTCTCACCGTTGTCTTGGATTGATTATTTTCTATAATAAATTGTGTTGGCATGGTTTGCAGGAGAGGGCTTATGCCCATCTTTAGTTGGATGTAATGCATATGTATGTCTAATATGCTTGTGGATTGATAATGAGATGCATATGATGGTAGCGAAAGGGTGCAGCCCTATCATTGTCTTATCTTGATAATTTTATTATATACTTGTAGTATATGTCATGCGTGTGCAAGAAATTGCATACATATGTATTATGTGTTGGATGGATGGGTAATTGCATTTATATGTACCATGTGTAGGATCTATTAGATATATTAATGTCGAAGAGAGGGATTTTCCCTCCATGATCTTGTAGAGAGGGTGACTCTGAAACTGGTAGTTACTTAAGTATTACAATGTTCTTTGATGAAAGGCATGTGTGCTTAGCTTTCTGTTACAAGAAGTGCAATAGAGGGCTTAGCCCCATGACCTTGATCCTAATGGTAAATGGGATATTTTAGAAGAAGAGAGGGATATGCCCTTGATGACTCTTTTATAGTGTTGTTCTATGCTCAGGGAAGAGGGTATTTCCCATCTGTGATCTTGTAGTGGATTTGTTCCTATGTGTTTGCAGTGATAAGGCATTTCCTTGAGTGGTAATGATATGTTCAATACGAGTCTTTTGGGTGCAATGGATTTTATGTATGTTGTTGTTATCATCACAATATGTTGAAGATTGAAGGCAGTGGCCTTCTATGCACCAAATGTATACTAATGTCTGGTAAAGGTTTATTTAGGGTTAGGCATTGCCTCCCTGTGCACATGAATGTTCTTGTGGCCGGAGCATTACATGGACATTGCTTGGATTTGGAGATTGTGATGGAATAATTCTTGTCCATGTATAGGGTTTGGGAAGCAAGGGCTTGGCCCTTTTCCTGTGCTTGAATGCATATGTATGCATGGAAAAATTTCTATGATTTGGTTGGCTATGGGTGAATTGTCATGCATGTTGCTTTTGTTGTTAAGTCCCTTGCGTGGGATAAGGGATTGAACCTCATGAGGTAAAGTACATTATTAATGCTTGGTAAGCTAATGGATTGGTGTTAACTACGTTTGTTGGCATGATAAGTTGATTGGGAATGGATTGCTTCCCTTGTCCTATTTATGTATATTAAGTAGGCTTAAGTACCCTACATATGAAGGATCAACTCTAAGTAGATCCTTGTGTTTCTTAGACTGGGATGGCTGTGGACTTGGTGTCCAGTTGATGAGAAGAATTCTTGGGAAGAATTCTATGTCTTCCCTTGGTCCTAGTGGAACCATTTCCCATCTCGGGGGTGGCCTCACGACAGAAAGAGTATATGTCAGATGAGTGCTACGGTTGGGTGGAACGTGGAACTTGGACACCCAATTGCCCCTAATTGGTCAAGTGTTCTTAAGTTTTGGCCTTGATGCATTAAAAGACTTGTTAGGATGTATATGTTGTCCTTACATTTTCTGATTTTATGTAAATTGTTGGTTTTTCCTAGCTTGGTATCCACAAGATTGTATGTGTTGGTAGAATGATTAATGTTGTATACATTAGCATGTGATCATGTTGTTGTGATGCACTTGGCACTAGTACATATTGTCCATGCAGGTTATAGGTATGCATATGGTTACGTAAGTATGTGCTTTTGTAGTTATGTTGTATATGCATACACTTTGTATTTATCTTATGATCATGTAAATAGGTGTCGCCAGTATGAGGGGGTGACATCATCATAAATGCATTTAAGTTATGATAGTACTATGAAGGCAATGTACATCATGGGTGTATATGATAACTCATGATGTTCTAATGGTTATTGAACACGATGCACATGAATGCATAATAAAAATATAGCATAGCATATTAGCCATGATAATACTATAGGAATAATGCTTATGTGGCTTGTTAGTCTAGTCCTTAATCCTGTAATAATGCTTGATGGTCATCCTTCTTGTGTAAAGGCATGATTGATAAATGAATAGTGTTATGTGGCTCAACTTGGCTTGATTAGCAAGGACATGATAGTACTATGTGTTATCATTGGGTGAGGCTTGGCATCTATAATATCAATACATATGTCTTGATGATTGTAAAGAGTCAATGTTAATGGTTGGAATATGCTTTTATAGCTTGATGCTTGTAATTACTATGTTAAGGAATAGTATCTATGCTGTAGCTAGTCATCACTAAAAGTTACTAATGCTCATGTGGAATGTGTGATATAGATATGGGGCTATAGACTATATGTACATTATGCAAGACACTATGGATCCTTTGAGATCATAGCTAGGATAGGTTCTGTTGCATATGAGCTTGCATTGTTTGCTTGCATAAAAGTGCATGATGTATTTCATGTATCTTTGTTGAAAAAGCATATACTTGATTCTAATCATGTGATTGATTGGAATGTGATTAAAGTGGAATCATGAGGGTATTTTCTAGTACAACTAGTCTACATATTGGGAAGAAAAACCAAGGCGCTATGGAATCGAGAGATCAGACAGGTAAAGTTCCAATGGACCCATGCCACTCCATAGGACTTGGTTTAACAGTTCCATGTGAAGAACCTGCAATAATTAATTAATGCAAATACACAAGATATCATAAATAATAGAACTCAGAATCACTTTTATATTGATCATGGGCCACTTCGAGGGGGCAACCTCCTTTGAGCAAGCTCAATACAATTAACTTCACGGTGCCTTCAATGACCTCAACACACACTTATATACTAAGTCTATGCCCAATACTATGAGTCAAAACCATGGGACATATAATACTATGGGACGACTTACAAAGCATATGCGTCCAATACTACGGGTCAATACTATGGGCTAATATAAACTATGGATCAACAAATACTACGGGACGACTTACAAAGCATATGTGTCCAACAACAATATACTAACATAGTAAAGAGAAGGGTTGACACGGGTTCCTAACATTCCATTTATGCTAATTATAAGGTCGCTTTCAGTTGGAAGAAATGATGCATGTTGGTGCATATCTTTCCAAGGAATATACCCTAATGACATTGCCTCAAGAATTGCTTCATCATATGGAAAAACTGTGTCTAAGGGTTCATGATATGGAAAAGAACTAACAACCCAAATGGGCATTTAATACTGGTAATTTGCTTACACGATGGAATGAATACCAGCATGGTCTGCTTCATTGGAAATGGTGGCCTAATAAGATATTTTGGCCGCAGACAAAGCCTAGTTAGACCGACTACACCCAACTTCAGCAGATGGCAACTTCCAAGGGTCATTAAAATATAGAGTTTTAAACTAACACCTTAGGAGCGGAAGTCAAGGAAAGAGTGGATATTGCGTGTATCGAGGTTGCATTTGCATGTAGGTTGGATGGGGGTATAGATTAAAAGTTCCAATCAATGTAGGGTACATAACCACACCGACATTCTCCCAATCCTTCACGAAATGGATAACCAAGGGGATATTGGAACCATTTTTATGGTTGGAACCATTGGTACAAAATCACAACTGATTAATGGTCACAATATTCCCATTATGAGGAAACTTAGTGATACGAAAGATTGAAGATACTATAGCCATAATTACCTGGGTCCAACTTCTCCCTAGTAACAAGTTATAATCCAGTGGAGAGTCAACCACTTCCACTCCCAAATTAACTGCCCCCCCCCCAACTCTATCGGGAGAGCCATGATTATTTCGTGAGGTTTGAACAAGTGGCCATCAAAATCCTTTAACATCGTGATAGGATAAACTACCTTAGGTGATTTAATGGCCTTCCAGCATGCTAGTGACATCATAGAAATGGAGGCACCCTCATCAACAACCATGCAGTGTATAGTGTATTTTCCATAAATTACTTGGATGTGGAAAGCTGTGTGATGGGGTGATAAAGGCTTCCAATTTTTGCAACCGAAATCCATAACCTGACTATCTGTGGGATCGAACGTTCCTAAAGATGAGAGCAAGTTTTTGTGTTGGGTTGGACAACATTGTAGAACCTCGAGAGTGGACATTGCACAAGTAGCTTGTGCCAGATATTCCACTATGCTATAATTTTGGGTAGCACACGTGTTAGGGTTATATGTGGCCTTTTTTAAAACACATTTATTGGTTTCTCTAAGTGCAATGGAGAGGCTACATCAGTTTCAGAAGTTTCCTTACCCTTATATCCAGATGGAGATGTATCGTAGGATTTGTTTCTAGTCTAGAGGTTAATATCCCGTTCGCACATGAAGACTTGAATTTGGCCTATGTTTCCCCCTTGAGATGAGGCACCCTGATTTCCCCCTTGTGAGGATACAGGGTTATATCGAGCCATAGCAATCATCTTTTGCCGCAACTATGAAAATGGGTTTGTTAATACAACATGTTAATGTTTGGAACCTTCCTGTTGCGTCAATAATTTCTGAGCCATGTCCATCTTGGGGAACTTGTAAGTTAGGTTATCTTCCTTGTATAACAAGCAGAGAAATTTCATTTTACTTTTTTCTTTCTTTCCCCCACTAGCATTATTGTTTTGATTTTTGTGATTGTTCGCATTGTTATTACCCTTATTCCCAATTTTATTTTTCTTGTTCTTTATCCTTCCAGGATGCTGGTTGCCCTTAGGACCGACTGTCTAAACTATCAGAAGATTCGAGGGAGGGTTGGGATTAGGGTTCCACATGTTGTTTAGTGCAACTGTTAGTGAATTTTGACCTACGAGGTGCATACCCTAGCTAGATCCAACACTAACTGTTGAACCAATCACACCATCGACATTTGGTCCAGGAAATGGTTTTGTTGGATCAACCTCTGCTCGAGGAGTATTAGGCAGGATTTCATAAAGCATACTGGATTGGGAATAAACTAAGTTGTCACAACTCCAAAAATACCATAAGAAATATATATATATATATATATATAATTTAATAAAGACATCATTTGATCTAAGCCTTAAAGTGATTTAAACACATTCTAAACTTTGTCTAAAACTGAGATTATCTCCATGTTAACTAGGTTGTCTATAATTTGTCCCGAGGAAAACTAGATCCAAATTAAATTCAATTACAAAGTTAATGTATAAAATATACATCAAATAAATATAATATTACTATATTTAAAACCTTTTTATATAATTATATTTTTTTTTATTATAGATTCACTGCTTCTAATAATTAGATTCTCCCTAAATTTAACCATCATACATTAATAATGTTATAACTAACAATATAATTTTTAATCCTAAACTATCCATGGTTAATTTTATTATATATAACTACCCTTATAACAACATTATTTACATATTTACTTAACACTATATATATATATATATACCTTAGCCAACGATTAACCCAACGTATCGTGGCATTGTTGACATAGATTAGCATGAAAATTTAATAGTTTCGATGAAATGTAATGTGATTCTTTTGGATGGGAGTAAAGGTTCACGGGCGTGGCTTACCGAGCTACGTTATGTAGCTAACACATATGTTTTAACCTTCAGGTTGATGTTCAACGCGAGGGAAGTGGGTCGTATGACCTAGCGATCTCACCTCTTCGTGCCATGGTCAAGACTTGATTTATGCAATACAAGAGTTTAACACTAGCTACAAAATCTGCACTATTCCTTTGTCGAATTGCTCATCCTCCATATGTAATTTTTCATGTAAGACTGGCTGTACGAGTTTAGTAAGGCGTGCAATAGGGTTTAACCCATCCTCGACTTAGTTGATTTCTATTTTATTTGTACTTTGTTTAAAGATTCATGCATGCTTGTGTGTATGAAGGTTAGGCCATAAGGCTCAATCCTATGTTGTCGACAGAGCATTAATAATGCTATATTTAATGTTTATAAAAACAAAGGTTTCGAGCCCCATAGATTCGACCTTGAAACATACATTAGTTTATATGTTCTGTAGTGCATTTGTAAATGAATATTATTTTGTTTGTGTTGATAAATATGAGTATCCATAGAGTTTAACCTTTGAGTAACTATTGGGATTGTGAAGTAGGTTGATAAATTATATATTACTTTGTCTTATGTAAGGGGATCGAAACCCTTAGGATTCTCTCATAATGTATTAAGTTATACAATATTTGTTGTGATGATTATTCCGTTCTTCGTTTGGTTTATAATATATATATATATATATATATATAGATTATAAGTAGAATAATAACATATATGAATTATATACATATGGGTCAATTCTCGCTAGCTCACTTGGTTAAGGTGTGGGTTTCGTCAACAAGGTGACCTGAGTTCAATTCTCCTTAGGGGTGGCTTAGTTGGGAAGTGACACCCAAAAACCAAGTCAAGTTGAGGCTAGTGTGGTCTAGGCTAGGTGCGATCCCCAGGTGGTTTTGACAGCTTAAATGCCCCTGGGTCGTGGTTTCTCAGACCACAGGCCACTCTCACAAGTCAGGGAGATTCGAGCAAACAAAAAAAGATATTGTATACACATGGAAATTAAGGGTATGTACCCAGGAGTAGAATCCCCTTCTCCATTATACTTTGTTTATTTACGGGATATTTCTCCCTAAAAACATTAACCACATATTTATAAACAATAATATTCCTAACAATTTTATTATCTATTAATAACATTCATTTTCTGATATTAAATATAGTACTTGTAAATAACAATAAGAGCATAAGAAACCATAACTTATCATTTACATCCTTAAAATAATTTCTTAAACTTCTATAGTACTTTTAAAATAAAGGTATAAACAATAATAATGTTTAATAATTTAATTTTGTAGAAATTAAATAAAACAATACAGAAAAGGAAATACACCATTAAGATTTACAATATTGTGTTAGGAAATTCTCTCTATGGATAGGTAGAATCCCTCTTGGACATGAGAAGGTTCCCTAGATCCCTAACCCAAGATAGAATCAAAACAAATGGACTCTAAATTTCACCTAGACCTAGGCTATATGCATACAACAATACAAGAAAGAAGAAGAGTGAAGGAGAGTAAATGACTTACCTCCTTACTGACGGTTTCCCTTGCTGCTCCAGCCTTTATGCTTGATATCCAACGCTCCAAAGTTGAGTAAGTCCTGTAGAGACAACACAAAAGGCTACCTTCCTTCTACAAGTCAAGCATAAAGAAGCCTACTTACTTTGAATGCAACAAAGTAAACATACATGTAAATTAACACATATATGGGAGAAATAGGCCAAGTTATATTAATGGAAGCCATAAAGATGCATGTACAATGGTACCTGACTTGTGGCAACACTTCCTCGAAGCTTCCCTTCCAGAACCCTTTGAGAATCAAGATAACATAAGGATGACATCTCCAAGCATACTTTCCATCTGTGGGATTCAAGATAGGAGCTTCATTTATAGGATTTGGGATCCCAAATCACCATGGAGAGATGTTTGGATCATAAGAGGATCAAGGATCATGAGAGGATTGACATACTTAAGATGGTATGGATCAGGAGAGGATTCGAAGGGTAGAGCTAATCTCCCAAAATACTTCTCAAATCTTGATCCTTAAATCAAGGAAGGGTAGTTGGAGGATATTTTCACCCCCCTAAAGAGGGCCACAGAGAGACAAAGTGGATATTGCCGCTCCTTAGACAAGGGGAAGGGGGCGGAAATTGGCGATTGTTGCTCCCTAGACAACTGGCAGGAGGCGAAAATTCTTGTTCATGGCTTAAAATAGGGTTGGATTTCTACCTCCTAATGATGGATTTCTCCCCCCCAACATGTTTAAGGACCATATTAGGCTTTAGGTTTCCCTTTGAAATACCTCTAGGAAGCACAACAACCACATTTTCATGGTGATGAAATAAACAACTCAAGGAGGACACACAAATGTGACAATTTGAGGTGTAACAAAAATATCCTTTCAGGTTTCAACCATCCCTAAAAAGATTATTTAAGCAAAGGAAAATAGTAATATTTTCCTCCTTTATTTCTAAATAAACTGTACATTCTGCAATAAAAATAATCTGCAATTTCTACAACAATTTCATAATTTTTAATCAATGAAAATAATCAACTTAAAAGAATTTAAGAAATAAACTATAAAAAACTTATCTGAATATCCAACCAAATTGCTATGGAACAAACCTATTCCTCCCAACCTTAGATTCTACAGCAGTTCATAACCTCTCAACTTTTGCAGAGATCACCCCCGAGCCAGACCAAGCTTACTAAGGACTAAGACTTAGGGATTGTTATGATGTGAAATATTTACTTAAGTAGACTTTCCAATAGGACCGCTTTAATCAGCTTCGTGGCTCCTGTATAAAATATTCCTTCTATAATCTAGGATATCACATACCAAGTCCCAATTAATACGAGCTAAATAATGAGCGCTCAATAGGATAACCAGGATGGATCTGTACTGTGGCAATAGGCAGAATTTCCTCCTACAATATCCCTTATCTACTGTTTGTTCTTAGCTTGCTTAACCAATTATACATAATGGCTTCCTCTCTATTTTTAGCTAACTTCTTTTTGCAGAATTAGAATTTATTAGAAGGAAATAATGAGCAGCCTCTCCCTTTACTTCGTCTTCTTTTTATTTTTGATTTGGGAAAGTAGTTAGGATTTTATTTTATTTCCTCACATTTCTTGAATTCAATAAATTAATATTTTTCTCAACTTTGCTTAAATTTCTATTCTTAAGTTTTAATCACTCTTAGAAATCATATCCCCTAGAAAGCTTGGTCTCTCTTTTAACAAGTTGTACCATATCAAGTTGGTGGAAAACATTATAAAATAGATATCACTTTAATCACATAAAGTGTTGTTTTGTTCATAATGCCTAGCATCACACATAGGTCCAAGTCTTCTTGACTAGTTTCAAAACATAATCAATTCCTCTGACTTATCAAAACATAATTAAGTCCTCTAACTTATTTATTAGGTGTAAGGTCTTGGGACATTACATAAGTCCAGTTGCTGGGATTTTATAATGGCATGTTATTCGTTTTGTACCCTTGAGAGGGCCACATATTTTGCAATATAGGGTTGCAAAGACTTAATGAACTAATCAGTTAGAAATTCATCAGGAATTGGATCCTTCATGAGGATACATATCCTTCACCATTCATGAATGTGGTCGTATATATGAGTGGGCTCATCATGACGGAATGAGGTTAACAATTTAGTACCAGTTTCATAGCGAATTGGTAGCTGAAAGTGATTCAAAAAGGTCATTGTAACATAATTGAAAGTATGGAAAGAGGCGTGCGACAACTCAATATACCATTTTGCTGCCATTCCTGTCAAAGTCCTTAGAAGGGTTGTAGTCTAATGGAATAATCCATCATATAATTCAACAAACACCATAGATGAAAAGTCATCACATTGTTCACCGGGTCTTTTGTAGGTTTTCCTTCCAACTTAGGAATGTCTGAAGGTAAATTTGTAGGGAAGGATGGCCAAATAGGGTCATGAAGAATCAGATCATTGGTTAACTTGGTTAGATTGGGAAAATTAAAAGTATCCAAAAAAGGAAACTTCGTTTGATCCATGGTGTTCCAAGATCCGGGAGCATTAGCTACCCACTGATTTGGGTTGATATTGGTAGAAAAGGGATCATATTGACCAAATTCTGACCAACTTGAGGTTATAAGAAGGGTTGATCAAATCCTCCTGAAGTGCCCCCCATACCCCCCATAGGCTGGATACCCAATAAGAGTCAATTGTTGGGTTAACCACATTCGGTCCTCTTATCTAAGAAAAAAGGACATTACCAAATGGAGGGTTCTGCCTCCAGGGAAATTTGACATTATTTCCCCCTAGTTCAAATATATTAGCATAAGGAGTGTTTGATGAAAAAGGGTTACTGGTACCTATAATTCCCATTGATTGGGAAGGAAAAGTAATTTGAGGCATGGTGGAACCACCAAAAACTCCGAAAAAAGGAGTAGAGTTGGGTAAGGACACATGTCCACTAAAAGGTACTGATGGACCACTACCCTATGCAATACTATAAGTAGATGAAGGAGGCATATAAGTAGGTATAGAATGGAATCTTGGGAAGTCATCCCAAAAGAAAATGGGTTTGTACTTTCAAAACCATAAGAAGGTCCTCCTGTTAAAATCATTGACGATGATGGAATCCAACCATAACCTACAATAGACGATGCATTTGCACTAGCTCCTCCTATAAATGTAGTATTAACCAGGGAAGTTACCTCCCCAGTACGAGAAACCTCACTAGTGTTTTCCATGGTATCCCATTGGAATGATGAATCACTCGACACAGGAATATGAAACTCAATTCCTTGGCTAGAATTTGGATCTCGCAGAGGGTTTAAAAATCCTGAAGCATCCATGAGATCCTCAATGGAAGGAAAATCTATGTTCTCCTCAGGCTAAGAAGAAAGCACCAGGGGAGAGTTATTTAATTTCCACTTAGCGTCACTAAAGTGTCTTTCCTCTGATGAGGACTCAGATTCTACAAAACTAGTGGTGTTTTCTTCAATTGGTTGTTTCATGTTTTGTTCCTGGTTATCTTCCTCTGCCCCCTAAGGGGGTGGATTTTTATAATCCAATATTCACCTAGGAACAGATACTTATCCCTATTCAGGAGAGTGTCCTTGAATTATCTGGGACCTATGCATAGGTGGCCTGCAAAAGACTCAAAGAAGGAAATTTAAAAATATAAAATAACAAACAACACTCACTAGAAAGTCCCTAAAAAAATTAAAACAAGAAAACAAATCTTGCAATGAAAAGCACTTGGCTAGAAGTACTATTCAGTGAATATCTAGATATGGGATCTTCCAAAGGTTGTCTAGGATGATTAGGGCCCAGGTTAGACCAACGAAGATCAGGATACAGTTACCCTACTCCCTGAAACCAATCACCAAGGGTGCAATCACTGTGTCTTCGAAAACTACTCTCCACAAGGAGCTGGGTCAACAAAGTCTACATCTATATTAGGTTCCACAAGATATCCCCTTGTACCGAACTAGGAGGTACATAGGAACAACAACTGTGGTCACCACTTAGCGCTCGGTACTCAGGCATAACGGTCATTGGATGGAGCTTCTGTGAATGGGTAAGGAGTGCAGGCCTTCTATAATAAGTCCTAGACTTGGAACTATCAATGAGTAGTGGTTTCACCGCAAGGAATTTCCACAGTTGATCAGTTCCTAGACTTGTATAGCCCTAGTCAAGCAACATGGGTATTTTGTCTACTTGAAAAAGGTTTTCCTACCGCTTGACGCCAATGTTAGTGGCCCTTTCCTGACACGTACTTTGTGTTACTAATGGATTTAGCACTCTTCAGTGGAGTCCTAGTTTCCAAAATTTATGTGATTTTGGAGAATTTAACTCTCAACTCCTATTTCCAAAATACTAGCCTAGACTATTAGATGGTTTTCTCTCAAAAAGAAAACCTAGTAGCCTATTCTTATTACTCGTTTGCTTGTTAAAAATACAATTTCTAGAATCTTTCAAAAGAATAAAATTTATGCACCTAAAAAGAAGTACAATGCAATCTAGTGCACAATTTCACCCCTCTTTAACTAAAAATGGAGCACCATCTACCCTCTACAATGCACTTTCTCAATTTTCCAATGTCTTTTCGATGCATAATGCAAGCTCTAAATGTAAGATACAATTTCAAATGCAAGTGTAGCTAGTGTTTTCACACCAGCCTGTGCAAAGGGGCACCTACTAAGGATTATGGAACCCTTAGTAGAAGTTTAAAAATGGATAATGTGCGAGTGTAAATAACAATGAAAATAAATCTAACTAATTACTGCAGTAAACAAAACAAACAGATCGGAACTCATGAAGTATATTTTGCATTATGTTGCAAACAAGGGTTTACAATAAGAGTTACCTCAGAAGGTGAGTAGATGTGGGCCCTCGCAGCTGTACAAAGATTAGTTCTCCGGGTCTCCGGAGTTCCTTTCTCTTCTCCAAATGCTCAAGAGGTGGCCAAGAATCAACTGAATGGGGAACATAAGCTCAAGGTGATAGGATAAAGTTCAACAAGAATTTTGGCAGCATAAGGGTGTGAAGAGTTGATCATCGATGTTGATGTTAGAATTCAATATGCTAAGACAGAAAATAGCAGCATTACATTCCATTTCACAATAATAGCATATACAGGATCACTGAAGAAACAACAAGCACAGCATAAACACAAGAGACAGAGATTTATCCTGGGAAACCCTCATGGGGTAGAAAACCCAGCAAAGCTTCCTCAATATAGATGACCAGCAATATACAAAGATGAAACCCTGAGACATGATCTCCTCCTCCACAATAGCAGACCTCTCCTCCACAAGTGCGCTATCCTCAAGTGTGTGAGTGTGTATCAAATGAGGAACACACCTCCTCTATTTATACACTACTCTGATATGTATTTTACACAAGTACACGTAGGCTCGTATTTAACCAATGGGTTAAATACCCTACTACAACTAACTGGGCCGACCCCCACATGGTGGGTCTAATAACCCTAGTTACCACAACCAACTTGGAGGAATAAACATCTCCGAATTTATAGTATAATCACATCGGAGGTATGGAACATCTCCGGAATAAATAATATACAAATATAATATTCTTTGAAGTTACAATATTTCAACACTCCCCCTTAACGAGAAGGATATTATAACAGTATCTGCACGAGCAAGGAGTCATCAACATCATACATGATACATCTATAAATCATTGGAAGCTTTCTCAACATCATCAGTAACTCAAGCAGTTACTGGAACATCTTCAATACTGGAACATCGACATCTTCAGTATTGAGTCTTTATCTTCTGTAGCACTTGAACAGCTACAACAATATCATCATCTGGATCCTCACGATTATCGTCATCACACGATCATCAGCATCGTCATCTCACGATCATTAGCATCATCATCACACGATCATCAACATCGTCATCTCACGATCATCAGCATCGTCATCACACGATCATCAGCATCGTCATCACACGATCATCAGCATCGTCATCACACGATCATCAGCGTCATCATCACACGATCATCAGCATCGTCATCACACGATCATCAGCATCGTCATCACACAATCATCAGCATCGTCATCACACGATCATCAACATCGTCATCACACGATCATCAGCATCGTCACGATCATTAGCATCATCATCACACGATCATCAGCATCGTCATCACACGATCATCAGCATCATCATCACACGATCATCAACATCGTCATCTTACGATCATCAGCATTGTCATCGATACAGGTATCCATAACAATACAAGTATCCACATCATTAGTACACGTATTCATGCCAATACAAGTGTACATATCATCAATACAAGTATCCACACTGATACAAGTAACCATATCATCAATACAAGTATCCTACCGATACAAGTAACCACATCATCAATACAAGTATCCTACCGATACAAGTAACCACATCATCAATACAAGTATCCTACCGATACAAGTAACCACATCATCAATACAAGTATCCTACCGATACAAGTAACCACATCAAAAAATCACTTTCTCGGAGACCATACGTCTACAGATCAATTCAGGGACCGAAGTCCGGGGATGATACAATCCCCACTTCTCGGAGACCATACGTCTACAGATCAATTCAGGGACCGCAGTCCGGGGATGATACAATCCCCACTTCTCGGAGACCTCACGTCTACGGATCAATTCAGGGACCTAAGTCCGGGGATGATACAATCCCCACTTCTCGGAGACCTCACGTCTACGGATCAATTCAGGGACCACAGTCCGGGGATGATACAATCCCCACTTCTCGGAGACCTCACGTCTACGGATCAATTCAGGGACCGTAGTCCGGGGATGATACAATCCCCACTTCTCGGAGACCTCACGTCTACGGATCAATTCAGGGACCTAAGTCTGGGGATGATACAATCCCCACTTCTCGGAGACCATACGTCTACGGATCAATTCAGGGACCTAAGTCCGGGGATGATACAATCCCCACTTCTTGGAGACCTCACGTCTACGGCTCTCTTTAGGACTGAAAGTCCAGGGATGATCCAATCCCCTCAACTGTCCACTAAGGACTTCATTCTCGGAGACCTCACGTCTACGGCTCTCTTTAGGACTGAAAGTCCAGGGATGATCCAATCCCCTCAATTGTCCACTAAGGACTTCATTCTCGGAGACCTCACGTCTACGGCTCTCTTTAGGACTGAAAGTCCAGGGATGATCCAATCCCCTCAACTGTCCGCTAAGGACTTCATTCTCGGAGACCTCACGTCTACGGCTCTCTTTAGGACTGAAAGTCCAGGGATGATCCAATCCCCTCAACTGTCCGCTAAGGACTTCATTCTCGGAGACCTCACGTCTACGGCTCTCTTTAGGACTGAAAGTCCAGGGATGATCCAATCCCCTCAACTGTCCACTAAGGACTTCATTCTCGGAGACCTCACGTCTACGGCTCTCTTTAGGACTGAAAGTCCAGGGATGATCCAATCCCCTCAACTGTCCACTAAGGACTTCATTCTCGGAGACCTCACGTCTACGGCTCTCTTTAGGATTGAAAGTCCAGGGATGATCCAATCCCCTCAACTGTCCACTAAGGACTTCATTCTCGGAGACCTCACGTCTACAGCTCTCTTCAGGGACCGAAGTCCAGGGATGATACAATCCCTACCTGTCCACTAAGGACTTCATTTTCGGAGACCATACGTCTACGGATCTATTCAGGGACCGAAGTCCAGGGATGATACAATCCCTACCTGTCCACTAAGGACTTCATTTTCGGAGACCATACGTCTACGGCTCACTTTAGAACATGCGTTCAAGGATGATACAATCCCCACATGTATTCTCATCAATACATCTATCATCAAAAGCATGTATTCTTACTAATACATATAACATCAAAAGCATGTATAAGTAAAACTAAGTATTCTAAGTATACGAGTCCTAAATCTAAATATTTCTAAGTATCTAGGTGTAGAGAACAGGTTACCTCATCATCGACCTTGTTGTTCGATGAGACAATCTCATCATCAGTGACTATACTACTCCCCCTTTCGAGGAGGGTCCTTTTGAGCTACACCAAGCTTGTCTCGAAAGTATTCAAATTTCACTCGAGACATAGGCTTGGTTAGTATGTTGGTAACTTCTTCACTCGAGGTAGAGGTTTGGTTAGTACATCGGTAACCTGTTACGAATTCAAACTTTATAGTTCCTTTCTGTGTCATATCTTGTTAGATCCCTATGATTTTTGACTTATCATGGAACACTGGATTCTATGTCATCTTGATACAACTCTATTTGTCACATAGGATCACAGTTGGTTCTATCTCTAAGTCAAACAATCCTGAAGCCAAACTTTTTCACAACTAGCAGAGCAAACAGCCATATATTCTGCTTGTGCTGAGAGCCACACTAGACTGCTTCCAGCTAAACCACGAGATCATGGCTAATCCTAGACAATAACATCCTCTTGATGTGTTCTTCTTGTCTGATACACTTTCTGCCCAATCAGCATCTGAGTAGCCATCTGAAGTCATGATCTCCAAGATAGCACAGATCAAAGTCTATCGTATCCTTTAGGTGCCTCATCACATGCTTTGCAACTATCAGGTGAAAACATCTAGTTTCCACTAGATACTGACTCAAGGTATTCACAACAAAGCATATATCTAATTTAGTATATGTTAGATACATCAATGACCCAATAATTTGACTGTACAGAGTTATATCCACTAACTCTGATGAGTTATCCCCTAATAGCTTCAAGTTGGAATCCATAAGAGTGGCCATTCCAACACCTCAAGTCATATTTCTCATCATACTTTCCCTGGTTGAGAAATATTCCTTCTGAGCCTTGCCATACTTCCAGACCTAGGAAGTAAAGCGTCAATTTGAGATCTTTCATTTTCATTTCTGCTTGAATGATCTTCTGCATATCTATCTGTGCCATCTCTCGTTAGATGGGTCTACTAATTTGAGCCTTAATATCATTCAAACTCTGTGGTGAGTTCCTTCTTGCATCCATGTCATTTGTGTATAGAAATCATATTCAACCTTGTAGCAAAGGTTGAGATCCACATCACCCATGGTGATCATTAAGCTTATCAATTTATTATCGATCCTAGGTACCTATACAGAACCTGATTCACACTTCTTCTTTAATTACACCATACTTGGAGCAAACATCTTGTCGTGATTCTCTTCCCCTTTCTAAGAGAATCTTCTATCCATGAGCCTTCTATATTTTGTTTGATTTGTAAATCTTCTTGTTTGAACATCCACCACTTGTACGGTGTCCGTCATTCTTCATGACCTTTCTTACAAATCAAAATTAAGTACATGATTAGTAATACTTCATAATCATCAAATCATATTGACATGATAACCTATTATGCATACAGATATCATTTACATAGTTATGCAACTATCTTGACCAATACTTTGGCACAACACTTTCCCATATCCTGTATGCATACAGTGGCTATCTAGATGCCTTCCATCTCTGCCAGAACATACTATCGAGAGTGTGCACAACTCTCAGCATGTCAGCAAAGAGGTTTCATTCTAGACAAGCAACAATGGAATGTTTGTCCAACTTACCAATCATATGCATATTAGTAGTATACTGTTCAATGTTCTATGAATATTTACACTCAACATGATATATTATAGGAATACAAATATGCATACAACCTATTACAGGCAATATCATTTACTATTTCAAATAACAACTCAAATACTTATCTTTTATGTTTGTGTGGTTGCCTCCCGCTTGATCTTCTGTATGTCTTTTGAACTTCTATTCATTCTGTACCACTGTGCATGTTCAAGTGTCATCCTCATGATCTCATACACAAACATACACCCATTAGTATGTTCTAAATGTTATCAAAACATTTTAGTTCTAAATAATCTTGAGAATGTATAGTCATGATTATAGTTAATAAACATTAGTATTCAAGATTTCAGGGAAGTCTTCTTTTACTCATGCATATCATCACTCAAGATAAAAGACATAATATGCATAATCCCTTGATTACTAACTTTATGAATAAGCATAACCAATCATACCAAGTATACTTAAGGGATCCTAACACAAGGTAAGATTAATGGGAAACATACCTGGATTAGTATACCTACTTAGTTATGTACAACATACCTAAACAATCTCTTCAATGATTTAGAGATCCTGAGCTAGAACCTGCATGTCTCATAGGTTAAGCATAATATAAAAAAGTCATACATACCTCGTAAGTAGAACAAAGATTATGGATGAGTTTTTGTCTTCATGTTTTCATGGTCATGGAACCTGATTTGTCTTTTGTGATGTACCTGTATCTTGTTAGCAGACAACATCAACCTCACACAACATCATAATGCATTAGTACAATCATATAGCCCTAATCAATGGATGTCTTTGATCATTCACATGCATTCATACTGTTACTAGGGTGATAAGACAATTCTAACATTAATCAAGATTGTACTAATAAATAATATGAAGACAAACACATCATGAACTTAATCAAGAATTAGATTTCAAGACATACCTGAGCCTCCTTAAGTCATACCTGTCGAGACTTCTTGTAGTCTTCTTATGTAAGGCCTTAGCCTCAACTCCCCCTGAAACTGGATCTGGAGCTTGATTAGGGTTTGCTAGAGAAACCCTAAAGATTCAACCTTTGACTTTCATACTTCCGAATGGATGAAAGAATATGTCTTGCTGAGCTGATCAAACTGGCATATTTCAATTTTGGAATCTCCAAAATTTGACCCCTCAAAATTGCCTTTGAAACTTCTGGATCTTCTGGACAGGATCCTGAACTAGGGTTTGATGAAGCCCACCCTTCTGCCCAAACAAAAGGTTCGATCCAAGGCTCTAAACTCTTATTTTTTCTTAGGAGCTTCCAGCCGTGGTTACAGACTTCAAAAATTCCAACTTTTGCTGAAGCCCTAATTTTCCATCTTTCCGATCAAAATCCCGAACTAGGGTTTGATCAAGCCCGGTCTTCCACCCAACCAAAAAATTCGATCTTGGTCTCTAAATTTTGATTGTCCTGATTAGCATTCAGCCGTGGACTCCGATTCCAAAAGTTCTAAATTTCTCCGAAACCCTAAATTCCGGAAGCCATGAATAAAGGTGCTCCAAAAATAATTCTGTTTTGATAGAAATATGCACCTGATTGTTTCTGCTATAAATCTGAAATTTTTGCTCCACAGGGTCTGAAACCCTTTTTCTACAGTAGCCTGACCTGTCATCTTTCCATTCTGACAGTTCTGACCTCAATTGGGTTTTCTGAGAGAGAGTTATGCCAAGTGTCGCAACATGACCTGTTTATGGGATAAAACAGGAGAGCGAAATTGTACGGCATGCCACATGTCACTGTTTGAACTTCGGCCTCTGAAAACTTTTTCTGAGATAGCTCAACCTGTCATATTTCCATCCTGATAGGTCTGACCTCAATTGGACTCTCTGAGAGAGAGTTATGCCAAGTGTCGCAACGTGACCTGTTTATGAAAACAGGAGAGCAAACTTGTACGGCGTGCCACGTGTCACTGGTTCACCTTCGGCCTCTGAAAACGTTTTCTGAGATAGTATAGTCTGTTTACTACCTGTCACTTTTTACGAAATTTCATTTGGAGCTTCCTAGCCCAAGTTATTACCTTTTTTCCAAGGTCACCTGATTTTGACTGAGTTCTGGAAGAGGCAGAAACCCTAACTTGTACTGATCATAACTCATAAAGTACAATGAATTAGAGGTTGTCCTTTGGAAACAAGGTACCTGGAGATTTAGTCTTCGTCCTGTAACAATTTCAGATCCGAAAACTTCGCCAAAACGGATTTATAGTGAAAGTGCTACGATGACTGGTTTTTGCTATGTAAAACCCTAACCTTCAAATTGTCGTAAGTAAAGCAAGTGTCGTAAGTGCCATACCTTGTCTTCCTTCAGGTTAGCTCTGATACCATGTTAAGATTTAATATGCTAAGACAGAAAACAGCAGCATTACATTCCATTTCACAATAATAGCATATACAGGATCACTGAAGAAACAACAAGCACAGCATAAACACAAGAGACAGAGATTTATCCTGGGAAACCCTCATGGGGTAGAAAACCCAGCAAAGCTTCCTCAATATAGATGACCAGCAATATACAAAGATGAAACCCTGAGACATGATCTCCTCCTCCACAATAGCAGACCTCTCCTCCACAAGTGCGCTATCCTCAAGTGTGTGAGTGTGTATCAAATGAGGAACACACCTCCTCTATTTATACACTACTCTGATATGTATTTTACACAAGTACACGTAGGCTCGTATTTAACCAATGGGTTAAATACCCTACTACAACTAACTGGGCCGACCCCCACATGGTGGGTCTAATAACCTTAGTTACCACAACCAACTTGGAGGAATAAACATCTCCGAATTTATAGTATAATCACATCGGAGGTATGGAACATCTCCGGAATAAATAATATACAAATATAATATTCTTTGAAGTTACAATATTTCAACAGTTGAATGGGGGGCCTCCATCACCTTTTTATAGTAATTTTGGGTGGTGGAGTATTGACCCATGGTATTGGGCAACCGATAGTATTGGCTAGTGGTATTTTGAGTTTTCCATCTTTTTTGATTTATTTTCTCTTTTTCTTTTTCTTTTTTGGGGTTTTTGACCCTTTTTTATGGGATTTTATCCTTTTTTGGAGGATTTTCATTAATTGATGAGGGAAATAATGATTTTATGTCCATTTGGTTACCAATTTAGGGTTTTTTGGGTTTTTGGAGGCAAAAAATATAGGAATAAGTGGTACATGGGTTATGGGACTAGGGGGGTGAGCTACAGTGAACAATTGTTGGGTGTTAATAGATTGTCCCCTGATGTGTGAGGGAAGGAGCTCATCGTATGGCTGATAGATATCATAGGTTATGACTTTTTACAGGGGTGTGAGCATTGCGATGGCGAAGAGTAGAAACTGGTTGGAGACCGGAACACATGCTTCATACGAACTGCAAGGGCTATAACTAGAAATACATCACCTCAATAATGTATGAGGAACATAATCTCAAATATATGGACAAGGCTGGCATACCCATGCTCGTATACAGATAATGGTGAGGCCCAAAAGGGGAACTGAACAATACATAGAGAACTGTTGTGTACATCATAATGGTCTAGAAGGAACACAAATCTGGGAAATACTAATGGTCCAACCATAATTGATCTGAAGAACTGATACATGGAAACAATAACATTCATCTTGAATGCGGTACCACAACAACTGATGCTCTGCTGGATCTGAAGGTATCCAACAACTGTATGGACTCAACAACTAAGATTAGAAATGATGCAGGCGGGAATGACAAAAGCCAATACAACCCGCTTCCGCTAGGAAATATTATGATTCTATGAAATCGAACCACTAAAATTAGCTAAAAACCATTTAATTCCTTCTCAATCACGACCTCACCTTCAAAATGGGCTTTCTACATGTCCTATCGGTCAGAAATGACTTTCCGCAATAGTCTTGCAGGAACGCCTTTCTTCTGCAATTGCGGGCGTCCTTCCGCAACGGTCTCTCCGCAATGCGCCCTTTCGCAACGAGCCTTTCTGCAACTTCCTTTCCACAACTTGTGGATTGCGGATTGCAGGTGCGCTCTTTGTAATTTCTTGAAAAGGCTTCCGCAAAAACCCTCCCACAATGTGGCTTCCGCAACTCTTGCCGTTAACTCCCGAGCTCCTTCCTTATGTAGAACGCTGTACCAACCGTCGATCTCTTGCAGAAATGATCTCATCCATTGATCTATGATCAACGCGAAATACTTCGCATCGACTTGCAGAAATGTTAACTCCCGCACACGTTCACCTTGTGGATCCTTTCCCCGTCGTCAATATTCCTTTCAGCTTTGATCTGATCCATCCAGCCTCTACTAATTGAATCGACTGCAACTCTACGATTTTTTTGTGATTGGTCAGGGAAGCGATCAATCCAGATCGACCTTAATCCAGATCTAATGTGAAACTAAATACAACAAGTTTTTGCCTCTGTTACTTAATGAGAGTCGGTCTGTGAATGACTTGGGTATTCTTAACTATACATGAGAGTTCACACAAGCATGAAAATAGAGATTCATTCACACATATGTCAGGTTAATGCTTTCACACAGCTCTACCTAATAGAATCTCGGATTATCCCTCATTCACATGCACAGTAACCCCATTGAACACACAGAACTTTCTAATTTCATTAACTGATAGCAAAAAAATCCATTCAGTCGTATTTCCCTTTGGTGTTCAGGAAAATATCCCACCGAATCTCCCTTGCGTAGGCCCCCCCTACTGAGTCCCTATCTCTCCCCTTTTCATCCATTCGAAAATCCCCAAAATCGAATGGTTGAACAGAAAAAAACAAATTAACAAACTCTCCCTCATCACTGAAGGAGTCACTATCATTATTCAACAAACTTCCTATCTGGCTTGATATCCACTCAAGGAGTATCAACTCGCCACTATGTCCTATTTTCTCAAATATTGACAACATACTAGTCGGTTACATATTTTGCAAATACTAAAATACTAAATAAGCAAATTTTCTTCCCACTTTAGGACAACTTGTCCTCTTGCTAGCCACAACATGTGGACATGCAATCACATGGCTGGCTTAGCATTGATGCTCCTGCATCAGACTCCCAAGGTTAAAATTCTGAACCCCTTTTCAGTAAATCAGCTATTGAGAAACCCCTTGTCTCCAATTCTTTAGCATTCATCCATGTAGAATCTTCTACAGGATGTCCTTTCCATTTGATCAAGTATTCCAAATAGTATCTCTGTCTGGTACTCTTTGCCACTCTAGTATCCAAGATCGACTCAGCTTCTGATGGCTGGGCTATAGGCATCTGCTTCAGCCACTGAAGAGCTTTCACAGGATCCCTATCTTCTGTCATTTGTCCCGTATCATCGGCCACATATGTATACAGGTCTGCAACATTAAAAATAGGTGTATACCAATCCCTGTTGGCATTTCCAGCTTATAGGAATTTGCTGAAAATTTTCTGAGTATTCTGTAAGGCCCAATTTTTTTCATTTTCAGTTTTTTATACTCTCCTTTCGAAAATATCTCCTTCCTCAGATGTGCTAAAACTAAATCTTGTACCTCATAGTTTTTCTCTCTTCTCCTGGAATTTGCTCTTGTTTTGTAACTATTGTTACTTTGTTGCAACCTTGCTTTAACTTGCTCTTGTAGTTCACTAATCCTTGTTGCAAAATCTTCTCCATCTTCACTTCTCTTTTCCAATCAACCTAAATCAAGAAGTTCACACACCCCTCTGGGATGCATACCATACATGATTTGGAATGGACTCATTCTTGTACTTCGGTTTGGTGAGTCATTATATGCAAACTCGGCTTGAGCTAGCACTTTGTCCCATTGTTTTGGATTTTTTCTGACCATGCTCCTCAACATGTTACCCAGACTCCTATTTGTAACTTCAGAAGATATTCACTTGTATATTGTATTTGTACTTTATTCTATCCCCAACGGAGATGTATTATTCCTTCAATTGGAAGTGTCGTCAGTTGTACTTGCAAGTGTCGCAAGTTATAATGTAAGTGTCGTAACTTATACTTGATGGGTTATTAGACCACCTTGATGGGGTCGACCCTGTATGAGTCATGTGGGTTAAAGGGTTATTAGACCACCCTAGTGGGGTCGGCCCAGTCAACATTATGTTAAGTGGTTAAGTTGGGGCCGACCTAGTTGAGTAAAGGTCAAGTGAAAGTAAAAGTATAAATAGAGAGTGTGACTCTCTCATTTGATACATTCACTCACTCACTCACTCACTCACTTAGCATTAGTGAGAGAGAGGAGTGTGCACTAGTGGAGGAGGAGTAGATGCTGTAGTCATCTATCTCTTGGGTTTGATCTTTGTGATCTTTGTATTGGTGCTTATTCTATCTCTGAGGAAGTTGCGGGGTTTTTCACCTTCTTGGTTTTCCCCGGTGAAATGTTTTGTGTCTCTTGTCTCTTGTCTCTTATGGTTGATATGTTGTAAATGTTGTTCTTTAAGTTAAGATCCTAGATCTATTGAATTAAATGATGAAAAAATAACATGGTATCAGAGCTAGCCTGAAGGAAGGCATGGTATGGCATTTATGACACTTGTTGCACTTGCGACAAATTGGAAGCTAGGGCTTGGTATAGTAAAAACCAGTCATCCAAGAACCTTTTCTATAACTCAGTTTTGGCGAAGGTTCAGGATCTGAAACTTCTACAAGTGTAAGATGAAATGTCCATGTACCTTTTGTTCGAAGGAAAGCCTCTGATTCGTTGTACTTTGTGAGATATGATCCGTACAATTTAGGGTTTTGGCCTCTTCCAGAATCCAGTCCTAAACAGGTGACCTAGGAAAAAAGGTCATATCTCGGGCTAGGAAGCTCCAAATGGAATTCTGTAAAATGTGACAATAAGAGAATAGACTGTAGTTTCATAGGTCCAAGTTTCAGAGGCCAAAGTTGATATAGTGACACGTGGAACTCCGTACAAGTTCGCTATACTGTTTAATCCCATAAACAGGTCACGTTGCGACATTTGGAATATCTCTTTCTCATAGAACCCATTCGAGGTCAGACCTGTGGGGTTGGAAATATGATAGGTCAGGCTACCGCAGGCCGAAGTTTTAGACCCTTAGGATCCAAAATTTCAGAGATACATCAGAAACAATATGGCATATATTTCTGTCCAAAACCGAATTGGATTCTGAGCACTTCCATTTTTTGTTTGTCACTGCTGTGGGAAATTAGGGTTTCAGAGAAAGTTGCAATTTTTGGAATCCAAGACCAAGGATGAATGATCCTTAAGAAAATCAAAGTTTAGAGACCAAGATCAAATTTTTTGGTTGGGCAGAACCCCGAGCATCATCAAACCCTAGTTCGGGATTTTGATCGGAAAGGTGGAAAATTAGGGTTTCTGCAAAAGTTGGAATTTTTGGAATCTGAGACCACGACTAGATGCTCCTCAGAAAAAATTGAAGTTTAGAGCACAAGATCGAACTTTTTGGATCGGCAGAACCCTGGGCATTATCAAACCCTAGTTCAGGATTTTGATTAGAAAACCAGAAATTGCAGATCCAAAAGTTTCAAAGGCAATTTTGAGGGGTCAAATTTTGCAGATTTCAAAATTGAAGTATACCAGCTTGATCAGCTCAGCAAGGCGCATCTTTTCATCTAATCAGAATCTTGAAATTCAAAGTTTGGATTTTTAGGGTTTCTTTGTCAAACCCTAGCTAGCTCCAGATCCTGCTTCATCAAATCAAAGTGGATTGGGTTAATCCTAGAAGAGAATGAATTGGACACCTGCATAAGTGAAGAAGTTCCAGTTCCAGAGGTAGATGAGGCTATGGCCTTACATAAGAAGGCTACAAGCAATCCCGACATGTATGACTTGAAGAGATACAAGTAATCCCGACATGTATGACTTGAAGAGATACAAGTATGTTTTGAAATCTGTTCATGATTAAATTTATGATATGTTTGTCTTCATATTATTGAGGTTAGTACAATCTTGATTAATTTTTAGACTTGTCTTATCACCCTAGTAAAAGTATGAATGCATGTGAATACATTCATTGATTAGGGGTATGCCACTTATGATTGTAATAATACACTGTGTTGTTGTATGAGGATGATGTTGTCCACTAACATGAAGGGTACATCAAGAAATACAAATCAAGCTCTAGATAAAGAACATATGACCATGGTGACATGAAGACAAAGACTCATCCATAGTCATGGATCACATAGAAGCTCCACTTACGAGGTATGTATAACTTGGTTCTACAATTATTAACTTATGAGATATGTAGGTTGCTAACACAAGGTCTCTAAGAGAACAAAGAAGACATTGTTTGGGTATGTTAGACAAGCATGATAATCCAGGTATGTTTTCCTATGTCGAGTTAGAATCCTACTTTGTGTTAGGATCTCATATAAGTGTACTTTTGTATGATTAATTATGATAATTCATGAAGTTATAGGTTTGAGTAATCATGGGTTTATGCATATTATACTTCTTACTTTGATTGATGATATTGCAAACCAGAAGAGTCCTATGGTCAAATAAGAATATGCATGAGTAAAAGAAGTACTCCCTGAAACCTTGAATACTAACGCTTGTGATAAATTACCTGTGTATGAAATGATCATGACCATACATGTTTAATATTATTTAGAATCATAATGTTTTGATAGTATTGAGATTATACTAATGGATGTATGATTATGTATGAGATCTTGAGGATGACACAATGATGATTCTAGTGCACACTTAAGCATGCATAGTGGTCCATGATGGATATAAGTTCAAGGAAAAATAATCCAGGAAGCAAAGATCAAGAGGGAGCACACTCCAATAGTTCTTGCAAGGAAGCAAAGATTGAGAGGGAGTCCACCCACAACTAAACAAAATTGTCATATGATTACTTAAATAATGTTGTCCAGTCATGTACATACTTATGTTCCTGGATTTAGGATGTCTATTATACATATTAGAAAAGTTGCATTAATGAACAAGATAATATGGGTAAGTGGCCTATGGTACTGTACAACATTCCATTGCTACTTATCTAGAATGAAACCTCTTTGCTAACATGTTGGGAGTTGTGCACACTCTTAACAAATGTTCTGGTAGAGATGGAAGGCATCTAGAAAGTTACCGTGTGAATACGAGATATGGATAAATGTTGTATTGAAGCATTGACTAAGATAATTGAATGACTGTATGACATATGTCTTTATGGATAAGAATTTGTTTTGAAAAACCATGAGAAGTTTCTAATCATGCAATTGAATTTGACTTGTAGGAAAGATCGTGTGCAATCACCTACAAAAGAAGGACAACAACATTTGTTCCAACAACGAAGTTCACTATCTATTGAAGATATTTAAGAATATGAAGTTCCCAGGATCCGGGATGTAGTAATGGAAGAATTCCATGATCGAGGAGTACCAGTCGATCATGAAGAATGATGTCCGGGATGTGGTACCGAGACTAGAAGGGAAGTCTGTTGTGACTTCCAAGTGGATCTACATGATCAAGCATGCTGCAGATGGTAGCATAGAGAAATACAAGGCAAGGTTTTTGACAGGTGAGGATAGGTTGATTGCCGACACAAAGAGGAATATTGCTGCCGAGTTCGAGATGAAGGACTTGGGTATGATGCATTACTTTCTAGGTATGGAGGTGTGGAAGAGTACAGATGGAATCTTCCTTGGACAAGGGAAGTATGCAGTAGAGATCCTGAAGCGGTTCGGGAAGATGGACTGCAAGGCCATGGCCACACCTATGGCATCGAACTTGAATCTATTGAGTGATGCTTCATCAAAGTCGGTTGATGTCACGATGTATCGTCAGATGATTGGGTCCTTGATGTACCTGATGAACACGAGACTAGATATTTTCTTTGCTGTGAACACCTTTAGCCAGTTCCTGACAGATCCTAGACATGTTCCCCTGATTGCTGTAAATCATATTCTGAGGTACCTGAAGGGTACGGTTGATTATGGGCCCAAGTATGATGCGAATCAAAAGGTTAACCTGGAGGGTTATGTTGATTCATATTGGGCAAGCAGTGCTGCAGATAGGAAGAGCACTTCGGGGTTCTGCTTCAGTATGTGATCAGGTGTGATCTCTTGGTTTAGCAGGAAGAAGTCTTGCGTAGCACTGAGTACAGCTGAAGCAGAGTATGTCACAGCTTGTTCAGCTAGTTGTGAGGTAGTATGGCTAAGGAAGCTACTATCTGATTTATTTGATCTCCAGTTGGATGCTACTTGTATCTATTGTGACAACCAGAGTTGTGTGAAGTTGTCGGAGAACCCGGTGTTCCATGACAAGTCGAAGCATACCGAGATCAAATATCACTATATCAGGGATATGGTGCAGAGAGGAGCAGTGAATCTCCTGTATGTTGCGACGGATGAGCAGATTGCAGATGTGTTGACCAACTAGCCAGAGTGAAGTTCGAGTACTTCAGAGAGAGGCTTGGTGTACTTCAGATCGAGGTTCCTTCCAAGGGGAAGTGATGAATCCGAAAGACACAGATGCACATGGGATTTTATGACATGGTTGTATATGTGTTCTCCCATGGTCGTGATGTAATTGATGAGCCATTATCACATGGTGGTAGATGTGTTCTCCCATGGTGTAGATGTAAGGGCTGAAGCCATTTTTCACATGGTGGTAGATGTGTTCTCCCATGGTGAAAAAGTAAGGGATGGAGCCTTCCCCGAATGGTGGTAGATGTGTTCTCCCATGTCGGTGGTGTAAGTGCTGTATGATGTGCATCTGGGCTGTGCTCCGTGGACAATGAGATGATCTGAAGAGGATGATCATGTGATGATTATAGGCATTAGGACGATGCTACGATGATGATCAGGATGATCATGTGTGATGAGCATTAGGATGATGCTCTAGATGATATGCATCAGGATGATGCTATGACGATGATCATGATGATCATGCGATGATGATATGCATGAGGACGATGCTATGAAAATGATCAAGATGTTCATGCTATGATGATATGCATCAGGACAATGCTATGATGATGATCGGGATGATCATGTGATGATGATATGCATCAGGATGATGCTGTGACGATGATCAGGATGATCATGTGATGATGATGTGCATCGAGATGATCAGTATGATCATGAGTATCAGGATGATACTCCGTGGCCATGGATAGATCATGCAGGTAGCATGTAATAGCTTCCTGGGAGATCCGATAGTCTGAGCTCAGATGCTCTTGCGAGGTTTTGCTACAGGTTGGTTGCGGACAGATTTTACAGGTAGCATATAATAGCTCCCTGGGAGATCCGATAGTCTGAGCTCAGATACTCTTGTGAGGTTTTGTCTATGGCATATAATAGCTCCCTTGGAGATCTGGAAAATTCTCTTTCGAGGTTTTATTCTATGGCATGTAATAGCACCTTGGGAGATCCGATAGGTTGAGTTGTGTGCTCGTAATTAGTCCTAGGATGCTCTTTCGAGGTTTTTCTAGATCACATGTAATCAGTCCTGGAGATCTTGCCAATCGTTCTTAGGCACATAAATGATCTTGGGATGCTCTTTAGAGTTCTTTCCAGTTGTGCTATGCACATAAACATTCCCAAGACACTCTTTTAAGGTTTTTTGGTGGTCACATGTAATAGCTCCCTGGGAGATCTTGTCGGTCGTGCTTAGGCACATAAAGGATCCTCAGATACTCTTTCAAGATTTTGTTGACACACGTAATTAGTACCGAGGATTCCACAGGATGTCCCGCTCGCAGAGATGATGAAGACCTAGATGAGGCTAGGCCTACATCCAGCATGAAAAAGGGCTGGTTCTGTAGAAATTCCTATGACGATAAGAATTGAGAGATAGCCCAGTGACCGAGATGACGAGTATAGCAGTAGTGACGATGATGCTCCATGATCTACTGACGATGATCCAACTCCAGAATTGAAGAGTTGTGCCTATATGTATTGATGACTTGTGTGAAGAGAATACCTTCCTAGTTAAGAGGGAGTGTTGATGTATTTGTAACTTCAGAATATATTCACTTGTATATTGTATTTGTACTTTATTGTATCCCCAACGGAGATGTATTATTCCTCTGATTGGATGTGTCGTCAGTTGTACTTGCAAGTGTCGTAAGTTATATTGTAAGTGTCATAACTTATACTTGATGGGTTATTAGACCACCTTGATGGGGTCGGCCCTATATGAGTCATGTGGGTTAAAGGGTTATTAGATTACCCTAGTGGGGTCGGCCCAGTCAACATTATGTTAAGTGGTTAAGTTGGGGCCGACCTAGTTGAGTAAAGGTCAAGTGAAAGTAAAAGTATAAATAGAGAGTTTGACTCTCTCATTTGATACATTCACTCACTCACTCACTTCGCATTAGTGAGAGAGAGGAGGAGTGTGCACTAGTGGAGGAGGAGTAGCTGTTGCAGTAATCTATCTCTTGGGTTTGATATTTGTGATCTTTGCATAGGTGCTTATTCTATCTCTGAGGAAGTTGCGGGGTTTTTCACCTTCTTGGTTTTCCTCGGTGAAATGTTTTGTGTCTCTTGTCTCTTGTCTCTTATGCTTGATATGCTGTACATGTTGTTCTTTCATTTAAGATCCTAGATCTATTGAATTAAATGATGAAAAATAAACACTATTTACCACCTCAGTCTGGCCATCAGACTGTGATGATATGTTGAATTGAAGTTCAAATTGGTACCCAACTTCTTCCACAAGGTCCTCTAGAAATGACCTGTGAACTTTACATCTCTGTGAGATATAATGCTCTTAGGTAAACCGTGCAGGTTCACAACCTCATTGAAAAACAAGTTAGCAATGTGTGTGGCATCACTTGTCTTATAACATGGAATGAAATGTGCCATCTTAGTAAATCTATCCACAACTACAAAAATATAATCATTTCCCTTCTGAGTTTTTGGAAAACCCAAAATGAAATCTATACTCACAGAATCCCAAGGCCTAGTCGGAATAGGCAATGGTGTGTACAAGCCTGTGTTTTGGTTTCTTCCCTTGGCATGCTGGCATATCCTACACCTACTCACAAAATTTTCAACCTCAGACCTCATATTTGGCCAAAAATAAAAATGGCTCAACTGTCCAAAGGTTTTATCACTTCCAAAGTGACCTGCCATCCCTCCATTATGCTTCTCCTATATCAAATTCTCTCTCATGGAACATTTGGGAATACAAAGTTTACTGTTTTTAAAGAGTAAGCCATCTTACAACATGTACTCCATCCATGGCTTTCTGTCCACCTCCACAAGATTCCTAGAAACTCTGTATGCATTTTGAAAATCAATGTTAGCCTCATACAAGCCTATTAAGTGTTCAAATCCTATGACTTGGATCTGATTTTCTTGCACAATCAATTGTCTCCTACTTAAATCATCAACTACTCGATTTGAATGCCCACTTATGTGCTTCAACACAAAAGTAAATCTCTGCAGGAACTCAACCCATTTGACATGTTTCTGATTCAATTTAGGTTGTTGCATGATGTATTGCAATGCATGATTATTAGAAAACAAAACAAACTCCCTAGGAATCAAACAATGTCTCCAATGCTTTAGTGCTTGGACAATAGCATAAAATTCCTTGTCATAAGATGAGTATTTCTGTTTTGAATCATTCAAATTCTCGCTGAAATATGATATAGGCTTGTCCTCCTGACTGAGTACAACTCCAATTTCCACTCCACTGGCAGCACATTTCACTTGGAAAGGGTGTTTGAAATCTAGTACCTTGAATAATGGTTGCTCAGTAATCTTTTTCTTCAAAAAATGAAAGCTACTTTCAGCCTCTGCTATCCATTTAAATGCCTGTTTGTCCTTTCTAATTGTTTCAATGATTGATGAACAAATTGTTAGGATATTCCTATACTCCATCCTAGTCCCACCAATATTTTGATCATTTACATTTTCAGTCATGCATGCACTTTTAGGGTTTGTATGCATTTGCATGCATTCCAGTCATCAGTCCCAGCACCTAGCCCTCAGTTAGCTAGCCCCCGGAGCTTCCTTCCACTTAGTTTCAGCCCTCCTAGCCTGTAATGTGCCATCCTTTCACCTACTGCATGAGAAGGGCGCCTTTCTCACCTACCAGTCCAGTTTACTTCAATTATCCACCAGTATTTCCTTGATTTGAGGCTGGACTGACTCCTCACTGCTGTTATCACTCTGATTGACCTCTGATGAGACATGACTACCTGTTCTAAATCCAATTAGCTCCTCATGCGCCCTCCACTGAGCCTCCTTCATTCAGTTAGTGTCTCCATGTGCCAGTTACATTCAGTTACACCTACCACACTCAGTTAGACTCAGTTTGACTGACGGTTGACAGTTAGTTATGCATTGAAGACCCCACTGATGATGAGATAGACTACTAGTTGTGCTCCGATGACACTCCAGTGATCCTTTGATCACTCCATGAAGGATAATTCGAATTGCCACATTAGGCATTCGAATCCTCATGCATTGTATTATTTATATGTCCATTTGTGATTAATAATTTAGTGTGTGTGAATTATTTTTGCTTCTATCCGAGTTCTACTGTATTATTATTCTGTTGCTCATTATACTGCATCGACCACTCTTCTTCTATTTTCTTGCTTAATCAATTACTTTCTTGTGAGATATACATCATCTCTTAGATCTGCTGTGAGTATTTTCACATGGTATCAGAGCATGTTGAGAGTATTGTTTATCTCCATTCTTGAGAGTTTTTTGCAGGTTATTACCAAGATTTCAAGTGTAGCAGTTGCAACAGTTTCTGCATCTTTGCAGCAGTAGCAGTCGCAGATATTCTCTATTGTTTTTGCAAGTCTTCTACAAATTCCATGTATTCATCAGGAATTACTCCTCTTTCTCCATTCAACTATGATGAATGGAAACCACAAATGATAGCACATTTGAAGAGACATGGTCTTTTTGATTATTGTTTTGAAAGAGAGTTCGAATCCTATGATGAAGAGTATGACTGGTTAAGTGAAGGTGAACAAGCTTGTGCAGTCATGAGTTATGCTATGTCTCTATGCATGTTATATGACCTCCCTAATATTTCATCTCCAAAAAAGATATGGGCTTACCTGGATGAAAGATTTGGCAGACAGAATAAAGGAATTGGTCCAAACCCTTTCGAGAACAAGCAAAGTGATGCATTCGCTCCCCTTGATGGTCTCTCAGATCATGAACCAGTATCATCTCATATTGAAGTTGTCCACAAAGAAATTGCAGATTCTACACTCATGCTCCAACTTTCTTCTCTTTCTAAGCCAACTCACACTCTAGATATTGCAGAAGGTCCTAAATCCTCTCTTGCACCAGAGTCTGTTGGTTTGCATCATGATCACATGATTATTTCGGAGGAAAAATCAGCTATTGGAGGTAATGCATTTGCTCTCCTCAAGCAATCACCTCTTATTTATTACTATATGATCATTATCTCATGCTCTTAGAAGGTCATTGAAGAATATGGCCATTGCCACCCGCTTGAGATAATTTCTCATGCACTTACTGGTTTTGATCTCACCTCTTATGGTTCAAAGGAGATCTCAAGAAACCATGATTCGAGTCTTGGATCTAATTTGGATTCTAAGCAAACACTACTTGAGATAATTTCTCATGCATATGATGGTTTTGATCTCACCCCTACTGGTTCAAAGGAGATCTCAAGAAACTATTCATCAAGTCTTAAATCTGATTTGGATTTCAAGCAATCATTATTATTTGATGGTTCTTTTTGGCATAATCTCACCCATGATGGTTCGAAGGAGAAGACAAAAGACTATCTGCATATTCATGTTTTTGATCCTACCTCAACTGATTCGAATCACAGGTTCAAGGATCATCCTCATACTTTTGGATTTGTTCTCATCACATTCGATCTGAAGAGCAAGTACAAGCACATGCTTTTTGAGCATGATCCACTTCTTCCCAAGAAGAAGATACCTCTAGACATATGACCAAGCATCACACCTACTTGAGTTTGGAGCATTTGTTTTTGTGTGTGACTTACAGTCTGTTTTGAGGGGGGGGTATTTTTCCCATGAAATTTTCCCCACTTCCTTGGTTTATTGACTGTTATTATTCATTGTATTGGGTGACCTTTGGTCTTAGTTACTAGAGCCCAGGATGGATTAAGGGGGGGTGTTAGGATATTCCTATACTCCATCCTAGCCCCACCAGTATTTTGATCATTTACATTTTCAGTAATGCATGCACTTTTAGGGTTTGCATGCATCACTTAGGGTTTGCATGCATTTGCACGCATTCCGGTCATCAGTCCTAGCACCTAGCCCTCAGTTAGCTAGCCCCAAGAGCTTCCTTCCACTCAGTTTCATCCCTCCTAGCCTGTCATGCGCCCTCCTTTCACCTACTGCATGAGAAGGGCGCCTTTCTCACCTACCAGTCCATTTTACTTCAGTTATCCACCAGTCTTTCCTTGATTTGAGGCCAGACTAACTCCTCACTGCTGTTATCACTCTGATTGACCTCTGATGAGACATGACTACCTGTTCTGACTCCAGTTAGATCCTCATGTGCCCTCCACTGAGCCTCCTTCATTCAATTAGTGTCTCCATGTGCCAATTACATTTAGTTACACCTACCACACTCAGTTAGACTCAGTTTGACTGATGGTTGACAGTTACTTGTGCATTGATGACTCCACCGATGATGAGATAGACTACTAGTTGTGCTCCGATGACACTCCAGTGATCCTTTGATCACTCCATGAAGGTTAATTCGAATTGCCACCTTAGGCATTCGAATCCTCATGCATTGTATTATTTATATGTCCATTTGTGATTAATAATTTAGTGTGTGTGAAGTATTTTTGCTTCTATTCGAGTTCTACTTTATTATTATTCTGTTGCTCATTATACTGCATTGACCACTCTTCTTCTATTTTCTTGCTTAATCAATTACTTTCTTGTGAGGTATACATCATCTCTTAGATCTGTTGTGAGGATTTTCACACAAATACCACTGAATGTTTTTATGAATTTCCTATAAAAACTTGCCAATCCATGGAAACTTCTTACCTAAAAAATGCTCCGAGGTGAAGGCCAATCAATAATTGCTTTCACTTTTTTCTGGATCCATCTTCAAACCATCTCTTGAGATAACAAAACCAAAATACACTAGTTCTGATTTCAGAAATGTACACTTCTTCACATTTACTAACAAATTTTCCTTTTGTAATTTCTCCAAGACACATATTAGATGCTCCAAGTGTTCTTTTTCCGTTTGACTGAAAATTAGAATATCATCAAAGTAAACTATTACAAACTTACCTATGAAATCTCTCAAGACTTCATTCATTAATCTCATGAAAGTGCTTGGCGCATTGGACAGTCCGAATGGCATAACTAACCACTCATACAACCCATCATTTGTCTTAAAGGCTGTCTTCCACTCGTCTCCTTCTCAAATTATGATATGGTGGTATCCACTCTTTAGATCTAATTTTGAAAAACATGTTGCCCCACTCAGGAAATCCATCATGTCATCCATCCTGGGCAATGGGAACATGTATCTGATGGTAATCTTATTGATGGCACTGGAGTCAGTGCACATCCTCCATTCACCATCCTTCTTTGGGGTGAGTATTGCCGGTACTGCACATGGACTTAGAATTTTCTGAATCAACCCTTTGACTAACAATCCTTGTACATGCCTTCTAACTTCTTCATTCTCTTGAGGTGTTAACATGTATGCTTCCTTGTTTGGTAAGCTTGCTCCATGAATAAAATAAATATGGTGACTTACATCCCTCTTCGGTGGTAACTCATTGGGTAAATCATCTACCACAATGTCACTAAACTCACCTAGCATCTCATGAATCCCCTCAGGAAGATCTGTAATATTGGTCCTCATTACTACCACTCTAGGCTTACATACCAAAACATAATTAAGTTCTTCCTCATCAATTTGCTGCAGATACTCTTTCCCTGCCAACATTAGGACATTAGATGCTTGCTGAACTGTCGTATTCCCTTCTTGCAAAGGAATAAGAATATGTTTTATCCCATCTTTCTCAAAACTATGACAATTTCTCCTACCATCATGTATCACCTTTTTTTCAAACTGCCATGGTCTTCCTAGAAGGACATGGCAAACATCCTTGGGCATTACATCACATATAATTTTAACTTTATATGTACCTACTTGCAAATCAACTTCACATTGTTCACTTACCATGATTTGATGTCCTTTATGTAGCGAGGATACCTTGTATGGCACAGGATGTTTGGTCTTCTTCAAAATCATCTTCTCCACCATCTCTGTGGAAACAATATTGCCAGTGCTCCCACTATCAATCACCATCTTGAAACACTTCCCTTTGACTTTACGAATGGTCCTGAATAAATCCTTTCTTTGAGCGGGTTCCACCTTCTCCTTCTCAGGCTTTAATAAGACTTTGTTCATCATCAAAGCCTCCCCCATATCTGGAAGATTTTCAGCCACTGGCATCTGCTCTTGTTGCTACTCATTCTAAGCTACATAGGATCCTCTCTGTCCTACCTCCTTGGTATGGTCTTCTCCCTCTTGGGTCACCTCCTCTACCTTGCTGCTCCTATTGGTTTGAGTTGTTGGATTCTCCTTTTTGGGCTGCAAACTTTCCTCTTCCAACTATTTTCCCTCTTCCTTTGGTTGAACCTATTCCCCTGTTGAAGTTCTACTTTCTCAATAACTTTTCTTCTGCTCTCAAGGCACATTAGTATGAATCTTCCATTGTTCTCAGTGATATCATGCTGATCTCATCCTGAATCTCCATACTTAGACCATTGACATATCTAACAGCCTTCTCTGTTGATTCTTCCACATAACCTGCCCTTAGGTTCACTTTGTAGAATTCTTCAATATAATCTCTTATAGTCAACAACCTTTGCCTAAGGTTATGCATTTTCCTGTACAAAGTCAGCTGGTAATCCTTGGGAAAGAATTTGGCTCTCATCTTAGCCACCATCCTATCCTAGCTCTTTATCAATGGCTTGTTATTCCGTCTCCTTTCAACATGCACACTATCCCACCATAGGGATGCATGCCCCTTCAACCTTGTCACAACTAATATGACCTTCTTGTTTTCTTCAATTTCATCATACTCAAAGTATTTGTCTAACTCACTGATCCAGTCAATGAGATGTTCAGTAGTGAGGATTCCCTCATAGGTAGGCAACTCAGGTTTTGGGCTTGACGTTGCTCCAAGAATTGACCGAAAGTATCTTAGCTCAGGTGTCTCTTGCACAGGTGCTGCTTCTTCTCCTTGTGCCTCTTCTTCAGGCTCACTCACATCCCCTGCCTCCAGATCTCTTCGTCTTCCCATCTCCATAGCTTCCATCGGTGTCCGTAATTCTCTCATTTCCTCCATAAATTCTACATTCATTGCTGGTTGCCCTCTGTCATGACCTCTTGCTCTTCCTACATGTATCGACATTCCTTTCTTCTGATGTGCTGAGCAAAGCCTGCTCTGATACCAAAAATGGTGCAGGCGGGAATGACAAAATCCAATCCAACTCGCTTCCCCCAGGAAATATTGTGATTCTCTGAAATTGAACCACTAAAATTAGCTAAAAAGTAGCTAAGTCCTTCTCAATCGCGGCCTCACCTTCAAAATGGGTTTTCTGCAACGTTCTATCGGTCAAAAATGCCTTTCCACAATAGTCTTGCGGGAACGCCTTCCTTCCGCAATTGTGGGCGTCCTTCCACAACGGTCACTCTGCAACGCGCCCTTCCGCAAGGAGCCTTTCCGCAACTTTCTTTCCGCAACTTGTGGATTGCGTATTGTGGGTGCGCTCTTCGTAATTTCTTGAAAAGGCTTCCGCAAAAACCCTCCCGCAATGCGGCTTCCAGAACTCTTGCCATTAACTTCAGATTTCCTTCCTTCTACGGAACGCTGTACCACCCGTCGATCTATTGCGGAAATGATCTTGTCCATTGATCTATGATCAACGCGGAATACTTCACATTGGCTTGCGGAAATGTTAACTCCCGCACACGTTCACCTTGCAGATCCTTTCCCCATCATCGATATTCCTTTCATCTTTGATCTGAGCCGTCCAACCTCTGCTAATTGAATCGACTGCAACTCTAGGATTTTTTGTGATTGGTCAGGGAAGCGATCAATCCAGATCAAGCTTCATCCAGATCTAATGTGAAACTGAATACAACAAGATTTCACCTATGTTACTTAATGATAGTCGGTCTGTGAATGACTTGGGTGTTCTTAACTATACATGAGAGTGCACACAAGCACAAAAATAGAGATTCATTCACACATATGTCAGGTTAATGCTTTCACACAGATCTACCTGATAGAATATCGGCTTATCTCTCATTCACATGCACAATAACCCCATTGAACACACAGAACTTTCTAATTTCATTAACTGATAGCAAAAACATCCATCCATTCGTATTTTCCTTTGGTTTTCAAGTAAATATCCCATCGACTCTCCCTCGTGCAGGACCCCCCTATTGAGTTCATGTCTCTCCCCTTTTCATCCATTCGAAAATCCCCAAAACCGAATGGCTGAACAAAAAACAAACAAACTAACAAACTCTCCCTCATCACTGAAGGAGTCACTATCATTATTCAACAAACTACCTATCTGGCTTGATCTCCACGCAGGGAGTATCAACTTGCCACTATGTCCTATTTTCTCAAAAAATGACAACATACTAGTTGGTTACATATTTTGCAAATACTAAAATACTAAATAAGCAAATTTTCTTCCCACTTCAGGATAACTTGTCCTCTTGCTAGCCATAACATGTGGACATGCAATCACATGGCTGGATTAGCATTGATGCTCCTGCATCACGAAATCTCAAAGGTACACTGGACTGCATCTGAACTGGATACTCTAGGAAGCATATAACTGAATGGCTTCCAAATACTGTCACCAATGCAGCCCGGATATATGCGGGAACATACAACTGGGGGTTCCAAATAGAATCACCAATGTGCTAGAGTCAAGGGACATCTGGGGTCTTCAACCAATAACTAAAGGGACCAATACCCTATACGAATCTCAATGGTGCGATGATGGAGTTGAAGTCGAGCACATGAGAAACAACCATTCTAAGAGGAACTGGATATGAAGGTGTCCAACAACTGTATGGACTAAACGACTAAGAGTCGTAATCTCAAAGGTAAACTGGACTGCATATGAACTGGATACTCTAGGAAGCATATAACTGAATGGATTCCGAATACTGTCACCAACGCAGCCCAGATATCCATGGGAACATACAACTGGGGGGTTCCAAATAGACTCACCAATGTGCTAGAGTCAGGAGACATCCAGGGTCTTCGACCAATAAATGAAGGGACCAATACCCTATACGAATCTCAATCGTGCGATGATGGAGTTGAAGTCGAGCACGTGAGAAACAACCATTCTAAGAGGCACTAAGGAATCCTCTCAGATGGTACATAGGAACTCACCACTAATGGAGATGAGTCCAAGGTACAAAGACCTCTAGGTCTATCCTTTGGAATAGATGTGTTGGTGTTGACAGAGGGAGACCTGCAACTATCAAGGAAATGATTTCCTTGATAGGAGCGTGAGGTGTACAACCAAGAGGTGATAGTACTGGATGTGTAACTGGAAAACTATGGGGGGATACGAGGGTCGGGGAGTGATGGGACTCAAACTTCCTTTGTTCAGAGTATGACAACAGGGCTGACCAGGAAGCATATGAAACTGACTTTGGGGAAGGGGATCATATCTTTAGGGACCAGGGATTATGACTGCAATGGGGGAGACTCAGGGGGGAAAACCGATGAGTGATATTAGGAGAATCCAAGGGTGACACATCGCAGAATACTCTGAAAAAAGAGACCATGTTGGGGACACTGCCATAATGGTAGGACTAGATGTGATTTGTCGGGGTGCCAAGAGGTACTGTTTGGGCCTTCTTCAAGGTTTAAGGAGTGCAAAGAAGGGATAGAAGTGTGCTCGAAAGGATACCGTCGTGTGGATTTGAACGGGCCCAGGACAATGCATGCTCGTGGGTGCTTTCAATTTTAAGGAGTCCGAAAGCGATAATAAGACTCTGAAATGTGGAGAGGATGCCGTCGTGTGGATTTATATGAGCCCATGATGGTGAATGCTCATGGCCACTTTCAATTTTAGAGAGTCTGAAAGCAATAAGAAGACTCTGAGGGGGTTATTTTTCGCGTGTTAGTCCCCAAGGCCCGAAAAAGCATAAAAGTATGCAATGGAGAACTCTTCTTGCCGATGTGACTAGAGTATTCCTTTTTCGTAATTAGTCTACCAGGTCCGGAAAAGGGTTAAACATATACCAGATAGACACCCTTTCAGATAATTTAGAGAGCATGAAAGGAAGCAAGATTGCTCGACGATCTTTTCATTCTTTAAGGAGTTAGAAAAGATCTTAACAAAAACTCCCTGAGTGCCTTTTTTGTAAAGGAGCTGCTTGGCTCGAAAAAGGAATAAAAGTATACCGAACAGATGTAAAATCCAAGCAAGGAGGAAGTGTTCAATCAAGGGACAAAAATGGGAACCAAGAAGGTGAGGGGGGAACACTGATGGGGCCTCCATGCGGGTAGATGAATGGTGTCAAAATAACGCAATACCTATAGTATGAAGGGCGTTAGCACCCATATTGACCCTAAGGTTGTGGAATGGTTTCCTGAGGTAACACACAAAACCACTTAAGGAGATATAAGCTGGCTACTTACTCTCCAGAGAGGGATCTCTCACAAATTGGTTTAACAAGGCCAGATACGTGAATGAAACTAAGATGCAATTATTGTTTGGTTGAAATCGAGATTGACATCCATTGGGCAGTGGAGTTAGACCAAACAAAATATGATTATCATGACAATGCTTTGCAAAGAAACCCACGCAGAGCCAAGACAGCTACCAGCTCATAGTCAAAGAGCTTTTTTTTGGTGATTAAGAAGAATAGATGAATAATCCATCAATATAGAGCATATAATAATGAATTCTATATAAAATTTAGCAGAAAATGGTTATGGATGCTTGAAATGAAAGGAACAGAGCATAACATCTATGAATTCTATCCCAGTACAACATTTATCCAAGCATGAAAAAGCATAACAAGGTGAATTAAACAATGAAGGAAAGCATTCACATAACAAGAGAAGTAAATAGACTGTGAGACCAATAACACATGAATCTCTGGTAAAAATTCTTGCTCGACCTTGCCATATTTTATTAAACAGTATCTAAAAAATGCTCAACACAGAGAGAACTCATGGGTTCCAAAAAGTTTTCAACCCTTTCTTCATCTATTACATTGCTTTTATAGATCTTCTTAGCCCTTAGACTCGAACAGTCTCAACAGAAAATGGATACACTATGAGTGACACCTATTCAAAACAGGCATTCCACTCCCGAGCCTTAGTTACAAAAAATAACAGAGATGGTAAAAAACTAGGCTTAATTTTCCTTTTACAAATTTACTGGATGTTTTACACTATGACAACAGACTCTTAGCAAAATTGAATAAGATGCATTCGCAACTATTTTCTCTAGCTAGCGGCCTTCACGATCTTCGAATATTTCATGCATGTAGATTTAGCTTAGCTTTGCCATATTTCTCAATGAGCTCCCATTGTTCGGTGGCTGGAAAATCTGACGTGGCTAGCTCCTTAAGCAGCACCCTCATCTATGTGTGATCTTTATAAGAATCATTCTGGAGGTGTGCACCCACTTCTCTAAACATCATACCCAGTTTGAAGTCTTTGGCTAACTTGTCTACCACTGTATGGCCAGATAGCAGCTGGTCCATACCTACAAAATCCGTATAGTCTAGCTTGCACCCTGCCAATTTGTTCTGATATTCCTCTTGGGTGATCATAGTGCCATCTTCTTCCTAGAAAAGAGGCAACCCTTTCTTAAATAAGGGATCAAACATATCCCTGAGACCTTTCATCTGCTGTGCCATAATGTCAATTCTAGATTCGACAACCTTCACCTGTTGATGCTTAAGCATCACCCTCTTTTCCCAAATGATAATGGACACCATATATTTTATTCCAGTTGTCTTAGCTTCATCCTGAGATAGGCCATTCAAGAACTCCACAACATTCTCAGCATGCTCTGCAGGTTTCTTGTTCCATTTCTCATTAGCAGCTGCCACACCTTGTTTTCCCAATTTTATCACAGCTTCTTTGTCCAAGACAAAATCGAGGAAGGGCCTCAATTTGTTTGCCTTAGTGATGATGTTGTCCCAAATCACTTGCTTGGCATCTTGAAATGAAGTCTGTCCTGTAGCCTTCCTTGTCAATTCATCACATTCATTATTCATCCCACGATACTTGGTTTCCCAAGCCTCCTTTTCCTTTTCTACATTAGACATCAAAGTCTTCAGATTTGCATTCTGCTTCTTCAACCTGGCTACCTCTATGTCTTCCAAACTAGCTTGGGCTATGGATCCTACAAGGGAGAAATCCCCAGTCTCTATGGAAGGTGTGACTATGCCTTTTGCTTCCTGCTCTTTCTCCTTCAACTTCTTCTCAAGATCCTCATTTTGGGCCTTGAAGACCTTCTCACTTGCCACCACAATGAACATATCTATCTGCCACTTCTTTTCCTTCTCTTCAAAGCTCAACAACCTAGCTTCACAGTCTGTTAGCTTCCCTTAGAGCTTTTCTCTCTTTTCTTCCAGCTCAGCTAGCTCAGATGCCTCCACCAATTGAGTGGAGGGAATTTCCAATTTCTGCTTCATTTGCTGGATGGTCTTGTCCTTCTAATCCAACAACTTCTGTATGTTGTCTCTTTTGTATTCTTGGGTCTCAATGGCTAACAATGTAGTTTGGTGCTTTTTTACTTGTGCTTTCAGGGACTTATTTTCTATCTTTTCTATTCTCAGCTCATTTTGGACTTTGTCTTTATTGGCCTGCACTTTAGATAGATCCAGGGAAACTTTCAACAATTTGTTATAAATGACCTCGCCAGTCTCTTTATGTAAATTTATCACATTTGGCACAAGGATGTCCTCCAAATTTACTTTTAGCTTGGTGGCCTTATTCTTGGTGGCCAAGGCAAGACTTAGGGTGTTCATGACAAGGCTCCTGCTTACCACCAATGATACATCTTTCTTTGAAATCTTTCTCACATTTGCATATAACATAGCCTCTTTTGAGACTGTTTCTGGACTCTCCTCATATTCCTCTAGTAACTCAGCCCTGCTTTTGCTGGGTGCTGCAAGTTCAGTGGGTGCCTGGTTAAACACATACTCTTTAACTTCAAAAGCAGGTACCCGCAACTTCACCTTCTTCTTCTTGGGCTGCTCTGTTGGCACTGTTACTAATTGTTGCTCAAGATTCTCTATCTTTTTCCTCTTGGAGGCTCTTTCTGCGTCATTATCCACATCCATAGGCTCAGGACTTTCCAAGTTGCTAGGCTCTCCAGAGCCACTGGCAGGGGGAACATTTCCTTCAACTGTTGGCCTTCAGCCGGAGGAGCTGAGTGGTGTGGGATTGATCTGTGATACTAAGGAGGTTGAGACCTCCTGCTCATCCAATTCCATCTGACCTTTTCCAGGGTACTCTAACCAATTTTCCATCTCAACCAGGCTTGTAAGTTTGAAATGTTCATTACCCTTCCTATTACTCTCCTTCCTCCTTTATGAAATGATGTGGTGAGGATCATAATTTGTGGCTGCTTTGGATTGGAATCCCATGTTACTCACCATCCGCTCAATGCATGGGAGGGAAACCTTGCTCTTGACAATGAAAGGGACTATTGTCCATGGGAAACTGATGTCTGAGGACTTCTTGTCATCCAAGAAGTACTCACATTCCAACTTCAATTTCTGTCTTATGAATTCCAAGGTAAGTATTCTGGGTGTCAAGAAAGTAGGTAACACATACGGTGCATGGGAATAGCCATAGAATCTGATTACAGTGCCATGTTTCAGCAAGAACCGATCTCCAACTCTTTTCTCCATGGAGGGTTGCAACAAGTATTTCATTTTTGGTAGCACCCTAGGCAGCCTTTTCTAGAAGAAAATGAAGTAGATCTCTGACATAAGGTCATTCATGAATGCTTTATAATCTGAAGACATTTCTTTAGTGAGCTGCATCTCTGGCACCTGTAGGTTCTCTTCATTTGATACCAGGAACATCTTCAATAAGTATGACTCGAATCTGAAAGTCCTTGTCTTGGGTAATTCTACTAGCTGAGAGTGGATTCTTTTAGCCAAGGCTTCGTCAAACTTGAGACATGCACATTGAGCGGGCAGGTTGGGGTCCTCTGACTCAATAGGGAAAGTACTTATAACAAACAACAATCTTATCAGGGGCTTAGTTATATACTGGTCATTGTCTAACCCTAAGAACTGGGCCAACATGGTAATAACACACTTTGATTCTTCCTTAAAAAGGCTGGCTTCATCAGGAAAGGGTGTGCCCTGAAAAGAGGCATTTGGCTATAAGGAAGCATGGTAAAAACTCTGTTTCAACTGAATTGGGGAAATCCTATAGTGTTGGATTAGGGTTTCCTCCCTGTAGCTTTGGGATTTTTGAAAAAAATCGCTTGGAATGGCCAGGCATTTTCTAATAGAGAGGGCATTGACATAGCACAAAAATATTGATCTAGATGCATCGATGATTGCTCTCCCATTTGGGGATTAGTTGCAGGCACACCAGTCTACAAATTCAGGATAGCATAGTGTAATGTCCCTTGTTAGGAATTTTATTAAAATGGCAATTTTTCACTTTTTTCCCTAGTTAGACCTTTGACTAGTTTTGATCTCTAGGTCCCAAATTTGCCCCAAATGATCCCAAATCTTCTGAGAAGGTATATGAATGATATTAGAACATAAATATGTGTTTCAGGGATTCCTTTCTACCTTTAAAATACTTCTTCAAATCCTCTTTCAATTTTGATCAACGTAGGTAACTTTACTAGTGATTTTCCTTTGACTAGTATTGGTCTCTAGGTCTCAAATTGACTCCAAATGCATTCAAATATTCAAGGAAGGTGTATGAATGATATTATAACTTGAATATGATTTTTATGGATGACATATGTCCACCAAAATACCTCTGAAAACTCTCTTAAGATTCTGAACCAATTATGCAATTTTACTAGTAATTTGGGGTTCAAATACCCCCTGGGGTAAGTACTGAAAATGGCTTCCCAAATGCCTCCAAACCCACTCAAATTTATGAAAAGAGGTATGTAATGTGTTAATTATTTTATTAAAGTCTCATATGCACCATTAATAGATTATTACAACTGTTCTCACCCTTTCCCATTCAACTGCAAAAATCCCCAATTCGACCCTTGGGGAAATGGCACTATTTCTTCTCCTAATGCAATTAAACTGAGTAAAAATGCTTCAAATGCTCAAGTACAGTACATGAAACTTGTATAAGACATCCATGGCAGTATATTTATCACAAATATATCATAGAATCATCCATTCATTCGAAATAATCATCAATACATTGGCTCACAACAAGGTAGTGGGGAAATGGCATTGTTCTTCCATTAAAAATGAGATTTATACATTTCTACTTGGAATTTCGACCTGAAAATTTTTGGAGATGAAGAAAAGAGTATTTGATTCATATTAAAAAATAAATGGGGCATTAGAAGCTCCCCCAAAGAGTACAATAGCTCACCAAAAACGCCCTCCCTCAAGGATCAAGAATATGCCATCAAAATTGGAAATGGTTGAAGGAGCGAGCTGCAATAGAAGAAACCATGAGCTGCCCTGTAGCTTACACCTAAAAATAAAGAATCCATTAAATCTCCAAATGAAAGGTATGAATGGCCTTTCCAATTGCCAACTTGGATGGGAATCTTTCACCCTCGAAATTGGCTAAGGCAAGAAACTAGTCATCCACTAGCTCTCCCTCTTCACAAATGCAATTGCAAATTATAAAAATGATCAAAAGCTGGTTTCATTCTTTTTTATTGACATTTATAAAGTTCTAATGGCCTCCATGGGTCGAATTCCTTCCAAGAGACTCATGCCAACTCAAGTTGGGAAGAGATTCCAAAGAACGCCACTTGTACAACAATTCCTAGTCTCCCACTTCCACCAAATCGCATGTGGAAGTGGGAGACTAGGAATTGACATTTATAAAGTTCTAATGGCCTCCATGGGTCGAATTCCTTCCAAGAGACTCATGCCAACTCAAGTTGGGAAGAGATTCCAAAGAACGCCACTTGTACAACAATTCCTAGTCTCCCACTTCCACCAAATCGCATGTGGAAGCATCTTAGCTGCCCTAACACCCTTGAGCGCCCTCTTGGAGTCTATTTTTAGCCCTGACATGTCATATATGTCATATGTCAGCCTTCAGGTCTGATTTGTGTCATAGGTGTCATAGCATCTTCATCATTGTTGTCATAGAGCTAGGGAATCTAGCCCAAGTGTCTCACTAGCTCCAAATTGCCTCTTCCTCTTCCATGGGAGTTACTCTTCCTCTATATTTCGACCTTGGATGAGTCATGCCATGAATAATACCTTTTGGACTCCCCCAAGTATGTTACCATTCACCTTGAATTCGAATTGGTGAGAGAATGATGCCAAATGTAGTGGGGAAATCTAGCCATATGTGGGTCCCACTTCCTCCATGTGTCTTCATGATGAAATGCCACTTTTATTTTAACTTGTATATATTTATTTAGCTCCTTTATTAAATATTTATGCCATTCTAATGTTCAAACATCATTTATTATCCCCATTATTCCAAATCCCAAAGATTCCACCCCAAACCTAGGAAACTAGTAATTTTCCTCCTTGGCAATTATTTGACCTTTAGCATCAATTTGACAAACTCTAATGAATAGGGCCAATGTGATTAGGCCATTGTGACCCAATACCAAATTTGGGACATGACACATAGGGTTTGATCGGTTGTGAACAAGTGGAAGAAAGAGTGACAAACCTTATGAACGTCTATGCTTCAGGCCCTTATGACCTCCAAGCTCTCTTTAGTAGTCTCTATGGAGCTGTTAATCAGCATAGTATCATAAACATCACTGTCTTTATCCTCCACCAGCTCATTTATCCTTTGGTGCTCAAAACCAGGGGGTTCCACAGATCCAACAATTTAAATATTTTAGAGGGGAGGTGGACGACCTACCTGGTTGTTTGACAGCTGGGTTGAGCTTCTGGGCTCCTGGTTGGATTTCCCGCTTCTGCATGGTCCGCTCCTACTGCTTTCCGATGCAAACAGGGCAAAAGGGATCTGGATCTCCATGCAGACGAGCTCTTTTTATATTATTAATCTTTCCATATCATCCCTGCAGCTGCGACAGTGATGGAGCCATGTTAAATGTTCATCCATGCGATTGATCTTGAGCCGTAGATCTCTTTAGTCTTTACCTCCATCATCCTCCGTGGCTTCAAATTATTCTACGTGCCATCTTGCTAGCACCTTCGATTTGTGAAAACCTTGCCAGTCGTCGATATGGTCCCTACTTAGATCTCGGTCGTCCAAAGGCACGGCCTTTTACCGGGTTCGCAGATTTTGGTCCCGTCGATTTCACATGCAAGTCAGATTTGCGAACTTACATCTAGCCATGGATCTCCATCCCACCATATCTACACCGTTGGAAAGTGTGGGGTCTACCAAAAAGTTCGCAAATGTGAAAATCACCTTTCTTTGTGCATGTCAAAAATGCGAACAACTTCCCGACCGTAGATCTGCGCCAACGACCGTCGATCAAACCTTTAAAATGCCCGCTGGCTAACACTCCCACCTCCGCCCAAAACACATCATCCTTATTTTGCAAAGCGTGTTTATGGCCGTAGATCTTCACCACCGTCGATCTAGACCATCCATAGATGCCGCCGCATAACTGTAGGCATATTTTCACCATTTTACCTCTATTTGCACTATTTCAGACCTTGGCTTTGATTATTTCCTTCTCTAATCCATAAATATTTGTCCATATATCTCACCTTAGCAATCTTACGGGCTATTTGACTCAGACCACTGAGGCATTCTTCATTCTCTTCAAGGATTCAACCTCCCACTTCACCTAGGACAAAACTAGTGCCAACAACTGGCTCCAACTAGGGATGTTATCCTCCTTGTGAGGTAGAAAAGAACCTCGTAGACTAGTGTCTGATCCATTGGGTCATCTCTCAAAACTCAGAGCTCTGCTCCTTCTTTCTCTTCCCATAAAACAAAAACAAAATGAATGGCTCGCCTCCATATCTTAGGGCCTTCTCCTCGGGCTTCAAACCCTTTGGTCCACCATCTATACAAATTGTAAATGCAAAACAACACATGCAAAAATATGTATAAATTATGATAAAAGGGTTACATGTTACCCTTAGGACAGGTAATGCTTCAAAAAAATCCCATTTACTGGACCTCCTATAAAGGGAGATCCATCCTGATGTTCCAGAATGAAGGAATTTATACCTTTGTATGCTGAAATAACATAAGGTCCTACCCACATATGGTCAAACTTTCCATGCTTGTCTTCCCTGGGAGCATCCCATTTTAGGACCAAATCATCAATATGAAACTGCTCCTCTTTGACCTTTCTGTCAAAGGTATTCTTCATTTTCTCTTGGTGCACCTGCACTTTGTCATAGGCTTTGTCCCTCAACTCATTTAATTCTATCATCTGATTCACTCTCCTCTGCACATTATTGGGTTCTTCCTCCTGCCCTTGTAACAACCTTATGACTGGTACCCCTAAGGATGTAGGAAAAACAACTTCATCCCCATATACCAACTGAAATGGTGACATCCCAATTTCCCTCTTAGTACTGATCCTATCAATGCATAAAGCATATTTCAGCTTTGTATGACAGGCTCTTTTGTTCTCCTCCAACAACTTCTTAATTATCCTCACCAAGATCTTGTTAGAAGACTCAACCAACCCATCTCCTTGTGGGTAGTAAGCAGTGGAGTGGTTCAAGTTTATATGGTATCTGTGACAGAAACTTATCATTTTCTTGGACTTAAAAGCAGCTGCATTATCTGTTACAATCCTCTTGGGGGACCCAAATCTGGCCAAAATGTCATTCTCCAGAAAATCCAGGATAACAGTCTCAGTTGCCCTCTTGGTAGGTATGGCCTCAATCCATTTAGTAAAATAATCTGTGGCTGTAAGGATCCACTTGTACTGACCAAAAGAGTTTGGGTTTATTTCCCCAATGAAGTCTAATCCCCACTGCTGGAAGGGTGCTTCCACTGAAATTGGCTTAAGGGGAAGTGAAACCAACTTCCTCTTACCATCGAAGATCTGACATTGATGGCAGGTAATAGTCTCCTTATATACATCAGCAAAAAGAGAGGGCCAATAGAAACCGGCCCTTATAATCTTGTTGGTTGTTACCTTCCACGAATGGTGGCCTCCACAATCCCCTTTATGGAAGTCTTTAATCGTTTGCTGAGCCTCATTCTCCAATAAGCAATTCAACAACACCCCACCAGGGTCTTTCTAGTACAAATATTGATTCATGATACAGAACTTTGCAGCCTTTAACTTGACAGACCTGGCCCTTGTTTTTCTCAGTCTTGTAGGGGCTTGCAAATTTTGCAATACATACACAATGTTAGTATACCAAGGAGACATAGAAAATTTTGGTTTTACTTGCATCCCTGCATCTAACTGGTTTGAATAGCTAGACAAGAAATTGAGCTGTAAGGATTCACAATTGGCCTCAGTCATCATTCTGGCTAGCCCCTGCCCTTTGATTAAGTTGGTGGGCTTAATCTCGAGGTCATACTCTAACAAGACAAAAATCCACTTTGCCCTTTTCCCTTTAGGATCTGGCTGGGCAAGAATGCTCTTTACTGCACTATTGGGGACATGCGCAATAATATGTGAATGTAGAATGTATACCCTGAAATCTTTCAATGATTTCACCAAGGAATATGCTTGCTTTTCCATTATGTCATACTTCAATTCCCCATCTCTCAATACCCTGCTGAAAAAGGCAATAGGATGCACAACATTTTGGTCATTCTTCTGCAATAAGACTCCAGCCATAGTGTGTTCAGATGCATAAGAAAAAATCAGGAAATCTTTGGTAAAATATGGGCTTGATAGGAATGGGGCCTCAGTAATGGATTTCTTAATGGCCTTGAATGATTCCCTAGCCTCTTCTATCCATTTTATTTGACTTTCCTTTCTCAACATGTTAGTAACGATTCTCATTATTTCTGCAAAACTGGGGATGAACCTTCTTAGGAAACCTACTTGTCCAATGAAGGACTGTACCACTTTCTTGCTCCTTGGATCTCCAACTTTCAGAATTGCACTAACCCTTTCTGGGTGAATCTTGATACCCTCCTTTGAAATTATATGCCCAAGGAGTTTTGCCTCTTCCAATGCAAAATTTGACTTTTTTGGGTTAAGAGAAATACCATATTTCCTGCATTTGATGAAGACCTTCTCCAAATGCCTGAGGTGTTCTCTATCAGACCTGGAATAAACTGTTATATCATCCATATACACCACCACAAACTTGTCTTTCTCTTCTGCAAAGGCAATATCCATTGCATGCTGGAAGGTAGCTCCTGCATTCATTAGCCCAAAAGGAATTTTTGCATACATAAAAGTGCCCCAAGGAGTAGTAAAGGTAGTATTTTCTTGGTCTTCTCGACACACTTTAACCTAATTATACCCTGAGAACCCATCAATGGTTGAGATCCTCTCCTCTCCTACCACCTTCTGAAGAATATGCTCCATTTTTGGCAATGGGTAGTTATCTTTCAATGATACTTTGATAAGATTCCTGAAGTCTATACAAATCCTGATTTCACCATTCTTCTTTCTGACAGGTACCAAATTTGCTATCTACTTTGAAAATCTCAGGGTGACAATGATCTTGGCATTGAACAGCTTCCTGATTTCCTTCTTTATTACAAGAAGCAATTTGGGGTTTATTCTTCTTAGCTTCTTCCTGAAAGGCTTCTCCCCAGGCTTGATTGGAATTGAATGCTGTATAATGGAAGTATCATATTCCTTTAGGTCCTCGTAGCTCCATGCAAACACATCAGCATATTTTTAATCAATTTCACATACTCATCCTTTTCTTTAGCAGGCAGCTTTTTGGACAACTTTACAATTCGAGGTATCTCCTCTGTGCCTATGTTCTGGTCTTCCACGTCATCATTTGCAGGTTCAAATTTAGGATTTTTAGCTACGTCGTTCTGGTCGAACAACTTCTCCAGGGGTATCAAGCCTTTAGGGATAAAGTTACTCTTCAGTTGAATATGTCCTTTCCCCCTAACATACATTTCCATCTTTTGCCTCTATCCCTTTCATCTTCAGCCTGCTCTTCGCCTAGGAAGCTCTCCATGTTTTCATTTTCCGTGTCAACTTGAACATTTGCAAATTCATCAGATAATTCTAAAAACCTTTTAATCTGCATGTCATCATCAAATACCTGCCAATATTTGGAATTGTCTGGAATTGATGGCCTGTTCACTATCTCTACTTCATACTTTGTTTGGGAATAGATAGGGGTCTTGAAACCCCCAGCAGCAGTGGCCAAGGAGTTTGCCACCTGATTCTCAATCCTGGGTATTACCCTGATTTTGTGCTCTAAGAAATAGTTACCCAACATATCCCATACTTCATTCCTATATACTCGCATCCTGGGATGCTTTGTCTGGTAGCTGTCATTTACTTGGTTTGTCACCAACTCTGAGTCCCCAAATACTTGTATCTTCTTTGCTCCCATGTCCTTCAAGGCCTGCAAACCCAGCAATAGGGCCTCATACTCTGCTACATTGTTAGTGCACTCAAAAGTCAGTTTATATGATAAAGCTTTAAATTCCCTGTCAGGAGGGATGATCCAGACTCCTGCACCAGCACCATTTTTGCTCAAAGACCCATCAAAATACATTGACCAAAAACCTTCTTCGTTCTGCTTCTTTTCCAAGGCCTCTTGTCTTGCTGCAAATTCCTTATCTTCCTCCAGTTCCACGTGTATAGGAATCTTGGGATCAATTCGTGGCCCATCATTAAAAAATATGGAAGACCCCAAGTCAGTGTCAACATCATAGATGGGATGATTCTTAGGTTTATCCTGGATGGTAACCATGTAGGCCAATCTCTTCTCTCTGTATAGTCTCTTGTTTCCTCCAAACAGAGGTATGGTGGCATATGACCAATCAAGCTACATATTTCCTCTCAATTTTGATGCCCAAGAGCTTGACAACAACATACAAAATTTTGCAGGAATGTCAGCCACCACCACATCCATCACAATACTCTTGGTTGGAAGTTGTGTAAGGGTCACTACCATGTCCTTTATCAATCCCAAACACTTGACCTTTCTTGAGTCAAAAGAGTACAGGTATTTATAGGGCCTAGTAACCTCCAAACCGAAGCTGTCTACCACTATTTTGGGAATTAGATTATGAGATGCACCAGAATCTATCAGTGCATTGTGTAAAATCATATCATGAACATTCAAACTCAAATAGAATGGGGGACAAGCTTGGTTCCAAAAACAATGGTGGGAGCATCATTTGTCACTTCTAAAATGTCTTGCTGACAATCACCCTGACCTTTGACCATATTGGTAATCTCTTCCCTGTATTCATTGTTCCTTAGCAACTCATTAAAAGGGATAGATATTTTCACCTTTGACAACTTAGCCTTTAAACTGAAGGATGAAACTGGCTTGCTTACATCAATGGGCTCTGATTACCTGCTTTCCTTTGGTTGTTGTCCTTTATTTTCAGGGCTCTTTTGCTGTTAGGAACCCATGTCTTTACTTTGTTAGTATATTGTTGTTGGACGCATATGCTTTGTAAGTCATTCCATAGTATTTGTTGATCCATAGTTTGTGTTATTGTTGTTGGCACATATGCTTTGTAAGTCGCCCGTAGTATTGTTGATCCATAGTTTGTAGTGGCCCATGGTTATGACCCATAGTATTGGCGCCTAGACTCAGTATATAAGTGTGTGTTGAGGCCTATGAAGGCACCGTGAAGTTATTTTGTATTGAGCTTGCTCAAAGGAGGTTTCCCCCTTGAAGTGGCCTGTGATTAATAAAAGTATTCTATGATCTGATATATTGTGTATTTTCGTCAATTAATTGTTGCAGGTTCTTCACATCTGGTATCATAGCACTTTCTTGGGCTCGCTGGGTGAAATTTCTGCCAAATTTGTTTTTCGCATCTGTTGCAGGTTCGAATTTGGGAATAATCCCTATCCGTTTAACTGTGGGAAGTACTTGGGCATAAGCCCTAAAACTCATTGTGAGGAGTACCACAGGAACCCCGAAGTAGCTGGCCCATTGAGAGGACCTGCCAGCGAAAAGGGCAACAACCCCTACCTGATTGACTAGTTCCCACCTGTGAGGTAAACCAAGAGTTTTCATTTGTGGCAAAGCGGTTATCAGTCTTACCTGAGCTGTGGAGTGAGGGGTACTGCCCCAATACTCAAGCCGTCAGATAGCATTGGTGGCCGAGTGAATCCCTTGAACTGTTAGGAAGCCGAGCATACCTGGGGTCTATTTGTTAGAAAAACAGGATCACAGAGCAATAACAATAAACAGAAATGCAAATATAATCACACATACACATTACAAGAGAGACACAGATATATCGTGGTTCACCCAACTTGGGCTACATCCACACTGAATTTGCCAGTCCTTATTATTATTACCGTCCAGCAAGGTGAAGGGATACAACCTGCAGCACAACCGTTGCACTTCCTCTTCTCTATTTCACAGTCTCTCTCCTGATCTCAGAGATCTTTACAATGCATAAAACCTAATACATCATCCTCACTAGCCGTATTACAATGTCTTTATTTTATAAGGGAAATACAATGGGAAAATACCATGGGATACCCAAAACCATGGGCCCGCAAAACAGCTGGCGAAAACAGCCCCAAAAATTTTCTTCGGGAGCGTTGCCCCCGAACCCTCATTTCTTGGGGGCATTACCCCCGGACCCCCCAAACAGGGGGGATGGTCCCCCCTGGAACCCCGTGGGGGGGCGATGCTCCCCCCCACCCCCCCGCTGGGGTGACTGTACAGTCCACCTACATATCATATAAAACTGGGGTACAAACACAGCTGATACAATATCATCTATGAGACTAGAAGATCTGGCTCCACAACCGACACTATTTTTAGCTGATACATCGCAGATTTCCTCTATCCAGAACTATTGCCGATCACTTTCACGCCGTTGCAGATCCGTCTGTTGCCAATCACTTCCGCGCCGTTGCAGATCCATCTGTTGCGGATCCCTTCCGCGCCGTTGCTGATTCTGTTTTTTCGCCATATCTCAATTGTTTTTACTCCGTTTCCATTGAAACTTCTCTGACACCCATGCAATCCCATTCTGCATCTTTCATTCCTGAGGACCCTATCCCAAATTCCACTTCCCAACACCCGAAATCTCACATTTGTCTATTTTTAGGGTTTGCCATAACTTCTTCAATTTTCACCCGATCGCCTACAAATTTTACCACATAGTTCCTTTCCTAATTCTGCTTCTTTGTCCCTCTCTGCCAAATTTTCTCATTCTTTCACCCCGCTTATGAAATCCTCCTTTTTTGCTTCCTTGTCATTTCGAGAGTGTCCAAAACCTAGTCAAACCCAAATTAGCCTTTTGATTTTTTCCCAAATCCATATTTTCCTTTATTGAACCAGTCTCTGTTTTTGTTTTTCTACCCACTCAAAAAAAAAAAAACTCCTGCTTATGGTTGTCACCTGTGCCGGAGCAAAAACTATGGAGGAAGCACTTGTTGCCATCCAAGCCAAACTCTAGGATCTGGATGAAAAATTTCTTGGCCTCCATCTTGAGTATTCAGCCATGAACAAAAAACGACAGTCTGAGTCTTCATCAGACAATGGGTTCTCTTCTTCCAGCAATTTTCGTGGTCTGAAGCTTGATTTTCCTAGCTTCAATGGTACTAATCCAACTGGATGGATCTATCGTGCATAACAGTATTTCAGTCTGCATAATACTTTTGATGTCAACAAAGTTCCACTTGCATCCTTTCATTTGGAACAGAAAGCTCTTCAATGGTACCGTTGGTACAGCAAGGCTCATGAAGAGCCAAAATGGCCAGACTTTTGCCAGCTCCTTTTGCAACGATTTGGTCGTAGTGCTTTTGTTGACTTCACAGGAGCCCTCACTAAACTTCACCAAATTGGCACTGTGAGAGAGTATCAAACCGAATTTGAGAAACTAGCCAACCACACTGAAGGATTGTTTGATGACTTCTACCAGAGTTGTTTTATCAATGGTCTAAAGGATGCCATTCGCTCTGAGGTCAAAATGTTCTATCCCAACACAATGATGGAAGCCCTAGGGTTGGCTAAGTTGGAAGAAGACAAGATTCCAGCCCAGCAGCGCTCCAAGCCCACTTTTGTTCCCTTCCAAAATATGGGTTCTCAACGACCACCCATACCGCCGGCTCCTCGACCAACTCCTATCAAGCATTTGTCTGAAACAGAGATGCAGGCACGCAGAGAAAAGGGTCTTTGCTATAATTGTGATGAGAAATTCACTCGCGAACATAGATGTGTTCAGCAAAAGCTCTATCTCTTGGATGTGGATTCTCCGCCTGCCTCTGAAATTGGTGACGAAGATCTAGATACAATGGATGCTCAGGTCGACATTTAGGAATCGCCTATTGACCCTCCGTTTCAGGATGACCAGCCAGAGATATCTTTCCATGCTTTAGTTGGAATCACCACCCCCCAAACAATGTGGGTCAGGGATTACTTCAAGAAGGTTCCTCTTACAATACTCATTGATTCTGGTAGTACTCATAATTTCATTGACCCTCGGATCGCCAAACAAGCTGATTTTTTTATCCATCCTTGCTCCAACTTTGAAGTCATGGTTGCCAATGGGGGCACCTTACCTTACAAAGGGAAGTGTCATAATGTGTGTATCTCTATGGGAGATTATACCCTGCACTCTGACATGTTTGCCTTGACCTTAGGCGAATGTGATGTGGTTTTGGGCACTCAATGGCTATGCACACTTTGACCTATCTTATGGGATTTTGCTGAACTTTGGATGCAGTTTTCCACCAATGGACAAAAACACACATTGATAGGATTACAACAAGGGTCTCTCAGCATCATCGGTTTACATAGCATGGAAAAACTCCTTAAGAAGAATTCACATGGTGTCATTGCTCAAATCCATTCCATTTAGATGCAACCATCAGCGGTCTCCACTACTCCTTTGGATCTACAACAAATTATGGATCGATATACAGGTGTCTTTGCTGAACCAGTGGGATTTCCACCTTCAAGGCTAGAATACCATCGTATTCAGCTCCTTCCTGGAAGCGTTCCTCCCAACATCATGCCCTATCACTACCCATTTCACCAAAAAACAGAGATTGAAATGCTCGTTTGGGACTTATTGAAGCAAGGTATTATTTGCCCAAGCACTAGTTCCTTTTCTTCTCCAGTTCTTCTTGTCCGCAAAAAAGATGGGTCATGGCACCTCTGCATTGACTTCCGAGCACTTAATCACCTCACCATCAAGGATAAGTTTCCAATTCCTGTTGTTGATGAGCTTCTTGATGAGCTTCATGGGGCTCAATTTTTCTCCAAGTTGGATCTTCGTTCTGGGTATCATCAAATTCGGGTTCATGAGGATGATATCCCTAAAACAGCTTTCCACACATATGATGGCCACTATGAGTTTTTGGTCATGCCCTTTGGCCTCACTAATGCTCCTTCCACATTCCAGGCCTCAATGAATAAAATATTTTGGCCCTACTTGTCGAAATTCATTGTGGTATTCTTTGATGATATCCTCATCTATAGTACAACATGGGCCGAATATCTCCAGCATCTGGATCTTGTCATGCAACTTTTCTCTGACCATCATCTCCACGCCAAACAGTCTAAATGTGTTTTTGGACAGAAGGAAGTTGAGTATCTCGGGCACATTATCTCAGCACAAGGGGTTCGCGTGGATCCTACCAAAATCGCTGCCATGAACAATTGGACGCATCCTCAGACACTCAAGAGCCTTCGTGGTTTTTTGGGGTTGATTGGCTACTACTGCAAGTTTGTCAAGGATTATGGGAAGATTGCAGCTCCATTAACTGCTCTATTGAAAAAGGATGCTTTTACATGGACACATGCTACTTAGTGTGCATTTGAAAAACTGAAACAAGCTATGTGTATTACACCTATTCTAGCTATGCCCGATTTTTCCAAGCCCTTCACTATTGAGAGTGATGCTTGCGGCAATGGACTTGCTGCTGTTCTCCTTCAAGATGAACACCCCATTGCGTTCACTAGCAAAGCCCTTTTAGGTAAGAATTTAGTTGCTTCTACATATGAGAAGGAAATGATGGCTACTTTGCATGCAGTACAGAAGTGGCGACCATACCTATTAGGGAATCATTTCTGCATCAAGACTGATCACTAGAGTCTGAAATATTTCTTGGAACAGCGTGTCTCCTCCCCAGCACAATATAAATGGGTTAGCAAACTCATGGGTTATGAATATGATATCACTTACAAGAAAGGTAAGGACAATATTGTGGCACATGCTCTTTCTCGCACATTTGATGCCCAAGGTTCTCTTTCAGCTATTTCTATGCCTGTTCCAAATTGGTTGCAATCTGTTCAATAGGGTTATGTCAATGACTCTTCCTTATCTCAAATCATCCAATGCTTGACCAACAACCCTTCTGCTGTACCACATTACTCTTGGGATGGTGCTTCCCTGAGATACAAGGGTCATCTGGTGCTTCCCCAGAGCACAGATCTTCAACAGGCTGTCTTCTATGAAATCCATGCTTCTCCATCGGCAGGGCACTCTGGGTTCCTCAAAACGTATGAACGGGCACGGTGTAACTTCTTTTGGCAGGGCATGAAAAGGACAATTCAACAGATGGTGGCTGAATGTGATACTTGCCAGCGCAATAAGGGTGAAATGACACTCCTTCCAGGATTGCTCGAACCCTTTCCCATACTTACACGGATTTGGACAGATATTTCTATGGATTTCATTGAAGGGCTCCCTAAATATGGCGAGAGGACAATGATTCTCATTGTGGTTGATTGCCTCTCCAAATATAGTCATTTCTGTGCTCTCAGCCATCCCTATACAGCCTCCTCAGTCGCTCAAATTTTCCTGGACTAGATCTTTCATCTTCATGGCATCCCTTCTTCCATTGTCTCGGATCGTGATGTGACTTTCACCAGTCATTTTTTGATAGAACTATTTCCCCACACTGGCACCAAACTGAAGATGAGTTTAGGGTATCACCCACAAACAGATGGTCAGGCTGAAATTATCAATAAATGCTTGGAAACTTATCTTCGTTGCTTCACCTTTGAACAACAACATCAATGGGAAAAGTGGCTCCCTCTTGTTGAATGGTGGTACAATACCTCTTACCACACTACCTCTAAAATGACCCCATATGAAGTAGTCTATGGTCAGGCACCTCCAGTTCTTCTTCCATACACCCCCAGCAGTTCACCAGTTCACGCAGTTGACATGGTCCTTTGAAACCGCGATCAGATTCTTCACATTTTGTGGGACAATCTTCACATGGCAAGAAATCGCATGAAGCAACAAGCTGATCAGCACCATTCTGAGCGCACTTTTCAAGCAGGTGATATGGTTTTTCTTCGTCTCCAGCCATACAAGCAATCCTTCCTGAAACTCAAAGGGCATCATAAGCTCGCTCCAAAGTTCTATGGGCCATATCAGATTCTTCAGAAGATTGGGTCTGTTTCTTATAAATTGGAACTTCCTCCTTCTTCCCGCATTCATCCAGTATTTCATGTCTCTTGTCTAGAGAAAGTTCTTGGCACCAACATCAGTGGAAAAACTATTTTACCCGAACTGGATAATGAAGGATCCATCCTTTTGGAGCTGGAGGCCATCCTCAATCGGCGCACTCTTCAGCTTTGCTCTCGCTCTATCACAGAGGTCTTAATTCAGTGGCATGGCATGCAACCAGAGGATGCTACATGGGAACCACTCCTTCAGATTCAGCAACAATTTCCACATCTAAAGCTTTGAGGACAAAGCTTTTTCTAAGGGGGAGGGGATGTTAGGAACCCATGTCTTTACTTTTTTAGTATATTGTTGTTGGACGCATATGCTTTGTAAGTCATCCCATAGTATTTTTTGATCTATAGTTTGTGTTATTGTTGTTGGCACATATGTTTTGTAAGTCGTCCGTAGTATTGTTGATCCATAGTTTGTAGTGGCCCATGGTTTTGACCCATAGTATTGGCACCTAGACTTAGTATATAAGTATGTGTTGAGGCCTCTGAAGGCACCGTGAAGTTATTTTGTATTGAGCTTGCTCAAAGGAGGTTGCCCCCTCGAAGTGGCCTGCGATCAATAAAAGTATTCTATGATCTGATATATTGTGTATTTTCGTCAATTAATTGTTGCAGGTTCTTCACATTTTTGCAATAGCTTCTTGCTGTTTTTCTTTCTGTTTTTCTGGGCTTTGCTGAGTACTTGAAGACTGGTTTTCATTAGACTTCCCTTTGTTTATTGTCACATCCCGATTTATCAGCTTAAGCTTTCTCTGAAAGTCATCCACTGCATTTTGATAGCCCATTTGATACTGTTCTGAGTCTAGTTCAGGAATGGGAATAACATTTTCCTTGGTGAAGAAATCATGCTCTCTCTCAGTCAAATATATCTCATGGTTAAGGTCATCAAAATGCTGAATTTGATCACCCACTAGGTCTTCTTTCCCTTCTTCATCCACCAAGTTCTCTGCGAAGGGGGGTCTTATTTGTTGGTCATCAGGGTTCCTTTGATTTCTTTGAGGAAATGGCCTCCTAAAGTTAGGGTTCCTCACTTGATTTTCAGGCCGCTCTCTATTCAGAGGCTTGTTATCTAACGACTAGCCTGTCCATCAACTTCTCCATTGTCTTCATCATCATCTCAAACTTAGCATCACTTGCTGAGGAAGGGGTGGAAGTGGATGGTTGGTTATCTACTCTCTTCTTATCTGTTTCTGCTTTACCTTTCAGCTTCCCTGAATCCATCATGTTTTCTTCTACCTCCAAAGAATCTTTAAACATAGTTGATAAGGTAGGTGATTTTCTCTCCCTCAGCATACATAAGAAATCTCCCTCAAAAGCATCTGCATAATATAACTTAACAACACCTATGAGGGGTTTGATGTCAGCTGGGATTAAGTTGTACACCCTCATGAACCTACTAGAAAAATCATGCACATATTCAAAGTTTCCTTTCTTTAAATGGTTGTATTGGGATAGTATTTGTGAGGGACTCTTTACTGCTTCCCACCTATCTAAAACAATGTTTGGAAGGCTGTAAAGGTAGGGATAGATGCATCTGGTAAATCTCTGAACCATCTCTTAGATTCTCCAGATAAACTTTGTGCAAACAACCTCATCTTAGCTACATCATAGTCCACTTAATCCAAGTCAGTAAAATCCTCAAACCTATCCACATGTTGTCTTGCTCAAAAGTCTCCTTCTCCATTGTACAAGATAATTCTCTGTGAGTAATTTTGAGGGAGTTCATGCAAAACAACTGGCAGGTCCAAAGGTGCAAACCTAGCTGCCATTTTTCCAATTTTATCATAGCTTTTTTGTGTAAGACAAAATCAAGGAAGGGACTCAATTTGTTTGCCTCAGTGATGATGCTGTCCCAAATCACTTGCTTGGCCTCTTGAAGTGAAGTCTGGCCTGTAGCCTTCCTTGTCAATTCATCACATTCAGTCTTCATACCTTGGTACTTGGTTTTCCAGGCCTCCTTTTCCTTTTTTGCATTAGACATCAAAGTCTTCAGATTTGCATTGTGCTTCTTCAACCTGGCTACCTCCATGTCTTCCAAACTAGCTTGGGCTATGGATCCTACAAGGGAGAAATCCCTAGTCTCTATGGAAGGTGTGACTATGCCTTCTGCTTCCTTCTCTTTCCCCTTCAGCTTCTTCTCAAGCTCCTCATTTTGGGCCTTCAAGACCTTCCCACTTGCCACCACAATGGACATATCTATCTGCCACTTCTTTTCCTTCTCTTCAAATCTCAACAACCTAGCTTCATAGTCCGTTAGATTCCCTTGGAGCTTTTCTCTCTTTTCTTCCAGCTCAACTAGCTCAGATGCCTCCACCAATTGAGTGGAGGGAATTTTCAATTTCCGCTTCATTTGCTGGTTGGTCTTGTCCTTCTCATCCAACAACTTCTGTATGCTGGCTCTTTTGTCTTCTTGGGTCTCAGTGGCTAACAATGCAGTTTGGTGCTTTTTTACTTGTGCTTTCAGAGACTTATTTTCTATCTTTTCTATTCTCAGCTCATTCTGGACTTTGTCTTTATTGGCCTGCACTTTAGATAGATCCAGAGCAGCTTTCAACAATTTGTTATAAATGACCTCGCCAGTCTCTTTATGTAAATTTATCACATCTAGCACAGGGATATCCTCCAAATTTACTTTCAGCTCGGTGGCCTTATCCTTGGTGGCCAAGGAAAGACTTAGGGTGTTATGGACAAGGATCCTGCTTTCCACCAAGGTTACATCTTTCTTTGAAATCTTTCTCACATCTGCATATAACTTAGCCTCCTCTGAGATTGTTTCTGGACTCTCCTCATATTCCTCTATTAACTCAGCCCTGCTTTTGCTGGGTGCTGCAAGTTCAGTGGGTGCCTGGTTAAACACATACTCTTTAACTTCAAAAGTTGGTACCAACAACTTCACTTTCTTCTTCTTGGGCTGCTTTGTTGGCACTGTTACTAGTTGTTGCTTAGGCTTCTCTATCTCTTGCCTCTTGGAGGTTCTTTCTGCATCATTATCCACATCCATAGGCTCAGGACTTTCCAACTTGCTAGGCTCTCCAGAGCCACTGGCAGGGGGCACATTTCCTTCAGCTGTTGGCCTTGGGACGGAGGAGTTGAGTGGTGTGGGATTGATCTGTGATACTAAGGAGGTTGAGACCTCCTGCTCATCCACTTCCATTTGACCTTTGTCAGGGTAATCTAACCAATTTTCCATCTCATCCAGGCCTGTAAGTTCGAAATGTTCATAACCCTTCCTGTTACTCTCCTTCCTCCTTTCTGAAATGATGTGGTGAGGATCATAATTCATGGCTTCTTTGGATTGGAATCCCATGTCACTCACCATCCGGTCAATGCATGGGAGGGAATCCTTGCTCCTGACAATGAAAGGGCCTATTTTCCATGGGAAATTGATGTCTGAGGACTTCTTGTCATCCAAGAAGTGCTCACATTCCACCTTCAATTTTTGTCTTATGAATTCCAGGGTAAGTATTCTGGGGGTCAGGAAAGCAGGTAACACATACGGTGCATGGGAATATCCATAGACTCTTATTACAGTGCCATGTTTCAGCAAGAACCAGTCTCCAACTCTTTTCTCCATGTAGGGTTGCAACAAGTATTTCATTTCTGGCAGCACCCTAGGTGGCCTTTTCTGGAAGAAAATAAACTAGACCTATGACATAAGGTCATTCATGAATGCTTTATAATCTGAATACATTTCTTTGGTGAGCTGTATCTCTGGCACCTGTAGGTTCTCTTCATTTGATACCAGGAACATCTTCAATAAGTATGACTTGAAACTGAAAGTCCTTGTCTTGGGGAATTCTACTAGCTGAGAGTGGATTCTTTCAGCCAAGGCTTTGTCAAACTTGAGACATGCACACTTGGTGGGTAGGTTGGGGTCCTCTGACTAAATATGGCGAGTACTTATAAAAACAACAAGCTTATCAGGGGCTTAATTATATACTAGTCATTATCTAACCCTAAGAACTGGGCCAACATGGTAATAACACACATTGGTTCTTCCTTAAAAAGGTTGGATTCACCAGGAAAGGGTGTGCCCTAGAAAGAGGCATTTGGCTGTAAGGAAGCATGGTAAAAACTCTGTTTCAACTGAATTGGGGAAATCCTGTAGTGTTGGATTAGGATTTCTCCTTGTAGCGTTGGGATTTTTGACAAAACTCACCTGGAATGGAGAGAGATTTTCTACTAGTGAGGGATTTCACATAGCACAAAACTCTTGATCTAGAGGCATCCATGATCACTCTCCCATTTGGGGAGTAGTTGCAGGCGCACCAGTCTACAAATTCAGGACAACTTGGGGTTTGACTGGTTGTGAACAAGTGGACGAAAGAGTGATAAACCTTATGAACATCTATGCTTCGGGCCCTTATGACCTCCAAACTCTCTTTAGCAGTCTCTATGGAGCTGTTAATCAACATAGTATTGTAAACATCACTGTCTTTATCCTCCACCAGCTCATTTATCCTTTGGTGCTCAAAACCCGGGGGTTCCACAGATCCAGCCATTTAATTATTTTAGCGGGGAGGTGGATGGCCTACCTGGTTGTTTGAAAGCTGGGTTGAGCTTCTGGGATCCTAGTTGGATTGCCAACTTCTGCACGGTCTGCTCCTACCTCTTTCCGATGCAAACAAGAAAAAAGGGATCCGGATCTCCGTGCAGGCGATCCCTTTTTATATTATTAATCTTGCCATATCATCCCTGCAGTTGCGATAGTGATGGAGACTTGTTAACCGTTCATCCGTGCGATTGATCTTGAGCCGTAGATCTCTTTAGTCTTTACCTCCATCATCCTCCGTGGCTTCCAATTCTGCTATGTGCCATCTTGCTATCACCTTCGATCTGTGAAAACCTTTCCAATCGTTGATATGGTCCCTACCTAGATCTCGGTCGTCCAAAGGCACGGCCTTTTACTAGGTTCACAGATTTTGGGCCCGTCGATTTCACATGCAAGTTAGATTTGCGAACTTACATCTAGACGTGGATCTCCATCTCGCCAGATCTACACGTTGGAAAGTGCGGGGTCTACCAAAAAGTTTGCATATATGAAAATCACCTTTCTTCACGCATGTCAAAAATGTGAACAACTTCTCGACCGTAGATCTGCGCCAACAACTGTCGATCAAACCTTTAAAATGACCGCCGGCTAACACTCTCACCTCCTCCTAAAACACATCATCATTATTTCATGAAGCATGTTTATGGCTGTAGATCTTCACCACCGTCGATCAAGACCATCCATAGATGTCGCCGCATAACTGTAGGCATATTTTCACCATTTTACCTCTATTTGCACTGTTTCAGACCTTGGATTTGATTATTTCCTTCTCTAATCCACAAATATTTATCCAGATATCTCACCTTAGCAATCTTACGGGCTATTTGACTCAGACCATCGAGGCTTTCTTCATTCTCTTCAGGGATTCAACCTCCCACTTCACCCAGGACAAAACTAGTGCCAACAAAGGGAGCAAAGGGCTCATGAATAGGCCGCGATAAACAAAATGGTCAAAGTGGTGCAAAAAATGAGTACGTCCTGTTTGGAACACAAATCGAGGCAGTAAGGGGCTTGGATAGAATTGCCGAGAAAGGATTGAGTAAGAGCAAGAAATGGTTTGAAGCATCATCAACATAGAATTCTGAATCTAGTGGTGAAAACAACACAAAAAATGGAGTTCGAATGACTCCAAAATGGTCAAAACATGAAAGGGAAAAAATGGCTATAAATAGCAAGGGAGCCCACCTCCACATGTCATTTTCACTGTGCAAATTGGGAGGAGTGTGGAGGGGTCCAAAAGAAGAAATTATGATTTCTCTCAATCTTTCCGATGGAATCGAGTTCTGTGACTTGTAGGTAAGTCTTTAAGTGATTTATGACATTTTTCATGCTTTTTGGTTTGGATTTAGTCCTCTAGGGATCCCTAGAAAGAATAGCTAGGGCACCACTGTGCCGGAGCACACTTTTCGAGGGAAAAAGCACGCCCAGGGTGCGACTATGGGTTGTATAGTCGCACGGTTGGGGCCCGACTGTGAGCCACACAACTGCACTTTGGAGCGTGGTTTTTACTGAGAAAATATCGCTCCAAGCGTGACCGTGGGCCCTACAGGTGTGCTCAAGGAGCGTGCATTTCAAGGGGAAAAGTGCTTTCTAGGGCGCACCTGAGGGGAAAAAATGCGTGCTTTGGAATGCATGTTTTTGTCCTGGATGGGTGGCCTGGCCCTTGGGGGACAAGGTTGTTGTTTTACACATTACTGATGAGGGTTTTTTCATGTGTGTGCAGGATGCCGAGAGTGTGTTGGCGAGAGCGAGAGCTTGGTAGGCTACTGGATGAAATGTAGGATACTTTGGCCCGGTGTGGGGGAATTCGTGATACAGGGTGAGCAGATAGAGGTATCGCTCACCGATGTGTACTTTCTGATGGGGCTATAGCGATTGGGTATGATTGCATGCACCCAAATGAGGAATCCTAGTGGTGTGTCTATGGAGGACCTACTGTAGCGTCATTGTTATGCCATAGCTTATGTGCATGACAATGCGATATTGATCTGTGACATAGAGAGTTGGGAGCCTCAAGCTATAGCGAAATTGGTAGTGAAGATACTGGGGTTGAAGGTGCCCCACAGGATCTCTGGAGGGTATATGATACTGGTGGAGTAGGCCTTAGCGAGTACATACTTCGGTTGGGGACAAATGTACTTGACATTTGTTCGGTGAGAGATGAACAAGGTGATATACACAGGAGGGGATTTATGTTTCCCTTCGTTCCTATTCTCATTCTTCTTTGAGCAAGTTCCAACGCTACGACCGCACAGGGCAGTACGTGATAGTGGGCCCACCGAGCCGAGGATGCGGTGATGGGGTGAGATGATGACTCATGGTGTTGGGGTTACTGGTGGGTTGGTTCTTCATGTGAGAGTTGTTTACATAGTGGCGACAACTGCCAGTGGTGATCGAGGACTTCCCTTATGTAGGTATGGACTACAGGGGGGATGCAGAGCTACCATGACCACCTAGCCAGGCATGGGGACCAGATGGTACGTATCTACTCACTTTACAATATCATGTTGTTTCTACTTCATAACATATGTGATAGCTAGAGGATTGTTATAATACCAAGACTGAGGAAAGTTATTGAGTTGGGCGAAAAGGAGATAGGAGTAAAGAAACACACGAAGGTGACTAATGCCCATATGGAGGGAAGCAGTCAAGAGACCTATCACAACATTGTACTTAGCTTGGTTATTCATGGCAACACCAATACACACTCTGTCGAGGTGGATCAACTTGTGTGAGGGGGAATACAATACCCAAGCTGTAGAGGCAAGGTTTGGAGACCATCTATTTGCGCCATCTATGAAACCGACATAGAGTGAGGGAACAAGATCCATCTGTGGTCATGCATGGAAGCAAACTGTAAGGTTCTGGTTGCAAAAAATGGAAAACAAAAAGGGAAATAAAACTGTACAACACGGACTATTGGGTATGAGAGAAGTTTAGGAAAAAATCGTTTAACATACAACCCGTTGCGAGGGTTGGGAAAAGGGTGTCCTTCATAATCGGTAAGGATGTATGCCCCCTTGACGAGACAAGTTTGGACAATGTAAGGGCCTTGCCACATGGATTCAAAATCTCCTTTTCCGTGCTTGTCATGAGCTTGGTCATAGACGAGCACTAGGTCGCCCTCTTGGAAATTGTGGGGATGGACATGATTGTCATAATGGGTTTTGGAGCGATGTTTGGAAGCCTCAATGATTTGTAAGGCCTCCTATCGATCTTCATCAGTGTGTTCTAAAAAGAGTAAATGTTGCTCAAGTGGTTAGGTGTTCGGTAGAAGATCAACGAAAATGTGTAAAGTGGGGATTCGACACTCAATGGGGAGAACAGACTCTACGCCGTGGACCAAATGGAAAGGGGTAAAACCTATGGCGGTCTTAGTAGAAGTGCGGTCATCCCAAAGTGCAAGAAAAAACATATGATTCCAATTTGACTTATGCTTGTTCACTGTTCATTGAAGGATTGTCTTCGGGATCTTATTAATAGCCTCAACTTGGCTGTTCCCCCGTGGGTAGTAGGATGAGGCGTACTGGTGGTCAAAATTCAGGAAGGTGGACAAATATTTCCAAACGGTGTCCTCGAAGTGTTTTCCATGGTCGGAGGCGAGTTGTTTAGGGACCCCGAACCGAGTAATGACATGGTTAAAAAAGAAATGTGCCGCAGTCTCCTCCTGACAATTAAATGTGGGCATAGCCTTGGCCCATTTAGTGAAATAATTGATAACCACAATGATGTACTTATGGTCACTTTCCGAGGGGGGGTTGCACTCGATAAAAGCAATGTCCCATTTGTAGAAAGGGCCAACAGTGATTACTGTATGGAGAGGGGAAGGAGGGGTCTTGTCTTTGGGGGAAAAGAGTTGGCAATTCCGGCAATGTTTGACTGCTGTAATGCAATCAGTGTAAAGGGTGGGAAAGAAATACCTAGCACAAATGACCTTTTGGGAAGTTTCCATTCCTGAGAAGTGGCCACTGTCACGTCCCCATTATTGACCCCATTACATTCAAACGTAATTGATGTAATATTGTATGAGATCATGGTGAGGAGCTCAAGGCCAAGGCCCCGCCATCAATTTATTGATGCATATGCTTTGCGTGCTAGCCAGGCACATTGGAATTTCAACATCATGTAATATGCATTTTAATAAAAATACCCACAACTAGCTATGCAATGCAACAAAGAGATGGGGGCATGATTTCACAAGGAATTGGGAGGGAAAACATTCAAACCCTTGAACCAATAGAGTCAAGCCAAGTGTCAATGAGAGAACCCATCAAACCCTCAACTACCCATGTTGACTTTTGTACCCAACCATTGATTTCTCCCAAGAGTTGGTTGGGGAAGTTAATGCCTTGGGAATGGGGAGGTATGGCTGTCCAAAATCGGGTATGGGAAAGCCACCCTTCATGGAAAATTGTGTTGGTCTCCTTGGGAAAGAATAGAGCCACGAAATTGCTCTCCAAGCTAGGAGGCATCCATCATTCTTTCTCCCTCATGAGTTTAGAGCCACCTGGGCATTTTCCAGGCATGTCTGCTGCGTTTTTCTTCATTCTCCCTGTAGAGAAGGGCGTTTTCGTGCTGTATACCAGTGGGGAAGAAGGGGAAATCGAATGGGGGATTCAATAGAGACCGTTTTGGGCTGTTGAAGGCTGAGATATTTGGGGAAGGAATAGTTTTTTCTTCCCTGTGGTTGTTTGCCCCATCCCACAATCTGTTTTTGGTTGGGAACGTTTTTGAGAAAACCCATGGCCAGATTATTTGTAAAATCCCATTGTTTGAATTGTGGATCCCTGCCCCATGTCTGTGCATGCTGTGTGAGAGAAGAGTATGTTGGGTATGGGTTATGGGTACCCATAGCTTTGGCTTGAGCTTGAGAATAAGCATCCATTGTTCAAGCGTAGCCTGATAAACCCAGTTGAACTGGCTTGGCTAAGATGAAATGGTTAATGGACTGCGTGTGAGCTGGAATGTTCCCTTTCCTTGTGAGAATCATGCCCAACTCGGGGGTGGCCTTCGGACAGACTCAGTACAAGCTGTCGAAGAGCCTATGGTTGGGTGGAACGTTGCAATGACATAGCTAGTTGCTTGGGGCAGTTGCAAGATGAAGATAAGTGCTTTCATGTCTATGTATTTATTTCTGCAAATGTTTAATTAATGATTATTTTGATATGCTGGATGAGCATGAAATGTGTGTGGATGTTGTTTTTAATTCCGCTGTGCATAATTGATTTGTTTTACATCTGTACATTCATATTTTATTTATATGAATCTAACTAATGGGCTGAGATCTTGTGAAAGCCCTGAATTTGGCATCATGTACCCTGCCTTGCATTGGTTGAATGGGTGGGTACGTGATAGCCACGATAGGCTCCACTATGACAGTGATTTAAAACTTGTTCTGCTTCGTCATGTGTAAGGCATCGACGCCACGTTGATAAAGGACATCGCCGAGAAGGAGGTACCATGAAGCGTGATGGCGGATGTGACAACGATCATCATGGCCAAGGTTAGATCGAAACTTTTGTGTGCGTAGGTATACAAGGATATCACCATACCATGGGTCATCCGACAAAATAGTGAACAAGTGGTCGTCGGGAAAATTAGTGATGATTGGAGGTGATGCTAACAAAGATGGTATGTCGGCCATGAGATGTGCCAGTGCAAGGGATTTGGTACTCTTAGGTGTAACAAATGTTAGGTCATATTCTTGAAGGATAATGATCCATTTAGCCACGCATCCTTGAAGGAGGCAGTGACTCAAGAGATAGACCATGGGGTTGGAGTTTGCCACAACTGTAGTTCGGCTCATCAGAATGTAGTGGCGTACCTTCTTAATAGAGAAGACGATGGTGAGGTCCAACTTCTCCTCATGGGGTTAGCGTAGTGATGGACCAGACAATGTATGAATCACATAATAGATGGCACGTTCTTGATGCGCATAATCTTCCTGGACTAACACGCTGGAAACGACATATTCCGATGCCGAAACATAAAGGATAAAATCCTTTGAGAAATCAGGAGGTGAAATCAATGGGGTGGAAGTCAAGGCTTGCTTTAGTGCTTCAAATGCCTCTTGTGCTTGTTCATCCCAAACAAAGGGAACGTGGGTCCGAAGTAAGTGAAGGAAACCATAAAATTTGGTAGCATAGTCAGCAAAGAAGCGATGGAGAAAATTGGATTTCTCTTGGAGACTCTGTAATTGGTGTAATGTATGTGGCAATGGGAATTCAAGAATGGATTGAACCTTCAAAGGGTCGACAATGATTCCTTTTTGGGAGACAATAAAACCCAATAACCGACCAACAGGAATGCAAAAAACACACTTGAGGGGGTTCAAGGGAATTTTGTATTTGTGACAATGAAAAAATACTTCCCAGAGATCATCTACGTGGTTGGAGCGCTTCTTGGATCAAGCAGTAAGTCATCCAAGTATACAAGGATAATATGGACCAAGTCGTGAAAGCAAAAGGTCATGGCCCACTTAAATGTGGCACCAACATTTTTAATACCAAACGACATAATGTGATAGCAAAAGGTGCCCCATGGAGTAGTGAAGGTAGTCTTATACCGATCCTCTTTATGAATTTGAATCTGATTGTAGCCAGAGAAACTGTCCATGAAGGATAGAATCTCGTGAACCGCACATGCATCAATGATTTGATCGATGAAAGCAGTAGGAAAGTTGTCTTTGGGACAAGCTAAATTCAGATCAGGAAAATCGGTACAGATGCGAATGGTGCCCTGTTTTCTTTTTAATCGACACTGGATTGGACACCCATGTGGTGTAAGCAATGGGATAAATGAACCCGACTTGTCATAACTTTTCAATTTTGGCTTTCATGGCTGGTAATTTGAAGGGGTGAATGGGCCGTTTCTTTTTACGGACAGGAGGGATGTCAGGCCAAGTATCAATATGGTGCTCAACAATGGTGGGGTCAAGACCAGGAATCTCAGTATATGACCAAGTGAAAACATCACGAAACTCTTGGAAGAGCTTATTATAGGCAACAACTTCGTCTGGAGTACATGAGGCGCCTAACGTAATGTTCTCAACTATACTGGGTGTGACAGAGATATCAACCTGTATGGTAGGCGAGATGTTAGCCATGTTACCTTATTCAAAGGCATTAGGAGCTGGGATGGGGTTATTAAACCAATCCACTTGGCTATGGATGAAATATTTTGACTCGACCAAAATTTGGTTGATCGTAACAGGAGTAGAATCCTCGAGAATGAATTAGGCTCTATGATGCATGTAATCCCAAGGGAATTTAGGTGCAATTAATGCTTTGAGGATTTCTTTGTTACTGCGAAAACACTATGTGGACAGATAAAAATAATTAAAGATGGAGGTGGGGGGAATGGTTGGTTTGCCACTTGTGAAAATCATACAAATAGTGTTAACCTCTGTAGAAGAGGAGGATTATGTTGGGTCCAGGAAATGCCCCTTTTTGGCCATCCTCATTACATCATTTTTGCCTCATTACATCCTATTTTCATAAGCTATACCTATTCCTTTTCTCCATATCAACCAATAATATTGACAGGTATAATTTGCTATTGATTTATTTGTTTTATGCCGAAGATTGTTAAGGTTCTGGATCCTAGTCCTTGATTTATGCTAATATGTGTGATTTCATTAGGTCAAGGTCTAAAGCACAAATGTATCAGCCAAATGGCACCAGTTGTTACTCTTCAAAGCCCGATTCCTCATAACTCCAAGGGACAGCGCATTCCTCCACGAGAATCTATAACAGGCCTCCACTGAAACAGAACCCAGCTGCAATAGACAGGTCGCATCCCAGCTTGCTAAATCCATTGATCCATTGATTACTAGAGTGACAACTCCTTCATGAGTAATAGCCTTGTTTAATATGGTTGTAACAGTTAGCTGTAACTCCACAGCATGAAGATCAGAGATCTTCATTGCTGCACGATTTTAGTGGATTGTGATCTGTACTTTCAATGTATAAATATGAGAAGGCTCTTATAGCCTGGGGTTGGACAATTACCATTTTGCACAAGCTGTAACAGAGCATTGAGAATGTCAATTTCCATCATTAATATAAGAGCAAAGTTCTTCATTTCTGTGTCTTAATTTGTTGTGATTCTCGACATCTCTGTTAGAAGGCCAGGGCCCGCCTTCTCACAGAGATAGCCGGCTTAAGTAGGTCAGTTAATTTAGCTTTCTTTCTTTTGTGTGGTGTGGAATCATTGTAGATGTTAATGTTAGCTGCAATAGAGGTTAGCTTTCCTTTTGGTAGTTCATGATTGCATCTTGAATATCTGTAATAGAGTGGTGTGACAGTCGACTGTGTAGGTTAGTTCAGTTTAATGCATGTGTGTTCGAATCAGCTGTAACAGCCAAGATCAATTCCAATATCATTTAGTTGTTTATGCTTTCTAGGATTTCCAGTAATTATTAGTTAGAGTTCAAGCTTATGTTTAGATTTTGGTTTATTAGAATAGGCAGATTGTGATTGAGTAACGGTAGCTACTAGATGGGTCATTTTGGTAAATATTGAATATTGTAGTTTGATAATTATACAATTTAACTTCTTGCAAAAGTAATCTAGTTTATTTTCATTCCTAATTTTATAACTGTTGGGTTGATTTCTCTAGGAAGGTAACTGTAATTGAATTCCTAGATGTATGAGTTAGATTAGTTTCCTTTATGGAATGAGTTGGCTGGACAGATTGGTAGGATCATTATCTTCATTTAGTTAATCAACTGCTTGACATGTTTATGCATAGGTTGTGCTTATTGCCATTGAAATAAAAAGAACTCCCTGGGTTTGACAATTTATATTGAGCATCCTGTGTGTGAGTTTTAATTAATTGACATATACGGTGACCAAAATTTTGGCGCCGTTGCCGGGGATGGTAATAGATAGACAGAGTTAGTAGTTAGTTTCATTTGATTTCATTTTGGTTTAATTATTTACAGCATGCATGAATACAAGAAAAACAAATCAGGAACCCCATTTGAATACTAACATTGTAGGTGGAAGAGGTCGAGGTCGTAACGCAGGTCAGGGAAGACATACATACATTGATGAAATAATTGCTAGAGCTGATTCTTCCACTAGACCACCGCAGACATCTACAGGCAGGCGAAATTCTGTTCCTCCCAATCTTGAGAATTCATCATCAACGGTGGAGAATACAATGGGGCCTTCAAAACCTGTTGCAGAAAATAAACCTCTTGAAGATAAGGGAAGTGCTGTGGGTGCACCAGATAGAGAGGAGATCTATCATATCAACGGAACCTGTAGTGCCCCTAGGCTTTTGTAGACATTGAGGGCACCTGCTGAGTGACCCGGCCGATTGAAACATTAATTAAATAACCTTTTGGCCTTATTTTTGAGTATGTGTATTTGAACTGTTGATGTAAATGAATAATTGGATTGAAACATTAATTAAATAACCTTTTGTCCTTATTTTTGAGTATGTGTATCTGAACTGTTGATGTAAATGAATAATTACATATGTTAAACGATTAGCTATGACTATGGAAAATTATGTTGATAGATAATGCTTAACGACTAGCTGTACGGTGATTATGTAATTTTCGACGAAATGTATATTTGATTAGATGAATAAGAAGTTTGAACAAATCATAAATGTTTAACAATACTAGATTTAGAAATCAGATGATGATTATTGAGGATAGTGCTACTAATAACCTGTTGTGAGAAGTGTGTGTAGAAACAAGTGAGACGGTTCACCAACGGACACACCAAGGAACATAAAGGGTCATAGAGTATGGGTAAATCACACACAGGGGAGCGACGACGATGTCGACTTCCGACAAGAATACCATGCACGAGCAGATAAGCACTGATCTGCTTGCTCAAGAGGAATGCGTGAGGGCGTACGAGGTGGGCCACGACGGAGCTGGTCACGTACGAGTTGAGGGGGCGCGCAGTGAGAAAGGACTCAATCCTCAGCGCCATTAGTCCCTAGATAGCATGTAGATGGAGGATGGATGGTAACGATTCCTAAAATCCCTACAAGAGTTCCCGCAAGTCAAAATGGAAAGATGGTGGCAGAAGGGCCCAACAATGCGGTACCCTGTCGAGAACAGAAAGAATGGACGAAAGGACCCAACGATGCGGGTACCATGCCAAGGAATGGAAACCATGGATGATTGGACCCGACGGAGTGGTTCCATGTTAGGGATTTAAAAATTAAGGAACCAGGAGCCCAATGGCGCGACACTGTGATCCTAGTGAGTTTGATTATTAAATTAAACTGCATAAAAACTTATGAGAATAACTCTAGATTATTACTTAGCAAATGCATAAAAATAGTTTAGACGTTTGCACATGAATAGTTAATTTTGTTGAGCATTTAAAATAATAGAAATCATTATTTAGGAGCAAAATAGAATCCTAAGATTAGACACCTAGTCAACTAAAAGCTAGGAGTTGATTAAAATATCTAGGGGACAAACTAGAGCAAACTTAGGGGTGTTGGTGCACTTCCCAGAGAAATTGACACTTGGATGGGTGAGTGAATAATTAATTAAAAATATTTAATTATGCATGAAGCGACATATGTCGCATGAGATTTTCCTTTATAAGGAAGGCTTAGGGAATGGGTAAGGGGCCCATAATTTGGACGATCGTCGTAATTTTCGAGTGCCTCAAAGACTTGCTGCTATCTAAGGGTTTGGCTAAGAAATCCTGGTGGGAGGGGAATCCCAAGCTGAATTTCTGAAATACATGTGTGAACTCTATGGCCCGATTAGCTCGGGGGTCTGGAAGGAAGAAGAGTAATTCCAGAGTGGTTGGGTGGTTTACCGAGGTGTCCGCTGGTGAGTGATTGAGGTCTCCAGCGGTAGCACAACAAGGATCATCTTCAGCAGGATTCAGCTGCAACCACAACGGACATTCGACCTTGAATTCGACGATCTAAATCAGGTTCATTGTTTTTCAGTTAATTTCTTTCAGTATTTGGGATTAATATTGTTGTGCTCATATGTATGAATCAATCTAATTTTGTAGGAAGGTATATAACTCTGTTTTATATAGGAGGATCGGAATAGTTCTGTAAAAATACATAAGACTGTTTTATTTATGGGATTCGACTTAGTTCTGCTAAAACATATAACTCAGCTTTATGTATGATTCGATCTAGTTTGCAGAAATATATATGTAACTTTGTTTTACCTCTGTGATTCGATTGGGTTCTGTTAAAACGAATAACTCTTTTTATATGGGTAAATCGATCTAGTTCTGTAAATTATAAACTCTGCTTTTATTTATTTATGCATATTTCAAATCCCTGAGATACATGTTGAATAGTTCTGTAAAAATACATAAGACTGTTTTATTTATGGGATTCGACTTAGTTCTGCTAAAACATATAACTCGGATTCGATAAAATCAACCATGTTCAATAGTTTCAATATTGTTTTCTGTATAGAATATGATCAATCTAATTACTGTGTTTTAATGTATTTGTTAATCCTGTTATCAATATATATATGCTCTGGCAATGCAATTCGGTTTTCGTATATTGATTATGATTTATGTTAGGAATGGCTTTGAAATCTATTACAGATCTAAAAGTTTAGAAATCGATTTGTGTAGGAATTTATAACTCTGGCTATTTTCCTCTTTTTCTTTTAAAACTCGATTCTGTATCAACGAGAAGTCAGTTCATTTAAATTGTAAGCCTGGCATTATTCCTGTTAGGAATTGTTTTGAAATCTATTACAGATATAATATTCTAGAGTCGATTCTTTTTATTAAGTACTCTGTATTCTCCTAATTCCAGATCTAGAATTTATGATTCCGTCTAGTCATCATTTGTACAAAACTCAATTTTATGCCAACTACCAGAAGTCGATTTAGTTTTGATTACCTTTCCCTTTTTGGTCATGAATCGATTTCAAATTATAAATGGAGGAATCGATCCAGATCAGATCAGGTATCGAATTCTAGTTGATACCCTATTTGTTAAGAAGTCGATTCCAATATAAATTGAGGAAATTGATTTATAATTGATACTCTGTCTTGTTATGAAGTCGATTCCAACGCACCTGAGAATTTGACTTGAAATCGTAACTCTGTCATTAGTGGAATTCGATCCCCTTTAATTAAGAAATCAACCCTAAATCGTTTTAAATTGTCTTGTTGGGAATTCAAATTCTAGATCTGAAAACGAGAGTCTGCTTGAAATTTAACTCTAATTCCGATTATTCTTGATATGGTATATGCGGTAGAAATTACACTCTCAGATCTATTCTTCTTACAATTACATTTAATTTGGGAAAAGTGAATTAGGGTGACTCTGTATTACAGTGACGGAGTTCAACCTTAAAGACTGAAATCGAATTGTTATTATATTCATAGCTCCAGATCTAACTTGAATTCAGCATTGGACAATAAGTTAAGTTCGACTCTGTCTATCAATGACAGAGATCGATCGGTTGTGTTTAAAATTTCTCCCAATATTTCAATCGATAGCGATTCATGAATTCGATCTGATGTGTGTTTTAATTTTTCCCAATATTTCCATCAACAATGATTTCTTTTTGACAGTGAATTAAATCTGATGGTTGTGTTTTAAATTTCCCCAATATGTCGATCAAGAGCGATTTCATAAATAGTGAATTCAAGCCCGATGTTTGTGACTTCTTCCCCTGATCGATAGTGATTTCACCAATAGTGAATTTAATCTGAGGTTGTGTCTAAATTTCCCCAACGTTACAATTCAATAAGCAATTTCGTTGACAGCGGATTTAAACTTGATATTTGTGACTGCATTCTTCAGATCGATAGCGATCTCATTGATAGTGAATCCAAATCTTTATCATTAAGATGTTCGCAGATCTGTGTCTGTGATTAAATATCTCAGTATTTCAAATTCGATAGCAAATTCCTTATCATGTGATTCCATGTCATAGTTCGATAAAAGTGAAAAGAAAATCTCACAGCTGAATGCTAGATAATTTTTACTAAGTGGTAATGCGTTTGAGAAAGAGAATTGCATCAACTATTTATATTAGAAAATAATATATTATGTCACTTATATGAAAGTGAAAATAGATAATGACACTTGCTTAAGGAATATGTCTTCACTATATAATTAAAAGTAGGAAATTATATAGACGAATGTCATAATATTTCTCTACAATGGGTATAGGAAAGAGTTAGAAAAGGATAATGCTCTTGCTCAAATAATATGTTTAGCCATATAATGAAATGTAAGAAATCACATATTAGAATGTCATGTTTATTATTATTACCTTTACAATGTGTTTAGGATAATAATAATGCCATTGTTTAGGATAGCATGTTTTGCTTTATAAATAAATAAAGAATTAATTTATGTTTTGCTTTTTAAATAAATAAAGAATTAATTTATACTTGGGGTACCATGGAACTATTCTTAACTAGTGTTTAGAGATTCATGTCATTATAATGCTTAAATTTTATATTTAATTCGTGGAATTATAAGTCATCTATTTTAAAAGTGAGAGAAAAGTATATGCATAAGTTTAATTGGATAGTCCTTACATTTGAGAATGTGTATGCAATAAAATATTCGACTATCAATTATAGATGCTATTTATTTCAGCTTGAATTATATGCATATGTTTAAATTGAAAGGTCTATACATATCATTTAGAAATGTGTATTCAAGAAAATATTTTGATTATTATTTAGAAATGCTTTAACTATTTAGGTTCAAATAAATGTCAATCTTTTGGCTCATTGATTATTCATAAAATTGCATTTATAAAATAAAAAAATAAAAAAAAATAACTTGCTCCACATGACGAACCTTACATTGGATATCAGAGCGAGGTCGAACTTAGTTCGGACCTAGACAATTCTGCGCGAAACAGTTTATGATGTTTAGTTGACTAATAAATTTTATTTTACATTTGAACAGACTTCGTCATGGATCGAAGAACTCGCCAGGGTAGAGCCGGAAGGGGATGAGGAAGAGCTGCACGCCCGTCAACCCCAACAACCCCTGTGGATAATCCTTCGAGAGCTGAGGAAACCATTAACCTACCTGTGGACGAGGTCATGACAATGATGAGGAACTACGACAGAATGACAGAAGCATTGATGACACAACTTAACCGCGAGAACGTTGGTTCTCAAGTCACTGCAGTACCGCAAGCGCCACCTCTAGTCAACATACACCGAGAGTTAGAAAAGGTGAAGTTTCCTGAATTTTGGGGTTCCACTGAGGGGACTGCCGCAGAGGCATGGCTAGAAAACATGGCCATGTGTTTTTCTTTGAGAGACTACACGTCTAACATGAAGGTACGGATGGCGATACTACAACTGAAGGGGGAAGCCCTTCTTTGGTGGAAGACCTTGCGACCTCAGCTAGGTCTAAAGCTTGAGGAGATATCTTTGAAATTGTTCGATGAACATTTTCGTCAGCATTATGTATCAGACGAATTCATTGAGCGATAGCTGAATGATTTCCATGCGCTAAAGCAAGGACTACGGACAATACAAGAGTACGAAATCCATTTTATGGAGTTACTAAGGTATGCACCCCATGTTGCCACGGAGAAATTAAAGGTCAATAAGTTCATCTACGGATTAAACCCAGTCATCCGGGACAAGGTTCGTATTTTGACACCTTCTACTTTGCACGATGCGGTCCATAAGGCCCTCATAGTGGAAGAAGAGCTTCCTGGCAAGATACTGCAGAATAAGAGCTTTACGAGTACAGACCGAGGAAGTCAACCTTCACATGCACCCAAACATCAGTATGGGAATAAGAATTTTGAAAGGAGACCTTTCAATGGAGGGTCTAACAGAGATGACCGAACACCATACCGACCACCACCACGGAATGATCATGCAAAGCCTTTTGCAAAACCGGCGCAGTTTGGACCAAGAAGAAATGATGCACCGGCCAGAAACAAAACAAGAGGGCCCAAAGCAGGATGTTGGAGGTGTGGGGGACCACACTTCCAAAGTGAATGTCCTCAGTAGGACCGGGGAAACCAAAGAGCCCAAGCACCGCGACAAACTACCGCAGCCGATTTAGGACGAGCGCATTGTATACACGCTACCGTCAACAACCGCCAAGATGAACATCAGTCCACCATCCTTGAGACTACTGGTAAGATACATGGTAATGTATTTTCCTTGCTTATAGACCCTAGAGCTACTGAAAGTTTTATTTACTTAAAAGTTGTAGAAAATAATAAAATGATGGCAATAAGTCAAGATGATTTCGACACTGTCGAGATGGCATCCGGTAGTGTCCAGAGTGTGGGTCTTAAGGTAGAGAACTATGAAGTCGACCTAGGAGTATGTTCTTCTAGAATATCATCATATGTTACGGAATTGGGTACATATGATCTAATCCCAGGGATGGATTGGCTAGAAGCACACTCGGCGGTGATGGATTGCCGAAGTAATGAACTAACTTTCATCGCCGATGAAGGTTACAAGAGGATGTTAACAGGAAAGAAAAAGAAAGTTTCCTTGAGAATGATATCAGCTATGCAGCTGAAGAAGAGCATGAGAAAAGGGTGTCAATTGTATGCAGTGATTGCATTGAACAAGGAAGGAGATAAGGTAGAAGTAATTAATCACCCCTTGTTCTCAGAATTCATGGACGTGTTTCCTGATGCATTACCCGGATTAATGCCACAGCGTGAACTGGATTTCACCATAGAACTAAAACCTGGAACCGAGCCCATAGCTAGAACTCCTTACTGAATGTCAGTACCAGAATTGAAGGAATTGCAAATTCAACTACAAGAGTTGTTAGATTTAGGACTGATCAGACCTAGTGTGTCTCCTTGGGGAGCACCTATTATTTTTGTAAAGAAGAAGGATGGGTCTTCGCGCTTGTGCATTGACTACCGTCAATTGAACAAGGCGACCGTAAGAAATCAGTATCCCCTACCCAGAATAGATGACCTCTTTGACCAGATGAAGGGTGCGACGATATTCTCAAAAATCGACCTAAGGTTGGGATACCACCAGTTGAGGATCAAGGATGAAGATATCCCCAAGACAACGTTTAAAACTAGATTTGGACACTACGAATTTGTCGTAGTACCTTTCGGCCTAACAAATGCACCCAGTGTATTTATGAACCTGATGAGCGGTGTGTTTCGGCAACACCTTGACAAGTTTGTACAGGTGTTCTTAGATGACATTTTGATTTATTCAAGAACACCGGAAGAACATGAGGAACACCTAAGGATAGTCTTAACATGTTTAAGAGAAAATCACCTTTATGGAAAATTATCAAAGTGTTCGTTCTTCCAGAAGGAGATTCATTATCTTGGACACATCATATCCGGCGAAGGGATAGCTGTAGATCCAGCCAAGATTGAAGCCATTTGGGACTGGCCGGCACCCACAAACGTACATGAGGTATGAAGCTTTATGGGGCTTGCCGGGTATTATAGACATTTTGTGGAAGGCTTCTCTAGAGTAGCGGGACCTATTACTGAATTGCAAAAGAAGAATCGTCCTTTCATTTGGACGGAGAAATGTGATGAGGCCTTTGCTAAATTAAAGGAATTACTGACTACGACACCAATCTTAAGAGTTCCCGATATGGATAAAGATTTCCTGGTGTGCACAGATGCTTCAAAGGATGGTGTTGGTTGTGTATTGATGCAATATGGAAGAGTAATTGCGTACACATCCAGAAGACTTAGGCCGCATGAAGAGAACTATGCGACCCATGATATGGAGATGACTGCAGTGATGCATGCTTTGAGGTTATGGAGACACTATCTGGTAGGGAGAAAGTTTGAATTAAAGACGGACCATTGTGGGTTACAACACATCCTCACTCAAAGCGACCTTAATGCTAGACAGAGAAGATGGTCGGAAGTACTCAGTGAGTACGACTTCGACATAACTTATGTGAAAGGGACCTTAAACAAAGTGGTATATGCACTTAGTCGCAGACCTAGGATATTCTCTGTCATACCATTAAAGACCAACTTAAGAGAAAAGATCTTGACACTACAACAGAAGGAAACATGGTATAATGAAGTAAAAGCTAAGTTGGAGAATGAACAGATGAGGATACCCAAGTTTGAAGGGTACTCTTTGGACATGGATGGTTTATTACGGTATAATTGTCGCATGTATGTTCCTGATAATGAAGAAATTCGAGGTTTAATACTGTCTGAGGCCCATCAAGCCGTCTATAGAGCACATCCTGGAATAAAAAAGATGTACGCCGATTTGAAACCTTTGTTCTTTTGGCATGGCATGAAGAGAGACGTGGTAAGTTTTGTGGCGAAGTGTATGGAGTGCTAGATGGTAAAGGCAGAACATCGACACCCAGCCGGATTACTGCAACCTCATGCAATCCCAAAATCAAAATGGGAGGTTATTTCTATGGATTTTATAGTTGGTTTGCCCTTAACCAACAGGAGACACGACACGCTTTTTGTGGTCGTTGACACTCTTACCAAGAGTGCACATTTCCTACCGATTAAGAACACGTATCAAGCCCCGGAGATAGCCCGAGTCTTCATTAACGAAGTAGTAAGACTACATGGAATTCCGAAGAAAATGATTTCTGATAGAGGATCAGTATTTACTGGAAGGTTTTGGACAAGCTTTCAAGAAGCTCTTGGTACTCAACTTAACTTTAGCACCACCTACCACCCCGAAACGGACGGACAAACGGAAAGAGTGAACCAAGTATTGGAGGACATGCTAAGAATGTATGTAATGGATCAACAGAAGAAGTGGGAAGAATATCTACCCTTGGTAGAATTTGCATACAACAATAGTTATCAGAGTTCTATTCAGATGGCTCCATTTGAATTTCTCTATGGGAGACCTTGTAGGACTCCCATAAGTTGGGATATACTGGAGGATAGAACATTACTTGGTCCTGAGGTAATACAAGAGATGGAAGACCAGATGGTCATGATTCGTGCTCGACTAAAGGAAGCACAGGATCGCCAGAAAAGCTATGCGGATGCACACAGGACTGATCGTAACTACGAAATTGGGGATAGGGTATTTCTACAGGTAAAACCACAGAAGAGTTCTATAAAGTTTGGAAAGGGAGCCAAGTTGTCACCTAGGTTTGTAGGACCCTTTAGGATTTCAGAACGGATAGGACCGGTTGTGTGTCGTCTTGACTTGCCGTCATCATTAAGTAGAATTCATAATGTTTTTCATATTTTTATATTGCGCCACTATGTTCCCGATACTTCACATATCATTGACTTGAGAAATGTGCGGATAACGGACGACGGGGCCATGATGGCCGAACCGATCCAGATTTTAGACTAGCGAACACGGCAACTTAGGCACCGTGTGATTGATCAAGTCAAAGTACAGTGGGACAGCTATAGTCCAAGCTCTGCGACTTGGGAGGACGCAACTGAGATGCGTCGTAGTTTTCCATTTTTATTCTGAACTTCGGGACGAAGTTCTAGATAAGTAGGGGTGTATGTAGTGCCCCTAGGATTTTGTAGACATTGAGGGCACCTGCTGAGTGACCCGGCCGATTGAAACATTAATTAAATAACCTTTTGGCCTTATTTTTGAGTATGTGTATCTGAACTGTTGATGTAAATGAATAATTGCATTGAAACATTAATTAAATAACCTTTTGGCCTTATTTTTGAGTATGTGTATCTGAACTGTTGATGTAAATGAATAATTACATATGTTAAACGATTAGCTATGACTATGGAAAATTATATTGATAGATAATGCTTAACGACTAGCTGTACGGTGATTATGTAATTTTCAACAAAATGTGTATTTGATTAGATGAATAAGAAGTTTGAACAAATCATAAATGTTTAACAATACTAGATTTAGAAATCAGATGATGATTATTGAGGACAGTGCTACTAATAACCTGTTGTGAGAAGTGTGTGTGGAAACAAGTGAGACGGTTCACCAACGGACACACCAAGGAACATAAAGGGTCGTAGAGTATGGGTAAATCACACACAGGGGAGCGACGACGATGTCGACTTCCGACAAGAATACCACGCATGAGCAGATAAGCACTGATCCGCTTGCTCAAGAGGAATGTGTGAGGGCGTACGAGGTGGGCCATGACGGAGCTGGTCACATACGAGTTGAGGGGTGCACAGTGAGAACGAACTCACTCCTTAGCGCCATTAGTCCCTAGATAGCATGTAGACGGAGGATGGATGGTAACGATTCCTAAAATCCCTACAAGAGTTCCCGCAAGTCAAAATGGAAAGATGGTGGCAGAAGGGCCCAACGATGCGGTACCCTGTCGAGAACGGAAAGAATGGACGCAAGGACCCAACGATGCGATACCATGCCAAGGAATGGAAACCATGGATGATTGGACCCGACGGAGTGGTGTCATGTCAGGGAATTAAAAATTAAGGAACCAGGAGCCCAACGGCGCGGCACCGTGATCCTAGTGAGTTTGATTATTAAATTAAACTGCATAAAAACTTATGAGAATAACTCTAGATTATTACTTAGCAAATGCATAAAAATAGTTTAGACATTTGCACATGAATAGTTAATTTTGTTGAGCATTTAAAATAATAGAAATCATTATTTAGGAGCAAAATAGAATCCTAAGATTAGACACCTAGTCAACTAAAAGCTAGGAGTTGATTAAAATATCTGGGGGACAAACTAGAGCAAACTTAGGGGTGTTGGTGCACTTCCCAGAGAAACTGACACTTGGATGGGTGAGTGTTTTAATTAAATAATTAATTAAAAATATTTAATTATGCATGAAGCGACATGTGTCGCATGAGATTTTCCTTTATAAGGAAGGCTTAGGGAATGGGTAAGGGGCCCATAATTTGGATGATCGTCGTAATTTTCGAGTGCCTCAAAGACTTGCTGCTATCTAAGGGTTTGGCTAAGAAATCCTGGTGGGAGGGGAATCCCAATTTGAATTTCTGAAATACATGTGTGAACTCTACGGGCCGATTAGCTCGGGGGTCTGGAAGGAAGAAGAGTACTTCCAGAGTGGTTGGGTGGTTTACCGAGGTGTCCGCCGGTGAGTGATTGAGGTCTCTAGCGGTAGCACAGCAAGGATCATCTTCAGCAGGATTCAGCTGCAACCACAACGGACATTCGACCTTGAATTCGATGATCTAAATCAGGTTCATTGTTTTTCAGTTAATTTCTTTCAGTATTTGGGATTAATATTGTTGTGCTTATATGTATGAATCAATCTAATTTTGTAGGAAGGTATATAACTCTGTTTTATATAGGAGGATCGGAATAGTTCTGTAAAAATACATAAGACTGTTTTATTTATGGGATTCGACTTAGTTCTGGTAAAACATATAACTTGGCTTTATGTATGATTCGATCTAGTTTGCAGAAATATATATGTAACTTTGTTTTACCTCTGTGATTCGATTGGGTTCTGTTAAAATGAATAACTCTTTTTATATGGGTAAATCAATCTAGTTCTGTAAATTATAAACTCTGCTTTTATTTATTTATGCATATTTCAAATCCCTGAGATACATGTTGAATAGTTCTGTAAAAATACATAAGACTGTTTTATTTATGGGATTCGACTTAGTTCTGCTAAAACATATAACTCGGATTCGATAAAATCAACCAGGTTCAATAGTTTCAATATTGTTTTCTGTATAGAATATGATCGATCTAATTACTGTGTTTTAATGTATTTGTTAATCCTGTTATCAATATATATATGCTTTTAAAATCCTGGCAATGCAATTCGGTTTTCGTATATTGACTATGATTTATGTTAGGAATGGCTTTGAAATCTATTACAGATCTAAAAGTTCAGAAATCGATTTGTGTAGGAATTTATAACTCTAGCTATTTTCCTCTTTTTCTTTTAAAACTCGATTCTGTATCAACGAGAAGTCAGTTCATTTAAATTGTAAGCATGGCATTATTCCTATTAGGAATTGTTTTGAAATCTATTACAGATCTAAAATTCTGGAGTCAATTCTTTTTATTAAGTACTCTGTATTCTCCTAATTCCAGATCTAGAATTTATGATTCCGTCTAGTCATCATTTGTACAAAACTCGATTTTATGCCAACTACCAGAAGTCGATTTAGTTTTGATTACCTTGCCCTTTTTGGTCATGAATTGATTTCAAATTATAAATGGAGGAATCGATCCAGATCGGATCAGGTATCGAATTCTAGTTGATACCCTATTTGTTAAGAAGTTGATTCCAATATAAATTGAGGAAATTGATTTATAATTGATACTCTGTCTTGTTATGAAGTCGATTCCAACGCACCTGAGAATTTGACTTGAAATCGTAACTTTGTCACTAGTGGAATTCGATCCCCTTTAATTAAGAAATCGACCCTAAATCGTTTTAAATTGTCTTGTTGGGAATTCAAATTCTAGATCTGAAAATGAGAGTCTCCTTGAAATTTAACTCTAATTCCGATTATTCTTGATATGGTATATGCGGTAGAAGTTACACTCTCAGATCTATTCTTCTTACAATTACATTTAATTTGGGAAAAGTGAATTAGGGTGACTCTGTATTACAGTGACAGAGTTCAACCTTAAAGACTGAAATCGAATTGTTATTATATTCATAGCTCCAGATCTAACTTGAATTCAGCATTGGACAATAAGTTAAATTCGACTCTGTTTATCAATGACAGAGATCGATCGATTGTGTTTAAAATTTCTCCCAATATTTCAATCGATAGCGATTCATGAATTCGATCTGATGTGTGTTTTAATTTTTCCCAATATTTCTATCAACAACGATTTCTTTTTGACAGTGAATTAAATCTGATGGTTGTGTTTTAAATTTCCCCAGTATGTCGATCAAGAGCGATTTCATAAATAGTGAATTCAAGCCCGATGTTTGTGACTTCTTCCCCTGATCGATAGTGATTTCACCAACAGTGGATTTAATCTGAGGTTGTGTCTAAATTTCCCCAACGTTACAATTCAATAAGCAATTTCGTTGACAGCGGATTTAAACTTGATATTTGTGACTGCATTCTTCAGATCGATAGCGATCTCATTGATAGTGAATCCAAATATTTATCATTAAGGTGTTCACAGATCTGTGTCTGTGATTAAATATCTTAGTATTTCAAATTCGATAGAAAATTCCTTATCATGTGATTCCATGTCATAGTTCGATAAAAGTGAAAAGAAAATCTCACAGCTGAATGCTAGATAATTTTTACTAAGTGGTAATGCGTTTGAGAAAGAGAATTGCATCAACTATTTATATTAGAAAATAATATATTATGTCACTTATATGAAAGTGAAAATAGATAACGACACTTGCTTAAGGAATATGTCTTCACTATATAATTAAAAGTAGGAAATTATATAGACGAATGTCATAATATTTCTCTACAATGGGTATAGGAAAGAGTTAGGAAAGGATAATGCTCTTGCTCAAATAATATGTTTAGCCATATAATGAAATGTAAGAAATCACATATTAGAATGTCATGTTTATTATTATTACCTTTACAATGTGTTTAGGATAATAATAATGCCATTGTTTAGGATAGCATGTTTTGCTTTATAAATAAATAAAGAATTAATTTATGTTTTGCTTTTTAAATAAATAAAGAATTAATTTATACTTGGGGTACCATGGAACTATTCTTAACTAGTGTTTAGAGATTCATGTCATTATAATGCTTAAATTTTATATTTAATTCGTGGAATTATAAGTCATCTATTTTAAAAGTGAGAGAAAAGTATATACATAAGTTTAATTGGATAGTCCTTACATTTGAGAATGTGTATGCAATAAAATATTCGACTATCAATTATAGATGCTATTTATTTCAGCTTGAATTATATGCATATGTTTAAATTGAAAGGTCTGCACATATCATTTAGAAATGTATATTCAAGAAAATATTTTGATTATTATTTAGAAATGCTTTAACTGTTTAGGTTCAAATAAATGTCAATCTTTTGGCTCATTGATTATTCATAAAATTGCATTTATAAAAAAAAAATAAAAAAAAATTACTTGCTCAACATGACGAACCTTACAGAACAAGAGTTAGTAAAGAAGTGTGGTTGGAGACTCGCCGAGTAGCAGAGGAAGAGAGGAGGCGAGAAGAAGAGAGGAGAAGAGAAGAAGAAGCCAAAGTAGAGGAAGAATGCATAAAGGAAGCTGTTGAATTTTGTACTAGAACCATGACTGGTAGAGAATAGGAAGGGGAGAACGAACATGGGGAGAACCAGGAAGAAGAAGGGGAAAGTAATCAGCCTGGTAATACTGTGGCTACATTAGAATTCCCTATCCTCCAGACCCCTGGAGAAACTCCCATGAAAAATATCTCACCATCAGTTCTCCTGAATTTTCATGGTAAGTCTTCTGAGGATCCTAATGAGTTTCTTTTTGAGTTTGATATCCTCTATCATAGTTATGATTACACCTCTAGTGCTCAGAAGCTAAAGTTATTCCCAGCCACCTTAAAAGGAAATGCTCTGCGTTGGTTCATGAGTCTGGGTCGTGAGACCATTACTACTTGGGACCAAATGAAAAACACCTTCCTTTCCAAGTACCAGGATTATTGTAGAACTAGGGATAGAAAGGAGGAGTTGTTTAAAATGGTTTAGAAGGATGAAGAAAGCTTGGAAGACTTTGTGGAAAGATTGTTGTACAATTTACAAAGATCTGGTCACGCTGAGATTGGAAAGGATGTGCTCAAGATCATTTTACTATGAGGAATTAGAGAATATTGCCTTGATATGTTGAATTTAATGGGAAAAGGGGACATCTCAAAGGAACCTTTCGAGAATATTGTTGAATTATGTCGAAGGTACTCTAGGGGATCCTCTAGAACCAACAAACGAGACAAAGATCGAGACCAGGATGTCTTCACTAGGACTCAGAAGTCAGCTAGTGGAGGGGCCATTTGAGCAAAAAAAAACAACTTACTGGAGAATTTTAAAACAAACATGATGAGCTCCATTTCCTTAGAGTTAAATGTCATGAGAGCAAAGTAGAAGCAAGTAGTAGAAGACCTTACACTTGGTGTATTCTGTCCTAAATGTAGAAAAAAGCACCCATTGAAAGAATGTCCCCTGGACAAAGCAGAGATATGTAGGATATGTGAACTGGAGCATGATACCAAGGAATGTCCTTCATTACCTAAGGTCAAAGAAGTCCTGCAGGCATCCATTCCAGATGTGGAGCTAGCTTACTTCATTGCACAGAAGAAACCATGGCAGGCTCGTAATCAAGGTATGAATCCAGACCCATCATTTTTTCTGAATAATATGAATGGAATGAACAATATGCATAATATGAATACACAATTCCTTTCACATTATTCTAACAATCAGTGGCATCCATCTCAGAAACCAATGCAAAATCCTAACTCATGGACACCATGGTCATAGCAGTCAAACAATCAATCTCCCATGAATTCCAACTGGAGAAATTCTTACCAAGGAAATAACTTTCCCCATCACTAGAATCAGTATCAACAGTATCAACACCAACATTATCAGCAACCGCAACTCCCATTCCAAAACAATGCCGCACCTATGAATGCACCACTTCGACCATAACTACCTGCACAACCTAACCCGAAACCAAACAATAAAGCAGTCCATCAATTTGAGACTGCCAACATGCCTGCGTATTCCATCACCGAGATTCCCTGCAATGATATACAATTACGATCAGGGAGGGTGGTGGAACCTATTATCACCGAGGATGTTTCATCCCTAGTGATTGAAACTAGAGTGAATCAACACTATGAGAATATGGTTAATTCAGCAAGCCCCATCATTGAGGATGCTGATACTCCTATCGAAATAGTAGATGAAACTCAGAGAGTAACACACGATGTATCACAACCTACACAATTGATGAGAGAACCGCCATACCCTGAACGATTGGCCCTATAGAAAACAATGGAACAACCTCGATTCGATCTCTTGGGGGAATTGAAAAATTTGTATGTTAAAATTTCGCTGTTACAGGCCCTCCATGATGTGCCCATTTATGCTAAGACTATTAGAGATTTATGTGTCAAGAAACCAGGAAGAAGACCCAGGGACCCTCCCACTGTCCATGTATTGGGAAAAATTTCTGAATTAATAATGGGGAAGACCCCTGTGGTAAAATACGATAACCCTGGAAACCCGACTATTACAGTTCACATAGGGAACACACAAATTCCCAATGTCTTGGTAGATTTAGGCGCAACTATTAATGTTATGACCATATAGAATGTGAATAAATTGGGACTCACTAACCTTTGGCCTACCCCTACTGTTTTGGAACTTGCTGACAGATCAACGATCAAGCCTGAAGGGATCCTAGATGACCTCGTGATCTCAGTTGACTCGTGGGAATACCCTGGGATTTCTTGGTGTTACAGCCGAAATCCCGGTTTGGGGGACACCCACTGATCCTGGGAAGGCTGTGGTTGGCCACAACAGATGCCTGTATCAGCTATCAGTCAGGATCTATGACCATTTCAGATGGGACTAAGATCAAGAGCTTAACCTTGTACCCTCCTGCTCGACCAAGCACAGAAGCTGAAACTCCATTGTGGGTAGATTTGGAGGAGGAAGAAGGTGTGCATCCGTTATTAACAATAGGGAGAGCCTTAACGTTTAAAGGTGAAACAGAGGATGATGCCATTAATAGTTTCATCACTGAGCCCATGTCAGTCAATAAAAATGTCTATCAAATCTTGGACAGTACTTTAGCTGCAACAGAAAAAGAAAATCTTACAGAAGAAACTCTAGTCATTGATGCCGGTATAATTCCAGTACTTAAAATTTCGAAGAGTGTTCCCGTAGAAATCAGGCCAGGGAAAACATTGAATATCAATCCAAATCTTGTGCCCAGCGAGCTGGAACAGCTAGTCACTCTACTGAAACAACGTAGGGGAGCTTTCTCTTGGGAGTACACAGACATGAAAGGGATTCCTTCCAATATGTGCACCCATCACATTTATATTAAGAGCGACTCTAGGCCTGTGTATCAACCGCAATCAAGGATGACCCGAAACTAAGAGACATAGTGAAAGAGGAGATCAAAAAACTTTTGGAAGCATGATTTATTTACCCGATTTCAAATAGTGAGTGGGTTTCTCCACTCGTGATTGTACCAAAGAAGAATGGGAAATGGAGGGTCTGCGTTGATTACAGAGAATTGAACAAAGCAACGCAGAAGGATCACTTACCCTTACCTTTCATCGATCAGGTCCTTGATACCTTGTTTGGGAAAAAGTATTTTTCCATTTTGGATGGCTTTAGTGGCTACAACCAAATCCAGATTGCTCTAGAAGACCAGGACAAAACCACTTTCACTTGTCCCTGGGGAACTTTTGCATACCGAGTACTTCCTTTTGGGTTGTGTAATGCACCAACCACAATTTAGAGAGCAGTGATTGGAATCTTTTTGGAAATGGTAAATGATTGCATGGAGATTTTTATGGATGACTTTACTCCATATGGTGATAGTTATGAAGAAGCACTGAAAAATTTAGAAAAGGTCTTGAAATGCTGTGAACAAAGCCAGTTCTCTTTAAGCACTGAAAAGTGCCATATGATGATGAGTGAGGGCATAGTGCTAGGGCACTTCATCTCTTCTGAGGGTATCCAGGTATATCCATCCAAAATCAAGGTAATTGAAAATATACCAACTCTTGGAACACAGAAGGATGTACGCAGCTTCTTGGGGCATGCTGGCTATTACAGAAGGTTCATAGAAATTTTTTCCAAACTAGCTTCTCCTTTGTTCACTCTGTTGATGAAGCATGCATAGTTTGTATGGAATGATGCATGCCAAACAACGTTTACTGAGCTAAAGAAAAGGATATCTATAGCACCCATCTTACGAGGGCCCAACTGGGCTCTGCCTTTTCATATTTCTTCAGATGCTTCAGACATTGCCCTTGGAGCAGTTTTGGGACAGCAGGAAGGTAATGCTCCTTATGCAATTTATTACATTAGTAAGAACTTATCTCCTACTGAACTAAACTATACTGTCACAGAAAAAGAATTCCTTGCCATTGTTTATGCCATCAACAAATTTAGACATTATATTACTGGAGATTCTACTTTTGTGCACACTGATCATTCCGTTATCAAGTATTTAATGAATAAACCAATCACGAATTCTAGAGTTACTAGATGGTTGTTACTGTTACAGGAATTTGATATTACAATTATTGATAGACCAGGGAAGGAAAATGTTGTTGCGAATTTTTTTATCTTGACTTACTAACAGTGATGACAATTTACCAGTCGAAGATTCCTTCCCTGATGAACATTTGTTTGTAGTATCAGCTCATTCCCCATGGTATGCAGATATTGCTAACTTTTTGGCTGCAGGTAATCTCCCAGCACATCTGTCGAAGAGAGAAAAAAAGAAGATCATACAACAGAGTGCTAGGTACTGCTGGATTGATGGCCATCTTTTCTACACAGGGCTTGATTTAGAGATCAGAAGATGTGTTAGAGAAGATGAGATCTTTAGCATTCTTAGAGCTTTCCATGATGAGCCTTGTGGGGGACATTTTGCTGAGAAAAGGACAGGTCATAAAATTTTGAGAATGGGCTACTTCTGGACCACATTGTTCAGGGATGCAAATAAGTATGTTCAGGCATGTGATAGCTGCCCAAGGATGGGCCAACCCAACAGATTAGATGAAATGCCTTTGCAGCCACAGCTTGTGGTTGAACCATTTGATAGGTGGGCTCTAGATTTTGTAGGGCCTATCAACCCTCCCTCAAAACAGAAAGCTCACATCTTGGTTTGCACAGATTACATGACCAAATGGGTAGAAACCGTAGCCTTGTTTAAGGCCAATGATCAGGCTGTGATTAACTTCCTATATGAAGAAATTTTTACTCGGTTCGGAGTACCTAAGGAAATCGTTACAGATGGTGGACCACAGTTTGTGTCTCACAAGCTGGAAGCACTGTTACAGAAATTCCATATTCAACACAGAATAACCTCGCCATATCATCCATAGGCCAATGGTCAAGTGGAGATTACAAACAAGGTCATCGAGGCTATTTTGAAAAAAAGAGTAAAGAGCCATCGTAAAAATTGGGCTGAAAGACTTCCAGAGGCACTATGGGCCTATTGTACTACATGGCGTAACACCATTGATTTTTTGCCATATGAGTTAGTGTATGGTAAGAATGTTGTTTTTCCAATTGAATTTGAATTCAAAACTTTGAAAACAACTGTGGAAGCAAACCTTAATTTATCAGAGGCACAGAGGGACCGACTGAATCAACTCAATGAGTTTGATGAGAAGCACACAGCTGCAGTACATCGTACAACTCTAATCCAACAACAACGCTCTAAGTGGCATGATCGATTTATAAAGAAGAAAGTCTTCCAAGAAGGAGATTAGGCTCTGTTGCACGATTCACGGTTTAAGAGGGACTTTAAAGGCAAGTTGCGTACTCGTTGGTTGGGCCCCTATCAGATAGATCAGGTATTTGATAATGGAACAGTTAGGTTGATCACCATTGATGAAAACAAAACACCATTATTCACAAATGGTCATCGGATGCGACTGTATCACAAGTTGATCTCAAGGGAAGCTTTCGTTTCACATGTTGCAGATGATCTAGACTATTAGTTAATGCAGGGATAGGGATTTTTCTCAACCCCTGTCAATTTTTAAGAATTCCAATATCCACATGATTTGTACGTAAATAATTTATTTTCTTTTTCATTCTGTATTTTATCTAGTTTTCATTTTGCATTTGATTAGGGTTTGTTTTGAAGAATTCTGTGCAGTAATTAATTGGAGGAACAACGGTCGTGACTGGACCAGACGATTGCAGGCACCTTGCATTGTTCCTGATCTAATAAAGCTCTTTTTAAGAAGATGGATGATTTGTTACCTTTCAGCAGTCAGCTGAAAATTTTCCTGTTACTTCATTATTGCGCAGCTGCGACTCCTTACCTTGCTCATTCTTCCTATTCCAGCAGCTGCGACTCTTCTATTTCCACGTCATTTTCGCTCTTTGCTAGAAGTTGTGACTTTGCTATTTCCACTTCATTTTATCTCTTTGCTAGTAGCTACGACTCCGCTAAATCCAGCAGCTATGACTTTTCTATTTCCACTTCATTTTCGCTCTTTGTTAGCAACTGCAACTCTGCTATTCTTGACTATTCCTCCAAATCTAGCAGTTGTGACTCCACTATTTTCATTTCCATTTTTCTCTTTTCGTACAGTTGCGACTCTGCCATTCTTCCCTATTTCACTAAATCTAGCAACTGTGACGCCACCATTTTCATTTCCATTTTTCTCTTTCCGTACAGCTGTGACTCTGCCATTCTTGCCTATTTTGCTAAATCTAGCAGTTGTGATTCCACCATTTTCATTTCCATTTTGCTTTTCCTGTACAGTGGTGACCCCACTAGTCTGCCTGCTCTCAGAATGATGATGCCAATAATGATTCAATTGGGCGTTAGTTTAGTTGCTTGCTCCACAAGATCCAATCACAATTCGCCACGAAGGAAACTTTTGGGTGTCTTGGGTATCTGTCAGCTCGAGTGGTGGTGGCCACATCACTTCAGCACATGCGCATTTATGCTCATTTTGATGGAGAAAATGACGAAAGCAGACTATGATGATTAATTCATGGCTTAACGCATAACACAAAGGTATGGATTCAGAACTTTTACATGATTTGGCAGGAAATTAAATACGGTAATAATGATTATGCACTATCTTAGCCCTCGATTAGCGAACCCATACCATTTAACCACTAGGGAATATGTCAGAATCACATTTGTATTTATTTCCCGGCACATCACCCGAGTTATACCGAAATAATCCAATTATTCCAACTTTCCATAACCGTCTCATCTTACCTGGACTTCACACCTGTGCCAACTTTCCTACAATACCCTACTTTCGAACTCCAACTATCCCTTGCATGTTCATATGCTGCAACTCCCACATCTAGACTGGTAATTGTTGTATTCATTCTGAATTTTGAGGAGAGATTAAGAGGGGTAACCCAGTCCGACATGAACCAGTAAATACAGAAGTTGTACGTGCCAATGCAGAAGTTCTTAACATTTTCACAGCAGCAGGTTGGATGGAATACTTTGAACGGTTGAACGGTTTCCACATAGAAGCCACATTACAATTTTCCCTTAACCTAACTGATACTCACTCTGAGGTCAGGGGACTGTGCATGGATGTTACAGAAGAGATCATAGCAGAGGTTACTGGCTTACCCCAGGTTGGGAAGAAGTCATTTGGATGGAAGGCACATAATGCAAATGCTGTGAGAGAAATTTTGGCAGTCGGAGAGCATGTTACTCTAAACCGTCGTGGGTTGGCACTGACATATTTACCACGATCTTGGAATCAAGTGATAGTCTTCGTGAAGAGATACATCTCTTGTGAAGGTAGATATCAAATTGTTTCCTTCTCTGAACTTCCCTTATTGTCTCATTTACGCCATGGCAATCTGGTAAATATACCATTTTATCTTCTTAAAGCCCTACAAGCCATGGCTAGTTATGCAAAAAATTCCCAACACCGAGTTTCCTCCCTTACTAATCATGGCTTAATTAAATTATTAGTCTTGAGAGCCATTGCAAATCGTAATTTAGCCTGGGAGCAATTTTTGGCTGGAGATGGGCCAATCCTAGAACCTGTATTAGAAATGGAGGGTGTCGGCGAAGGTAATGGGGACCGACATTCCTCAAATCCAGTTGGGGGGGAGGTTGGAGCATTAGGGAACTAGACTAAGGACGAAGAGGAGGTAAATATGGCAGAAGCAACACTAGTAGAAAACCCTGCTGCTGAGGAAATTATGATGGAATCCATGGTGTAGGAGGCAGTGACATCAGAAGCTGTAACTGCAGAAGAAGATACTCAGGTGGGAGAAGCTAAAACTGGAGCAACTATTAAAGCTGCGATAGTAGAAGCTACAACTGCAGAAGCAGGAATTCAGGAGGAAGGATATCAGGAAGGAAAAACAGGAAAAGGGACTGTGGAAATTTTGGAGGTCGTGTCCTCTCTCGAGATAAGGGGGACCATTATTGAAGAAGAGAAGACTGAGGAAAAGACCCCTGTGTCAAAGAAATGAAGAGGAAGGTCAGGGAAAAAGGGTCAGACATCCACTGTTGCAAAGAAAAGAAAAACCAAAGCTGTCACAACACCAGTAGAAGTAAGCAGTGAAGAACACCCAGTGGGAATGGTGAGGAAAAGAAGGACTAGATCGACTGTAGCAGCAGAAGCAGCTGTAACAGTAACAACAGCAGAGACAACAGAAGAAGCAGTGACAGTAGATGCAATTGGGGTTAATAATGAAGCACCCTCAGCAGAGACAACAGGAGTAGTCAGAGAAAATATTGAGTCACCTCTGGCAGAAATAGCACTTGTAACAGGGGTAGATATAGAAATTCCCATTTTGAACCCCAAGTCATCTGCTGTTATGTAGGAACCTTCCATAGAAGAACCTCAAATCGAAAATCTCCTGCATGAAAATGAATTATTAAAGGAGGAGGTGCAGACGTTGCGAAATGAGTTGGAAAAATGGAAAGGAGTAGTTGGAAAACAAGCAGAGAAGAATTTGAACACATTATTAGATGCTGCAAACTTACTAGAAAATTCATCTCTTGCATTACAAAATGAGGATCAAGGAGAGACTGTTTGCCCAGAGTGTGGAGACATATTCTTTACAGCAGGACACAGAGTTATTGTGTTGGGAGTTGTATCACAAAAGCATGTACAGATGGAGGAAGAAAAAATGCCAGAAATAGAATTTATGGGGGAAAATGAGCCAAAAATTGAAGTGATTCCTGATTCGAATCTAGGAGATGAAACAGTGCAGTCCCAGCCATCAGGGGATACTGAACTTCCTTAGGACCAGTCTCATCAGTTAGAGGGATTTGATATAACCCAAAAACAATCTTAGCAGTTCAAAGAAATTGAAGGACAGGAGGTTGTTACACAAGAACTAGCACCCTTGAAAATATATAGTGAGGCTGCAACTCAGACGACAACATTTGACATCAAGGATCAAGAAGAGAACACTATTACACAAGAACTAGTATTTTCAAAATCATTTGCTGAAGTTGCAACACAAACTGAGATGGCTGAGGTTGAAATGGAAAGAAAGGATGCTGTCACACAAGAACCGGCAGTCCTAATAACATTTGCTGAGATTGTAACACAAACTGAGAGGGATGAGGTTGATATGGAAAGAAAGGATGCTATTACACAAGAACCAACATACCCAAAATCCATGGCTGAGATTGCATTACAAGCACAGACCACTGCAACACCAATGGATGATGAAACTGTTACACTGCCAAAGCAAAACGAGGAAGTCATTTATTTGGACTCTGATGATGAGAAGGATGCAGAGAACAAAAGATTTCAACGACTAGAGAAAAATATTCTCTGGCTAAATCTTGAGTTGGATAAATGGCACAAATATATTGATTAGTTCAGGACATGTATGATTTCTCTTCAAGAACATAGAAATGTCATTAGGGAGTTGAGAGAAAAGTGGGCTGAGGAATTATTCTTCCAGAAACTCTGGTGTGAGAAACTTCAAGAAAAAATGGAAGGATTGTAGAAACTTAAGTCCCGGCAATAAGAAAAAGAAAAAATGTATACTCTCTCCCTAGAATTATTGAGTTGCAGGGCTCCATCCCCCTATTATCCTGTCTTTCTCCATGAACAGACAACTTTATTTCAATTAAGGGCTCTGAAGGAAAGGAGATCATTTGATTTGGCAACAACTACCCAGTTTTTGGAAACTTTTCTGAAAAGTGATTTTGAGGATAAACATTTGTTATGTGAATTGTATTTACATGATAGGGCTTGTTATATTGACTCTCCATCCAATCCATTGCCTTGTTTGGGGGATGTTCAGCTGAGGGCATTTGCCTCTTTTGTCATTAACCATGTAAAATGGCAAGATGCTTTCCAAACCATCCTCAAGAATGAGGAGAAATATACTCTCTGGATTAGGGGTGAACCTCAGGATCCAAAAGAAATCATAATAAACCATGCTGGATCTCTCAGGGTTCCTACAATTTCCCAATACTTTGAAATTTTGCGAGATAAAATCCTCACCACATGTGTCCCGATGATTCTTAATATGCAGCAGAGTGCTTTGGAAGACAGTGAATACAGATGGCTATATTCTTATTCATCTCTAAAGGAAGGGGACCCCTACTTCTTTGAGAATTTCAGGCAAGCCTTGACAAGAGTTCCTAAATATGTGCAGTGTATGGAAAAATGTGGACCTTGGTGGATTGGATTGAGATTTAGATTTCCTCTCATATGGCTGCCTGTGAGTCCTTATAGAAACGGCTATGCTTTGACTGAAGAAGAAGATAAGCTGTGTTGGGAGAAATGGACAACCTTTTATGGGTTTGTATCTCGAGGGGAAACACCAGAATTTTCCTACAACCTCACAAATCTTCACAGATTCAACTCAGACTCAGATTCGGACTAGTGGAGGTTGTTGCATGAGGACATGCAATCAGATAGTTGGGGGGATATGTTGGGTCTAGGAAATGCCCCTTTCTGGCCATCCTCATTACATCATTTTACCCTCATTACATCCTATTTTCATAAGATATACCTATTCCTTTTCTCCAGATCAACCAATAATATTGATAGGTATAATTTGCTATTGCTTTATTTGTCTTATGCCTAAGATTGTTAAGGTTCTAGATCCTAGTCCTTGATTTATGCTAATCTGTGTGATTTCATTTAGTCAAGGTCTAAAGTGCAGGTGTATCATCCAAATGGCGCTAGTTGTTACTCTTCAAATCCCGATTCCTCATAACTCCAAGGGACAACACATTCCTCCATGAGAATCTGTAACAGACCTCCACTGAAACAGAACCCAGCTGCAACAGACTGGTCGCATCCTAGCTTGCTAAATCCGTTGATCCATTGATTACTGGAGTAACAGCTCCTTCATGAGTAACAACCTTATTTAATACAGTTGTAACTCCACAGCATGAAGATCAGAAATCTTCATTGTTGCACGATTTTAGTGGATCGTGATTTGTACTTTCAATGTATAAATATGAGAAGGCTCTTGTAGCCTGGGGTTGGACAATTACCATTTTGCACAAGCTGTAACAGAGTACTGAGACTGTCAATTTCCATCATTAATATAAGAGCATATTTCTTCATTTATGTGTCTTAATTTGTTGTGATTCTCGGCGTCTCTGTTAGAAGGCCAGGGCCTGCCTTCTCACAGAGATAGCAGGCTTAAGTAGGTCGGTTAATTTAGCTTTCTTTCTTTTGTGTGGTGTGGAATCATTGTAGATGTTACTGTTAGCTGCAACAGAGGTTAGCTTTCCTTTTTGTAGTTCATGATTGCATCTTGAATATATGTAATAGAGTGGTGTGACAGTCGACTGTGTAGGTTAGTTCAGTTTAATGCATGTGTGTTCGAATCAGCTGTAACAGCCAAGCTCAATTCCAATATCTTTTAGTTGTTTATGCTTTCTAGGATTTCCAGTAATTATCAGTTAGAGTTCAAGCTTATGTTTAGATTTTGGTTGCTGTTGTATCTTCAATTGGTTTATTAGAATAGGCAAATTGTGATTGAGTAACGGTAGCTACTAGATGGGTCATTTTGGTAAAGATTGAATATTGTAGTTTGATAATTATAGGATTTAACTTCTTGCAAAAGTAATCTAGTTTATTTTCATTCTTAATTTTATAACTGCTGGGTTGATTTCTGTAGGAAGGTAACTGTAATTGAATTCCTATATGTATGAGTTAGATTAGTTTCCTTTATGGAATGAGTTGGATGGAAAGACTGGTAGGATCATTATCTTCATTTAGTTAATCAACTTCTTGACATGTTTATGCATAGGTTGTGCTTATTGCGATTGAAATAAAAAGACCTCCCTGGGTTTGACAATTTATATTGAGCATCCTGTGTGTGAGTTTTAATTAATTGACATATAGGGTGACCAATAGATTCAAGAGGGTGAATATCATCAATGGTGGTAATGGATGATTCTAGCAAAGATTGACGCATTTCATGCAACACCAACTGATACTCTAGTAAGTCGGGACAATGATGAGAGTAATGGCCGTAAAATCTGCATCTGGCGCAGGAGTGGTTGGTGCACAATGATTTGTTACGTAGTGGGGGGGTGGTTGGTAATTCGAAAACCAGTATAGTGGGGTCATCGTCCAATGTCTTCATGTGTGCTTGAAGGTCAGGAAATCGCGGACAATTATGGGTTGTGTGGCCCAAATCATCGTACAAGGCACACTTGGGGGGTGCGCGAGTTGGAGGGGGGGGTGCACGGATTTTGTCGCATTGGGTGTAGTATGAGTGTGCGTGTCTCCCCCCCCAACGTTCTTGGATGAATGAGTGTCCCGAGTATGTGACATTGGAAAATAAATTATGGTCCATCATTCATGATATTCTTATCTCTAGGTAGGATAAGAATTGCATACCTTTGCATTGCTTGGCCCACTCCTTGAACCCCAAGTTCTACAGTCAGGATTGGCTCACTGGTGGACTGGGTCCTCACACAGAGTCCCTCCTCACATGGATGGAGAGCTTGCACATGGGAGGAAGATAACACTTAGATGACTATTTTCAGATAGAGACTTACTTGATGAGGTGGAGGAGGGATTTGTAGAATTTTCCACTTCCACTGGGAGATTTGGAGGTTATGATGTGTTTAGAGACAGGGGGTTAAGAAACCCTATTTTTGGTGGGAAACTCATGGGGAAACATGCCCTATTCTACATAAGTTAGCCTTGAGGGTCATCTCTCAAGTTACATCATCCTCTTGTTGTGAGAGGAATTTGAGCACATATGGGAACTTGTACAGTGTGAAGAAGAGTAGGTTTGAGCAGTCCAGGGCAAAGACGATGGTGCATGTGCACTCCAACCTTCGTCTTATTTACATGAAGAGGGAGGAGTGGGTGAAGGGAAAGACAAAGATGTGGGATGTCTTTCCTGATGATATGGGTTTGGAAAAAATTACTGAGTTGGAATTAGCCAACATGGATCTTAATGAACCATTACTAGAGCCGGTCACTTTTGATGATAGTGATCATATGGAGGGGTCATCCTACACACCAGAAGATGCAGATTGTCAAATGGGTAGAGAGGAGGAGGAGGAGGATGAGGATCAGGGCAATGATGAGTTTGTTGATTCATGCATGGAGGAGGACTATTGACATATGAGATTCTTCCATATTGATCCACCCCTTTTTGTATTTACTATTAGTCTATTTGGCATTTTCCAATGCCCAGTGGCATTCTGACATCTATGTAATACATTTTGATTTTGATGACTTAATGAGAAATATGGTTTTGACATCTTGAGCTATTGCCCAATGCCTATCAAATTTCAATGCATCTATGTGTCTCATTGTGATTTGCAAATGACAAATGTGTTATCATTAATGTGTATTGATTCTAATTTCTATTGAATATTTGTAACTATTCTAGTTTCTAAATTTTTTTGGATCTATATGTCTATATTTTTAAATTTTAATATATTTAATATATATATATATATATATGTATATGTATATAAAACGTGTCATTCGTGTCCTAATTCCGGGGTTCACAGTGTCTGTGTCGGGCATGCATATTTTCGTGTCCCGTGTCCTTGTGTCAGGTGACTTAGCTTGCATGGTGGTCACATGGAGTATTCACTTGGTGGGAGAATTGGAGGATTGGAGATGGATTGATGGTATTTCCTTACATATGTACATATGTACTCTACAAGTGGAGCACTTCGCTAGTGCGTGGATCACTTATGTTTCTTCTCTGGAGTGCTATCATCCATTATATATATGCTATATAAGATGAGTTTTCAATATTGTTTATGCATGTGAAGTTTTCCTAAAGGGATGTAAACTTGAATTGGAGTGATTAGTGTAAAACATCAATGTATTGTAATAGTAACTTAAACATAACTCAAACACCAAATAAACGATATAAGATATCATGATCTACAAGAAATAAACTATCTAACATGAATAACATTAGACATGCATGAATAAACAATCACATGACTATACTATGTACCTCAATCAATTAGGCCTTGTGGATCCTCTTTTTTTTAATTGTCTCAGACAACCTCTCGTGCTCTGCATGAGGTAGTAAGTAGCGTACCTTGTTTGATGACTTCACTGACATTGTTTGTATTTGTATTTTTGTACCAATGATCAAGTGTGTAAAGTGATACACCCATGAACCTGGTCTATAATACATGTATGTGTAGCCATTGCTCTTTGTTCCCTTTCCATCTATTGTAAGATATTCTCCCTAAACAACCATCGAGCTAGTCAAAAAGGTAATGACTTCACTATCGGTTAATGATGTGAGGAGGGTTTGCTTCCCCTGGATGCATCGTTCCAACCAATAATTTGTGCCAATTGCAATGTGTGTCGGGGTGACAACTGCGTAGATGTGTCTTGCAAAAATGCATTTTACGGTCATATTCCAACAAGAAATGGTTTGATAACCTGGATAATTAAAAAAACAAGGGGGGAATCAGGATATGAATGTAGAAATGTTTACCTAGCTATACAATATCAGATATATGATCATATTCATTCGAAATAGAAGACTGGCCTTCCTCTAACTGGATTGTTTCAACAACTGCACGTGGCTCCACTGCAAGTGATACATGAACCCATTCATCAACCCAATCCGTTGATTCACACTCATCCCACTCACAATTGCTACAAGGCCCACAAAATCAAGAAAGTTTCCACGCCCATATTTGAAATAAGGGGTTGTTTGAGCTTCGAACCGAATGAAATCCATGAGTGCCTTGTACAGTACTACAACTATAAGAACGCGATCGATCTATATCAACCACGTGCCAAAAATTTCTGACAACATGTTCTCTACATGTTGGTTTGTGTTGCTTTGTGTTTCGATTTGACTATTTTGTAGAGAACCATTGAACTATGGATTCTGCATCCCGAATATGAGGGTTTGTCATGCACCTCATATCCTCCCTTCGGAGGGAATTTTTGAGACATGCTCTAGCCCCATCATGCTCTCCCTTTCCATGCCCGGTCTCAAAATATTTCCTCATAAGTCTTGTGCAAAATACTCAACCACTAGAATACACGTGCATTTTTGAACTAGCCTAAAAAACCATCTGACCATATCCAATGTTGATCCATCTGTATACCTCTCTCCTTCAGCTGATCATCGAAAATTCTAAAGCAATGCTACACATAATGCAGGTCATGGCACCTGCCATCATTGATGTAGAAGTTGGTATCTTTCAATATTATCCTCATGCCATTGTTGCTATCTAACGCGTGCCTATACGTGATATGGACCATTATGCTAACTTGGTCTGAATGGTAGTATTGAATTTGAATCTCATTCTATGGATGCAGGGTGTATTTTTCAGCAAAGTCCATAACCGACAATATTGTGCCATCAGGAAAGGTGTCCCTACACCATCTATACTGTTCATCCTGCCATCGTGCTACATGGACATGTACATACTTCTCGGTCTTTTTGTAGAATTCTTTCATGAAATCGCAAATTTGTACCTGGTGCCACAAAACCAAGGGCATTAATACATTGTGACATTTGCAATATGAATGTATATGTATAAATTCAACATGTACAATATGAAAGTATGCAAACTTAGATTACCTGTGACTTCACCAATGCAATTTCTTTTCTTCCCTTCACACTATCTACTTGATATGTTATGTACTTGAAGTTCTGCATTTCTACTAACATCCTCCGAAATTTGCGCTCCTCGATTTCATGGATGCAGTGGCTCAATAATGCAAATCTACTGCACCTGGAACATGTCCCATATAAACATGATCTTTTATAATATTTTTTTCCTTCAGGTCTTGGACACATTATGCTATGTATAAATTATCTGGATGCATTCGGTGGTTGTAATGATGGGAAGTCCTGCACAATGTTAGTATGCAAATCACAAAATATATGTCTATATGTATTATAAAAATACTCAAATTCTACACGGTATCTACAACATGTGTTGAGATCAATGCAAATTCTAACATACTAGGGTTTGCATTTTTCAAAGGACCTTTGGCCCAAGTTCAATTGTGTGTGCTCATTCTTGAACCTCTCATAGAGTTACATTTGTGTAGTGTCAAGGAAGTGCTTGACATGGGGTTCACACCCCTTAACACCTTTTCTCAAATTTAACACATCTCTTTGATTCGATGAGAGTCTAGTGTTATCATACCAAATATTTTGTACTAGTTCTTTAAAAACATCAACAAGCTTCATGTGTGAATGAGGTAACCTACCAACAAAGGCCCAACAATATTTTTGGCCTGGGGTCTCAAGTTTTTCTCTAATAGCATAATACTTTTGAAGAGTCTTTCTATCTACTTTAAAGATTTTACATGTGTGTGATAACAAGCGACGTTGCCTTGTGGATTTGTCTACAATCGATTCTGACAGTACACGATGGGCTGCATTAAAATATTTTGTATGAGAAGTTTTTCCAATCAAACTAAATGCATACTGTAGATTTCTAACAACATGATTGTTGGCCTTTGAACTTATAACTACCTTTATGCCTAAAATTCTCCTAACATGAGCTAGACAATGTGATTTTAACAAAGCTACAAACAATTGACATTTTGTTGCATCGGTTTTGGATTCAAAATATTCTTTGATGATCTTGTTACAATCGAAATCAATTCTGCATTTTGGAAAATTACGTTCAAGTCCTGAAAAGGAACTTTTATCCACATGAATACATCTAGGAGTTCTTCGTTGCCTACTTGATAGTCGAGGCAAGGGAGTCGGAAAGGAAGTACAAGTCTCGTCACTGGTTTGTTGTGGCCCTTCATTCACAATTTGGTCCTGCAAGGGAGTGTGTTCGACATGTGTGTGATATTCTTGGGGAGGTTAACAAGTTGTTCAACATCCATCCCTTCATACTCAACATTAACCAAGATTTGATTGAATTCAACCACTTCATCATTGCTTGTTCATGGATCTAAGGCACTAACACTTTGATGTCTACGATTTTCCATGTACAACTTGGCCTTTTCTCTTATCTCATGGGACTTTTCAGGGGGCATCTCCTTCCTTCTAGAATTTCTTTTATTATTACGTCTGTTTCCCATATTCAATACGTTTTTTAACAAAACAAAAATATCACCCCTGCAAGAATAAATAACAAATGAGATATTATTTTTCAATTATGAAATGAGGAAACTCGATTTGCATGATTATTAAAACTCGATATAACAATTTATTATGTACGACAACATCTAGTGAGAATGTTTTCTTATAATCTTAAAAGATATTGATAATGCCCTAGATATAACAACAAAATCACCTCTAGGACCTCAATTTGAGATGTTTTCTTTTCATCTTGAAACAATGTACAATGAGCCTCTTTTTGGTAGCTTGGCACTTGGCACATGGTTTTTTGACAATAGTTTGTGTTAGTAGATGGTATTGGATGGTGGTATGGGATGTTAGTAGGAGCACATTTCCTACAAAAGGAGAAGCTCCTACTCACTTCATTTTCATTTTTTGGATGAAGCAAAATTGCCCCTAAAGATTAAGAATTTTATTCTTTTGGTGTTTGTGTGAGTTGTTGTAGTGAAATCATGAGGAATTAAACAAATGTTTGTGTATTAGATGTATTTATGTGATTATGAAAGGTTATTGGTGGTGATACAAATATTTTTTTTTTATTATCTTTATGAAAGGTTGAAAGCATTGCTTGGTGCATGTTGTAGTTTTTTTTTGGTAAGATGTTTTTATTGTTTATGTTGAAGATTAAGAAGACTAAAATACATTTATCATATAATTCACGAGGAAAAAAAAATACATACAATTCAAACAAAGTGAATGAATACTAAAATACATTTCATAAGGAAAAATTGTCACCATAACTCAAGGATTGCTCTTTGCTTGAAATGTAAAATGGTCTTTTGATGTATCCACTATATGTAAGAAGAGTTCAAGTGTGTCTAAGTAGAATGAGAATTCAATCCAAAGATCCAAATAGATTCCAACTGTTGTGTATTCAATCCAAAGATCCAAATAGAGTCCAATTGTTGTGTATTCAATCCAAAGAGCCAAATACAGTCCAATTGGTGTGTATTCAATCCAAATATCCAAATAGAGTCCAACTGACGTGTATTGAATCCAAATTGTCAAAGAAACATCAAAAGGTGTGTGAATTCAATCCAAAATTCAAGTGATTGTTGAACTGTGCGTGAAAAGAACAAAAAATATGTGATGCATGAGAGAAAAAATGCGGGAGAAGAGCGCGGGTTATTTGCAAAATTTTATGTAAGTAGAGGCACGCACACACTAGGAGCGCGTGCGTGCCTCTGCTGAACATTGATTTGTTCAGTGGGTAATGTTTAGTTCATTTATTTCCCAATAAATATCTATATGCCGATTTATTCCTAGAGCCCCTCCCCCATAAAGGCCTTTAGTCACTCTTCTAAACCATAATCCTTAAGTGCATAAGTGCTTCTAGGTGTTTAGGGGTTTTGGGTTTAGGGTTATAAGGATTGTAGGTTAGGACTTGTTAAAGTTATGGGGTTAAAGGTTATATACTTTAGTGTTCAAAATTGATAGTATTTAAGGGTTATAGGGGTAATGAGTTCTCCCTATAAATCCCTAACCCCCAATCTCTCTCTCTCACCATTTAAACTCCTAACCTCCAATTTTTATCCATCTCATATTAAACACCTAACCCTAATTTCTCTCTCTTTTCAAACAACCTTGATCGATTTATTTCCCTCTTGTTGTCCGCCAAACTGCACACCAGCAGCAGAAACCTTTTAAAGCTGTCTCCCTCACTGGAAAGTGGGGAGAGGTGTGGCCTTGGGGGCAAGCAATGAGCCAGGTGCTGTCACCTGTATCCTAGCTCCTTCGTTTAGGCAAACTCCTAATGAAGCCAAGGGGGGTAGTCCCTAAAAGAGAGTTTCACTAAGGCTCTTGTTTTTATAGTGTTTTTTGATGTAGTGATGCGGATGGGTGTTTTTTAGGAGTTTATAAATGAGAGACAATTATGAAAATTTAATATGTGACAAGATAACGCAATCCACGTTGCAAATATAAGATGAAAGATACACTTGGGCAGTAAATAAATCACTTCACGTAAATATAAGCAAATACTCCAATGTTTTTACTTAAGCAAGCAAAATATATAATGAAGGGCCAGTGCCTTGTGGAGTCAGAAAAATGAAAGTGATTGTAAATTTGACACAAGTGCTTGAAATGGAAAATTCGTGAGAACGTTATGCAGCTTATCTTGGTAAATTCAAAATTTTAATTGTCTTGATTATTAGGGCTAAAACCAAGGATGTTCAAAGAGATGGTAGAACCCTACCCAAGAAAGATACTGGCAACCCTGAATGACATGTCGGAAGCACCCAGATTCGATAAGGATTGGTGTCCAATGTTTGAACCGCCCCTGAGTCTGACAGTGGGAATCCGGTGCCACCCCTCGCGGGAAGAACAGTATTTTGCCTTGGTTGAGGTTATGGGAAAATTTTTAATTAAGTTTATCGATCGTTATTATCAAGTCTTCCACCTTTCTGAGTACTAGCCCAACCGTTTCCGGTTGGCAGAGCATACGGGTGTAGGACAAACCAAGATAAATTAATTAAGGGTGTGTGAGTGGAAAATTTTATTATTATAAGAACCTTGTTCAACTCTCCAACAGAGAGAGCTCTTGACTCGGTCTTATGACCACAGTTCAAGAGACTTGCTAAAATTAAAATGCCTAATGCAGGGATGATGCAAGCAACTAAAATGCTCTCCGACAGAGGGTGCTCTTGACTTGGATTTGGCCAAGTTCAAGAGACTTTGGTTTATTTTAAGAAGCAAAAACTGTAATAGTAGTATATTTAACTTGAAGCAGACTTGAACAGTAGTATTGATCGACAAGATAAAAATTTCTACTAACAATAATGCTTGTAAGATAAAGAAATCTAGTGTTCTACCACACAAGTTCTAAACTACTAGGTGGGATTGATCTCCGAACAAGACCAACCACTAGAAGCCACCAATCCTGGAAACCTTCCAGCTAGCTGGATGTCCACAAGAAGTTGATGGGGGAGCGAGAAGCTACCACAAGACTATGTGGCCTTTGGGATACGATCCCAAAGTTAGCTATTCTCTGGTCAAGGATTGGAAGAGAAGCAAGATAACTTATTTGAAACAAAACTTAAACTAAGAGCATGAAAATGTAAATCTAAGCTAAGATCAACCACGAGACCCAACACCCTTCCCCAAATGGGGAAGAAGACCGAAAAGTGGAGGCCTCCTCCACTTAGAATTTTTATTAAACAATTACAAATGCCTCAAGGGAAAATCCTTTGAAAGGTCTTTTTGAGAGATTTAAGATAAACAAAATAATTGCCAATAAAACCTGGAAGCCTTTGAAGGCTAGTACAAAAAGGAGATTGTGTTTTGGTTTCTGGCTTGGTTTGGATCTTCTCCTTGCATGTGCTTGCTCTTCTTCGAATATGCTTCACAAATTTCGTCTTCTCTTTCAAAAAATGGACCTACAAAAGCTTAGAAAAAGCACTCAACAAGCACCCATTAGAGATTAGAAATCAAATAAAATTGAAATGCTACCAAGTCTAGTAATGAAAACTAAGCTCTAACATGTTAAAGCATGAAATTTTGTTCGAAAATGTTTATATGGGGAAACGGACCAGCGAACAAAAAGTGTCCTAAATATGCTAGAAATGAGATCTAAGATGTAAAAAATTTATGAAATTTTATGAAATTTTTTCTATCTTTGAAATGGAAACTAAGGCTAAAAGGATGCAAGCTATACTAGTGTGTTTGATTGAGATCTAGGATGCCTTTTAAAACTATCTTTTCAATGCATGAGATCTAACTAAATAACTCCCTTTCAAAACAAAACAACTCTAACCATTAACTTTGCAAACTAAGAATGAAACTATTGATCAACTTGACAATTCGTTTTTGGTTTTCTTGTGTGTTTTTAGGGCACTTTGGAGGTGGACGAAAAGATTGTAGGAGAAAAAAGAGGACCCAAAGGACTTGGACGAAAGGAGACAAGGAGGGAGAAACGAGGGGAATGAAGGGGAGATGGAAACTAGGATGAGAAGGAGCAAAACGAAAGGAGGAGGAAAACTAGGGCAAGGAAGTGGATGATGGTTTGTAGAAGATGAGGATGAACAAAACGAGTGGGTGAGAAAGGCTAATCTAGTGAGTATGGGCTTGAAGATATAAGCTTAGAACCAAGATATTTTGCTTTTGAAAGTGGTTGATGGTGAAACAAGAGACTCTTTCTTTACTAATGCTCAACAAGTAGAGATCTTTGGCCAAAAAATGGAGTGAAGGAGAACCTGCAAAAGCTCACAAAACCATTAGCAATACTTGCAAACAACATATGATTTAAGTGAATAGAAAAGATATACATGCATGTGCTAGATTGTTAGCCTTCTAAGCATATAAATCAAAACTAAATAGCCATAAACATATGAAAAAATGCCACAATATCACCTCAAGAAATGCAATGAAGCATGGCCACCAAGAGCCCCCAAGAAATTGACCTCCAAAGTCACAACTTTATTAAATATAATTCCAGATACATTTGCTCAGAGTTTCTTTGCATAAAAGACCATGAGATAATAGCTCCTAATGAGCCTCTCTTTATACTAAAACTAAGTGCCAAAACCCTAGGTCGAATTTGGCAATGGAGAAGGTCGAATTCCAATCAAGAGGTGGCTTGGAGAGGTGATTAGCAATCAAAGTCGAGTTAGTGTTTGGTATGAAGGACTAGGTGGCAAACTCGACTTGGATGGGCACACAGGTGGTATCACCAACCAATCACAAGACTACAACAAGGAAAGGCGTGAAGGTAATGGAAGGTGCGAGTTAGAGGAAGTAGAGCCAAGTGTAACGTGGTAGGTGTAACTCGCATGGGAGAAGGAGCCAAGTGTAACGTGGTAGGTGTAACTCAAATGGCAAGAGCATGGGATGTATCACAACCAATAGGCAATGTCCAACAAGGCTAAACTCGAGCCTAAATGAGGTTGACGTGAGCTAAAGTGAGGATTGCGAGCTAGCTTGTGAGGGAACACGTGGTAGATAGTGGGTGTGGCTCGAATCATGAAGAGCACCAAGCTTGGATTTGATTGCTAGTTTAAAGGAGGCGCCCACCATTGGATTTAATGCCATCCAACAAACCATTCAATCATTGCCACATCACAAACTCGATTTTCCCATGAAGGAGGGCGAATTTCCTCAAGAAGGTTCTTTGCTGGTGACTGGTTGAGTGACTGGATGGGCTTGGAGTTGATTGGAATCTTCCTTAATGCTCATTGCCATGTCATTTAGCCCTTTATTTTAATCAAATTGATTAATTTTGGAGAGATTTGGATTATCTCCAAAATAATCAATTTTATTATTTTAATTAATAATTTCTCTGTAAATGACTTTTCAGAGAAAATATTAATTATGGGGCGGAATTGACATCCGAAAGTTGGGTTTAGCTGCTCCATGGGTCATGTGTGATTTTTGGCCTATGAAACGAGCCATCAAACACTGAAAACGGACCCCGGATGACTGACATATTACAGACTCAAATTTCTCTATTTAAACTATAGAGAAATTTAATTAAAATTTAAAAAATAATTAAATAATTAAAAACCCCAATTCCGACGCGTCCGATAAAAATTTTTTGAAATTTTTTCTGGGGGTCCTAGAGACCTAGGATATGACCAAAACCTATTCTAATAGTGTATAGTAGGTTTATACATTATAGTTGGACCCTAATAACCCCCCATGGCCAAATTTCCAAAATCGGGCATTCCAGCTTTGGAGGAAGCGGGAGAAAAACCAAGAGATTATATTTCGCCTGAAGCAAAGTATAATCTGACGGTGAAAAAAATCCCTGGAATACCTTAGTTGTTTAATCCAGTCATGGGAGACCGAGCCACTCAGACCCTACTAGCACACTTTGATACAAACCCCCATGGGGCCATGGTCATGTCGACTCAAAAACAAAACTGGCTAGCCAAAACTGGCTAGACCCAAATATAATGAAACCCAGATACTCTGGAAGTGAACACTGATGTGTTCCAACACTGGCGGCTCAATAAGGTTTCAACTATTTTACAAATCAGTTGATAACACCTCTAAACCCATAATTCCCAATATCTCTCTCTCTATATCTAAACCCTTGAGCCCCAATATATCTCTCTCTCTGAATCCCTTACCACCAATCTCTCTCTCTCTGAACTCCTTACCACCAATATCTTTCTCACCCATATTCTATAATCTCTCTCTCTCTCTCATACCCTAACCTCCAATCTCTCTCTCTAAACGTTTAACACCTAATCTCTCTCTTTCTATATGTCCCTCTAAACCCCTAAATTCAAATACACCCCTTTCTCTCTATCTCCAAACCTATCTCTCTCCCTCCTGACATAGAACCATCAATCTCTCACTTTCTCGAACCCTGAACCCATAACCCCCTCTATCTCTAACCCATTATCCCACAATATCTATCTCTTCCTCTATAAGACCCTAACCACCATTTTCTCTCCCTTTATATATCTCTCTAAACCATTAAACCACAATATCTCTCTCTCTTTCTATACCCCTCACCACCAATCTCTCTCTCTCTCTCTAAACCCTAAACCCCAATCTCTCTCTCTCTAATCCCCTAGCCCCCAATATCTCTCACTCTAATCCCCCAACCCCCAATTTCTCTCTCTAAACACCTATCCCCCAATATCTCTCTCTATAAACCAGTAACCCCAAATCTCTCTCTCTCTCTCTCTCTCTCTCTCTCTCTCTCTCTCTCTCTCTCTCTCTATATATATATATATATATATATATATATTTGAACCACTAATCTCCAATAAATTTTTCTCTCTAAAAACCTAACCACCAATCTCTCCCTCTCTCTCTCTCTCTCCATGCCTCTGTAATCCCCTAACCTCCAATGCCTCTCTCTCTCTCGAAACCCCTAACAACTGATCTCTCTCTTTCTATATCTCTCTCTAAACCTCTAACTTTGAATCTCTCTCTGTCTCTCTCTACACCTAACCCCTGATATCTCTTACTCTCCCTCTCTCCCTCTCTATACACCTAACCCCCAATATCTCTCTATACCTATTATAAATTATTCTATAGGTTAGTTTTGGGAACTTTGTCAAATGTTTTTCTAATGTCCACAAAGAAACATACAAGACTAGTTTTATTATTACAACAATCCTGGGGTGGTCACGTGTGTTTCTTTACGGTATCATTCATGGCCTTTAATGCCTCAAATATTTCTTTAGGGTGTAATGCATAGGATTCCTTCATTGATCATGCATAGAGCCTCACAACCCATAATTACTAGGCTAAAGAGACATCTCTCATAGGCTAAAGAGCATCAACATCTCTATTCATAGGTTAAAGAGCATCGTTGAAAAGCCATGTGGTTTTTTATTCATCCTTCTTGGCCATGAATGATTACAAGCATTATTGAGGGAATAATATCTAAGTTTCCTCTTTTGACCATGTTTAGGGACACAAGACCCATACCTAGTGCTCAAAAAATTCTAATGTTCCCATAAAGTCACTAGAATACCAAAGAAACCCTCAAAAGTCATCTTTGGTGGTTGTATGCATCATTCATGGATCCTTATTCCTAGAATATGCCTTTATGTCCCAATTCCTCAGCTTCCTCCATTGATCATGTTTAATACCTCAACACCGAAACCCGATGCTCAAAAAATCCTAATGGTGCCCATATCTCCACTTGGATGCTAGGGATACCCTCAAGGGATCCTATGTGATGGTTCAAGGTGAAGTTTTTAGCCCTAGATTCCCATGTCATTACCCATAGGAAAATTATACTCTCAGGGGATCAACTATGGTGGTTCAAGGTGTTTTTCTTAAATTAGGTTTCCTAAAATATTGCTTTAGATCATAAGAATTAGGCTCATCTCTTGAACATTTCAAGTTCCCCATGACCCATCCTTAGCACTCATAACCTTCTAATAGTGAGATATAACCACTCATAGGCCAAATGTCCTACATAGAGTTCATGTGTGGTAGTTCAAGGGATTATTGGTTTCCCTTGAGCTTCAAAAGTTATATTTTAGGCCTAATTTCAATGTCTCATTCCTTTACATTGGTTTATGGCTCAATACCTATACATAGTTCTCAAGCAAATATGATCATTTTAAGGTGAAGTATCTTCTTGCAATGTCATATGTGTTTATTGCACCGAGAGTAGTGAGGTGCTTACAATTTAGTATGGGGGAGATGTGTAATGTAATGTAGCATAACGCCGTCACGTTATGTACCCAAAAGAAAAAGTAGTTAAAAAGTTACGTTGGCTCACAAAATTCTTAAAAATGTATTTTTCATTCCTCCATTTTATTATGTAATATTCATAATTTCATTTTAATATATATATATATATATATATATATATATATTGTAATAATTTTAATTTTAATAATATATAAAAACATTTATATATTATATTATATTATATACTTGTAATAGCCATTTTAATGGCTTGAATTGCAAGGAAGTAATGATGATACAATCTATTCCTTTCTACTTCTAAGAGAATGTAAATCATCTTTTACCATAGGGGGAGAGTATTTTTAGATTTCTTTTGCTAGAATTATGCTGATTTGAGGTTTGATCTGTACTCATATGTGAGAGATAATATTTTACTCTTCTTAGGAAAGTGAAGCGTTGCTCCTCAATGCTTTACATGTTAAACTTATACTGACACTTTTAAGCTTTCAGTACTTAGGTAAATCACCCACAGTTCACTTTCCTTTTAGTGCCCAAGGCACCATGATGAAAACCCATCATCATTAAATAGATTCCCATGGATCCCTAGCCATTAGCCTCTTCCCCCTAGTGGATTCCATTGCCCTTATCATTTTGTTGAGTCACACCTTCAGTCTGCTAAGTCTACAATTCAAATTACAACTTAGGAAATCATAACAATACTTACAAAATTTATTGGTGGGGCCTTGGCCTTAAGCTCCTTGTCGGGAGCTGGTACATAATGTACTTAAATATTTTAGTTTAGTTACAAAAGAATATGGGTAAATAGGGATGTTACAGATTCTAGTCAACAGGGGAATCTTAAATCACCTACTTTAGAGGAAGAGTTGTGGGTGGAGTTGAATGACAACTTGAAAGTTGTTACTCCCTCATAAATGTTAAAAATATGCAGATTTTAAAGGAAGAATTACATATTTATAAATATGACAACATAAAATATAGAGAAGAGAAACAAGAACTAAATGTTATTTTATTGCAAACCTTGACTAAAATTAAAAATAACCAGCAACCTGCTCATTCATCTAGTAATGTGATAAAATGGCCTTACAATGAGAAAAGAGCTAAAAGTCAAGAATTTGGAAATGCGGCTAGGTTTATATTAGATTCTAGTTCAACATCTAAACCCACGAGTCATTACAACAGTATTTCTTCTGACACCTCTATACATTCTCTCTGAAGGAAGAAGCATAATCCTTCTAGTAGTGAAGGGTTGCAGGGAGAATTTAAGAAAATAAAAGCATCAGCCTTTGACGGTGATTTAAACTCCGGTGAGAAAGCTGAAGAATAGTTGTTGGGAATTCCAAAGTATTTCAAGGTGTATGATTATCCAATCCAGTTGAAAGCTCACTTAGGCATTTACAACTTAAACAGAAATGCTTCCCTATGGTGGAGAGACTTAAGATTGACTAAAAATATAAAAGAGGAAAACATCAAATGGAAAAACTTTAAAATCTTTTTTAAAGACAAGTATATGTATGAAAGGTTATACGATAAAAATATTAAAGAGTTCCATGACTTGAAAATGGGTTCTATTACAATGGATAATTTAATTAATGGATTTTTGGAACTACTTCTCTATGCACCTTACATAAGAGTTGAAAAACTTAAATTTCAGTAGTTTTTGGGTTTCCTTCCACCTTACTTCAAAGATAAAATTGATTTTGATGCACGTAAAACTATAGATAAAGCACTATACAAAGCTAGGCTATGTTACAAGCATAGTCAACATAGATATGAAAATATAAATAAAAACATAGAGAAGTGTAAAGTATTTTCAGATAGAAAAAAATAAAGGTTTCAAGTCACCTCTTTAACGGAAACAACATAATAGTTTTGCAAATAGCAGAAATTTCACTAGGAGTGAGTTTCAGTCAAACATGCCATCCCAAAGTGGGAACAAATCAGCTACTTATGTAGTAAATAAAAAAACACCAACAATAGTGAAATGTTAGGGATGTCGAGGCCCCCATTTCTACAAAGACTACCCATATAAAAATAATAAAGTTCTAAATAACTTACAATAAGATGTGATAGTTGATGACGTTGCAAGAACACTTAGAATCTGTGCTGCCTTGGAAGGCAGGCAAGCTGACCATCAACCTACTATGGTAGAAATCAAAGGTAAAATATTTTCAAAACCAATTTCTATTTTAATTGATCTAGGATCATGTTGTAGTTAAATTTTTCCTAAAGTTGTTGATTCTTTTCATTTAAGTAAAACAAAACACAACAAACCATGGCTAGTGCAACTAGTGACTGGTACAAAAAGAAAATTTTTAGGTTTGGTTAAATATTTCCCTTTAGATATGAATGGCCTGAAAACAAGAGAAAAATTGAACATATTACTATTGGGGTCATATGATGTCTTAGTAGGCATGGATTGGTTAGAACAACACTAGGTGATAATTAATTGTTTGAACAAAAAATTTACATGTGTGGATGAAGAGGAAAATCATTGAGGAGTTTCTAGGATACCCAAGAAAATTTCAGTTAGACAAATTTCAGTTTTACAGACTAAAATATGTGTTAGAAAGGGATACAAATTGTATGTTATTAATATACAAAGTCACTATGAGGAAAAAAAATAAAAATTAGAATATTTTCCACTTCTAATTGAGTTCAAAGTTATTTTTCCTAAGGAAATACCGGGGCTTCCACCTAGAAGAGACTTATACTTTTCGATAGAACTTGTACCTGGTTCATTGTCTGTTTCAAAGGATCCGTACTGTATGAGTACACCCGAATTAGTTGAGTTGAAAATGCAACTACAAGAACTGATTGAGAAAGGGTACATAAGACCCAATGTCTCCCCGTGGGGAGCACCAATTATTTTTGTGAAAAAAAAGGATGGTACAATGGGAATGTGCATTGACTATCGTTAGTTGAATAAGTTAACAATAAAAAACAGATATGCAATCCCAAGGATAGATTATTTGTTTGAGAAGTTTGGGGGAGCGAAGATATTCTCTAAAATTGATCTACGGCCTAGTTATCACCAAGTGAGAATCCCAGAAGAGGATATAAACAAAATTCCCTTTAGAACCATATATGGCCACTACGAGTTTGTAGTGATGCCATTTGGATTAATGAATGCACCTGCTACCTTTATGTGCATGATGAATATTATGTTCAGTAAGTAACTAGATAAGTTTGTAGTAGTCTTTATCGACATCATACTTATTTACTCTGAGGATGAGCAAGATAATGAAGAGAATTTGAGAATGGTTCTGCAAGTGTTAAGAGAATGTGCCAATTGTATGCTAAGTTTAACAAGTGTGATTTCTACAAGAAACAATTTCAATACTTAGGACATATCATTTCAGAAGAAGGCATTGCTATAGATCCTGACAAGATAAAATCCATAATGGAGCGGCCTACTCCTACCAATGTGTCAGACATTCGATCATTTACGGATCTTGGAGGATTTACCGGAATCTCATTGAAAACTTATCTAGGATTACATATCACATGAAATCCTTACATAAAAAGGAGTCAAAGTTTGTTTGGTCAGAAAAATGTGAGACAATCTTTCGTCAACTGAAACATTTATTTACAATAGTATGATCTAAAAACATGTTGTATGTACCAGAAACAACAAATATCAGGTTTGATATTTTAAATGAATTTCATAAACAAACTTATTCAGGACATCCTAGATACCAAAAGATGATTTCAACTATCAAAAGACATTATTTTTGGAATAAATTAAAATCAGATGTAACTCTTTACATAGAAAGATGTCAAGAATACCAAATATTTAAGACCGAACACCAACACCCCAATGGATTACTTCAGCCTTTACGCATTCTGAAATTGATGTGGGAAGTGATGAGTATGGATTTTATCACTAGTTTACCAAAAAGTAAAAAGCAAAATGAATCTATTATGGTTGTAGTTGATAAACTATCAAAAGATGAACATTTTTTTCCTATGAAATCAACTTACAAAGCAATACATATTGCAAACATCTTCTTAAAATAAATTTTCAGACTTCATGGCATACCAAAAACTATCATTTTCAATAGAGATACAAAGTTCACAAGGAATTTTTGGAAGGAATTATTATTTGGTATGAATTCTCAAATAAATTTTAGTACTAACTATCACCCATAAATAGATGGGAATATAGAACATACTAATCAAATTGTAGAAGATATATGCTTAGGATGTATGTCATGCATAATCCATCACATTGGGAAGATTACATACACTTAACATAATTTGCATATAGCAATGGTTATCAAACATCTACCAAAATGACTCTGTTTGAATTTTTGTATGGCAGGAAATGCATAAATCCTGTGACTTGGGATAGTTCATTATATGTATAGATATTGGGACCAGATTTGTTAAAGGATCTAGAACAATTGGTAAATAAAGTACACTAGAACTTGAAAGAGGCATAAGATAGGAAAAAAAGTTATTCCAACAAAAGCAGAAAAAATAAAGAGTAACATATTGGAGAGCATGTGCATTTGAAAGTTAAAGAAAAAAGAAGCTCTTTGAATTTGGGAAAGTGCAAAAAATTAGCTCCTGGATATTGCAGGCCATTTGAAATGTTGGCTAAAATAGGCCAGGTGGCCTATGCACTTGGTTTCCCTACTCATGTTAAATTTCATAATGTTTTTCATGTTTCTTTGCTTAAGAAATATGTTTATGACCCTAAGCATGTAATCGATTAGGATTTGTTATAGGTAGAACCGAAAGGGGAGTTCATGCCAGAACCCCTTTGTATTATGGACAAGAGAGAAATGCAGATCTAGAAGTGAGCTATCATCCAGTTGAAAGTGAAATGGAATCACTTCGGTCCTAAAGATGATACTTGGGAAAGAGAAGATGTCATGAGAGATGCATACCCTTTCTTATTTCAAAGTTAAAAGTATAAAAAGTACTAACACTAGGAAGATGTTTTTTTAAGGGGGGTACGATGTAATGTCCCAAGTTTTTACCCCATGTTAATAAATTCTTAAGAGGTTTATATACATTTGATTTGATGTTGAGTTGTGAAACTTTGGAGCATCAAATTCCTGAAGGACTTAGATACAATTGATTTGATGTTGATTTGAGAAACTCTAGAGCATCAAGGATAATTAATGATGTGATCATTTATATTATTTTATCTATATAATGTTTCTAGCTTGTTGGGGAACATCCAATTATGAAGAGGGGCCCAGAATACTAGAAGGGGAAATGACTTCCTAATCATAATACATAAAAGAGTTAAAGAAGAAATATAACAATGTGAGGAAAAATAAATATTAGGATATTAAAAAAAAGAAATGGAGAGAATTCAAATGAAACCCTAACTACTTCTTGAAAAGAAAAGAGAATAAAAAAATACAACGAGATGAAAAACATGACACTTATTCTGTCTAAGATCGAATAGCCTAATTTCTGAATATGAGCCATCTCTTGAAAATACAAGTTGCAAAGAGAGAACGTTACAGGGATAATGGTTCTTAGTTCTTGGAGGGTTCAACTGAATTTCCTTGAGTGATCATTGACCATGAATTAGAGTATGGTTTGTCTAGGAGGAACTGTATTGGGGTTATGATTTATAAGGAAATTCACAGAGTTGGTAAAAAACCTTGTGAATACTCTATAGTAGTAAGGAAGATAGAGAACAATCACTAAGTCTTTGGTATTCTAGTGTTCTTGGCTAAGCAAATGGGTGATTTGTTGAACAAAAGTTTCATAGATGTTCAAAAATATATAGCTGGAAGGAACATGGAAGTTCCCTAACAAGTTGGATTCATTATGTTGATAAGTATACCTAACTCTAGTTATTTTATTTTCGAAAAAAAATTATTGTTCTTTTATTTGCTTACTTCAATGTTATAACCAAAACAAAAGTTTTTGTGGTCAACTAAAGGTTATTGTATAGGTTTGGTTATATTTTCAATTTGACTAGGTTAGCTAGCGATATTGTTATATATTGTTATTTAAGAGCAATGGAAGAATTTATTCTTAATTTCATAGTTATATTAGTTCTTGAATCATCTTTGATTCTAGGTTTAGTCTTTTATGAGGTAAATAAAGATAATAAAGGTCTTCTAATATTACAAATATAATTGGTTTCTTATTCATTACATTTTTATAACTCTTAATGTACCAAGTTGATTTAATATTTTTATGATTAACTCTAAAATTATTGTTAATATAAAAATTGTTAATATAGTTGATTTAATAATTTTATGATTAACTCTAAATTTATTGTTATTATAAAAATTTAACTGTAAATAAATATTGTTATTATCAAGTTCTTTTATTGTTTTCCAACATCCATTATTAAATACATTTTGTTCATTAATTAATGTTCATTAAATAATAGAAACATAAATAAATTTAATATAGAGCATTGTAAACATAAATAAATGCCTTCCAAATCATATATTTAATACATAAACAAACATTCATTATTAAATACATTTTTCATTAACTAATATAGAAGCATAAATAGATTTAATATAGAGCATTGTAAACATAAATAAATGCATTGCAAATCACATATTTAATACATAAACAAACTGATATAATGAATATTCTATTGAAATTGCAAACAAAAGAATATAGATAAAATATAATTATATAATATATATTATTAAATATATTTTGTTCGTTAATTAATAGAAGCATAAATAGATTCAATATAAAGCATGGTAAACATAAATAGATGCATTGCAAATCATATATTTAATACATAAACAAACTGATATTCATTCATATTCCATTGAAATTGCAAACAAAAGAATATAAACAAAATATATAATTATATAATATATATTATTCATGGATTTTAAACCCAACATATAATTATATAAAAACCAAAGAATATAGACAAAATATATTTATATAATATATATTATTCATGGGTTTAAACCCTAGTGAGAAAACTAAAAATTTATATGCATGAGTACATTGAGTATCAGGATTAGAATCAAATCATATATTACAACAACATGTTCACTAAACCATAATCATGGATCGAGTCACATGCCTATGTCCTAAACAATATTCACATATACTATCTTAAAAGCATGCAAAAACAAATCAATGTCTCAGGTCGAATCCATTGGAATTCGCTGTAGTCATTTCAATGAATCCATATAACATAAACTATGCATAATACATGATAGGTCAATTCATTAAGGCTTCTCCATAAAAAAATTAACTCATTTATAAACTGTTATCAACAGAACCAAAAATAAATAGAAGTGGCGATAAGCCTGTCCACTGATACGCCCAAGCTAGTCATACAACTAGGCCTCTTAATAGTCAACAGAGATAATATTTATAAGCTCAGATGTAACATGAAAATCACTAACAATGAGGGCGTAAATCCTGTACCATCTTCATAAAACAAAGGTCGGATTACATGGTCTCCTTGCTATTAGCATAAGGTTTAAATAATGAAAAAAAATGATAAGAGGAAACCAAGGTTCAAACCGAGGCAAGTAATTTGTATGTATTAAACACAACAAGAAAACGATGCATTGCCAATGTGAAAAGAAGATTGAACAATGCACACCATTATGAGGTGAAATGTCATCAAGATCATATTAATCATAACTGTGTAATACACCAATAGTGGAAACAATAACAACATTCATTGGTTCAAGCCTGAACCATTCATACAAGACGGTGTCCAAACCCCATGTAAATGATGAAGATCCAACCGTCATGGTCATAAATATTTTACACAAAGAGAGCATAAGAAAAACGATTTGAAGACACAACACATACAAAGCATGTTTTCTGCAAGGGTTTTACCCATTAAAATTAGTCAAAGGTTAAATCCTCCAAGATTCAGAGCTCACCCTGAACCATACACTTTTCCTCCGAGGTTCAGAGCTCACCCTAACCCATACACTCTTCACAACATAGTAACATAATTCGATCGTATTGTAAATATGTATAAACACATCAACATAAAATGAAATAACCAAAACAAAGATGCTAAGTTTGTAGTGAATATCCTTACCCTTGCTGTAGGCTAAGGATAGACAAAGGAAAGGAAAACGCTTACGTTCAAACCCTTATGGGTTGGAAACCCAGGATTGAAACCACCAGAGCCAAATAGTAGTGCTTATGCTGCAGGCTTCACCATAATACTACCGGCATGAGATAGGCCAAAGTATAATGAATGGAATGAGTGGAGTAGGAGCCGAGCTCCAAGCTTCCATGGAGAAAGGTAGAGCCTCTCCACAAACTAGCAAATGGAAAATGGATTGGAAGTCTCTTGACTTAACCATGAAGACCTGGAAAATGAGGTATCGTAGTGTGAATTTTAATGCAGAGAGTACGCAGGCCAAGTGGAGGGTATCGACCCTGCATGCCCCACACCTTAACTTAACAAACAATCCTTCATCACTTTCATAGTTAATGCTTTGAGGTGGCATAAGGGCAGGAATGGGAGACCCACTATCATATAGTTTACCCGCAATTGCTTTGCACTCACGTTTCAAGTCTTTACCATAGCATGGAAGTGTTGAGGGCGTTAGGGATGGCCCTAAATCCGTTCCCCACCACATCACATTGTAATAATACTTTGTATAAAACTGCATCGATACATGTGTTAGCATTGGGCTAAGTAGAGAAGCCATGACTAGCTAGTCATAGGGATAACCCTCGAAACATATGTTTATGTGTTAACATGAGTGACATAGCTTTAAGTCTAACCATCACTAGGTAGGTCATGTGGTTACGATGTGTTAATATTATGTTTTCATAATGTTTTTATTATAAACATGTTAATGTATTAAAGTTTAATTCGAGGTGAAATTTATATGGAATTTTATTAATCTTTATTAATATGTGGAAATTATATTTAATACATATATATTTAAAATAGGTTAAGCTAATTATAGAATATACTATGTATTAAATAAAAAATATAGATTTAGTTTATGTAAAGACGATTATGGACTTAAACATTGGATGGACTAATGACCTTGGAATAATTAATTGGCTAACAAAAACATTGGTGAATTAGCTTAAGAATCAAGCTAAGTATTGAGACGGTGTTGACGCTAATATAAATACAATTATGTGCTAGTTATATATAAGTATTTATGCAATAAAATAAACAACAACAAAATAACAAATGTTGTAGACATGTCAGCATAATAAACCGTTAATGCTAAATGTCATTTTAAGACCATTAAACAAAATTCATGTGTGATTTTTGGTGTAGTATAAAACATCGATCAATTTACACTAAGTAATGAGATCATTGCATTTATACCTAAGGGAATAAAACCCTAGTATGCACAAGGGGTAAGACCCTTGTTGAATATAGAATATGAAATTAGAATAGACTCAAATAGAGGTTTGAATTATTATAAAGAACTCATTCAGAGAATCAAATCTTGTTATGACAAATTTGTTATAAGGAAAGAAAATATAATGTTAACATGTAATTAACAAGAATTTAAATTTTAGTGTTTTATTATTTAATGAACAAATTACTCATAAAAAAATGGGTAAGCTAAAGGCTTATGTTATCATTTTAAAAGTTAACGACTTGTAAGACATAAATGACTGTAAAGTAGGAATGTTTGCACAGGTTGAATAAACCTTGGATAAACATAAAGAACATAAATAGATACATTTTGAAACATAAACAAGTACCCATCAAAATAAGGGGAAATTTATTAACCTACACGTAAATACCACTCAGGGGTAAACAATATCAACCTACAATTACTTTATATTTGATAATGACCAATATTAGATGAAAGAGTAAAAGTAGTATGAAGCATCCCAACTATCAAGGTAATGAACATTCAAGAATGTCAAACCCTCATAGGGGTGTTAGAAATCCTTTAATAAATTTATAGAGTATACATAGAGGTAACACAAAGAGGAACTTTATATTTGATCATGAATAAATGAAAGAGTAAAATTAGTATGAAGCATCCCTATCAAGGTAATGGACATTCAAAAATTTGAAACCCTCATAAGGTTGTTGAGAAATCCTTTAATAAATTTATAGAGTATACATGGAGGTAAAACAAAGAGGAATAATGCAATTAAACATTCTAATGTTAATCTTCCATCAAAAGGAGACTAGTTACATGACATAGTATAAGCCTTATGGCCCCTTTAAAATGGATGAACATTAAACAAACACATATATGAGGGCATGATTCAACCTTTAAAATCGGTGAATAATAAAATGAGAGTATCTATAAAAGACATACACATACATTACTAATTAAAACATTGGAACATGGATGATAATTCCAAACAAGTACAACTATAGAAGAGGTAAGAGTAGATGTTTAAATAAAGTTTCATATTGACCTCACATAGAAATAAACAAAAAATGGAAATTCCATATTACATCATTCTAGGTACAATGTATAGAAAACTACAATGTAATCCATCAGAGAATAACGAGGCATTATATACTATGTCTATCATTTCAAAATGATAAGGGAAATACCAATATGAGTTTCCTCATGCATTGTATTTTGACCAAGGAGTAATAATCCTTGAAGTTTACAAAAATAGAAAAAAGGTCCAAAGGACCATAGCATGTAAATTATTGAGTTCAAATCACATAACCAAACACCATATTAACGTACAAATTCCAAGTCCAGGGTCAAGAGGAGGCACCTTTCTCCTAAAAGGGTGATACTCATTGAGGGTTTCCAAACCCTAAGTATCAAAATCTATGGCATGAATACAATTTTGAGACAAGCACCCATAGGATTGCAAATTTCAATATAGAGGAAGGGAAGGCTATGTATGGCCCGACCCTACTACCTATAAGTAAACACAGTGGTACAATGAATTTCATTCCCCGAAAGGGAAGGAGATTACATACATGAAATAAAAATAAAATTAAACCAAATAAAACACCATAGCATACCTCGAATAAGAAGGATGGTTTCTTGATAAACACTAATTTCTATTCCTAAGAACGAATTGTAAGAGGAATAACCCTCTCTGACCAAAGGAGACCTAAGTTGTTTACCCTAGTTAAACAATAGCAAATACCAATATGTAAATACCGTAAACCATTAAATAACTTTAATGAGAAATAATAAAAAAGAGTTAGAAAGTGTTACCCTGATCATGAGGGTGGAGAATGAACTCATGATTTTCTAGTATCAACCTTTGTATCCCACACTATTTCATACCAGTACCGAAGTTAACCAGACTCGATGAGGATGAGACATACTTTATGGAATAAGTTAGAGCTTAGCCATGAGAACATAATGGTTGATTAATTGAAAGTTAAAAAAAAGTAAGCCACAAATTAACCAAAAAATAAATTACTTATGAATTTAAGTCAAGTAGTTGACACTATTTTCTGAACAAGCCTGACTCAACTCTTAAGCTTAATCAACTCGTAACCTGCATGCATCAATGGGAATGAACTAAAACTGTGCTAAAATTGTAGATAAAAATTTGCATATGAGGAATATGTTGAAGTGGGTTCAAAAACTTCTTATGATCTTGAATATGAGTGGAGTGTCCACCCAAAACATATCAATCTATCTAAATTTCTACACAATGACATTCTAAAATTCTTAATACAAATACTATAGTCATTCAAAAAGTTAAACCGTACATCTTATTGTGCCAAAATCTAGATGGTTCTTGGAGTTACTGGAAAGTTGAGTTAGGGTTGCACTAGACACCTCGTAGAAGTAAACCAATGTAAACGTAAAACTCAGCGAAACAAAAAATTAAAAAGCGTAACTTCAAGTCCTGGCAAAACCATGTGTAGTTTACCCATCATCGAGGTCATACATTCATTACATCTATGTGACATGCCCACACAACATTTAACATAGCTAACAAGTGTTAAGGGATTAATACTCGAGCTATGAAGTGGCAATTAAGTGATTAAATAAACTCACATTTAGCCATGAAACAACATATACAATGGGATCATGTGCACGGGTCCGATAATAATAGATTCGGATTACACATAACCTAGGTGTGACGTGTACCAAGCCTCATTTTGTATTAAGATTACAAGCATTATATGGCAAGTTAGAGTCACCAATGAAATAACTACTTATTAGGTCAAGATCTGAATAGAGGTAAACACTAGGGGATCCATCGATTCCAAAGCTTAGATGCAAGGCTTGAGTTATTGGTACAATTGGATCCATCGATTCCAAAGCTTAGATGCAAGGCTTGAGTTATTGGTACAATTAAACATGCTGCATGGGTGTAATAGTTACGAGTATAGATCCATCTTAAATTTGTATTTATCAAATACCGAGAAGGATCTAATTTCTTGAGGTGTATTTCTTTTTTTCAATTTAAACTCAAGGAATTTGATCTCTCTTGATTGATAGATCCGGGTTTAAGTTTTAAGTTTTTATTTTATAAATGAACATCTATTTTCTAATTACTTTTCATAATATTTTATTTTATGAACCAACATGGATTTTTTTAAATACTTTCCATAATTTTTTATTTTATGGGCCAACATGAATTTTTTAAATTATTTTGTTAGTAACAAACTTTACATCACAAATATTACAACATCTCCCCTATACTGAATTGTAGAGCTTTGTAGAGCACATCGTTTCTTTCGGTGCAATGAAATAGTTATAATCAAACATATTCAAACCAACAAATTAATAACCATTCCTTTGTTAACATAGGAGTGAAGTACTAACTCATTTTCAGAATGTTATTGTGATGGTCAATGCATAAACAATTAGATTTAGTATTAAGTCTATCGTGCAACGGTTGGCTGCTAGGTTTTCATCATAGACCTAGTCAAGAACACTAACCAAGGGTCTTAAATTTCAAGAACAAGGCCCATAATAAAAATGAATATAGTTAGTAATATAAAGATAACAAAACAATGTAGTTGTAATATAAGGATAACAAAACAATGTCTGATGTTTAGTTTACAATTTTAGTTTTAAAGATAACAAAACAATGTCTCATGTTTAGTTTACAATTTTAGTTTTAAAGATAACAAAACAATGTCTCATGTTTAGTTTACAATTTTAGTCTTAATAAAAAAATCAAAATATATGAATGTGTAATGAGATATTTCAAATTACAAACAACCATGTAAGAGACGATTATAGTTAGTAATATAAAGATAACAAAACAATGTAGTTAGTAATATAAAGATAACAAAACAATGTCTGATGTTTAGTTTACAATTTTAGTTTTAAAGATAACAAAACAATGTTGATGTTTAGTTTACAATTTTAGTCTTAATTAAAAAATCAAAATATATGAATGAGTAATGAGATATTTCGAATTACAAACAACCATGTAAGAGATGGTAATAGGAAAATTAAAAGTTTATTTATAAAACCCATCTGGAAGTTAAAGACCAAATTATGTCATTGTATTTATTAAACATTCTAACTAGACATTTGAACTCTCATACAAATACACTTTACAAGTATATTAATTAGTGAGATATAAGTGTATAAAAAGGATATTACAGTTAAAAATAATATTATCCTCTTGGATATCTACAGTATTGTCTCTTTTTTACTTAGAAATTATCAGTAAGAGGTATTTGTTTAAAATAAACAAGCTTTAGCATTAACAAATGATTTGCTTAACATATATAAATTTGCTATAATTTTCCTAGTTTTCCTCGTAGAAAAAAAATATTGTAATAATCCAAGAATCTTATAGATGTTTTAAAGTAGAAATTTTTAGTGTATTTCAAATCTAGACTTGAAATGACATTTTTCTTTCTTTATGAGTTCTAAATGATGATTTTGTTTCTATCTACTAGGGCACCGAGGATTGAGACAAACCATTTTGGAATTATCCATTAAGAATTGATAGGCTTACTTCTAATGTCTTAGCCTTCATTAAGACCAAGAAACCTCCACATCTTTGACCATTTAGAACTAGCTTGACTTGTTTTGGCCTTTAAATTGCCACCTCTTATAGCTCCAAAGGGTTAGAGGAGGATGAGAAAACTATCTCACCTACAACCTTGTCCCTTCATTGCAAACAAGAACCTGTTAAATTCATGTTGCCCTAAAAGATAACTAATTTTTTTCAATATAGTTCTAGATCTTCTTTATTACTAATGTGACCCACCAAATCTTCTTTATTGCTAATATGACCCACCAAATCCCAAATAAATATTTGTTAAAACCAATTCCTTAATATCAAAAAAATCATCCCTTTCAAATATAAATATTACAATATCTTTCTTGCTTCCATTTACTTTTCACAAATCTAATTTAAAAGTGCAATAATTTTGGCAATTAAATTATTTATATTTTGTATAGCAAAATGTTACAGATTTAAAATGATAAGTTCTAGTGTTGTTAAGCTATTTAAACTTTACTTTTAATTTTTAGAAAAATGGGCGATCATAATTAATTATTGAGCCTATCCTAAATCTCATTATCACTCATTTAAATAATCTCATTTTTCTGTTCTTGTAATCATATTTTTGGATTTGCACTATTGAAAACTTGATCAGCAGAGAATATAAAGATCAAAGCACTATAATAAATAATAAGTTATATTTCCTTTTTGAATTAGTATAAATGTTTTTATATAAAATATTTAAAAATAATATAAATAAATAATGATAAATATTTCTAACATATAATAATTGTTTGTTTACGTAAAGATAATATTTTTCCACTATGACGGAATTTTATATTAAAAAAGAGCTGTCCACGATTCATAGCGGCCGTGTTACAATAATAATGTACTGCACCAACAATTCTAAGATTCAAAATATAAATCTCCAATACCTAGATGAGAATAGGAAGAGTCCATAAATTCCACGTCTCCACAATGTTTTTCAAGGTGTGTAGAGTATATTCACGCAAATTGATTATTTAAAAGAACACATTCAATCCATTTAAATATTTTATTTTGGTCAACTTTCCCTTTTTCTATATTCAAATGAGAGATTGCGTAGCATTTTAGACTTCTTCTCGGCTACTAGAACCCATTACCCAAAATTGTTCAAAGCCATCTTGGTTAGGTTAATGGTAGGGATCACGAGATCTAAATCCAGACTTTTTGTAGGATTCGTGGGATATTTAGGTTTTTGAGTGCATTTTCCGAAATCCACACTTCTGGTAGGATTCCTTGTATTATATATATATATATATATATATATTTACTACAAATTCCCCAAGATACTAGTGTTTTTGGCCGATGTTGGGCCCAATGGGATTGAATTGATAGTTTTCGCTTCGTGAGATGAGTCCACTAAGGTAATAGAGGTCTAAGCCACCTAATGAAGATCCAACAAATCACCTATGGGACCATTCCCCTTAGGTTAAGAGATTAGGTGCTCGCTCTCCTACATATTGTACCACTGAGTAAACCTAATTCTACAATGTCGAAACTCAATTTGTATTTTCGAATTTTATGTTCCATTTTCATCCAAATTTCTTCAAGTAGGTTTTTTTTTTTTTTTTTTGATAATATTAAGCTCTCGAGATGGTATGTACTTTTTGATTTTTTGGAAATAACAAAAGTATGGTTTCTTGAAAAAAATATAATATTGAGCTCTCCATAATTTTTTACATTAAAGGAACTAATTTTTCTCATGATATCCAAAAGTCAGAAAAAACGATATTTTAAAGAATTTTTCTAATGCATTGAGAAATTATGATCCTAAAAATGCAAATTTGGGAGCCAAACGCATATAGAGGCATGATAAAATGACCTTTATGGAGAGGTCAAAGGATGTGCAATATGGTTTCATATAGAGCATAGAATTATAGTAAAGAAACCAAGATAAATACCATATATAGAGCATAGAATTATAGTAAAGAAACCAAGATAAATACCATATATAGAGCATAGAATTATAGTAAAGAAACCAAGATAAATACCATATCTTTTTTTTCTAATTTAAAGTTTATAGGAAGAATCGTTACCACATGGGTGGATGTAGTTTTTTTTTTTGGAATAAATATCTCTAATTTTAGAAAAGAAAAGATTGTTAGGAAGATCCATAATTGGAAAAAAAGATCCTATTAAAATAAAAATATTAAAATAAAAACGATTTCATTCCTTGATAATTTATCAAGTAGATATAATCTTCATCACCACGAAAAGTGTTACTATTTCTTTTGACTGAATAAAAAAATGAAAGTAGTAATTGAGGATAGAAGCCCCAACTCTTGAATCAACCACCTATTTGAAAGAACTTGACTAAGGATTTTCTCCTATGACATCAAAGAAATAGACCACATGAGAATGGGATGGTGGAGGGGACATGGAAGAATTTAGAAATTAAAGGAATTAGTAAGAAAACATTATGCAAATCACCACCATGATCTTCATTGATTTTTCTCATGCCTTATGAGTGACACCAATGATCCTAAAATCTAACAAAGCCATTCCCTACTTTTAGATTGGTTGGTACTAACTTAATTATGGAAAGCTAATATATTGGTTGATACTAACTCTAGTTGTGGAAATCTAATACATTGATGATGGCGGTGATGGCTATTAACATCCAATGAAACAAAGTTTGATCTATTAGACCTTAAGAAAGGTAAGAAAATGCTTGATTTAATTTAGAATTTTATTGTTGTGCTTTAAAATATTTAAAATAAGCATTCCTAAATCACCATAGTTTTGATGACTTTAAAAGTTAGGAAGGTTAGTATTGTAATAAATAATTTGAAATTGTAATTTAATGTGGGTGTATGTAGGGCATTTCAAGATAAGGTGCTTTTCATATTCAAGCCTCTTAGTGCCACAAAGACATGACAAATTCTTTTCGCCCAAGATGGTTTAGTAAATGTCCAACTCCTTGTTTCACTACGGAGTTTGTTCTTATTTAGGAATGTTGTTTTTTAGATTTACATTGGTTAAAACATAGAAATACTTTTGATCTTCTAGATTAGGGATGATCACCTACTTGTAGTATCTTAATTTTCTCTTATCCTCTAATTTTTTATCGCACCACAATTTATGTTTAAATTTAGATGTAATAATATCTTTAATATTATTTTTATCATGTACAATGACCTTGTCTTTGATTCCTGAATCATTTAGCCAAGATTTCACATCTTTATTGTTATCCACTTTAATCCACAAGTGGTTTTGATTTGAGTTTGAAGAAACCTTAGAAATCCCTTTGTCTTCCTTGTTGTTTATCTTGTTCTCGTTCATTAGGTCGATAGTCATAAGCATGCTCTCAATGGGAAAACTATTTGCTTATATGAATATGATACGATAGGATGTATTGCATTTAGCTTTTAGATTACAAGTTCTAAAATGAATATGGCTTTGTTCTATCTTTCTCCAAATTTTTCTAGAGATGTTGAAACCCCAAAATTCAAAACCATATAAGATAATAGGAGTGACGACAGTCTCACAAATGTAGTTTCTTCTTATCATAGAGTCAAGGATATAGTGATCTAGAATTATTTTCAACTCCATAATATTCTTTCCACCTTGCATTTATCCTTTTCTGAATGCTATAGTTTTAGTTAGGATTGTGATGAAGATCAATTCATAGATATTTGTATGAAGTCACTTCCTCCAAGTTGTTGTTGTCATACATGAAATTAGCGTAGATGATCTTTTTCACTTTGATTATCATATAAATTTTTTTATTAGTGTTAATAGTCATACGCATAGTAGAGAAAAATCCTTGATAATTTTAGTTACTTGTTGAGATCATATAGACCCCTCACCATAAGATTCAATAACAATATCATCATTGTAAAGAACAAGGATTAAAACAGTACCAACTAGAGTCATGTTGACACAACTTGCTTCTTCCAAAGAAATCTCTGACTTCTCAATGTATATCACAAAAAAGGTAGGGGACAATGGACAACCATGCTTAACTCTTATTACAATTAATTTCTTCAATCAACCATTAGTGTTGCTAAAATTTGCAACAACATTCTCATAAATCCTTATCGCAACAAGTATCGACCCAAAATAAAATTTTATCTCTTCTAATCTATTCGAAAGGTTAGTTTTGGGTACTAGATCAAAGCATTTTTGCATCGAGAGTAGCGAGGTGCTTATAACTTAGTATGGAGGAGATGTTGTCGCATATGTCATGTTTGTCACATTACGTTCCATGTCAACTTATAACATATCAAAAATAAAAAAAGTAATTAAAAAATTCATGTGGGCTCATAAAAAAGACCCAACATAGATCCATCTTAAACCTGGATCTATTATGCACCAAAAGGGATCCAATTTCTTGAGGCATAAACATTTTCTTAATGTGTAAAAAATTTAAGGTAAAAAAATATACACCTCAAGAAATTGGATCCCTCTCCGTGCATAATAGATCCGGGTTTAAGATGGATCTATGCTGGTCTAAAACCAATGAAGAAAAAATGAGATTAGTTTTGTTATTGTGACAATCCTTTGTAGTGATGATATGACAAATAATAATTCGAAATATAACTTGGCCTTTAGCTCTTTCTTCATGGATTTCTAGGCATATGATGATCTTCTTTTCCAAAATAATTCCATATAACTTGGCTAAAAAAGAGCTAATCATAATGGTCCTATAATTAAAGTGAATTTTTTTGTCCCAACTTTAAAATAGGAACGGTGGGACCTTGAGTCCATGGTTTAGAAACCATATTAAATTAAATAGTTTAATAATGTGAGGGATAAAAAATAAATATTAAATTAATGATATCTAGGATAAAATAAAAGTGGTGTAAGGAGTGGGGGGAGGGGGGTTCTTCTAATCCCTAATGGAATTTTGGAAGTAAGCTTCTCTTCGGGACTAGGAATAACCCCAATTAACTAGGTTGAGTTATATGCCTTACTATATGGATCCAGTCTTCTTCAATCTTTTAATGTTAAGTAGATTTTGATTATAGGAAACTCTTATCGTATTTTGTGACATGTAAGACATAAAATGGTTAATGAAGGAACCCTAAATCAAATTTTTGGTGTCCCTTCAATCTTTTAATGTTAAGTAGATTTTGATTATGGGAAACTCTTATCGTATTTTGTGACATGTAAGACATAAAATGGTTAATGAAGGAACCCTAAATCAAATTTTTGGTGTCCCTTTGAAAATATAGATTCGATGGAAGAGTATAAGGTCTTTAATATAAGGAGATCAAACAATAAGGTATCTAATCAAAAGGAAAACGAGGGTACTTACCTCAACAAAGGAGTTCTTATAAAAAAATGGTAGCCCCCTCAATAGGTTTTCGCTACCTTGAATTTGGTACATGATTTATTCTTACATGATTTATTTTTATGAACAATATTATGTTATTAATCAAGGTTTATCCAATTAATGAAGCCATTATCAAAATCATGAACAAGTAGCCTCTCCCATAGGGAGGTCAACATGCAAGTTACATCATTTAGTAATGGTGTGAAGGAGTAATCCCACTCATATTCAATCCTTCATCACCATGGAACCATTGTGTGAAGAGATGGTTTATATGCAGCATTGATCTATTTCAAATCTTGTAGGTTGGATTAATTAGCAAGGGCTTTTGTGCACTAGTTAAGATTACAGTTTGGATGGATCTCCTATTGCCTTAACCTTGCCTCCCGTGAAGAATATTTGATGCAAGTTTAGGGGAGGTATGTCTAGATCCATTTATTTTCATTTTTTTCCTTTTGATCAAAGATGCTCTGGGTAAGAACCTCTTACCTGCCTTCTATATGAATATGGGTTCTTGTGACTTAAATATCTTCTCAATCCAAAACATGGCTAATTCCTACATCTCATGTTTGGCCTCTTTGAAATTAGTTGTTGAGGTTTGCATGGAAAGGGGTTTTCCTCCTTTGTCTGTTGCTCTCAAAATGATTTGGGAATTTGGTAGTTTGGTTTTTTCCTAGACTGATCTTAGTTGTTATTACATCTTCTCTACTTGGTAATTTCTTGTTCGTGGTATCCTTGGGCGTCTTCATTGCCCCTCCTTAATTTTGGGGTATGGTAGTTCAGTTGGTCCCATTCTTGTTGTTTCCTTTGTTTTTGATTTGGTCTTACTCTTATCCTTGGAGATACATTGTGATTTTGTTTTGGAGAGGGTTTGGGGGATAATTTCAAAGGGTACGCTAATAATGGATTCAATTGGATGTGGTAGTGATTCTAATAGAGAGATCAAGAAACTTCTTTGTAAACTAACAAATCAATTGGGATAAATGCAATAATCACTTTAGTATGTCAATACTAAGTTAATTATGAAGCCTTGGAAAAAAACAGAATGTTCACGGATTGAAAGGTTATAAATTAGCCATCAAATCAAAGGTGTATTTTGATATTGTTCTTGGGCTAACTCATGGCCCTCAATTAGTGACCAACCACCCAATTGTCTGAAAGGGCTGAGTAAAGGATAGAGTAGAAAAAAAGAAAACTATTCAATATTCTTGTAGATTTCACAAAACAATTACATGTTCATGGACTATATGCATATGTTGCAATTGAAGAAGCCTATATTGGGCATCATTTTCAAAATTAATTTAAATGTTTATGTTTGTATTTGGTATCTTTCTACATAGATGATATGTTAGGTTATATAGTTTTAAATTTTTGATATGTTATATAATTTTTTTGACCTTTTTGGTATTTGAAATGAAAATATGTACAAATCCAATTTGAAACAACCCTCTTACATTTAGTTTTTTTTATGTATTAAATCTCAGTGTGATAAATCCACAACATCATTTTTTATATAAATATATAACCATTATATATATATATATATATATATAACTGTATTATTAAATAATCTTTTATATAATTATCATATGTAAATTATATTTATTAAATTAGTGATGATGATGATGATCGTTAACCAATTTTGGTTTATTGGACCTTAAGAAGGAAGAGATGAATTATTTGGTTCAGTGTAACATTCTATACCTTAGAAAGAAGTGTTCCTAGGTCACCGTAGTTTTGACAAGTTAGAAGGTTATGAAGTTATGTATTGTCCCAAAGATTATGGAACTACCATCTAATGTGGGTACACTCATGGAACTATAAGAGAAAATGACTTTCATCTTCAATGCTCATAGTGTAAGAGAGCTGAAGTTTGGCTATATTAATTTTTTTTTCTAACTAGTTAAAATAGAGAGGTACTTTTGATCTTCAAGATTAAAGTTAATTAATTCTTTATTGAATCTTAATTTTCTTTTAACTTGTAATTCTTTCTCATTCATATTTCCTTTCAAGTATTAATTTAATATTATTGACTTACATAAATACTTTCTTATATATTTTTACACATTTATTTATCATGTTTATCCGATTTAAATATTTGTATGCACATAAAAATTATTAAATTAGACAAGTATGGTATAATTTTAAGCACTAAAAATAAATATAAGTAATAAAATTTTAAAATAAAATAATTTAATATAGTAGATTGGATTTTTAAAAGATTGATTAAAAGGAGAAGAAAGTAAAGGACGTAGACAGATAACCCATAATGATAATACAATGTACTGAATAAAGTTGCATTTAAAAAATTTAAATGGTCTTATTAAAATAGAAGATTTATTAAAAGTTAATACAAGTATTATTTTTAAATTTAGAATATTTTTATGTACACAATATATTATTAATTAAAAAACTAATATAAAATTTAATAATTATTAATATTAAGTCTTAAAATATATATCTTAAAAAAATATAATTAAAATTGATAATATATTTATTTTAGTTTATAAATAAATAAATTTACTTTATTATAATGATAATTCATTAATAAATTCTTGACGGCTTACATTTTACTAATTTGAAAGGTTTCTTAGTTTATTCCTTTTAAATTAAACTTAAAAGGGTATTCATTCTTATCCACTTTGGATCCAATTTCTTGAGGTGTAATTCTTTTTTTAAATTTAAACTCAAGAAATTTGATCTCTCTTGCTTGATAGATCCGGGTTTAAGTTTTAAGTTTTTATTTTATAAACGAATATCTCCCCCATATTGGACTATAGAGCACCTCGTTTCTGTCATGCAATAATACTAGCATAGCTCCATCTTATAAATGCAATAATACTAGCATAGCTCCATCTTATAAGGAGATCTACCAAAGGTCGATAAGGATCAAATTTATCTAGTTGCAAACTCTTTTTTAGACTACAAATATAGAGGGAGTGTTTTAATCTATTTAATTGAATATATGTAATTGTAAATGTTTTAAATAGCCTACATATTATTTTTTAAAAATTACAGATGTCAGCACTAAAATGAACAGGAAAGGAGTTACACATCCTCTACTGGAATGTAGAATGCCCTTGTTCAACACAACAATTCCAATGTTAAAACTTTTCAATATAATGTAATCATATTTAATGTATAATTTTTTTTACTAAAATAGCTGCAAAACTATGACTGCCCAGGCTTTTCCATTGACTAGGTTTTGTTTAAGATTATAGATTAAGATTGATAATGAACTCGAGAAATAACAGTTATCAACGGAATAAATCTACACAGAGCTGAGGTCTGACATTCAAAACCCTAAAAAGTTAGCGAAATTTCTCTCTCTCTCCGTTTCGATTCCGGTAACCGGATGGTGAGAATTGATATTGATATGGTCCCTTTTCTCTCTGTTAGGTATAGACAATTCAACTAACTCGTAGGGTTTGGGCTGCTTGGACTGGGTCAGTAATTTTCTAGTCGGTGTCGGTGTCTGTGTCGGTGAGTATCTAACGTGTATCCAACGTGTAGCATCAGCTTAATTCAATTGAAAGGGGACTGTTGAAAACAGTATCCGACGGCTCACAGATGTTATATACTGAATTTCCATTTCCTTTTTCTCCTATAGAACGGTGTTCTTGCCTGCAATCTAGGGGCTTTGCCAAGTAAAGTTTTGCGTTTTTCTGAGTTTTTGCGTACTCAAAATAGAAACAGATGGATTCTAGAGTTGTTGATTCGGGCACTGAGGCCGCGGTTCCTGTCATCGATCTTGGTCCTTTGTTAGACCCTCGTGATCCTTCAGCGGCTCGAACGACGGAGTTAGCTGTTGTTAAACAGATCGGGAAGGCGTGCGAAGAATGGGGATTCTTCCAAGTCATAAACCATGGAATCCCCATAAACCTTATTGAAGATGTGCTGGCTACTTCGCTTATATTCTTCGAGTGTCCTGCACAAGAAAAGATGAAGGTGAGAGCACAAGCACGGGGAGGCGATCGGGCGGAGATTCCCACCGGTTACAATGCGTATCCACCGTGTATATGGGATTCCTATGAGAATCTATACTACCAAGCCGGCCCAGCAGCGTGCAACGCTTTTCCGAAGGATTTGCCTCAATTGCGGTAAGCCGATTAGCATAGGCAACTATTAGTATTATTTCAAGCCTCCTTCTTCGGATTCGTATATGCTAATTGACACACAATTTATGAATTTGCGATCATACTGTACTAATGCAGATTGGTGATTGAGAAACTATTAATATTCCTGTCTCAAACGGCAGAATTGATCGAGAGCCTCATTTCCCAAAGCCTCGGACTGCCTGCTAATTTTCTCAAGGAATTCAACGGGGACAGGATTCAACCCTTTAAGATGCTTTGCTATCCGAGATCCACAAGTCAAGAAGAAGAGATAGGAGCGCAGGAACATCAGGACAGCAGCTTCATCACGCTGGTGGGGCAAGATGAGAGTGGAGGGTACCAAGTTCTGAAAGATGGCAAATGGGTAGACATCAAGCCTACTAAGGGCGCCCTTGTCATCAATATCGGTGATATTTTTCAGGTTAATCTTACTTTAATTACATCAATAAGTGTTTATATTTGTTTATGGCACTTAACTTGAGATTTATTTAAGTGTTTATACTTGTTTATGGCACTTAACTTGAGATTTATCTGTGTTTATGGGCATTCACCTATTACTTCTTCATAATATTTAACTTTACCTGTTTATGATATTTAACTTGAAATCTATCGATATTCATAAACATTCACCTACTACTAATTAAGTGGCTATGCTAAGTATTATATACCGCTGCAGCTATCATCTACAACTATCATCTATCATCTCTAATACAGTTTAATCATCTGCAACTATCATCTATCATCTATCATCTCTAATACAGTTTAATTTTGTTTTTTTTTCTAATCTTGGGAATTCATTGATGACCTTCTCATGTTGTGTACTGTATATAATATAGGTATGGAGCAACAACAGATTCAAGAGCGCTGTGCATCGAGTTCTGAATAGTAAAGAGAGAAGACGATGTTCATTTGCATTTGGTAGCATTCCAAACCCAGATATGATTGTGAAGCCTCTTCCTCAGTTTACCACCGACGTCAACTGCCCTGCTGCTTACAAAGCATTTCTGTACAGAGATTATATGGTCAAGAGGATCCATAACAAGACCTACCCTCCTACCACTGCCGAAGACTTTGTAACCATCTCCATCTACGCCCTCCAGAAGATGATATTTAATAGCAATGCAATGTAGCTGTAAAAGCATGCACCAATACGTCCTGAGGATGAATCTGAGGATGAATCTTGTTATGGATTCGAAACGTTGAGGATGAATCTTGTTATGGATTCAAAAAGTCATTGATAAATATGAATACTGTTAATTTTCTTAGATCTTTCGAAATCAACAACCACAGAAATTTAATCTTATTACAGAAGTTAGAAGTTATATAAATATATGTTTGTTATAAGTCGACTTGATCGATTGACACAGAGCAGCATAAAAAGATAAGGGGTTGAATCCATGGATTCTTTCCTTCTGTAACACGCATATAATCGCACGGAATTATAATTACAATCTGTGTGTCATACATTACTTTATTACTGTATGGCTTTTTCCGAAAGAATTCGGCGGCAGAGATCAGCATTCACGTGACGAACTCGGTGAATGGTTCTTAATGTTTGATTGCTGGTCAATGTTGTTCGGTTATGGTAATCTCATTTCATGATTCATGCACATATAAGATGTACAGTGATGCATATAGTGCAATTATTTATTGCAAAACGGAAAGATGAATTGACTTAAACGTTCATTTGTTTAAAATAATAAAATGCATCTGATTTTCTTACTCTAAATTAATTAAAAATATTTTTTCGATAATTTGGTGGGTTATTTTAATACTATAAAAATGTTATAAAACTCGGTAGATTAGTTATCTATTCACGGTAGATTAGTTAACTAAGTGAATATGGTAAAATCAAGTCGGTATATTAGTTAACTATGTGAATATTGTGAGTTCGATACATAATCCTTAAGTTATATTTTTCATAAAATTATTGATATATAAGTTTAGATAATATGTTGCACTATTATTTAAATATAAAATTATTGATATATAAGTTTAGATAATATGTTGCACTATTATTTAAATTTTTTTTTCAAGAAGAAAAAATGGTGTTTTTGTTATTATTATGAATCAAAAAGTATATTCCCAAAAGTCTAAATATCTTCACCATCATTAGGAAACACAACAAAACCAAAATACAAAACCAAAATTAGAATTGTTCTGAAACCAGTTTCTCTAAACCTACCACATACCAAAAAGAAGAGAACAGAACTGCAGAGCATACTAAACAGAGCTAGTGTGCAAACGAAAACATAGATTCCTCTCAACCTTCGAACCATCAAACCATTCTTCCCACAAGAGACAACCTTCCTCACCATCCAACGCCTCCTTAGAGAGAGCATCAACAACATCATTTAAATATATGTGATCGATTGGCGAGTCATAGAAAGAATTCAGAAGAAGGTCAATCCTATGACACCAATGTTGTAACTGAAGAGTGTTCACGCTGAAAATATTCCTAGCCCACTGGACGACCACTAATGAATCACCAAAAATACGTATGGAATCAATACCAAAATGTTAGCAACCTTGTCTAATCCCCACAAAGCAAGCAATTCCGCTTTGTATTGGATCCAGATCCACATAAGAGTCGCATTTTAAAGGATATCTCCTCACTATCAATGAGAAAAAACCAGCACCACATATGCCATCAATAGAAGCACCATCAAAGAAACCCGTAGCTCTGTTGGAAGAAGGACTTACCTTGTGAGCTACTTAACTTGTGGTCGGTGAATATTGATAGGCCACAAGTTAAGTGTCACAAATAAGTAATAAGTTTTTTTTGTTTCTTGTTATTTGCCATGAAGCCCCTTATCCATACATTAGCTAAGAGTTATCCATGCATTGCATACCCGTTATCCATGCATCAACTACAAGATATTTTTGATATTATTTTTTCTTTTATAAATTCTAAGATATAAACACGTTAGATCATCATCCTTCACCTTATTTTTATATTATTTTTCTATAATTTGTATATTAAACATATATAAATGTTTTCCAAAATTATATTATTTTAATATATTGTTTCATTTTTTTAATCATTTATGTAATATCACTATTATTATTACATAGTATTAATTTTTTAAAATTAAAAATAAATATATAATGTTGAATATGATTGTCATTGATGTCAAAGGAATAACCAAGGACATGATGGCAGGGAAAACTCAGTGAAAGACAAAGGAATGACAAAGGAAATGATGATGTGGCATGTGTGATGAAACTGGAAAGACACATGATGGTGTTCTAGTGCTATCATTAAGTCAGTGTTGAAATCTGACATCATTCTGGAAAAGTATGACAAGTTTGTGAAACTTTGGAAATTGACTAAGTATGGAAAAAATAGTCAAAAATTCTCTAAGAGAATGCCTGCCATAATTCATGGTTTGAGAAAAATGCACACACCATCATATCAGGCTATAGCTTGTTGAAGTGGATATCTAGTCATGGTCTTAGTTTTCCTTAATAATTTCTGAGGAGAAAGTTATAAGTGTTCCAAAATAGGGTTTCAGGTTGCTTTTACACCAAAGTAGCAAAACTGCCTAAGTGCCCTCATGGAAATGCCCGCCATAGTTTGTCGGTTCAAGAAAATGCCTGCACCATATGGTCATATTGTAGAATGTTGTTTTGTGCATCTGACCATGGTCTCAGATTGTCCAAAGAGTCTTTAAGGAGGAAGATATTGATTTTCCAAAAGTGCTTCTTAGCCTCATTTACACAACTCCAGTAAAATGCCCGTTGAGGAGAGAGAAAGAGGTTTCAAGGGGTGAAATTGGTTTGGATAGAATCCCCTAGTTGGACCCTATCCAGTGGATGTCTCACACTTTAAATTTGATGAAAAGAAAAATCACTTCATATTAACCTAAGGTTTGATAATTTTTCCTAAGTGTCCAATCAGTAGTTTGGAAGGTCACATTCAAATGCTCGCTAGATGATGGGTGTGTGTCAATAAGTTCATATTTTGACACGGTCTTGTTCATTGTTGAAGTAGCTATACAACCATGCTTTTAGTTTTACTTATGGTGACCATATATGAAAGAAACCAATATGCCAAAGTGAAGGAAAAAGTGTTTTACATATTAAAGACAAAAATTGCCTAAGTGTCAAACTCACATGGCTAAGAGGCCATTTGGAAATTCCCATAAGGAGGAGTTCATGTGCTGATAAAATTCATCAGATGGCATAGGCTTGTTCTTTGGTGAATTGGTTATCTAACCATGAGCTCAGATCTTCTTATGGAGTTCACACGTGTGAAAGACAAGCTTGCCAAAATGAGAAAAAAGGTTGTTTTGTTTTGCATATCAAGAACAAAAATTTGGCTAAGTGTTGAACTCACATGGCTAAGAGGCCATTTGGAAATGCTCGCAAGGAGGTTTCCTTGTGCTGATAAAATTAATCAGGTGGCATAGGATTGTTCCTTGATGAACTAGCTATCTATCCATAGGATCAGATTTCCCTCTGTAGTTCACACGTGTGAAAGACAAGCCTTCCAAAGTAAGAAATTTTTGTTTTGATGTCCAAATAAAGGTTGAAAAGGAATTTGGAAATGCCCGCCAAAGAGTGTCCTTGTGATAATAAATTCTCCAGATGGCATGGACATATTCCCTGGTGATCTGGCCATCTAGCTCTGGTGTCAGTTCTCTCTTTGAGGCTCACACGTGTGAGATTTTGGCTTGCCAAAATGGTGAAAAATAAGGTTAAATGACACCTTATGATATACTCGCAAGGGCTTGTAAAATGCCCACAGAGGCTTAAGTTATGCCCGCAAGGGATTATGGAATTCCCACAATGTGCTTAAGGGATAAAATATCCCAAGAGCTTTATTCTTCCCGCAGGGGCTAAAGAAATGCCCGCAAGGGCTTGTAAAATGCCTGTAGAGGCTTAAGTTAAGCCTGCAAGGTGCTTAAGGCATAAGCATAGAAAAGATAGGCTATGCCCGTAGGTAAAGGGAGATATGCCCGCAGGAGGTTAGAAGACAAGCCCACGAAAGCTTGGACCATGCCCGCAGGTAGAAGAAGAAGATGCCCACAGGCTTGAGGGTTCACCATGAGAGGAGAAGCTTCCTGGCTAAAGATGAAGGATACCCCATAGATGAATGAAGCCCGCAAGCTTGAACGATGACCAATGAAGTTTTAATTAATTAATTAATTAAAAGCTAGCAATAAACAGAGTAATAAATTTAAATCTGTAATAAACAAAATTATAAAATTAAAATCAGTAATAAACAAAATTATAAAATTAAAATCAGTAATAAACAAAATTATAAAATTAAAATCAGTAATAAACAGAGGTTTGAAGAGGCACGGGGAAGAAAAAGCATGAGTTCATTTTGTAAAGACGCAATGGTTAAATGATGAAGAAGAATATATAAACATAAGTGTGAAATGGAAATAAAGTGTCTGAGTAGTTCATATTGAAGGTTCAACAAGAACAAGAACTGAAGTGTATGCTGGGTTTTGAGATGAATACTTAAAGCAACATTGAGACCAGAGGAAGAGACAAGAATGTTTTCATATTCGAGATGAATAAGTGCATAACATAAGTCAGAAATTAAAGGGAATAATTGAAGATGTCTACATCCCATATCTATGTAGTAGCAAGAGAAGACAAAGACTAAAGAAAACAAAGAATTATTTATGACTTAATTGAAGTAAGAAAGGTTTGGAGGATTGATATAAACACATTATGGAGGTAGGGTGGTGATAGGGAAAGCTATAGGTCTACAAGGGGGTTGTAGCCTCCTTCAAGTGGTAGCTGGTAAATAGGGTGTCGAAGCATCCTTTCAGTTGTAGCTCATAACCAGGGGGTTGTAGCCTCCTTTCAGTAATGGCTGGTAAATAAGGGTGCAGTAGCATGCTTGTCTCTTGTAACAGGAAGAAACCAGGGTGTTGTAGAATCCTTCAGTTGTAGTTGAGAAACTTGGGGATTGAAGTCTCCAGCAAGTTGTAGCTCGCAAAAACTATTGTAAACATAATTTTGCAGTATAGAAAGAGTTTGTGGTTTTTTAAGTTGGGTTTCCATGATAAAATCTGTGTCCTGTGTATCTTGTTGATTCCATGTTTTAATTAAGTTTAATAAGTGGTTTAAAATGACAAAAAGTTAACAATATTGATTCACCCCCCTCTCAATATTGACCAATATTCCAACAATTGGTATCAGAGCAGGATCCTTCACTACAGTCTAAACCAATGGAAGGAAGATCCTATTAAAAACCACTATGGATCAAGAAGAAGGGATTCCACCCTACAGAGATACAAGACTTGATAAAGAAGAATATGCATATTGGAGCATGAGAATGAGTGTATACTTACAATCATTAAGATGGGGTGTATGGAATTTAGTAATATCTGATTATATCCCACCAACAATAATAAGGATTACATCTCCGAAAGAGTCCAAGAAAAATATCTCAATAGCAATGGAGGCGATACTTGATGGACTATCGCAACCCATCAAAGAAAAGATAGGACAATGCATCTCATCTAAGGAACTTTGGGTCAAACTGGAGAAGCTTTATTTAGTTAAAGAAATAGTAAAAGCAGACTTCGCTATTTTCAAGAATGATGATGAAGAAACTTGCGGCCATAAGGAAGATCAAAAGAACAAAACCATATGCAAGAAAATTTTTAATGACAGGAATAAATTCTTTTATTCCTTAGAAGATAGTGAAGATGAATAAAATCTATTCATGGAGACAGTAACTTCAGAAAATAATTTAGATATGGAAAGAAAGGTGGATCTAAAAGCTGAATTCATAAGTACCCTTGGAGAATTGAGAGAGAGCAGATTGGAGAACAATTCTTTGAAAGAAAATTTGTCAAAATACATAGAAGAGCATAAATGAAAAGAAGAGGAAGTCAAGACCCTCCAAAAGGAGCTGCACAAGTCAAAACAACAAACAATGTTTAGCATGAAAGAGGTTGAGATCTTAATACAGGAAGTTGCTAACTTCAAGAAAGAAGTAAAGAAGCTAGAAGACCACATGAAAGAGGCTGAGAGCTTAAAACAAGAAGTTTCTAACTTCAAGAAAGAAGTACAGAAGCTAGAAGACCACATGAAAGAGACCGATAGCTTAAGACAAGAGGTTATTCTTCTTAGAAAGAAGCTTGATGAAGAATCTATTAAATCAAAATTTGAGAACAACTCAAAGATTTTGGATGAAATCCTAAGCAGCCAAAGACCATCAAGTGATAAAACTGGATTAGGTTATGACAAAGAAAAGATTCTAGAATATTTGTCTCCTACACTCCATGATCGAAATGAAAGAATCTATGCTGCTACACTCAAAATACCGTTTAAGAAGGATAGTTAGAAGTCCGCTCCCCCATCTCATAATAAAGACATAACTCATGTGATACCTAAAAGACAAATGACAAGCAGAGTCCAACATATCTTTTTTGGTCATTGCTACTCATGTAATAATTTTGGACATATGGCTAGAGAATGTAAGCCGAGGAAGAATGCTTCAATAAAATGTCAAGAACAAAGGAAGGGATGGAAGAAGATGGAAGTTGTGAAGCAAGAAGATCAAAGATTCCTCAAATATAAAGGAAGGTTCTATGGATATTGTCACTGCTATCACAAGTTTGGTCACAAGGTTGTTATTTGCAGAACCAAGGGAAAATATCAAAGTATAGAATCCAAGAAACAAAGAAGGTCAGTAAGTAGTGTACCTCATGGAAAGATGTGGAGAAGAAAGGAAGACTACAAAGAGTCAGAGGAAATACATATTCCAAGCATCAATGAAGTTTCCAAGGATGATGTTCAACATAATAGTGGTGTAGATAAGAATGACATCCATTATGATGGAAATCAATATGAAGATGAAAAATACACCGATGGAGAGAAGGATTATGAAAATATTTTCTAAAGTCTCTCATGACCTAAAATAGCAACTCTAAAATTATCATTAGAGGGGATCATATACTCAGGGGGAGTAAATATCAGAAAATTACAATTGGTATTTGAAGGTAACTAATATCACTTGCTAAGAATAAAAGGGTATCTTCATCAAAGTCAAGAAGTAAAGTAGAGGTGAAAAAATTGAAGAAACACATTTGGTCCAGAAAACATCTATGTGACAAGCACATGGTTGAAGTGTAAGAAAATCAGAAGGAGAATTAGAGAAGAAGAGATGATCATGGTCAAATAATAAGATTGGTGTATGGTTGACAAAGAGCAAAGTATAAAACCCTATCACAAAATGGAGAAAATGTTGACAAAGGGGAGGAACATTGAAAGGGGGAGTTTATGAACTCATCATCCAGGTTCTCATTCAAAGACCTGCTACAAGATAATAACTAAGATTATCTTAAAACAAAGTGAGTAGTACCAAGTCCAAGATAAAAGGAGGAAGTGAAGAAAAAGAAGGGCAGTTATCAAAAGGAAGAAGGATAGGAAATTCTCTATCAAGATGGTTGCAGCAAAAGAGCATAATAAGTTATCCTTTGTCATTATTGTCAAAGGGGGAGAATGTTTAGATTTTTCCGTCAATGCCAAAGGGGGAGAATGCTTATATTTTTCCATCAATGCCAAAGGGGGAGAATGTTGAATATGATTGTCATTGATGTCAAAGGAGATCAGTAATGACAAAGGAATAACCAAGGACATGATGGTAGGGCAAACTCAGTGAAAGAAAAAGGAATGACAAAGGAAATGATCATGTGGCATGTGTGATGAAGCTGGAAAGACACATGATGGTGTTTTGGTGTTATCATTAAGTCAGTGTTGAAATAGGACATCATTCTAGAAAAGTATGACAAGTTTGTGAAACTATGGAAATTGACTAAGTATGGAAAAAGTAGTCAAAACTGCTCTAAGAGAATGCCTGCCATAATTCATGGTTTGAGAAAAATGCACGCACCATCATATAAGGCTATAGATTGTTGAAGTGGCTATCTAGTCATGGTCTCATTTTTCCTTAATCATTTCTAAGGAGAAAGTTATAAGTCTTCCAAAACATGGTTTCAAGTTGCTTTTACACCTAAGTAGCAAAACTGCCTAAGTGGCCTCAGGGAAATGCCAGCCATAGTTTGTGGGTTGAAGAAAATGCCCGCACCATATGGTCATCTTGTAGAATGTTGTTTTTTGCATCTGACCATGGTCTCATATTGTCCAAAGAGTCTCTGAGGAGGAAGATATTGATCTGCCAAAAGTGCTTCTTACCCTCATTTACACTACTCCAGTAAAATGCCCGCCGAGGAGAGAGAAAGAGGTTTCAAGGGGCGAAATTGGTTTGGATAGAATCCCCTAGTTGGCCCCTATCCAGTGGATTTCTCACACTTCAAATTTGATGAAAAGAAAAATCACTTCATATTAACCTAGGGTTTGATAATTTTTCCTAAGTGTCAAATCAACAGTTTGGAAGGACACTTTCAAATGCTCTCCAGATGATGGGTGTGTGTCAATAGGTTTATATTTTGACATGGTCTTGTTCATTGTTGAATTAGCTATCTAGCCATGCTTTTAGTTTTCCTTATGGTGATCATATATGAAAGAAATCAATATGCCAAAGTGAAGGAAAAAGTGTTTTACATATTAAAGACAAAAATTTGCGTAAGTGTCAAACTCACATGGCTAAGAAGCCATTTGGAAATGCCCGCAAGGAGGTGTTCATGTGCTGATAAAATTAATCAGATGGCATATGCTTGTTCTCTGGTGAATTGGTTATCTAACCATGAGCTCAGATCTTCTTATGGAGTTCACACGTGTGAAAGACAAGCCTGCCAAAATGAGAAAAATGTTGTTTTGTTTTGCATATTAAGAACAAAAATTTGGCTAGGTGTTGAACTCACATGGCTAAGAGGCCATTTGGAAATGCCTGCAAGGAGGTGTCCTTGTGCTGATAAAACTAATCAAGTGGCATATGATTGTTCCTTGATGAACTGGCTATCTATCCATAGGATCATATTTTCCTCTATAGTTCACACGTATGAAAGACAAGCCTGGCAAAGTAAGAAAAAGTTTGTTTTGATGTCCAAATAAAGGTTGAAGAGGCATTTGTAAAATCCCACCAAAGAGTGTCCTTGTAATAATAAATTCTCCATATGGCATGGACATATTCCTTGGTGATCTGGCCATCTAGCTATGGTGTCAGTTCTCTCTTTGAGGCTCACACGTGTGATATTTTGGCCTGCCAAAATGGTGAAAAATAAGGTTAAATGACACCTTATGATATGCCCGGCCCCGCAAGGGCTTGTAAAATGCCCTTAAAGGCTTAAGTTATGCTCGTAAGCGCTTATGGAATGCCCACAAGGGGCTTAAGGGATACAATCTCCCAAGAGATTTATTATGCTCGCAGAGGATAAAGAAATGCCTGCAAGGGCTTGTAAAATGCCCGTAGAGGCTTAAGTTAATCCTGCAAGGTGCTTAAGGCATAATCATGCAAAAGCTAGGCTATGCCCGCAGGTAAAGGGATATATGCCCGCAGTAGGTTAGAAGACAAGCCCACGAAATGTTGGACCATGCCCGTAGGTAGAAGAAGAAGATGCTCGTAGGATTGAGGGTTTGCCATGAGAGGAGAAGCTTGCTGGCTGAAGATGAAGGATATCCCACAAATGAATGAAGCCCGCAAGCCTGAAGGATGACCAATGAAGTTTTAATTAATTAATTAATTAAAAAATAGCAATAAACAGAATAATAAATTTAAATATGTAATAAACAGAATTATAGAATTAAAATCAGTAATAAACAGAGATTTGAAGAGGCACGAGGAAGAAAGAGCATGAGTTCATTTTGTAAAGATGAAATGGTTAAATGATGAAGAAGAATATATAAACAGAAGTGTGGAATGGAAAGAAAGTGTCTCAATAGTTCATATTGAAGGTTCAACAAGAACAAGAACTGAAGTGTATGCTAGGTTTTGAGATGAATACTTAAAGCAACATTGAGACCAGAGGAATAGACCATAATGTTTGCATATTCGAGATGAAGAAGTGCATAACATAAGTTAGAAATTAAAGGGAAGAATTGAAGTTGTTTGTACCCCAGATCTATGTAGCAGCAAGAGAAGAAAACGACTAAAGAAAACAAAGAATTATATATGACAGGATTGAAGTAATAAAGGTCTGGAGGATTGATATAAACACACTAGGGAGGTAGGGTGGTGCTAGGGAAGGCTACTTGCAAGGGGGTTGTAACCTCCTTCCAGTGGTAGCTGGTAAATAGGGTGTCGAATCATCCTTTCAGTTGTAGTTGATAAACCAGAGGGTTGTAGCCTCCTTCCAGTAGTGGTTGGTAAATAAGGGTGCAGTAGCATCCTTGTCTATTGTAGGAGGCAGAAACGAGGGTGTTGTAGCTATTGGTTGTGGAGCCTGATCTTCCAGTCTCATAAATGATGATTCCACTGTGTTTGTACCCTGTTTGTACCCTAGGATTGGTTATGATGCCGGAACGCTCCCCAGGGGGTCCGGGGGAGTGGTTTCACTCCCCCAGTTGGGGGGTGCAGGGATTCGGGGGCATAGCCCCCGAATGAAATTTTTGGGTTGTTTCGCCAACAGATTATGGGCCCATGGTTTTGGGTAACCTGTGGTATTTTTCCATTGTATTACCCTTTATAAGAAAGACATCGTAATACGGATAGGGTTGAGGTATTAGGTATTATGCATTGTAAAGATCTCTGAGATCGTGAAGAGAGATTGTGAGACAGTGAAGAGGAAGTGCAGCGGATGTGCTGCAGGTTGTATCCCTTGATTTGTTGGATGGTATAATAATAATGACTGACAATTTCAGTGTGGACGTAGCCCATATTGGGTGAACCACGATATATTGGTGTCTCTCTTGTAATGTGTCTGTGTGATTATATTTTCATTTCTGTTTATTGTTATTGCTTTGCGATCCTGTTTTTCTAACAATTGGTATCAGAGCCAAAGGTCTATTTGGAAGATAAATCTGCAATAAAATAGGGTTTTTGGCTTGAGTGGGAGCAATGGCGGAAGAAGGAAAGTTTAAGGTCGAGAATTTTAACGGCCAAAACTACGAGTCATGGAAGATGTAAATGGAGGACTATCTGTACTAGAAGGATCTATTCCGACTGTTGGGAGGAAGAGCAAAGCAGCCGGCGACTATGAAGGACGAAGAATGGGAGGTTCTTGACAGAAAGGCACTTGGAACAATACGATTGTCCCTGTCTTCGTCGGTGGCTTTCAATATCTCAAAAGAAAAGACAACAGAGGGTTTAATGAGTGCATTGGGTAAGCTGTATGAAAAAACCTCGGCCTCCAACAAGGTATTTCTAATGAAGTGTTTATTTAGTATGAATATGTTTGAAGGGGATCTGTTGCTGATCATTTAAATGAATTTAATATGGTTGCAAATCAACTAAGTTCTGTAAGTTGGAACTTTGATGATGAGGTTAGGGATCTTCTAATCTTATCTTCATTGCCAGAAAGCTGGAATAGCTTGGTCATGGGTGTAAGTAACTTTCTCTCTGGTTCAAACACCTTGAAATTTGATGATGTTATTGGTGTTATTCTTAGCGAGGAAATGCGAATAAAAAGCATAGGTGAGACATCAGGTAACACGTTGACCATGGAGAGCAGGGGAAAAAAAAAGGAGAAAGGAAAGAGCCAAGGTAATCGTGGCGAGTCTAAAACAGGCAGATCCAAGTCCAGTCTGGAAAAAATAGAGTGCTGGAACTGTGCAAAGAAAGGACATCTAAAGAAAGATTACAAATCTCTAAAGAAGAAAGGAGATGGACAACAGGAAACTACCCAGGAAGCAAATGCAGCAGGTGATGTGTTACAAGATGCTTTGATTCTTGCATTAGATAATACTAGTGATTATTGGGTAGTAGATTCAGGGGCTTCATGTCATGCTACACCCCATAGGAAATATTTTCATGATTATGTTCTAGGCGATTTTGGACATGTTTTATTGGGTAATGATGAGCCATGTAAAATTGTTGGAATGGGTAAGGTATGGATAAAATTTAAGAATGGAACTGAATGGCTGCAAAAAGATGTTAGGCATATTCCTGCTATGAAAAGAAATCTGATCTCAACAAGGCAGTTGGGAGATGGCGGTTGTCTATCTACATTTGGAGAAACATGGTGGAAAATCACTAAAGGATCAATGGTAATAGAAAAAGGAGACAGGGTAGGTACATTGTATTTATGTCCTCATTATGCTGACCATTCTATCTCTTTAGTTTCCACAGGAACATATACAGCATTGTGGCATCATAGGCTTGGCCACATGAGTGAGAAGGGGATGCAGATTCTCCACTCAAGGAAGTTGTTTCCATATTTGAAGCAGGTAAGTTTGGAATTATGTGAGAACTGTGTTTATGGAAAACAGAAGAGAGTCCAATTTTTCAGGGTTGCGAAACAAAAGAAGAATGAAAAGTTAGATCTTGTGCATACAGATGTATGGGGACCAAATCAGGTACAATCTCTTGGTGGATCTCATTATTATGTTACATTTATTGATGATGAAACTAGAAAAACTTGGGTTTATTGCATTAGACATAAATCTGATGTGTTTGCTACTTTTAAGAAGTGAAAAGCTTTGGTTAAGAATGAGACAGGAAAAAGGTTGAAGTGTCTCAGATATGATAAGGGAGGTGAGTACTGCGGCAAGGAGTTTGATAGTTACTATGCATACCATGGGATTCGCAGAGAGAAGACAGTCCCAGGAACACCACAAGAAAATGGTGTGTCAAAAATGATGAATAGAACGATCATGGAGCGTGCAAGGTGTATGAGATTGCATGCAGGGTTTCCCTTACAGTTCTGGGCAGATGCTATAAATACTGTTGTTTATTTAATAAACATATGGCCTTCTAGTGCTTTGGATGGTGGTATTCCATAGGAGGCATGGATGGGTAAAAAGGTAAACTACTCATTTCTTAGAACGCTCGGTTGTGAAGCATTTGTCCATATTGATAAAGAAAATAGAACAAAGCTTGAAGCTAAATCCAAGAAATGTACCTTTATTGGATATGGGGTTGATGATTTTGGTTATCACTTATTGGATTATGAAAATAAAAAAAAATCATTAGGAGTAGAGATGTGATATTCAATGAAAAGGTCATATATAAAGATCAATTGCAAGGAAAGAAACAGGAACAGGAAAACACAGAGTACACAGTACTTGATGAAATTGAAGAAAATGAATTTCCAAAGGTGCCAGAAAATCAAGAACAACAACAAGTACCTGAAACTCCTGCAAGTGTAAGAAGATCTACCAGGTTAAGTAGACTCCCTGAACGATAATCTCCTTCAATGTATTATTTATTGATGACTGATGCTGGTGAACCAGAATGTTTTGAAGAAGCAATGTAGGTGGAAACTAGAAAGAAGTGGGAGCAAGGGATGAATGAGGAGATGGACTCATTGGTAGGAACCCAGACTTGGGATTTGGTTTAGTTTCCTGCTGGTAAAAGAGCATTGTAGAACAAATGGATTTATAGGTTGAAGGAAGAAGAAGGAGGTAAGAAGCGGTACAAGGCTAGACTTGTTGTAAAGGGGTTTGCACAGAATAAATGTATAGATTTTGATAAATATTTTCTCTTGTTGTTAAGATGACTTCAATTAGGACCATCTTAAGTCTAGTGGCGGTAGAAGATTTGCATATTGAACAGTTAGATGTAAAAACAACCTTTCTCCATGGGTATTTGGAGGAAAAGATATATATGCAGCAACCACAAGGGTATGAGGTCAAAGGGAAGAAAAATTTGGTATGCAGGTTGAAGAAGAGCTTGTATGGTTTGAAGCAAGCTTCAAGGAAGTGGTATTTAAAATTTGACAGGTTTATGATAGAACAAGGCTATAGTAGATGTCATTCTGACCACTGTGTTTATTTCAAGAGGCTAGATAATGGAAGTTATATTATCTTGTTATTGTATGTGGATGACATGCTTGTTGCAGGGTCTAACATGCAGGAAATAAATGTGCTCAAAAGGAAGTTAGCAAATTCATTTGTGATGAAGGATTTGGGTGTTGTAAAGCAAATCCTCGGTATGAGAATAACAAGAGATAGGAAAAATCGCAAATTGACATTGTCTCAGGGTGAGTACATACAAAAGGTGTTGGGGAGGTTCAGAATACAGAATGCAAAACCAGTTAGTACACCTTTGGCCAACCATTTCCATTTAAGTAAGGAAATGTGTCCCAAGACACATGAAGAGATAGATTACATGTCCAAGATTCCCTATTTATCAGTAGTTGGCAGCTTGATGTATGCCATGGTGCGCACAAGACCAGATATTGCACATGCAGTGGGAGTTGTGAGCATATATATGAACAACCCAGGTAAAGAACATTGGAAGGAAGTACAGTGGATTCTCAAGTATTTGAGAGGTATTACCACTCATGCATTATGTTTTGGAGGTTCAGACACTGTTCTACAGGAATATGTTGATGCATATATAATAGGTGATAAGGATAGAAGGAGGAGCACCACAGGGTATGTGTTTATTGTAGGTGGAACAACAGTAAGTTGGATTTTGAAACTGCAAAAGGTTGTTGTACTTTCAACAATGGAAGCAAAGTATATTTCTATCACAGAGTCTAGTAAAGAGATGATTTGGTTGCAGAGGTTTATGGAGGAATTGGGTAAGAAGCAGAAGGATAGTAGGTTGTATAGTGACAACCAGAGTGCTGTTAGTTTTTTAGAAATTTCAATATGATCTAGGATCTTAATTGGAGAATAACATGTACAACATATCTACAACATATCAATCATGGACACAATAATGCAAGCACACAAGCGACACAGAGTTTCACTGGGGAAAACCAAGAAGGTGAAAAAACTCGCAACTTCCTCAGAGATATATAGAGCAATGATACAACCCAAGTACAAGAGATAGTCCTCCTAGCAGCATCTTCTCCTCCTCCACTAGTGCGCCATTCTCCAATGAGTGTGTAAGTGAAGAATAGAATGATGAAATAGAGTTCCTCCCGCACTCTATTTATACTTGACTTGACTTGCCTAATAACCTTTACTAGGTCGGCCTTAACTTAATCACATAACATAATGCTGTCAGGGCCGACCCCCAATAGGGTGGTCTAATAACCCTTTAACCCACATGACTTATACATGGCCGACCCCAACAAGGTGGTCTAATGAACCATCAAGTATAAGTTACGACACTTACAATATAAATGACGACACTTCTGTATAGAGGAATAATAACATCTCTATAGGAATACAAACACTTCCGTATGGAGGAATAATAACATCTCTATAGGAATACAATATACATATATGAAATACATTCCGAAGTTACAAATACATCAACACTCCCTCTTAAATAGGAAGGTATTTCTCGACACAGATCTACTAGCACAAGTATTCTTCTCTGGATCATCGTCATCGTCATCGTCACTGCTGATGCTGTATCAATCAATCTACGATCTACTCATCATAGGAAGTTTTACAGAGATAGTCCTTTTTCATACTGGATGTAGGCCCACCACATGTAGGTCTTCAACATCACTGGACATACTGTGGAATCCTTAGGACTTATTACATGCATCACAATGCCTCAAAAGAATATCCCAGGACCATTTATGTGCCGAAGCACGACTGGCAAGATCTCCCAGGTCCACTTACATGTGACTGTCACAAAACCTTAAAAGAGTGTCTTGACTAGCAAGAACTCTAAAGAGCATCCGAGTCCTTTTACATGACTAGCACAACCTATCTGGATCTCCAGGACGTATTACATGTGACCCCCACCACAAAACCTTAAAAGAGTGTCTTGACTAGCAAGAACTCTAAAGAGTATCCGAGGCCTTTTACGTGACTAGCACAACCTGTCCGGATCTCCAGGACGTATTACATGTGGTCATGGAAAAGCCTCGAAAGAGCATCCCAGGACTGATTACGAGCGTACTGCTCAACCTATCAGATCTCCCAGGTCTAGTTACATGCCATAGGACAAAGCCTCGAAAGAGCATCCCAGGACTGATTACGAGCATACTGCTCAACCTATCGGATCTCCCAGGTCTAGTTACATGTCCTCCCAGAGAAATGCCTTGAAAGAGTATCCCAGGACTGATTACGAGCGTACTGCTCAACCTATTGGATCTACCACGTCTACTTATATGCTCATCTGCACAACCTGTCCACGGCCATAGAGTATCAATATGATACTCACCATACATCATCCTGATGTACATCATCACATGATCATCCTGATCATCATCATAGCATCATCCTGATACATATCATCTGGAGCAACATCCTGAAGCTCATCATCCATGATCATCCTAATAATACAGTGCATCCACGTGATGCATACCAAGTATCTACCTGATGCATATCATCATACATGATCTACCTGATCATACAATGTATCTACCTGATACATATCATCATACACGATCCAACTGATCATATCCAGCATCCAACATGAAGCATATACATATACATGATCCAACTGATCATAAGAAGCATCCAACATGATGCATATACATATACATGATCCAATTGATCATAAAAAGCATCCAACATGATGCATATAGAGCAGTAATTGGAGCATCGTCCTGATGCTCATCACACAACGCTTACATCCACAGCCATGGGAAGGATCCTCCTCTCACCATGCTTGGAATGGCTCCTGCAAATGTGTCCATCACTTCTTCCTCGAAGTGTCGTCAATATGAAGAACGCTAAGCTTCTCTATGAAGTATTCGAACTTCACTTTAGCTAGTGGTTTCGTCAATACATCTGCAACCTACTCATCTGTTGCAACATACAAGAGCTTCACTGCTCCTCTCTGCACCATATCCATGATATAGTGATATTTGATCTCAATGTGCTTCGACCTGTCATGGAACACCGGGTTCTCAAACAACTTCACACAACTCTGGTTGTCACAAAAAATACCAGTAGCATCCAATGGGAGATCAAGTAGCTCATACAGTAGCTTCCTCAGCCATACTGCCTCACAACTAGCCGAACAAGCTGCAACATACTTGGCTTCGGCTGCACTTAGTGCTACGCAGGACTGCTTCCTGCTAAACCAAGAGATCACACCTGATCCCATACTAAAGCAACACCCAGAAATGCTCTTCCTATCTGCAGCACTGCCTACCCAATCTGAATCAACATAACCTTGCAGGTTAAACTTTTGATTCGCATCATACTTGAGCACATAATCAACTATACCCTTTAGGTACCTTAGAATATGCTTTACAACAACCAGGTGAACACCTCTTGGATCCGTTAGGAATTGGCTCAATGTGTTCACCACAAAGAAAATATTTGGTCTCGTGTTCGTTAGGTACATCAAGGACCCAATCATTTGACGATACACCATGACATCAACTGGATCAGATGAAGCATCACACAGAAGATTTAGGTTCAATGCCATAGGTGTGGCCATGGCCTTGCAGTCCATCATCCCGAACTTCTTCAGAATCTCTACTTCATACTTCCCTTGTCCAAGGAAGATTCCATCTGCACTCTGCCACACCTCCATGCTTAGGAAATAGTTCATCATCCCCAAGTCTGAACTCGGTAGCAAGCTTCCTCTTCATGTCGACAATCAGTCTATCCTCTCCTATAACAAACAGGTCATCCACATACAAGAGTAGTATCACTGGATTGCCTTCCTCAACCTTGTAGTAAAGGTTGGAATCTGCTTTACTCTTGGTAAAGCCCAAACTGGATAGAAAGCTATCTATCCTACCATACCAAGTCCTAGGAGCTTGTTTCAAGCCATACAAGGCTTTCTTCAACTTGCACACATATGACTCCTTGTCATATGTCTCAAAACCGAGTGGCTTCTCCACATACACTTCCTCTTCGACTACACCATTCAAGAAAGCTGTGTTGACATCCATTAGGTGTATCTTTCATTTCATTACTGTAGCCAGAGCAAGTACTGATCTATAGCAAGTGTATCTGGCCACAGGAGAAAAATTCTCTTCATAGTCAATCCCTCTTTCTGGGAGAAGCCATGAGATACAACCCTCACTTTGTATTTCTCTATGCTACCATCTACAGCATGCTTGATCTTATAGATCCACTTGGAAGTAACAATAGACTTCCCTTCAGGTCTTGGGACCACATCCCAAACATGATCGATTGGTACTTATCGACCATGGCATCCTTTAACTGTATCCCGTATCATGGGAACTTCATATTCTTCAATATCTTCAATAGATAGTTTGAACTTCGTTGCTAGAACAAATGTTGTAGTCCTTCTTTTGTAGGTGATGGTATACGATCTTTCCTACAAAGCAAGTTAAATTGCATGATTAGAAACATCTCATAGTTTTCAAAACAAATTCTTACACATAAAGAAATATGTCATACAATCATGCAATTATTTTAGCCAATGCTTCAATACAACATTTATCCATATCCTGTAACTTTCTAGATGCCTTCCAATCTCTACCAGAACATTGTTAAGAGTGTGCACAACTCCCAACATGTCATCAAAGAGGTTTCATTCTAGATAAGTAGCAATGGAATGTTGTATAGTGCCATAAGCCACTTATCCATCACATGCATATTAGTAGTATACTGTTCATTAATGTAATTATTCTAATATGCATAATACACACCCTAAGTCTAGGAACATAAGCATATACATCATTGAGCAGTATTATTTAAACAAACAAGTATGCAAGAAATGACAATTCAAATACTTATTTTTGTTTGGTTGTAGGGTGGACTCCCTCTCAATATTTGCTTCCTTGTAGGAACTACTTGAGTGTGCTCCCTCTTGATCTTTGCTTCCTAGATTACCTGTCTTTGAACTTATATCCATCCTTGATCACTATGCATACTTACTAGTATCATCATTGTGTTATCCTCAAGGTCTCATACATACATTCATTAGTATAATATTAATACTATAAAAAAAAACATTATGATTCTAAGTAATCTTAAACATGTATGGTCAAGATCATTTCATATACAGATAATTTATCACAATTCTTTTACTCATGCATATTCCTATTTGACCATAGGAATTTTCTGGTTAGTCATATCATCAATCAAAGTAAGAAGCATAATATGCCTAAACCCATGATTACTCAAACCTATAACTTCATCATTATCAATCATACCAAGTATACTTATATAAGAGATCCTATCACAAGGTAGGATTCTAACTTGATATAGGAAAAACATACCTGGATTAATATGTTAGCTGGTTATGTCTAACATACCCACATGATGCCTTCTTGTTCTCTTAAATGACTTGTGCTAGTGACCTGCATATCTCATAAGTTAACCATTGTGGAACCAAATTATACATACCTTGTAAGTAGATCTTCTATGTGATCCATGACAATGGATGAATATTTTTCTTCATGTCACCATGGTCATATGTTCTTGAACTAGAACATGATTTGTCTTTCTTGATGTACCTTTCATGTTAGCGGACAACATAAACCTCATACAACACCACAATGCATTAGTACAATCATAAGTGTCAAAACCCTAATCAATGAATATCTTCTATCATGCATTCATATTTTTATTAAGGTGATACGACAAGTCTAAAATTAATCAAGATTGTACTAATCTTAATGAAGACAAACATAAACTTAATCATGAACGGATTTTGAAACATACCCATAAGTCATACCTGTCGAGTTTTCTTGTAATATTCTTATGTAAGGCCTTAGCCTCATCTCCCTCTGAAACTAGAACTTCTTCACTTATGTAGGTGACCAATCCATTCTCTTCTAGGATTAACCGAATCCACTTGATTTGCAGAAACTGGATCTGGAGCTGGATTAGGGTTTGTTAGGGAAACCCTAAAAATTCAAAATTTGAATTTCAAACTTCTGAAAGGATAGAAAGATGTGCCTTTATGAGTTGATCAACCTGGTATACTCAGAATTTGAAAACTGCAAAGTTTCACCCCTCAAATTTGCTTTTCAATCTTCCGGATTCACTGGGGAGGACCCTGAATTAGGGTTTGAGTTTCCCGGAGCTTCACCCAACCAAATAGTTTGATCCAAAGCTCTAAACTTCGATTTTTCCAAGGAGCTTCCAGCTATGGCCACAGATTTCAAAAATTCTCATTTTTGCAGAAGCCCTAATTTTTCACCTTTCCGATCAAAGTCCCGAACTAGGGTTGATCAAGCTTGGCCTTCTGCCCAACCAAAAAATTCGATCTTAGCCTCTAATTTTCGATTTTGATGAGGAGCATCCAGTTGTGGTCTCTGATACAAAAAATTCCAACATTCTCTGAAACCCTAAATTCTTAGAGCCATGAATGAAGGTGCTCAAAATCCAATTCTGTTTTGACAGAAATATGCACCTGATTGTTTCTAGTGTAACTCCAAAATTTCAGATCTATAGGGTCCAAAAATTCTTCCTGTGGTAGCCTGACTTGTTATCTTTCCAACCCCATAGGTCTAACCTCAAATTGATTCTCTGAGAGAGAGTTATGCCAAGTGTCGCAGTGTGACCTGTTTATGGGATAAAACAAGAGAGCGAAATTGTACGGAGTGCCACGTGTCACTGGTTCAATTTAGGGATTTGAAAATTGGACCTGTGAAATTACAGTCCGTGCCCTACCTTCCGCTTTTTACAAAGTTTCATTTGGATCTTCCTAGCCCAAGTTGTGATCTTTTTCCTAGGTCACCTGTTTATGACTGAGATCTGGAAGAGGCAGAAACCCTATATTGTACAGATCATAAATCTGAAAGTACAATGAATTAGAGGCTCTCCTTCAGAAACAACGTACATGGCGATCTTATATTCGACCTGTAATATTTTCGGATCCTGAAACTTCGCCAAAATGAATTTATAGAGAAAGTGCTACGATGACTGGTTTTTGCTATATCAAGCCCTAACTTCGCAAGTGCAACAAGTGTCATAAATGCCATACCATGCCTTCTTTCAGGCTAGCTCTGATACCATGTTAGTTTTTCAGAAATTTCAATCTGATCTAGGATCTTAACTGAGAGAATAACATGTATAGCATATCTACAGCATATCAATCATGGAAACAATAATGCAAGCACAGAAGAGACACAGAGTTTCACTGGGAAAAACCAAGAAGGTGAAAAACCCCGCAACTTCCTCAGAGATAGATAGAGAAATGATACAACCCAAGTACAAGAGATAGTCCTCCTAGCAGCAGCTTCTCCTCCTCCACTAGTGCGCCACTCTCCAATGAGTGTGTGAGTGAAGAATAGAATGCCTCCCGCACTCTTTTTATACTTGACTTGACTTGCCTAATAACCTTTACTAGGTCAGCCTTAACTTAACGACATAAAATAATGCTGACAAGGCCGACCCCCAATAGGGTGGTCTAATAACCCTTTTACCCACATGACTTATACAGGGCCGACCCCAACAAGGTGGTCTAATAACCCATCAAGTATAAGTTACGACACTTACAATATAAATGACGACACTTCCGTATAGAGGAATAATAACATCTCTATAGGAATACAAACACTTCCGTACAGAAGAATAATAACATCTCTATAGGAATACAATATACATATATGAAATACATTCTGAAGTTACAAATACATCAAAAAGTGCCATTCATCTTGCAAAGAACTCAACATTCCATTCTAGGACTAAACATATACAACTCAAGTACCATTTCATATGCTCTGTTCTGGAAGATGAACTGTTGAAGCTGGAAAAGATACATACTAGACAGAATCCTGCAGACATGTTCACAAAGGTAGAGACCAGAGAGAAACTGCATTCTTGCTCAGTTTCAGTTGGCCTTCTAGCATGAAGGAGAAGATGACAAATTTGCCAAGTCCAAGTCCAACAAGTACAACAGTGGTGGAGTTGCTGTGATCAGTATCCAAGTGGGAGATTGTTGGTTGTGGAGACTGATCTTCCAATCTCATAGATGATGATTCAGCCGTGTTTGTACCCCAGGCTTGGTTATGATCCCGGCACGCTCCCTAGGGGGTCCGGGGGCGTAGCCCCCGAAGGAAATTTTTGGGTTGTTTTGCCAACAGATTACGGGCCCATGGTTTTGGGTAACCCGTGGTATTTTTCCATTGTATTTCCCTTTATAAGAAAGACATTGTAATATAGCTAGGGTTGAGGTATTAGGTATTATGCATTGTAAATATATTTGAGATCGTGAAGAGAGATTGTGAGATAGTAAAGAGGAAGTGCATCAGATGTGCTGCAGGTTGTATCCCTTCATTTGCTGGATGGTATAATAATAAGGACTGGCAATTTCAATGTGGACGTAGCCCATCTTGGGTGAACCACGATATATTGGTGTCTGTCTTGTAATGTGTCTGTGTGATTATATTTTCATTTCTGTTTATTGTTATTGCTATGTGATCCTGTTTTTCTAACAGTAGCATCCTTCAGTTGTAGCTGAGAAACTTGGGGATTGAAGTCTCCAACAAGTTGTAGCTTGCAAAAACTATTGTAAACATAATTTTGCAATATAGAAATAGTTTGTGGTTTTCCCAATTGGGTTTCTACGATAAAATCTGTGTCCTGTGTATCTTGTTGATTCCATGTTTTAATTAAGTTTAATAAGTGGTTTAAAATGGTAAAAAGTTAACAATACTGATTCGCACCCCCTTCTCAGTATTGACCAATATTCCAACAATTGGTATCAGAGCAGGATCGTTCATTACAGTCTAAACCACTGGAAGGAAGATCCTATTAGAAACCACTATGGATCAACAAGAAGGGATTGCACCCTACAGAGCCACAGTACTTGACAAAGAAGAATATGGATATTGGAGCATGAGAATGAGTGTATACTTACAATCATTAGGATGGGGTGTATGGAATTCAATAATATTTGATTATATCCCACCAAAAAGAATAAGGACTACATCTCAGAAAGAGTACAAGAAAAATAACTCAATAGCAATGGAGGTTATACTTGATGGACTATCTCAACCCATCAGAGAAAAGATAGGATAATGCATCTTAGCTAAGGAACTTTGGGTCAAACTGGAGAAGCTTTATTTAGTCAAAGAAATAGTAAAAGCAGACCTCGCTATTTTCAAGAATGATGATGAAGAAACTTGCAGCCATAAGGAAGATCAAAAGAACAAAACCATATGCAAGAAATTTTTTAATGACAGGAATAAATTCTTCTATTCCTTGGAAGATAGTGAAGATGAATAAAATATATTCATGGAGACAGTAACTGCAGAAAATAATTTAGATATGGAAAGAAAGGTGGAATTAAAAGATGAATTCATAAGTACCCTTGAAGAATTGAGAGAGATAAGATTGGAGAACAATTCTTTGAAAGAAAATTTTTCAAAATACCTAAAAGAGAAGAAATCAAAAGAAGAGGAAGTCAAGACCCTCCAAAAGGAGCTGCACAAGTCAAAACAACAAACAATGGCTAGCATGAAAGACGTCGAGAGATTAAGACAGGAAGTTGCTAACTTCAAGAAAGAAGTAAAGAAGCTAGAAGACCACATGAAAGAGGCTGGGAGCTTAAAACAAGAAGTTCCTAACTTCAAGAAAGAAGTAAAGAAGCTAGAAGACCACATGAAAGAGGCCGATAGCTTAAGACAAGAAGTTATCCTGCTTATAAAGAAGTTTGATGAAGAATCTATTAAATCCAAATTTGAGAACAACTCAAAGGTTTTAGATGAAATCCCAAGCAGCCAAAGACCATCAAGTGATAAAACTAGATTAGGTAATGACAAAGAAAAGATTCCAGAATGTTTGTTTCCTACACTCCAAGATAGAAATAAAAGAAGATATGCTGCTACACTCAAAATACCAATTAAGAAGGATAGTAAGAAGTATTCTCCCTCATCTCATGATAAAGACATAACTCATGTGATACCTAAAATACCAATGACAAGAAGAGTCCAACAAATCTTTTTTGGTCATTGCTACTCATGTAATAATTTTGGACATATGGCTAGAGAATGTAAGCTAGGGAAGAATGCTTCAATAAAAGGCCAAGAACAAAGGAAGGGATGGAAGAAGATGAAAGTTGTGAAGCAGGAAGATCAAAGATTCCTCAAATATAAAGGAAGGTTCTATGGATATTGTCACTGCTGTCATAAGTTTGGTCACAAGTCTGTTAATTGCAGAACCAAGGGAAAATATCAAAGTACAGAATCTAAGAAAAAAAGAAGGTCAGTAAGAAGTGTACGTCATGGAAAGATGTGGAGAAGAAAGGAAGATTACAAAGAGTCAGAGGAAATACAGATTCCAAGCATCAATGAATTTCCAAAGATGATGTTCAGCATAATAGTGTTGTATATAAGAATGACATCCATTATGATGGAAATCAAGATGAAGATGAAGAATACACCGATGGAGAGAAGGATTATGAAAATATCTTCTAAAGTCTCTCGTGACGTAAAAGAGAAACCCTGAAATTAGCATTAGAGGGGATCATATACTCAAGGGGAGTAAACATCATAAAATTACAATTGGTATTTGAAGGTAACTAATATCACTTGCTAAGAATAAAGGGTTATCTTCATCAATGTCAAGAAGTAAAGTAGAGGTGATAAAATTGTAGAAACACATTTGGTCCAGAAAAAATCTATGTGACAAGCACATGGTTGAAGTGTAAGAAAATCAGAAGGAGAATTAGAGAAGAAGAGATGATCATGGTCAAATGATAAGACTGGTGTATGGTTGACATAGAGCAGAGTATAAACCCTATCACAAAATGGAGAAAATGTTGATAAAGGGGAGGAACATTGAAAGGGGGAGTTTATGAACTCATCATCTAGGTTCTCATTCAAAGGCCTGCTACAAGATAATAACTAAGATTATCTTAAAACACAGTGAGTAGTACCAAGTCCAAGATAAAAGGAGGAAGAGAAGCAAAAGAATGGCAATTATCAAAATGAAGAAGGATAGGAAATTCTCTATCATGACTTTGTGTGTGAAGAAGTTTGAAATTCTCTAGGATAGGAAGAAGTTTGAATTATCTACTCTTCTCAACACCAAGTTAGTCCATTCATGAACTGGTTTATGCATCCCTTGATTATCTGTGGTTTTCATGCCCAAATGCTTGAAACTCTCAAAATTCAGATAGAAGAAGAGGAAAAATAAGTAGGAACGGTGTTAGGATATTCCTATACTCCATCCTAGTCCCACCAGTATTTTGATCATTTACATTTTCAGTCATGCATGCACCTTTTAGGGTTTGCATGCATTCTAGGGTTTGCATGCATCCCAGTCATCAGTCTAGCACCTAGCCCTCAGTTAGCCAGCCCCTAGGAGCTTCTCACTATTCAGTTTTAGCCCTCCAGTTGCTTAGTGCGCCCTTCTTCCTTGATTTTAGGGAGCAACTCGCCCTTCTTCACCTACCAGTTCAGTTACACTCAGTTACAGTCAGTTACAGTCAGTTACACTCAGTTACATTGAGTTACACTCAGTTACACTCAGTTACATTCAGTTACACTCAGTTACATTGAGTTACACTCAGTTACACTCAGTTACATTCAGTTACTCTTAGTTACATTGAGTTACACTTAGTTACATTGAGTTACACTCAGTTACACTCAGTTACACTTAGTTACACTGAGTTACACTTAGTTACACTGAGTTACACCTACCAGAGTTAGTTTGACTGATGGTTGACAGTTACTTGAGCATTGATGACTCCACTGATGATGATGAAGACTTCCAGTTGCGCTCCGATGATCATGAGGACACCTAGTTGTGCTCCGATGACACTCCAGTGATCCTTTGATCACTCCATGAAGGCTAATTCGAATTGCCACCTTAGGCATTCGAATTCCTCATGCATTGTATTATTTATATGTCCATTTGTGATTAATAATCCAGTATGACCGAAGTATTATTGCTTCTATCTGAGTTCTACTGTACCATATTATTCTGTTGCTCATTATACTGCATGTATCACTCTTCTTCTATTTTCTTGCTTAATCATAATTATTCTCTTGTGAGATACATCATCTCTTAGATCTGCTGTGAGGATTTTCACAAAGGGAACCTGAAATATTCAATTGTTCGAAATTCTTCCAACTGCTCATGGATTTTGTCATGTAGAAAGGTGCATAGATCAAAATGTGGTGGGTTCCTTCTAGGTTCTGTGGTTATCTTCAACAAGACCCCCAAAATAACCTCATATACTATCTTATCATCTTCCATGCCAATTATAGTGCAAATAATTGATATGGCCCTCCTAGAATCTTCAGAAAAGACAGTTGTAGAATAGGGGAGAGGGATAGTTGGTATGTCCATTACAGGCTCTAGATGTTTGGATAGGAACAAGCGATGATCAAACAGGATGAGGCCACTAAAATATGTGGCTAGGGATTTCTCGTTGAAACTGTAAGGGGCTAGTGACTCAGGTATGCAGAACATTTTTCTCGGGGCTTCTGGGGTTATGAAGAACAAGTTTTTGGTTGAGTCAGCTGACATAACTACTCTTGTGGAGGGGGAATAGTTCTTCGAGCACCAGGTAACGGATTTCAGGAAGACAATTGATCAAGGGAAAATGGAGCAAGCGAAATTAGAACTCCAGAGGTCAAGTTTATCCTGGTAATTAAATGCAAGATCTGTGGCTTCTCAGTGGGTCTCGACTAAATCTGAGTTGTAAATGATGGTATAAAAAATGTCTGATTCATGGTCATAAACATGTTCTTATATGGAGAAGCGAGGGTTTGTGAGGTGACTTTGGACTTACGTGACATTGCTTTCTCTGGTTTATAGTATTAGGGCAGACTATCATGTGTTAAATCCCATATATGTTAGGTTTTTATACGAACTAGGGCACAAGCAAATTGATAGCAGGAAATCAGGACTACAGTAACCGAGACAATGAAAAATGTTAGATGAATACCTATTTGAAACCCGGAGGTCGACCTATATAAAAATATGTTGACCTGGACAAGTATAAATCGTGCAATGCGGACCTGGTAGGTTGGTTGTCGTAGTAGCACGTTCCTTAGATGTAAAATAATAAAATAATGGAGCTAGGGTAAAATCATTTTTTACACTGAAAGAAAATACACTTTACACTTCAGATGATGGGGTGTAGGGAAAGATAGACTAGGGGGTCCCATGTGCTAGATGGCATGTGTGGAGTGGATGAATGAACAAAAAGGGGTGACTAGACAACTTGGATAGATGGCAAGTGAGGACTTGACCATGAGGTGACAAGTCGATGGGATGTGCTAAGCTATTGGACACTTACTCTTCGGATTCAAGCGGATACCACTCTAGTTTCCCATAGTGGTAACATGTTGATGTTGATCATATTTGAGAAACTTCTTTCAAGCGTGCATGGACATTAATTGCAAGGTACATATCTAGAGTGGTTTTAGGTACAACGTGCACCCGAGCTCACTTTTGTTGGATGCAACTTATCGACGCGTGATCAATCAGAGTCATCGATCTTGATCAATGGGCGAGGAAAATGCATGTTCACTACTTTTGGTTAGCTCCGACGCCTTTTATGAACGTACTCGATCTCAGGGCCGTCGGTTTTGTTCTGGATCAGACGGTTAGGTGTTCTTTCGGTTTAGCCCTCTAATGTTGTCTTATGGTTCTCGGGCATAGGTCATATCTTCATACTTTTTAGCTTTTCCCTAGGATCCTTCATTCTTTAGGGATTAGTGTTATTCCTATTATTCATATTAGTTAGACACCCAATTGTTACATTTTATTCCTATGTAATTAGTATTATTCCTATATATTCCCTAATTACATATACCTACCATTAGTATGCTACCATGGCCCCACAGTATTATGTTACCATGGCCAATGTTATTGGGGTGCATAAGTTACCACAGTATTATGTTACCATGGCCAATGTTATTGTGGTGCATAAGTTAAACATATAGTGCATATGCATATCCCTATCCAACACTCCCATGCTCATGGACCCCACTAGACCACGGTCTAGGTGTTTAATGATTTACCCAAACTTATGCCTCCTCCATGTTGCATCCAAGAGAGGTGAATCGATTAGTTTCCAAACAATGACTGTTACACTCATATCAATTAAAGGTTAGCTTTAATTCCATGAGGAATGGAAATTATTTCCTTTTCATGGAGGAAATGGGGGCACCTTATAAGGCAAGCCTCCATTCTCTCATTACTTTTTTCCTTGGCACAACTTCATATCTTGCTCACACTGTAGGGAAACAATGTTTCAATCCACCCATATCATATTAAGAATGACTCTTATCCATCCTCATATCTCATTTGGTCATGGGCCAAGCGAGCCTGTTCAATCCATTGCTAGTAGACCAACAGGACAACACCATGGTGGCACAATATCTTCATGCGACCGATAATAATTATTGCAAATTTATTTTTTATCTGAACTTGTTATTACTTAATGTTTTCTTCTCTTGATTCGCATACTGATGTCTTTGCAAGAGTGGTGTGGCCAAACCAAAACCAACCTTAGTATGACCATGGAAAGAACCGATGGAAATATGGTTGTCTTGGTTTCAAGCTCATGATGACAAGACTTACCATGCCTTTGTCTCAAACTTACCAGGTATTCACTAAGCCGATCCTTCATAAATCTCTTAATTAGATTAAGCTTGTTGCTAAGGGAGGGTTAAACCATTTCGAGCTTTGTTCTTTTTTTTTTTCAGGAGTTTTGGGCATCGTTGCTTATTTAAAATCCAGTGGGAAAATCCACTTTCTCCAAGTTGAGTTTAGAGGGGTATGAGACTCCCTTCCCCATCGATCCTTGGATCGTATGGTGGAAACACTTACACCAATAGTCACTTGGTCATTGGTTATGAGCACGGGAAACCATGACTCAATCAAGCTCAATGTCGATAATATATATATAAATCCACCTTGTCTCTCTTTGATCCTCCTCGATTTGGTTGAGGTCAATCTTCTTAGAAAAAAGACTAATAGCATGATTTCATATCCCATGCTTCCCTTGATTAGTAGGGTAAGTTGGTTTAATATAGTTACAGCTCTTCTCACGGACATGAGGTTTCTAATAAAATAGGAGTTTAAATGCGCGCACACACACACAAACTTCATTCTCCTTGCATGTAGATAGACTAGGCATGCTATATTAAAAGATCAAGAATAAATCTAAGCTTCGCTTCATTTTCATATTGATATTCATAGGTTCATACTTGTATGCTTGTATTGAACTAGTTTACTCTTCATTTATATTTATTTTTAGACAAGAGAAACTTATCAATAGATTTAGACCAAACTTCTTAGATCTCATCATTCAATACTATACCTTAGATAACTGGTATTATACACATAACTGGTTAGACTATGTTATCATTACTCTTCTGTTCAAGTCATGCTTTGGTATCTTAATATATAAACATATATTTGAATGAGATTTCATTTCTTAGCTTTGTTCAGAAGTTTTATTCATTACTGACCCATATTTGCATGTTGTATATAGGTATCTTTGAGTGGGTGGCCTCTCAACACCCAGGTGATTATGTACTTTAACACCTCGTCATTAATTTGTTTATTGCATATTAAAATATTATGTCCCCAAACTAGTGGTGCTTTTTTCTTGCAAGAGGAACTACTCTTCTGACTGATGTTTGATGAAGTCTAGGATCCACCAGCTCTGCTTAATTATCGATGTAAATATCTGGGCAACCACAAGCCCATGGTTATTTTATTTAGTGGTTATCTTATAGGGACCCTTAATTAGCATTAGGTGATAGTATGTAACAAGTATGTACATAGACTTGCAATGGACTATTTATCCGGGCTGTGATTATTATTTTATAACTAGTCGTCTTTCCCATGGGGCGGCCATAGATTTAGGAGTATTATTTATTTCAGTTTCAGATAGCATGCTTGGAATTCCGTTAAATGTTTATGTTTATCATCTAGAACTATTTAGCTATCTAGGCATAGATGTGTCAGATAACAATTTGTTGTAAAATCAACAATCTCTTACTATAGTAATTTAGATACATATAGTTACATTTAGATATATCAGTTTTGTTACCCCTTAGGTATTGTTTTTATTTATATGGGTTCTGGTAGAGTCTATGGCCTAATTCCATAGTTAGGTACAATCAAATGGTTTAACAATCTTATTTTATTCTATAAACAATATAATAGTTGTACTAGACTCTGTTACTCAATGTAGTAGCTATGGTAACCACCCATTCTAATAGAGTTTTACAAGACTCTATTTCCCAATGTAGCAGTTAAGGTAACCACATTCTAATATAGTTGTACTAGACTCTATGACCCAATGCAACAATCAAGGTAACCACATTCTAATATAGTTGTACTAGACTCTACGGCCCAATGCAGCAGTTCGGGTAACCACATATTCTAATATAGTTGTGCTAGAGTTTACTACACAATGTAGCAGTTAGGGTAACAACATATTCGAATACATTTGTACTAGACTCTATGGCCCAATGCAACAGTTAGGGTAACCACATATTCTAATACAATTGTGCTAGACTTTTCTACCCAGTGCAGTAGTTAGGTTAACCATGCAACATAACAAAATACTTCAACATTCCATATTCATAACAATAACAACCAGTTCATAATTCATATCAATTAAGAATACTTCTTTCTAGTTCTTAGTATCAAAGGTTTACTAGCATTTATATCATAGTTTAGTACTATTTTTGTTTGTTGTTTTCATGAGAGATTTACATAGAACCACATCCCATTTTCCATATCTGTCATAAAACCAAGTATTACTTTAGATTAAAAAATACCACATAAATGAAATAGGTAGATCATACATTTCAGATTTGATCTTCTAGATAATCCATCAGATTCAAAAAGATAGGTGCATGCATAAACCATGATAGCATTACCATCAATAGATACAAAGTTCTTAAATATTAGGGACATAAAGATCTAAAGTGCAAGGAACTCATCTCTTATGAGTGCTATTTATCACTCTGCAACTGTTGTGGGGATTTCCTTGATCAACCCAACTGTAGATCTGTAGGAAAATTCAATCTTAGTTTCCCCACAGTCACTCCCAAGACGAGTCCTTGTCTCTCTAGGGATACTGTTTAGGATCCTTAAAGTTTTATATTCCTTTTACTTTAGCTGATCTACATTCCAACTTAGGGTCCTAGATTAGCCAAATCACATAACCAATCTATGAGGTTGAAATCCAGGCAATACTCCTGCCAACCAATGATCAGAACTCCGACCTACGTAGACAATACTACTTCCAACCAACACATAATACTCTAGCCTATATAGACATTACAACTTCTTGTATTATTTCATTTACATTGTTCTTTGATCATCTTTCATTTCATCTTTCCCTTTTTTTCTTCTCCATACTTCTATCTTTGATATGTATTACTCTTTTTTCTTCCACTAAGAGAGACTAACCCCTTACATTATTTTTCCCCTCTTTTGTAGAAGAGACATTTACTCTTATTAGCCAATTTCTTAGGTGATGCCAACTATGTAGGAGATACATGATTCTAGAAGAGTATCTTCATCTTCTTTTTACTCTCTTCTTATTCTCTTTATTTAATATTTGTTTTTATTTAGATTTCAGTTGATTTTTTTTCTTTTTCTTTCTAGCCTTCTTAATTTTTTTAATATTATTTATTTCCCTAAAGATACTAGGACACCTCATTTATCTATTATACCTTACAACACAAGAATTTTTTTAATATAGTTCAATAAACAAACCAAATACATAGCATTGGGGTTAACATTCTGAAGTATTATACAATTATTTGAATTTGGATCATATAAATTGCGTTATGTTTTTTGAAGAGTATGTAAAAATTATTCAAGTCATTCATTTAAAAAAACGTATAAAATTATGAGAAAATCATTTTTCTTAAAAAAACACACTTTACTCCCTTGGGTGCCTTGTACTCTATTCTTAAATGTGTCTATATGATGCTCTTGTTGTTGAGCCCCCCTTAATTAAAATAAATTATGATTGTTTGTTTGCCAACAAATTTCAAAATTTTAACTTTCTTATATTTTTTAAAATCTGTTATTTAAAAAATAAATTATATTAGTTTATAGTCCCAATTGAATAACATATATGAAAATGGTTTAATCTTTAGTCGAGTATGAATGTAACTATCATTGTTATGTTCTTAATTGCAATTATTAATTAATGAAATAATAATTTTATCAATATTTGTTTCCAAATAATGTTGATATTTCTATTTTATATAAAATCAAGATATAAAATACAATTTATCATAATCATACAGATTCAAAAATAGCCTTTAATAGGCTCAAAATAGACTAAAAATCTATTGTCCAAAAGTTCAGTTATACAAAAATTGTCTTACCCCATTACACTAATAATCCTACACAAAAATCCTTACAAGAGAGACATAGATCCTATGGAAATCACAAGTTCTTCGTCTCATTCCTCAAAGGTCAGGGTTCCTTCATGCATTCATAGAAATTCCTTTGAAATAGAATCCGCTTGAACATTGAACTCCCTGTATACTTGCAAAAAATGGATATTGAAAAAAAATCCTATAAAGAACAAATTTTCTTCTACTGCCATCCCAAATTGAGAACATTTAAAATTTCCTTTACACTGACCTAATCAATCATAATTTTAGACTCACCGAGAACTAGTAAATGAAGCATACCTTTGGACTGAGAAAAATGCATAAGACCCCACGAATCAATAAGCTCACCTCTAGTATTTGACCCTACATACACGACCTACCAACTTAAGATAAAGAAATATGTCTTTCAAACACAAGAAGACACATTCCTGCTCCACAAGAATCCTATGTTCCTTGAGAGGATCCATCAAAATACCCTAAGGGATACCTTAAGATTAGATAAGGGGGTTTCACTTCCCTATGTTTACGTGTCTTCACCCATTCAGTAATTTCCTTGAAAGAACCTAAGACTACCATGACTACTACATAAACATTTGGATTGAAATCTTGAAATAGAACCTCGTTTCTATAATAAAAATTTCTAGCAAATGTAACTACGAATCTCTTTAAAAAAATTGTTATTTGAATCTAACCAAGATCTCCAATTATGATCATATGACATTGTTATCCATTTCCTTAAAAAAATTAAGAATTTTTTAAGTTCCCTCCATGTTTTGTGAACACACATTGGACTATTTAAGATGATAATTTGTCTCACAATTTTCCATGCATAAAACAAAAACAATTCCTTTCCCACCTTTATTAACATAATTTTCCCAAGTTACAATTTTATTGGGTAGAGATAGACAAATAAAAAGCTTCTACTTGAGTGGGAACTTCCACTTCCAGAAAATAGAAGTCCACCATGTGTTGTCATTAAAATAAATGGAAAAGATAATTGCTTCATAAGCAAGATTAACAATCACATAGCCATCTACAACATTCCTGCTCCACAACATATTATCATCCTCATTAGATAGGTTCACCCAACAATGATTTAAACCACATGAATGAAAGAGTCCCATTCTTCTTCTAAGGTTCCCACCAATCCTAAATCTACAACTTTCATCCAAGAATGCCCATTTCCAATAGGAACTCCAATTTGAGCCAGAGTATTGAGACCCAAATTCCTTATCCTTCCTACAAGGTTATGTCAGAACTTGTAACAACTTTCTCCTCACTTCTATGGATCCACCCCTAACAAGGCCTTGTTTCCATTTTTTATACTCCAAGCCAACCAGTTAGTAGTGATATGCAACACCTTGACTAATCCATTCTAACAGTTTGAGACATTGAATACCTATTTTGGTTCCATCTGAATCCATTCTTCCACTTACTTGTCTCTTAAGTACTTATAGTTTGTCTCCATATTCCAAAATATAGAACCTAATAAACATCTCCATAGACTCTTTGTTGCTAATGCTATACCAAGCATAGATTTTACCATCATGTGTCTCCCTCCCAAAGATAGCCACCTATAACACTAGTGATCAATTCTTTTCCCAAATTTATTGATTAACCACATCCAATCATTCATTTTTCCTGTAATCAGTCTGTTTAAGGAAAAACCACAAGTACTTCATCCCTACATCTAAATTTTCCACATGAAATTGCAATAAATTCTAAAGATGAACAACAATCAGATCATCAATCCCATTTTGAAGTAAAAGGGATTTGTGGATGCTAACGTCCATACCTAAAGCTTTGCAAAAGATACTAAGCATATCTTGGTATTTCAACCACTCCTCCATCGATCCCTTAACAAATATGAGTACATCATCTGCAAAAGGAGAATGAGTCAACTTGCAATGAGGTCATGCTTTCACCCCTAAAATTCTTCCTTCCTCATTTGTTTTGATTACGACATGACCGAGGCCTTCCACTATTAACAAAAACAATAGAGAGTGCTCTAGAGATTTTGACATTTTTTGTAGTACTTCCATTCACTAAAACTACATAGTTTGTTGAATTAACATACCCCTTAATCCAATTGATGGCTTCCAAACAAACCCCAATATGCAACAAAATTAGTTTCAGAAAGGACCAATCAACCCTATCATATGCTTTCACTAGGCCCAAATTTAGTATCATGGCATCATGGTTAAATGCATCTTAATAGAATTCATTGCATAATGTGTCACTGCCATGGCATCCAAAATCTTCATGTTATGTAAGAATCAAAACTACTCTTTTGATATATGGATAGAAAGAGCTTCATTAATTATATTTGCTATCACTTAGCAATTACCTTAAAAACCAAATGCACATAGAAATAGGCCTAAAATCATTAAAAGAGCTATGCTTTAAGAGTTTTGGAATTAATGCTATAAAAATAGCATCAAGAGCACCTAAAACATTACATTTTAACATGGATTCTTCCACCACTTCCTTGAAGTGATTGTCCACAAGCAGGGTCCATCCATCACATCCATCATGACATGGACTCTTTGCTTTAGCAAACTTGCTTAATGTCTTCTTAATTTCTTCTAAAGACATAGGTTCAAAACATTCCATGCCTTCATCTTCACTTGAAAATATTGGGAAATTATCTACAACATTTAGCTAATGCAATATATTAATTCCTCAAGATCCTTGAATAGTCTTTCAAAATGTGCCATAACATTTTGCATTTCAATTTGAAATAAATCTTTTCACAGTTTGTTATAAATTCCCAAATAAAGTTAATATTCTTTATATGTTAAATAAACTTATATATTCTTTTTATGTTGAATAAACTTATAAAAAAAATAATATTACTATAACCCTGTCTTAACCATAGTGCTCTTCTCTTTAACCTCCAAAATTCTTCTTCCATTTTTAAGAGCTCCCTCTTGCAAAACCAAACCTATTAGATTATGAAATAGATCATGTATTTTCCCTTCAATTCCCATTACCTAGATTTTTGTATCCTCATTTTCTTAACCTTTTCCCATTCAATAACTGCATACTTTAGAGTTTTTAAATTTTTGGCACTGGTAAACTATCAAATCTTTTGATTGAAGTTAAAATGATAATTTGGTTTATCCCTTACAAACTCCAACTGCATACAAATAGAGAAATGATATGATATTAGTGAAGTCATTGTCCAATATTTGAATCTACCTACTCCATTATCAAAAACCTGTTCAACCTTTTTCCCACCCCTACATCTCCATCTCTACCATCTCTATCTCTACCATTTCCGCATGTAGGTATAGTGGGTTTTGGCATAATATCAACTAATTTTGTTTCATAAAAAATATGAGTATAAAAACCTACTAGTGGATCCATCCTTTATATCTCCTAAGGATTAGCCTTGGATCACTTAAGAGAACATCCTCACTGAAATCTTACAAAAATTCTTTTATGCCAAAAAACAAACCATAACAATTTAGGATCTTGACTGGTAACTGAAATCCCTGACCAGACCTTCCATAACCACACCTACATAAATTAAATAAGCATTAAAATTTTCACACCTTGAAATCCTAGCCGAGATAAGGTCTCCAGATAAGCCACTGGCATCTACTATGTAGATAATCCAACCAGGAATTATGGTAGAAATGGCTTCCCTAGCCTTGTCCCCTGAAACCATAGACTCTTGTAAAAGAATAATCTCAAGTCTAACAATCGCCAAGAGAAGACAAGGGAAAAGAATTCTTTTAAGGGTCCCTCCCACCCCCCTAAGATTCAGGGATAAATTATCATTTAAAACTCTAGTCCCCAGGCTTCCCTGCTCTAAGGGCCCTAAAACCACAGTTCATACTTCCTAAAGGGAAGGGAGGTTTGCAAACAGACACCCATCAATAGACAAAACAAGACTTTTTGGAGTTTTTTTCTTCATCGATGAGGCTAGACATCCTTCCACAGTACCAGAGATCCCCAGTTTCTTCTTTAGAGTACCCAGAGACTGATAAATTTGTAGAGGCAGAGCAGCAAGGGAAACCGAGTATGCGGAGGCTTGGTGAAAACGGAAGGAGCTCTAGGCTCTTCTACATTCATTGATTAAACTGAAATGAACACCAGATACAGATTAACATATCGATGCCTCTCTTCATCCGAGGCACATTAACTTCTACACCCTCAGTATTAACTTCTTGCATAGGTGGTTGGTGGATTCATCAAGTTGGCGGGAGGAATGATCTCCAACACTCCCCCATAATTCTGACCATAAACAAACTAAATGCTAACATGCTACAACATTACATATTAGGCCTCTGTGGGCTTACATTCATTTCAAAAATCAAATATTCATCATGCTTGCTGGTCTAAGTCTCAGCTAGGATTACATTCATAAACTCAAAAAATTGATTTACATGGCTTCAGGATATGGAGTAAGTTTACCTTTTCTTTTTTCTGCTCCACACTTTGAACTCATCATTCTTCTTCACCTTCTTCTTCATTCTCACCTTCTTCTTCATCTTTTCTTCAAGCTCTTTGGGCTTGATTCTTCCATCAAAATCTACAAATTCTTCAATGGACTGCTGCCATGTATGTTCATCCACAAATTCTGATTTCAGCATGCTTAGTTCGTATGTTGTGGGAATTTCAAGATCCCACATGCTGTTCACATCCTTCATTCTGTTTTCATCCTCTTCATTGGCATGCTGCCATGACATTAGCTGATAATAGTGCCTGATTTCTTCAAGACTCCATTTCATAAGAATGTCTTCAACTGGTTCATCTTCATCCTCTGCATATTCAATGCAGATTTCTTCATCCATGGTGCTGCTAAGCACTCTTGGCATGTCACAATGCCCATCATCATTGAATTCAAATGCTTCATCTTTTACAGCTACATGGCTACCTTCTTCTTCATTCATCTTTGCAGCTTCAATGCTGCCTTCTTCTTCATTCTTGGCATACTCCAGGATGCCTTCTTTGTCTTTTTCAAACTCCGTGCCTTCTGTGCAATCTTCACCATTCTCTGCTTCAAACAAAGACATCACATTGTCCAAAATTCTTGAATAATTTCATCATCATTTGCATTTTCCTCAATTGCAAGCTGATTTCTATATGCACCTACACATGCAAAAACATCTAAACTGTTAAGAAAAACTTCTACCCTCATGGGCATGCTCGTCATGAGCTCATCTTCTTCTTCACATTCAGCCTTTACTGGCTGTCCTGCAACTGCTTGAGTTGCTGATTCATCATTTTTTGCTGCTGATATGGCAGCTTCATCTTCAAGACTATCTTTGTCATCTTCATCTGCTTGTGGCTCTGCACAGTGGGCTTCACTGTTCTCAAACTTCTCAGGCTCTGCTTGGCTGACAGAGTCCTCAACCATTTCATGTGAACATTCAACTTCTACTTCAGCAGCTTTGACTAAGACTGCTGGATCCTTTTCAACTATTACAACAATTTCATCTTCATTCATGTTTTGGGAAAGTGCTTCTGTTGGTATAGCAGGTTCTTCAACTTCATTATCCACAACTGTGTGGGGTTCACCGAATTTCTCAACAGCTTCTATGGCTGGAGTTTCTACTGCTGCGATGGCAGTTCTATCTTCATATTCATCCATAAGTGCCTCTACACCGTGGGATTCACTAACAGGTAGGCTGTCTCCTGCTTCAACTGCAGGCTTCTCTTCTGCTACTTCTTCAACATGCTGTGACATTGTTGGCTGCTTGCACATGTCACTCCCCCTTTCACTGAACTCCTCTTCCAAGATTCTCCATGCTTCCTTGGAAGTCTTTGCTGCTGCAATCTTGAGAAAAATACTTTCATCCATAGCTTGTTGGATGATATGCAAGGATAAAGCATCTCTTGCTTCATCATTGTGGTCAAAATGTGTATCTACATACCGTAGATAAATCCTCATTCTACTTGACCATAAATCGAAATTCTTCCCATTGAATGGTAGAGGTGATGACAAACACACTCTACTCCACTCATCTTCATGCTTCCTTGCTTGTCCGATCCTCATTCTTTTGCCCATTTCTTCTCTTCTTTGTTGGCACGTTCTGTGCTGCCACTTGTCTTCTTCTTGCAAGTCTCCTACTTGCTTCTCCTTCCCTTATCGCCCCCTAAAAAAAAATATAAATTTGTTTGTTGGCTGCAAGACCTATCAATAACGCCCCCTTAATGCAAAAACACTCTGTCTTTTATTTTCTTGGCTTTTTTATGCATGGGGCATTTTCATTTCATTTTATGGTTATAGGACAGGCAGACTATACCAGGTTGACAACCAGAAAAATAGAGGCCGAATGCTAGCAAACGCTGTGAATGCAAATGCTCCGGCTAGAACAGAGAAACACAACATGCAGCGGCTACCATAACATAGCACTGGATTCTTTTAAGTAGGAGGTGCCAAAAATACAAACAAGTAAAAAACAGAGTCGTGGCACCGTATTATTCTTACCACAGCTTCGGCACTAGTGCTTGTCCCTCTGGGGATTGAACCCTTGCCGGGCCCTTCAGTTCTAATATCAAATCGTTTCTTCTTTCATATGCTGAGGGCCAGCCATGGTTATCATCTCTTCAAATCTGGAAGTGACTGTAAGTGATAGTCTTTGCAAACAGTGAAACGTCCTCCTTGTGGGTCACGAACTTCTTGTAGTTAACAATGTGAGACAACCCACTCGGTGAATGGAGTTTCTCATCCGGAAATCAGTCCTAATTGCTAGTGTATTGACATGAGTTTGCAGCGCCCCTTTTGGGTAAATAATAGACCCTTTTTGGTTATCGACTGTGGGATTTAGAGGTTTCTCAGCTGATTGTTACTCGCTTCTCATTTTAGTCATTCGGGAAAGGTTGCAGCCGTGATAGCAGTTTGCAGAGTGTTTGACGGAAATCAATGGTGGAGGCTTACTAGAGAGATGGCCGCTCAATAGGGATTCCTACTACGGCAAAGCATGCTCATGGTGATCTCCCGCTAGGTGGAATTTTTGGTGGTCGTGATGTACCTGGTTATTTACCTGATATGGCCGGTCGATCATTTATATGGGAATCCAACCCCCCTGAATAAATTTGATCTCGATGTGTCCTCAATGGTGATGGCCCATTTCTAGCGAGCAACAGAGGCAGAGCAATAGAAAAGAGAGGCAGAGCAGTAGGGAAGAGATTTAGAGAGGTTACTGAGCTCGAGAGTATGACAATTGTACCCTGATGTGCACAATACTATAGCTCTGCTCTGACAAAAAACATTCTCCGATGGCAATGTATTTCTGCCTAGGAGGCAGGTTATGCCTAATCTCTTAGGCAGCAAACGGCCCCCTCTTTCCAATGGCGGCTCAAATGTTGTCGGCTAGCAGAACAATGGGGTTTCTCTTCCAGCGATTGTGGCTGGGGTTTCTCTGGAGACGATTGCTCCTACTTCTTCCTTTGCAGCAAGTTGGCTTCGCTGACCAACATTGGTTGTAACCCGACAACGCTCGGATCCTTCACATGGCGGGTGGAGGAATCGTATCCCTAAGCTCTGATACCATGATAAATTTGCAGACGCAGAGCAGCAAGGGAAACAGAGTATGCGGAGGCTTGGTGAAAACGGCAGGAGCTCTAGGCTCTTCTACATTCATTGATTAAACTGAAATGAACACCAGATATAAACTAACATATCGATGCCTCTCTTCATACGAGGCACATTAACTTCTACACCCTCAGTATTAACTTCCCGTACAGGTGGTTGGTGGATTCATCAAGTGGCGGGAGGAATTATCTCCAATAGAGACGGCCCTATGAGATTTCATAGGGGTCCCTAGTTTCTTCTTTAGAGTACCTAGGTTCCTTAAAGGATGGACAATATAAACCCTAAATGCTTAAACGATGGACATTAAAAACCCTAACTGGAGACTTTGTTTAGGGATCCTTGTAGGACACAACATTCCCTCTTCCATTTCCCCAGCTGAATGGGTGAAGAAGAAAAGAAAAGCAACACCGGAACTAGAAAACGAAATTCCAGAACAAACAAAACCCCCTATACCAATTAAATTCTCAGACATATTCCCCAATTCATTTAAAAGGATAGAAGAATCTAAAATATGATTAACTGTCACAGGTGCGACTAACCCCGAGCTCTGTTCTTTCTCCTTCGGCCTTCCAATATGTTCAAGATCATCCTCAGCAATATAAGCAGATTTGTAGCTATCCTCCCTCTACTCGTGACCAAAGAGTGCTGGTCATAACACTGTCCCCCTCCGACGCACTAGGGTTAGTAATTATCTGGGAAACTGGCTTCCTTGAACCAACTCCCCAAATGTGAGAAAAAACAGTTCCCTCACCTACGGTATGGGTATTTATAGTAAAATGTGAGATGTAAACGTAAAAGCAACGTTTTTTCTTAATATTTTGATTATTTAGAAAATCTTTGAAAACGGTCAGTATAAGAAGAGTGGAGCAAAGTTCTGATCACTTTTCTACCATGGACAAGAGAGGAATCAGCTCGCAGCTTTGACACTAATACAAGCCGATCTAAACTTGTTTTGAGTTTTGCGGATTTATTATTCACATGGTTATTTGTTAATTTTTTTAGGATGATGTGAATAGGGTCTTAAAAAATAATGTTACTAGAAGAAGAAACAAATTGCACAAACCAGGAAGGCAATATGTGTTTCCCTCCATCCAGTGGAAACAACATCATCTGAATGAGATCGTCGTAAAAACGTGGACTCAAGCTGTCATTCCTGTCTTTGTCGGGATGACGGCCATATTCTTGTCTATGTCAAGATGGTTTCTTTATATCGGAAGCCAGATCCGGATCTGTTTCCTAGACAATAGAATCTGCTATTTTGTTCAAATCTTTAATAAGAATCGAACGCAGGGTCGTTTTTGGAGTATGGTTATGCTTAAATTCCTTTGTGGGTAATTTCTGGCGTTGTACGTGTTGGACAAGAGAAGTTGCAGCTATTTTTGCAAAAGGGTTGCGTGGAGTTGCAGATGAAGGACTTATTATGTGTACACTTATAAATCGGAGAATCCATTGAAGCATGTCAAGCACGCATATGGAATATTGAAGCATATCATTCTTCCGTTGAAGGCCTGTTGTGAAGCACATCTAACAGGACTTTGGAAGATGTTTTCCATAAGTTGGTCACTGAGGCAAATGTAGTCATTAGTATGGATACCGGTCGATCCCGTAGCTGTCAAATTCTATGCACTGGGATGAGTATTGATGGTTGACGGAGCTCAGGAAAGGGTGATGGGAAAGATCATGGTGGCCATGGCTGTGCTGGCGAAAGTGGAAGGAGATAGAGTGGTGGTAGACATTCATAATGATTTAATCTTAGTCAGAATGATAATTTTATTATGAAATGTGTCAATGGAGATGTTGGACATATGGGAGATAGACGTGACAGATATGGAAGTTGAGGGAATAATGGTCATCATGGATGACGTAGCAATTCTATGTAAGATATGTTGGAGTTACTGAACAAAGAGAGATGAGGTCGAGTTATACCGTGCATCTCTAGTTGAAGATTATGACAACTTTGTGGTAGTTAACTAGTTATGCATAGCATTTCGTAGTGAACAAGTGAATGATCTTGACCTGCGTAGTCATTACAGAATGACTTGGAATTGCATACTTTTTGTGCTGTTTGCATTAAGTTGTCTTTGAATTTGTTTCCCCTCAAAGGTAAAAAAACTATTCCCAAGTAGTGGTGACACAAGTTCTAGCATTTAGACCGTGCATAAACATCATGGTTTTTGTGCTTGTTCAAGGGAAAAGCACACCGTGCTGCGCTTAGATACCTAACCCAAACTTAAATAATCTTTATCTTAAAACATTTCTTCTTAAAATATGACAACTGAAATATATGTTGAAAGTTAGCGCAGTTACTCCTTGTTAAAATAGAACTTTCACCACAGTAAAATACTTAGAAATATTGATTTGATTTACACACCGTAAATGTAAACAACATTTACACAGGTCAATATGTAATTGATGCGCTACATGCATAAACCAACATTTTTGAGAATGAATACATAAAACTTAAGAACTTATATATTGCTGCAGTAAAATAGAGTAACTTTGCCGCACTTACAAAGAGATGAGATTTACTTCAAACTTTCACTTCTTACACATAGCTTGGGCTCTTGAAACACTTCATGGATCTTCACTTCTTTTCTTCACACATCTCTTGTCTCTATCTATACATCTCTATATAATCTTCTGTGAGAGTTTTTCATTTATACACAAACTTAGGTTTAGCTTCACGTGGAAGTTACTGGGTTGCAATAAAGACTAAAATAAATTTATAACTAAGAAGATCTGATCTTGCGGAATACAAATGCGGCTTCTTAAATACTAACTTGCCGTGAGCCGGATTGGCTGCAAACTGACTGACTCTCTAACATTGCAGACTGACAAAATGACCGACTGGGAGTCTGACAGAGCCGATGCATATCTGATACGCTATCAGCTCATTGATTATAGTATTTTCAACACTCCCCCTTAATTATGAGTGGATGGGGGTCATTAAACAAAATTTAAAATTTTACAAAATATTCAGAGTTGAAACATGCTATGTTCATGACATAGTTCACTGCGCAGAACTATTCACTCCCAAACAACTTCGCAGAAATTGGAATGGGTCTTTTGCCAATGGTTTTGTAAAGATGTCTGCTACCCCGGATCTTCAGACCTACAAAATTCTAAACAGATTTTCTTGTTGTTTATCAATTCTCTAATAAAATGATACCTTGTGTCGATGTGCTTGGTTCTCTTGTGAAACACATGATTCTTTGACAGTGCGATAGCTGAATTGTTGTCGCAGTAAATGACTGTGGGTTCTTGCTGGTTCTGTGACAGATCACTTAACATCCTCCACATCCAAACTGCTTGACATGCAGCGCTTGTAGCTACGACATACTCTGCTTCTGTTGAAGTCAGAGTTACTATGGGCTGTTTATTTGAAGCCCATGATACAACACCTGTTCCTACATGAAATGTATTCCCACATGTGCTTTTTCTATCATCTATGCTGCCTCCATTGTCACTGTCAGTATATCCAATGAGTTTGAAATTTTATGAGGTTGAATACAAAATACCAAAGTTTTTTGTTCCACTTACATACCTCAGAATTCTTTTTCCTGCTTGCCAATGAGATTCTTTTTGTGATTCCATGAATCTTGAGATTAAGCTGACTCCATACATGATGTCTGGCCTTGTTGCTGTAAGATACATAAGGCTGCCAATAAGCCTTTTAAACAGCGCAGGATCTACATTGGATCCATCATCATCCTTGCTCAATTTCAAACCTGTTATTACTCGTGTTGGAGTTGTCTTGCAATTTAACATCTTAAATCTGTTAAAGACATCACTTGCATACTTTGACTGAGCTATAAATATCCCATTTTCAGTCTGTTGGACTTCAATTCCTAGAAAATATTTCATAAGCCCCAAATTAGTCATTTCAAATTCACTTTCCATGACTGTTCTGAATTCTTCTATGCCAAAATTACTAGTAAATATTAAATCATCTACATACAGACAGACAATTAGCTATTACCTTACTAGTTGATTTTTGTGTATAGCGTTAGCTCACATTCACTTCTGTGAAATCCATTATGAATGGGGTAAGAGTCAATGCGACTGTACCAAGCTCTGGGAACTTGATTCAAACCATAGAGCGCCTTTTTCAGCTTGTATACTCTGTGTCCTTGTCCTGGAGCTTCATAGTCTTGTGGCTGCTCCACATGTACTTCTTCTTCCAAATAACCATTTAAAAATACAGACTTTACATCCATTTTGTAAACAGGCCATTTCTTCTGTGCTGCGATGGCCAAAACTGTTCTGATTGTGTCCATTCGTGCTACAGGTGCAAAGGTTTCACTGAAGTCTATGCCAGGATACTGTGTGAATCCTCTTGCTACCAATCTTTCCTTGTGCTTCTGCACATTTCCATCAGCATCTTGCTTGGTCTTATAAATCCATTTCATGCTTATCACATCCTTGTCCTTAGGACCATCAACTAGTTCCCATCTTTGATTCTTCTCAATGCATTCTATTTCTTCATCCATGGCCTGTGCACAAACTTTATTTTCAACAGCTTCTTCAGATGTTAGAGGGACATTAACTTGAGAAAATAATGCAAAACATGAGAATGAATTAGGTGTACCAGTCTCATATATTTCACATAGACTTATTGTCCTTGGCGGAGTTGCTGGTGTCAAACTACGTGAGCTGCGTGAACTGCTTGATGGAGTTTTTTGTGCATATGGTGTGCTTGTCGGAGTAGCTTGAACTGCGACTTGTGTCGGAGTTGCTTGTGCTGAAACATGCTGCGTAGTTCTAATTTACATGCGGAGTATCATCCACATCTTCTGCGCTGTCATCATGTTCAACATGTGACACGATTTTCACATTCTTGTCTACAGTTCCATCCCATGCTTCATTTTCTACAAACTGAACATCTCGACTGATAATAAATTTTCTTGTGACAGGATTATATAACTTGTATGCCTTTGTGTCTTCAGAATACCCAATAAAAATGCATTTATGTCCTTTTTTGTCTAGTTTCCTTTTTAGCTCATCTAGAACATGTGCGTATGCTACACATCCAAATTTTTTTAAATTTGAAACACTATGTTTCATACTTGTCCATGCTTCCTGCGGAACCTTGTTCTCCACGCTCTTCGTTGGACATCGATTCATGATGTATATATCAGTTGCCACTGCTTCAGCCCAGTATTCATTTGACAGATGCATGGCTGCCAACATACTGCGCGCCATTTCCATAATGGTTTTGTTCTTCCTTTTTGCGATACCATTCTGCTGCAGTGTATACCATGTAGTGAATTGCTTCTGGATGCCATAATTTTTGCAAAATTTTAAGAAATCATTTGAGACATACTCACCACCTCTATCTGTTCTTAATATCTTAATGTTGTAACCACTTTGCTTATCCACAAGTGCCTTGAACTGCTGAAAACAACTAAACGCATCAGATTTATGTTTTAGAAAATAAAACCATGTTTTTTGTGTGAAATCATCAATAAATGTGAGAAGATAAGTGCATCCTCCCATGGATGGTGTTTGCATAGGTCCACAAATATCAGAGTGCACAATTTCAGGTGGTGTGCGAGCTCTGTATGACTTTCTGACTGGAAAAGTCTCTTTGTGTTGTTTTCCAAAGATATAACCTTCACAAATTCTCTCTGGCTTTTCAATCAATGGAAATCCTTTCACCATGTCTTTCATGTGTGGTAGCTTCAGCTCACCAAAATTCAGATGTCCAAATCTGAAGTGCCATAACCAGTATTCATCTTTTATTTCTGTTTGAAACACAGCTTGCATTGCACTGTCTTTTTCTTCTACTGCGCAATGAATTTCTGCTTCTTTGCTCTCTGCGCTGAGTGCAGTTCCAGAATTTCCATTATGACTTGTATGAACAACTTGAGTTGTTTTTCCTTTTATGATTGGTGTAATCCTCAAAGGAAACAAGCAATTGCTTGTCATCTGCACTTCGACTATCAACTGATTGCTTGGATATTTGTCTTTGATAAGACAACGCTTTCCTATCATATGGATTCTGTAACCTTTTTCCATCAGTTGTCCAGTGCTCATCAAATTATGCTTTAAACCTTGAACATAATAAACATCAGAAATATATTTCTGCTCCCCCTGTTTGGTTAGAATATCAACAGTACCCTTACCCAAAACAGTGACTTGAAAATTTTCCAAGTGTGACATCAGTTTGAACTAATTTATCTAGACTAGAAAATAGATTTAAATTACCAGTCATGTGATTGCTACAACCTGAGTTTAAATACCATATGTCATTTGGACTTTCTTGGACAACATTGCATTCCAGTGGAGATGCGCATGCTAAGAACAATGAGCTGTTCGGAGTATTGCTATTGCTTGACTGTGCTTCTCCTTGATTTCCTTGGTCATACTGCTTCTTCCTGCATTCATATGCAAAGTGTCCAAACCTATTACAATAATGACATTGGATTTTTGATTTGTCATACCTTTGTCCACTTGAATGAGTGGGAGTTTGATTCTGACCTCTACCAGTGACATGCGCAGGGCTGTTGTTGCGACCTCCTCTGAAAGAACTTCGTCCTCTGCCTCTAGAGTTTGATCTTCCTCTGCCTCTTCCATGACTTATGGATGACTGTGATGCGAATGCACCTTCCAGGGATGTATCTGAACAGCTGATTCTATGTTTATGATTGAGTAATGAGGCTTGCAACTCATCAATAGTAAATGTGGACAGATCTTTGTTTTCCTCTAGAGTCACAACTAAAGATTCAAATTTCTTTGGAAGAACTCTAAGTACTTTTTCAACAACTCTTTGATCACCTAGAGTTTCTCCATGAGACTTTATTTGATTAACCAGACCAATAACACGAGTATAAAATGAGTCTACTGACTCTGTATTTTTCATTGTCAAAGATTCAAAATATCTTCTAAGAATTTGAATTTTGGCAGTCTTTACCTTGTTCAAACCTTGATATGCAGTTTCTAGTGTGTCCCACGCTTCCTTAGTTGACTATGTTGCTGCTACTCTTGGGAGTATGGATTCATGTGTTGCTTGATGTATGTGGAACAACGTCTTTCCATCTTTATTTCTCTATTCCTTCAGAACATCCTTCTCAGCTTGTGTGAGATTGTTGTATGCTGCCAGATCTACTGGTTCTGCATAACCATGCTAGACTATTTCTCATACATCTTGACCTCTAAACAAAGCTTTCATAGCTAGAGACCAATATTCATAATTTTTACCAGAAAATATTGGAGTTTGCAAATTACCCGAAGTGGAAGCCATTCTTAATCACTTTTCCCTTTTGTAAATACAATTTCTATTTTTCGTAAACGAGGCTCTGATACCAAATCAAGGGAAAAGCACACTACGCAGTAAATAAGATTTAACTGCGCAGATGATGAATATTTTCTTTTTCTTTTGCTAAGGGTTTGCGTTTTTCCTAGCAAATACTTTGCTTTAATTTTTCTTCCACTTTACTTCTCAAATTAACAACGTGGAAATTAACTGCGCGGTTCACCTTCACCTATTTACTGCACGTTTTTACTGCACAGAGATTAACTGCGCGATTCCACTTTCTACTGCACAGTTGAATGTTCACATCTTTGTGGAACTTGACTTTGTATGGACTGCGCACTTCATACAAATCACTTCTCAAACTTCTTTTAACTTTTACAAAGATTAATTGCACGGTTAACTTTGTATACCTATCTAACTGCGCATAACCCAAACTTAAATAATCTTTATCTTAAAACATGAGAACCGAAACATATGTTGAAACTTACTGCGCAGTTACTCCTTGTTAAAATAGAACTTTCACCACAGTGAAATATTTAGAAATCTTGATTTGATTTACAGACCGTAAATGTAAACAACATTTACACAGGTCGATATGTAATTGATGGGTGACATGCATAAACCAACATTCTTGAGAATGAATACATAAAACTTAAGAACTTATATATTGCTGCAGTAAAACAAAGTAACTTTTTCGAACTTACAGAGAGATGCGATTTACTTCAAACTTTCACTTCTTACACAGAGATTGGGCTCTTGAAACACTTCACGGATCTTCACTTCTTCTCTTCACACGTCTCTTGTCTCTATCTCTACATCTCTATCTAATCTTCTGTGAGAGTTTTTTATTTATACACAAACTTAGGTTTAGCTTCACGTGGAATTTATAGGGTTGCAATAAAAACTGAAATAAATTTCTACCTAATAAGATATGATCTTGCGGAATACAAATGCGGCTTCTTAAATACTAACTTGTCGTGAGTCAGATTGGCTGCAAACCAACTGACTATCTGACATTGCAAAATGACAAAATGAATAACTGGGAGTCTGATAGAGTCGACGCATATCTGATACGCTATCAGCTCATTAATTATGGTATTTCCAACACTTGTCCTTGTGCTGGATTGGTCATGGCCTGTTGTTGCAGGATAGATGCTGAAATATTGTGTGACTAGTTGCAGAATCATCATGGGAAATCGCCAAAAGGTTGTGGGTACATATCGATAGTTGAAGAAGAATTGCAAATGGATTTTGGAGTGTTGCACACATCTCTATTCTCCCGATTATGTTTATTGCTCACTCTAACTATTTATAAAAGTTTCAAGGAGTGAATAATAATGTTGTTAAGTTGCATCTACTCTTAGAGGAATTGTTGATGAACCCTAGCCAGCTAGATCCTAAACTATATATTGCCATGAAGTTTTGAAAGAGCCAATGAGTTTGATATGTTTAAGATTGGATATGAAGTTTTGATAGAGCTAATGAGTTGGACGTGTACGATACAATAAAAGTTGGGATAAAATTCTTTTATTTTTTACACTATAACTCTTAAAATTAATTGGAAATATATGTAAAATTTGGGATATAATTTTTTTTTTACATTGTAACTCTTAAAGTTAATTGGAAATATATGTTTTATTCTTGGATTCTCAATTTTTAAGGTGAGTGCTTGAGACTACCAAATTTAATTTGACTAACCACTTATTATGCTCATTCTCAAACTTATCCACTTTCAATCACTACTCTATAACCCTAGACAATGTAGAAGTTTGACTTTATTTGTGAGTGACTCATCATCACCACATGGTGTCTTAGTCTCATTCCTCCAAATTGATTGTCCTTCAAAGATGGTTAAATTTCTCGATTGAAACTTCCCACCAATGGGGGAAGGGATTAGAGATACAATATTAATTGAAGTGCAATTAGTGTACCTTTATTTTAATAGAAACTAGAAAAATATTATATATATAACATAATTATACATCAATTAGTTACAGGTCTTCAAGGATGATTCAAAATGAGATTAGAACATTATAGTTCCATGGACAATTTTGCTTCTTTCTATTCATATAGATTTTCAAAAAATCCTTTTTATGAGGCTTTATATTACATCCTCCAACACTATGGATTCTAATAAACTGACCACATAAGTATTGGCAAAAGAAATGGAAAAAGATGATAAGAAGGACAAAGAGCTCGCTCGCAACTTCCTGCTGAACTCAGGATATTTCTTCCATTGGGGAGGCTTCTTATTGCTCATGCAATGGTGTGTTGTTTCCCCTGCCTAAACCTTCCATCTTAGCCTGAATTTCGTTGAGAATTTATTTTAATTAGACAGAGCGAGTCTCATTCCTCTTGTTGGAAGTCATGCTTTGCTCTTGAATCCTTGAGTTCATGTCAACAATGGCCTTCCATATCTCTTTGTGCTAAGAGGAATCTCTCCTTTCCATCTCCTGAAGCTTACGCCAAATGTTCTCAACCTCACAAGCATTAACCTGTGTGCTTCCTGCGATATCATCAATGTAGAAAATATCAACTAAAATTCCTCTGTCTTCATCCAGAGTGGCTAATGAAACCTCAAAGATGCACCTCAACATCTTTTTTTAATTTGTCATGATATTTTTCAATTCCTTTTTCTCATGCAACAACTTCTCCATTGCACTCTCCTTTGCAGCCATGTGCAAGGAGCTTCTAAAATCGATAGGCTTACTTCCCTTTAACCGTTGGGGAACAATTTCCTTCTTTCTCTCCCTTAAATGCTAAGAATGCTAAGCTGATTCTTGACACTTCCGAATGAATCAAGAACTGAGGCGTGTGAAGGGTTTCCCATATCCAAAAGCCAGCACTGTGCATGGGAGCTAATGAAGGAGACAAAAACAGAGGAGGAGCGAGGTAAAGACCCCAGAGAGAGGAATTTAAATCTCGTAACTATCCATCTATTCCACCACCTAGAAGACCAACGACGTGACAGTTTACCATGAAAATTGTGACCATATTTTTTTTCGAGAAAGGGGAGCCAGGCTGGAATGGAATTTCCCATAATGGGCATAGGGCCATCGAAAAAGGGGATCCGCAGCTAAATTGAAAGCATGATGTCCATTTATTAAAGGAGATAGAGTTGCTAATATTTGTTTCACCTTTCCTTAGTCTGGAATGAAAGCTAACAATTCTATCAACATCCTTGTTGAGATGTGGCTTGACATGGAAGAATTGGAGCTTTGAGATTACTTGAATGAAGGTCAGCTATTTTCTTTTGCACTCTCCCAAACTCTTTGTCTTTTTCGGATTGAATATTTCACATATTTTGAATGAATATTCAAGATTCTCCAAAAGAATTGATAGCTTCCAATGTTCAGATCTACCATTGCTTCTATTCCTTGCATTAACACCGCCCACTCTCCCTAATTATTTTTCCTTTTCCCAAACCCCAAGCAAAGGATTGATTCTTATTTCCTTCAAGGTCAAATATGACCTCTACCACACCTACCTCCCCCATACCTTATCTAATATCCTAATTCATAATCTTAATAGTACCTTACTTTCATGCACTCACATTCCTAAGAGGCAATTTCATCAAGCTTACAAACCTTGCTTTGAGCTTCCACCCGGAATAAATATCACTGTGTGCAAGAGGAATTCAAATATGGAGAGATCCATCTTAAGTATATTGTCTCTTAAATTTTACGTGAACCGTACAAATTACACCGAATTATTTACATTCCTACTTAATTTGTGAATTTCAAAAAAAAATTTGTTCGATTTGGACACATTTGGTAACTATGTTTATATGTTGTTGATTAGGATTGGTAATTGTTTTTAGACAATTTTACATTAGTGAGTTGTTCCATTTTAGACTGAGCATGTTTGGTTATAGCTTCTAGGCATGTAGTTTAAGTGATAACAATAATCTTATATACTTAATTAAACTTTGTTTTATATTTATTTAGTGGATCCACATTTGTAACAAAGTATACTTAATTAAACTTTGTTTTATATTTATTTAGTGGATTCACATTTGTAACAAAGTAACCTTTGAGTGAGTGTAAGTTAATGATTGATGGTTATTTTTGGTGTGTTAGATGTAATAGAAAACTAAAAAAAACAAACATCCTTTGGTTTTCATGCCTATTTCGAGAGACTACATATAGGAAATGGAATCACCTTTGTGAACATATAATTTATATTTATTGAAATTATTTATAACTAGCGCAATTATGATTTTTTCTAACATTGACATTTTATTCTTTTGGGAAGTTAAAAGATTTGTCTCCTTGTTGGTGCAACCTATGAGTGTGTAAATGATGGAATCAATATACAAAAAATTGTGAACATGTAGATAACAAGTAGTACTAGAGTAGTACTATTTTTTCAAAACAATTATTATCACATTTTAACTTTTTTTATAATTATCTATTTGACGAGACCTTAAAATCAATTCATCGTGTGTTCGTGCATCTTTTGAAGGTCTTAATATAATGTTGAAAGATAAGATTTTTTATAGCATGTAGATGTAGGTGTCTAGTAGTGAAACATATATTTTCCTTATACAATGATTGAGAAATGAAAATTTTATTGCCAAAATACCAACAAGGTGTGTTTTCTTGCAAGGAGTTACATCACAAGGAAAATATACAAAATATAAAATAACTAATTTTTTTTCTTAAAAATTACATATTTGTAATCTCCAAAAAGTGTCCCATCCATGTTTTCATTTTCACCATCTATGATTGTCACTAACATACTATAGTGGGGCTTGAAACCTAGAGGTATTGTGTAAAGATAAAAAATGTCACATTACCCATGGTTTAGTTAGTTCCATACGACATGCCTTGTTTACTCCGAAGCAAAGTCCATAACACACATTTAGGATAGGAGGTGACACATAATTTTGAGTAGGATATTTTGAAAGCATTGCATAATGAGTGCATGTTATCTTTATAATCAAATTTTGTTTCCAAGCCCATAAATGACATGCATGTTGTATAAATATTGCATGCACAATTTTTGTAAATCACAAGCACATTATATAAACATCATGTACGTGATAAGAGAAACATGAAATAGCATTTGTATTTGACTTTTATACATCAAAGTTTTACAACTGTTATTTTCTACATTGCATGGAAACGTTATCTATCTTGCAAATAAAGATCATGATTAATTTTTTTACCTTGATGTACTCTATGCATGAGATAGTTGTGATGATCAATGATAGTTAGTCAATGTCCTTTTTTCCTCATTCTCTAAGTCTAGTTCATTCTACACCTTTTGTGTAAGAAACCTTAGAACTTGGTAGGGTTCAACACACTCTCTCATGTTACCCATTTTAGCCTCCTCCCTCGAACTTTGCTTGGGCATGCTCCACCCATGAGAGTTTGGATCATTAGTGTTTGTTAGTGAATATCCTTTTTGTTCATGTGGTGAGTCTAGTTCATGCCACACCTTTCACGTAGACATTATGAAAACTTGATAGCGCTCAACACAATGTTTCACATGACCTATTGCAACCTCCTTCTTCAAGATCTCCTTGCACTTTCTCCTCCAATGAGACCTCCATGATGCTCTTGCACGTATGATTACATAGGATATCGTAGTGCTCCTTCCTTAGCAATCTAAAAGGACACTTGACGAGATGTTCTCTCTCCCTTTCTCCTTTCCATTGTTTAATTACTTTTTTTTTTCAAAATGAGATCATCAAAATAGTAGGAAAAAAATAGCCTCTAACCTTAGTAGTTCTAATAGGTTAATCAATTTCAATTTTTTTTATACTTTTATGTGATTTTTTAAGGATTGTGCAATAATCATTATGCCTTCCCCCTCTAGTTTAATTCTATAAACTAATTTAAATAGGCTAAATGGGTTCACATAAGAGTAATTATGTAATATTCATACCATTCAAACAACCACACATGGCTTGTCGAAGGGATATTTGGCTTTAGAATAGGGGCATGGGGGGAATTGGGAGGTTTTAAGGTCTAGGAATTGGTCTAATATCAATAAGCATGGTTAAGTGAGGAAAATCAAGCCTTAGGTCTTTGAGTAAGTATCTAGGAATGTAGCATAAAGAAAGATGCCACAATCTACAACACATGACCTCTTGAGGGTTTCCTTGGGCTATGAATGGGTATACGGATGCTAGTATTAGTTTTTTAACACTAAAAATCAATCTTTATGCTATCCAAATCAATATTTTCAAGTCCATTCAACGTAGCATATCCTAAGGGTATCCCTATCTTCCAATTGAGGATATGGTAGCCAATAGGATATTATGAGCACTGAGCACATATTTCATTAAAATTGGAAAGATTTTATTACAAGAACAATGCTAGAATTGAGTTTTTTGGTTATTTTGGAATTCTAGATCCATTGTTTAATTCCAATTTTAATGAAATATGTGTTACTGGGTATGGGTATCAAGGAATTTAAAATGGTTGGTGAAGGGAATGTGTAGAAAAGGCCCTAATGTAAGCTTCTAAGCATCCATGGTCATGAATAACACCTCCAACCACCACATATGACCCCTCAATTTTATCCTTCACCTCGAATGTAGATATAGGTTCCATTAGGAGGTTTTTGATATTGAGTCTCTAGGCCTTAGACATGGAACATGGTTAAAGGAAGAAACATAAGCCTTATTCTGTAGAGGAATCTTATAAAAATGAAATTTAAATGAAATTTAAAAAATGATGACGCAATAAACCATACATGACCTCTAAAGTATATACTTGGCCTTTGAGTGGGCATATTAACAATACTATGAAATAAGACATTAATTTTTATGCATTTGATATTACTAACACTTTATATATATTTAACGACTATATTCATTTATAATTACTTTTATTTCATTCATTCTTTGTTACTTTTATCATACTATTATTTATAATATTGTTTTTAATAACATTATTTAAGTCAATGCTAATTTTGGAAATTTCAAATTGAAGACACTTGTTTCCTTTTTAATAGGAAATATGGAGTTAAAAATATGTTGTGGAATATGTCATGTGCACTAAAAGTTAAAACGTTATCAATTAGATTTAATATGATGGTTTTGAAGACCTCATGGTATAAATCCATACACTCCATACACAGTTGTACCAAATATATGCTATTAAAGATTTAAACATAGATTTCACTAATTCTTATGAGATATTTTATTGGTATGTATTTTTTTCTTCTTCTGGTTCTCATACATATTTTAGTCATAACAGTTAAGTACTTTTTACCGTAATATTGGTTATGGAATTTATCTCTTACGAGATAACAAAACAACTCCAATTTTGGTTATTTTAAATATTAAGTGGGGAAACACAATTGGACATTGTTATAGTTTTATCAAGTTTAAAGGTGGAAGATTACTAGGGAAATGACTATTTTGGAACTAGGATTTAAATAATTCGAGGTTTTTTTTTCATGTAAATTATCACAATGAACTCCCCAAACATGAGGAAAACTTGTGATTAAAAACAAACTAAGTATATATTAAAATACAATGGTAATTGGTTAGAGAGGGTTTTTGAAGGTGATAAAATGCTATGGTACGTACAAAATAATATTAGCCATAAAAACATTAGTGCATCACATTGTAAATCAAATTGTTTATCATTTAATATTTTTAAAACATATGAGGTTGTGAATTTGTATGTATCTATCAAAAATTGGGGTTCTAGCTCTACCAATTTCATAAAAACATTAGTGCATCACATTGTAAATCAAATTGTTTATTATCATTTTTTTTTAAAAACATATGAGACTCTGAATTTGTATGTATCTATCAAATAATTAGGGTTCTAAATCTACCAATTTCATGTGCAAATATTTTGAACTTATTCATTCCAAAAATTTAGATACGACATTCTTCCAATACTAAATATTCATAGTATTAATATCGCAGGAATAAATACTTCAAGTTAAAAACATTTCTCACCATATATACATACATTGGAGAATGGTAGTAGTCTACGATATGACATGAAGATAGTTTTATTCTTTCACAATTTGAGATAGACATCCCTCCTATTATATCATGATGCCAAATTTTAGTGGATCAGTTATTATTTTATATGTACAAGGTTTTTAATAAATGCATGTATGAGAGTGAATTTATGAAGAAAAATAATCAAAGTGAATTTTAGGTATGCAAAATGTTGATGTGGGTTTTCTAGATGGAATTTCTTATCAAGTTATTAACATTGAGTATTAGTACTTAATATTAGGTAGAAATCATATAGTTATATATAAGTTAAGGGCATTGACTCTAGATCGCCTCCGCAATATAATGTTAGGAGGAGAAATTAGGGTCATTGAAATGTTTTATAAATCTTGGAAAATGTGAAGGGGATCAACTTATGTTTAGGATTCTACTATTTGGAATTTATTAAATAGGTTTTTCTATATTTTCTCTATCTCAAACAAATAATGAGACGATTTATCTAAAACCCTACATTGTCATGTTAGTGATCAATACTCTGTGATTTCTTTTTCCTTTTTCAATAAATGTAACACCCTTTATCTTAATCACATTCAAATCCTTTACATGGTCCTAAATATATATCCTTTGTTCCCAATGAGATACCATCATTTATTTTTGGCACTTATCATGCAAAACTATGGGAAATGAGGTGTTAATTGTTTTTTTTTCTCTAGTTGAAGGCCTACACCCTTGAATTTTATAACCTTTTGGTTATAGTTATTGTTAGTTTTCATTAGTGTTAATTTTGTGTGCATGATGTGTCATTTTTGTGTGTGTGATGTGTTAATTTTGCATGTGCAAGGTGTTAATTTTACATGTGCCATATGTAGAAGAACTTTTAGACTTGTGAACACTCCCCTATCAGCTCATTCCTCCATTGTAAACTGACTATGCAATGAACTGTTATGCGAACCGCAATAGTGAATTCAAGGAAGCTATTAATTTAGTGGACAAGATTCACCCTTATCAACTGATAATTTTCCCTGTTAGTTGCAGGTAGATGAACTGATAATTCACCCTTCTCCTATTACAAATATAAAAATAATAAAATATTTAATTACAATAATTAATAATAATCAATAAATATCATTTATGAGGAGATTTGAATCCTCATTAAAAGGTTCCCAAGCTATATTTAATTGGGCTACTCATTGTAATTTAATATCACATTATCATTTATCAACATATTATTTATCATCAAAATGTGGGATTCGAAGTATCTGTGGGAATTTTATATTATTTACGGGCGTTAAGAAGTTTTTACACTTCATGTGGTATCAGAGCTAGTTTCTGAACCAGCTCTTAGCCATCACTTCAAACTTTCTCTGATCTTAGGTCATTGACCATAAGGGATTTTGGCCATTTAAAATTTTCAATTGTCCACACTATCTCCCCACCCTACTCATCCCGCACACTCCACCACATACCCCACATTTACTCCACACTCTCCACCACTTCGTAACAACATTCTACAGTCCCTCCATCTCCCCACGCTACTCAACGCACCACTCCTTTTCTCCCCCATGACCAACCCTTCCTCTTCTTTACCACCTGCCACGACCCTCCTCACCCACAACTCCAAGTCTCATCTCCCCCACATCATAGCTCCAACTTCCCCCGTGTAGCTCCCCGCAATTCGCATGCAGCTCCTTCCCTTGCCTTCGCCGCTACTTCATGCCCTACGCCTCCCTCCTTTTTGAACCCACTCTTGTTCAACTCCATCCCCATTTAATCCTCTCTCCCCCCTCCACATCCTTCCACCTACGCCCTCCTACGTGTCCTCTCCCTGCGCACCACCATCCTTGTTGTGCCCTCTCCCACGGGCCATCCCTCCCTATTGTGCACCCCCTCCAACCACCCATGATTCCCCTTCCTCCCAGCACCCCCACCTCACTGCATTTCCCTCTTCCTCCCACGCCCATGACCCTGCTCTCCCACTTTCCGACCGCACTGCTCTTCCTTGCTCCACGCTGCACCTCCATCACCTCGTCATCCCATCCACCATCTTTGCTTCTGCACCATCTCGCCTCTCCATCCTCAGACACACATCCCTCCCTGCGCATGTCCATCTCCACGCCCACACTAACCTTCTCCTCTACACTCCATCCTCGCTCCTTCCCGCCATCGAAACCCTAATTTAAAAAATATATATATTAAACATTATAATAATATTATTATATTTGTTTAAATATTTTAATTTTTGAAAAAAAAACCTATATATTAAACTATATATATAGTTTATATAAAACATTAATAATAATAATAATATTAATTAATTAATTAATAATTATTATTATTCAAAAATAAATAATAATTATTATTTTATTGAAATAATACTTATTTGTGGGAAAAGAAAAAGGTTGTTTAACCTAATAAGAAGACAACAAAATAGAAGAAAACAAAATCAAAGAAAGACAAAGCCAAAGAATAAATCAAAGAAAACAAGACAAAATCAAAGAAGACAAGAAGTCAAGATCCAATAAAGACTATCTATCACCGAAGAAGTTAGTCAAAGGAAGACTCGACGAAGAATTCAATGTCAAAAGAAGGCTCATCAAAGAAGAAAAAGACATAATCGCAAACGATGACACATACATATTCAGAAATGAATTCGCAGTTACAAGCAGCATTGGGCGAGTTAGAGAAAAATAAAGCGACCAATAAATATTATGAAGCAAGAAGTGCGACATCATTTAGCAGAACATGAGAATCATAGCTTAAAAGATCAAAAGCAAGAGCTCCAGAAAAGGTTATTAGATAAAGATAAGGAAATTTCACATCTAAGAAGTCACAATCAAAACCCAGAAGACAAAATCAGAAACTCCAAAAATATCGAAGAATCACCTGTAACATACCCATTACTTGAAACATTTTATGTTTGGGAAAAACATTATCTTAACTTTTATTGTAAAGTTTTATATTTGGCCAAGTGGCCAAGGATGACTGTAATTGCATAATATTATTATTTAATAAAATAAAATAGGAGACACTCACCCAACGAGACTGTTGAAAGGGTGTTTACTGACCCACTAGGTAGAATGGAATCTGGGGTAGAAGGCAATGGACAAGTGGTAGCATCAGGAACTCAGTAACTAGTTGTTGTTATGGGACAACTCCCTTGAATTGTGGTCAAAGTTCCTTGGAATGTGGAATTGGAGCTTGAGGCTCATTTATTGAAATATGACCACTAAAAGACCTAGGCATCTTTTATAAGCCATGGAATTTGAGCAGATGCTCACACTTTCTCTGACGAGAAAATTTACCTTGTGGTTCTGCTATATGCACACAAGAGATTCGATGAGGGGAAGCTCTGTTTTGAGTTGTATTGTAAGTCTGTTTCACTTCTGCTGAGTGCAGAGTTTTCCTGCTGAGTGCAGAGGTTTTTGAGGTGTATGCAAGTCTCCATTGATGGCTGAAAGTACAACCTGAGTGCCTTGCTTCTACATAGAGTCTTCTACCAGGTGGTTCAGTAAACAGGCTCAGGGGTCCAAGGGAGCAAGTGATTTGGGTGCTTCTTTTGGAAAAGGTTGGCAGGAACAGGAATCTTTGGGTGTTTTTCCACCCTATCTACACTATCAGGTTCTACTTGTTATTTTATTTCCTAATGATTATAACTTATTGCTTTCATAATTGTTGACTTCTGATTATTAGCTGAATGTGTCAGTTATCATTATTCAGATTGAAATGACTAATTTTTTGAATTATTTATCATCTCTGTAAGTAGTTGAAGATGTGTATGATAATGATAGAATAAAATTCTTCCCTGCATTTTTCCACGCACTGTCTTTGTGCCATACTCTAGTGTAGGGAAGAGTGTTAAAAATAGATATGAAAAATGATATGCAAGAGATAGAAATGATTGAATGCTGATCATAAATAAACTCTATTATGTTCCTGTATTACATTGTCTGTTTACATTGCAATAAAAATATCTTATGGTTTAGACATAGAAAAACAAAGTGTTTATTTATCAGATATTTTAGTATCAGATCATTCATAGTAACATAAGTAATTATACTTAAACAATCCCATGCTTCTGTCCAAAACCTAAAGTTCATTTATAGGTTAACCTTTCTTTTTAGAAGACAATTAACATATATTTTTAGTATTCTTTTCAAATAAAAATCCTTTTAAGACATCTTAGTTTATGTATTACAAACCCTAACATTATCAAAATTCTTAGTACAAGATTCTTATAAATCAAACAAAGTCTAAACATCACATAAAAGAGTTTAGAAATCATACATCCTTTACATACCGTAGATATTATAACATATCATTACTTTATTACAATAAATATTCCTTTATCAAGTTAACATTTATAAAACGAATTGCAACTAAGTAAGCTCTTAAATATCCCAGGGTTCAAACCCTAAAAATTTAGCTATTCAAACTATTACGATGATAACATTTCATCTTTTAGCAAAACAAAATAGAATTGCAAAGACACAGTTCGACCCACGAAGATGGTTTCCATATAGTCTAAAATTTTCAACCTTACAGGTCACATAACGAATCCAGGGTTCGAAACCCGTTTTATTTCTACCATAAAATCACAAAATAGTATTTAGTTTCTGGTAGGGTTCATAGTCTAGCCTTATGGCTTGGTTTATACATAAAACCCAAAGATAATTAACCTTTTAAAACACAATGACGAATCCTGCATTTGGTTACCAAACAACTTTTCAATTAACAATACCGAGAGTTTTCTTCTTAGCTTAAAGACTTCAATTAATCAATAAATAAAACCTATAGTATGGCCCTTTGAAAAATGCTTTAGCTAAAAAGGAAACAACGCGAGGTCATGGGTTCAAAACACCATCTACTCTTTATAAACAAAATCTTTGAAGAACCAGAGTAGAACAGGTTGAGGATTCAATCCTCTCTACACTTTCCATACGGTTTACACAGTACAACGGTGACAAAAACCATTGCTAAAAGAAAAACCAAACGCTCGGCTAGACCAAACAAAGACTGGCATTTTTCCAAGCTGCACCCTATAGGTAGTCACCGAGGCTTACCAAGTCTTAAGCTCTTATTCCCCATTGCTTAAAACATAAAAAGCTAAACGCATAGGAATCACCTGCCATTACAACATACCGTGTGGTTAAAATTTGGAAACAGAGCTCAAAACTTAAATACATGCAGTTGTAATAATGTCAACCTTCATGGAAACGTAAGAAAGGAATCACGACTCACCTTCAGAGGAAAACCTTGCATCTTGGCTGAACTTTTCCTGTAACCATTGAGAACAATGGAGTCACACAAACCACCAACAAACGCAGCAAGCCATATCTCAGGAAGGGATCGACTCTTAGAGCTTATGGGTGACAGTTTACAAGCTGCAGGTCATAGTATCGAACCCCGGAGAGGTGACTCCAAAACCCTGCTACAAACCCTAAGAATCCGAGGGCCTGTCAGCCTCTCCAAACCTCACTCACTACAAAAATGAATGCTCCAGGTTATCCCTGCGTCGAATAATCCCAAAGGCAGTTAGGGTTAACACCACTACTAAGAAACATCACGTGAATACCTTCCACAGTGGATGCCAACAAGCATTCCACCAACACGCTTTTAATGCACTTTAATTACCATAGCTACCGATACATGAAGTGCTTGCCAACACAATATCACCAAGGTTAATACATTCGGTCTTCAACATGGTTACACTTATAATTAGTATAATGTGGTTACGTAGCATGTTAAAAAGTCAAACCACCTTTGCTTAATAGCCAATAACACATGAATTATGACGTAGAGCTCCTTTTTAATCAAAACCTTGTACTTAGCATAAAATCATAGAGCTCACATCCATGTTATTACATAACTAATGTTATAATGCGCTTAGGGTTATAACATCTAACTTACATTTAAATATATATAGTATAGTTTGCAATCATCGGTAATTCAAGGTTGCTATAATAGAAATAATATGTAAGGTTTGTGCTTATGGTGTATAAACATAGAAAGGTAAGCATAGATGCATTCAAATTTCATTGATAGCATTAGAATATAAATTTAGGTTATGACTATTGTAATACATAAATGAATACATGGTATAATTCCTTAGTGTAGGGTTTAAAGGCCTAAGCCTTGAAATCAAAGCTCAATACTTTCCACGATGACATGATACAAGTCAAGTGTAAGAATAATAAACCCAATTTCTGAGATGCGAATATAAATGCTAGGGAATCATATAAACAATGTTATATAGAATATAACCATAAAACTGAAGATCAAACTAGAATAGATCTCACCCTGGAACACTTCATGTCTTTCTATTTTTCTTTTGAAAACATTGAAGGCTAACTTAAGTTTAAATAAGATCTCTTTACACACTTCGTAACACTTGAAAAGAAGTATCGCTCTTACCTGCGATCTGCAACAGAAGTTCAAATGCATTGGCTAAATAGCTAAGTAAGCCTCGGGGTGCCCATAGGACCCCTTCATCATCATCAAGAAAATAAATATTTAGCACTTATAATGAATTCAACATCAAGATAAATCTATAAGGTCTAGACATCTAAAGAAGTAGCCATATTTTGATCTAGTATGTAAGAATGGTGTAAAACATCCAACAGTACTTTAATAAGCATAAACACAAACACGTACTTTGTAATACAAACATACATAAGTAATTGACGTAACATGTTCATAATTTTTGGAGAAGTGTTATCACCGGTGTGTCGTCTAGTTAAACAAATTATCATTTATTATGCTTCCGCATAGCGAATATTGCACTTAATGCTACTTAGAAAAATTTTAAATTTTTGTGAATTTTTGGGATGATACATGTGGTATCAGAGTGCGATTCAAACTCTAGGCCGTAAATAGGCTCACGCGAACAAAACAAAAAATTTAAACAAAAAACTTAGTTACTAACTTTTTATTTAAATTTGTTTCTGTACAAAACAACTTGACATTTAATTTGCAGGTATAGACATACCGGAAGAATCCGTAGAGGATAGATCTCCTCATAATGAACGTAATAATAACAAACATGAAAATATTAATGAAGAAATCTACATAGAACTGAATGATCAATCATCTGAATTATTACGTACGGTTAAGGACTTAAAAACTGAAATAAGAAATGTTAAAGAAGAAAACGAAAGAATTTTAGGAACACAGAAAGAATTGAACCAGATTTTACTGGAAAAGTATCATCATGATGAAAAAGATAAGAAAACAGAAGCAAAATCTGAATCTGGAACAATGTCCTACAAACACAGAGATAAGAAAATGAAATACTATAAAACTGAAAGTAACTCTTCTTCTTCTAAATCTGATGATAAAACTTATCGCAGAAAGTATAATTCTGATCAAGACAACAGTGATAGTGACTGTGGTTCTAAGAAAAATTGTAAACATTATGAACAAATTTCAGGGGAATTTAAAAAGATAATACCCCCAACTTTTAATGGTGAAAATGAAAAGGGAGAGATAGTTGAAGCATGGCTTCCCAGTATGAAGAAGTATTTTCAGATTTATGATTACTCATCTTAGTTAAAAGCTAAAATGGCCATATCATTAGAGAAATTTTGAGGTAAAAAATGGGCCTTAAAACAAAGAAAATGTACTATAAAAATCAACTAATCACATTCTAGTAGATGACATCATCCCCCATGGTTGAGGTGGCATTGCATGAGTTAAGATTGCTTATTTGTCATATTTTCTATGGTGGATGAAAACCCATAGTTAACCAAGGTAGTGGTATAAGTACTTTTAAGTCATAAAGTAAAGTACTTATAATGAAAATCCTTTAACATTTTTTCATAAAATAATATTATTGTCATTTTCAAGTAAAGTACTCATAATGAATGTCTTTTCACACTTTTTTTTCCTTTCACACTTTCTCATAAAATAATATTATTGTCATTTTCAACTAAAGTACCCATAATTCATAAAGAAGGTTCTTTCACATTTTTTTATAAAGTAATATATTGACATTTTCATGTTTTTAATTTCAAATTATATATTCACTCCATTCTATTTAATATCATAATGCCAAACTAATTTTTTTTTCTAGCGAAAAAAAAGCATACTATTTATAGTAAAAAATTGAATTAAAACAGTACAATGATAGATTGGTCAACTAAATGATGCAGATCCTGTTCTTCATCCAAACTGTTCATATCACTCTATTACATACTTCATGACCATAAAAAAATTCCTATCAATTTTATCAACCAAATAGTCATCCTCTTGTCCATACAAAATTTTGTACTTGTCAAAACTATTTAATCCAGGAAATATAAAGATCCACTACCTTGGATCTCCTCCTCAAAATATATTCCTTTCACATTTTTTCATAAAATAATATTTTTATCATTTTCATATTTTTAATTTTTAATTATGTATTCAGTCAATTTTATTTAATATTATAATGCTAAACCAATATATATATATATATATATATATATATATATATATATATATCCTTGTACTTTTAAAATAAATTAAATTCATGAATGATATTAATATGAAAAATGTATATTAATATAGATTTAATGAATAAATAATAATAATAATAATGCAATGTGGATTATAATAATATTATTAACATTTTACATGTAAATAAATTTTCAGTTAAATCACATTATATTAAATTGATGATAAAAGTACTAAATATAAAAAATCAACATAAATTAAAAAAATAGCTCTTAAGAAATATTTTTTATTATTTAATTTCATTTGCAAGTTCAAGACAAATAAATGCTAAAGGATAATAAATTTTTGAGAATTTGCAATGAATCTTAGTCACATCAATGTAGAGTTATTTTATTAATTTTATTTCTAATGAATTTTGAAAAGTAACTCAACCATGGTTATTTAAATTGTGCATAGAAAATAGTGTAGGAGGTGACTTGTCATATATACCTATCCCATAAAACCCCTAACTCATAATATTTTAATATATCTCATACTTTTTTAGTACATCTCTTAGGAGGCCATTTTTGGACCTCAAAATCTCTCTAATGACAATCTGACCGAAAGGGCAGACATTTGGTGGCAGGATATTAAAAGAGTTAAAAGCATTAAAGAAAAGAATATAAAATGGAGTACATTTAAGAAACTATTCAAGAAAAAGTTTTTGTTTGAACAGTATTACGAAGATAATTCAAAAGAATTTTATGATTTAAAATTGGGTTCTATGAGTATGAAGGAGTTAAGTAGAAAATTTATCAGCTTGTTAAGGTATGTACCTTACTTAGCTAAAGAGAAATCTAAGATACAAAGGTTTCTAAGTTGTTTATCCTTTAACATAAAAGACAAAATTGAATACGATAATCCTTCAACTCTTGAAGAGTCCATGAGAAAGGCTAATTTCTATTTTGAACAAAATAAGAAAAGAGAAGGTGAATTGAGTTGGAGGAATAATAAAACAAGTAATTATGAGCATAAGAAGAAAAATTTTAATTTCAAGAATTATGGGAATAATAAAATTTCAATAACAGAAATTTCCAGAGTAATAATAATTACGGAGGTAATGCACCACAAAATTACACAGCTGCAAGGAATGTGCCTAATAATAATAATAACAATTTAATAATAATAATACCATGAATGTTGAACAAAGACCACCTTTAAAGTGTTATGACTCCAAAGGACCACATACCAGAGAAAACTGCCCACTCAAAAGAAGGACAGTCAGCAACATTCACACCATACAAGCGGAACTGACAGTTGGTGATGTAGCAAGAGAAATGCCCAGGATTAATGTAGCGCTATAAAATCGACAAGTAGAAAATCAAACTTCTATGGTCGAGCTCGAAGGTATGATATAAAACAAATATATTTCCATTTTAATTGATCCAGGTGCAAGTTTGAGTTACATATCACCTGGATCAGTGAAAAGTTGCAAGTTAAAGGTAGAAAAATCTGATAAATCGTGGTTAGTTCAGCTAGAACCAGGCACCAAAAGAAAAGTTGTAGAGTTTGTCAAAAGTTGTGATTTGCTTATGAGTCAGTTGAAGACACAAGTTAATTTGAATATTTTTTCGTTAGGGTCATATGATGTATTAATAGGCATGGATTGGCTTGAACATCATAGAGTAATACTCAACTATTTTGAGAAATCTTTTACTTGTTTGAATAATGAAGAGGAAATTGAAACAGTAAAAGGAATCCCTAGAAAAACATCTATTAGACAAATTTTTGCTTTACAAGTAAAGAAAGCTGTAAGAAAGGGTTGTAAAATGTTTGTTGTAAATGTGATTAATGACGAATAATCATCTAAAAAAGATAAGATAAAATTGGAAGACATATCCATCCTTAAGGACTTTTCTGATGTATTCCCGGAAGAAATTCCAGGACTACCTCTGAAAAGGGAACTCGATTTCACCATTGAGTTAGTACCAGGTTCAGTACCAAACTCAAAGGCTCCTTACAGAATGCATATTCTGGAATTAAATGAACTAAAATCTCAGCTAAAAGAATTAATTGATAAGAACTACATAAGACCGAGTGTGTCAACTAGGGGAGCACCGGTTATCTTTATTAAAAAGAAGGACGGTACCTTGCGATTGTGCATAGATTACCGTCAACTTAATAAAATGACTATTAAAAATCAATATCCCTTGCCCTGCATTGACAATCTATTCGATCAGGTACGCGGAGTAGAGATATTCACTAAGATCGACTTGAGGTTTGGATACCATCAAGTTAGAATAAAGGATGAAGACATTTTTAAAACTGCTTTCAGAACCCGTTATGGGCACTACGAGTTCGTAGTTATGCCTTTCGGGCTAACTTACGCATGAGCAGTCTTCATGTGTTTAATGAATAATGGTATACATAAGTACCTAGATAAGTTTGTAATTGTGTTCATTGATGATATTCTAATTTATTCAAAAACTAAAGAAGAACACGACGAATGCTTAAGAATAATTCTGCAAGTTTTAAGAGAACATCAACTTTATGCTAAGTTCAGTAAATATGACTTTTATAAACATAAAATACAGTACAAAGGTCACATAATATCTAAAGACGGAATTTCTGTCGACCCAGATAAAATAAGAGCAATTAACGAGTGGCTTGTCCCTAAAGACGTAACTGACATACGGTCATTTATGGGGATAACATGTTACTACAAAAAATTTATTGAAGGATTCTCCAGAATTGAAAATCCCATAAGTTCTTTGCAAAAGAAGGGAAAGAAATTTGCTTGGGATAAAAAATGTGAAAAAAGTTTTAATAAGTTAAAAGAACTATTAACAATGGAACATATATTAAAAATTGTTGATCCAAATAAGGACTTCGTTGTATGCACTGATGCATGCAACGATGGACTTGGTGGAGTCTTAACTCAAGAGGGTCACGTCATTGCATATGAGTTTAGGAAATTAAAAATCCATGAAAAGAACTATGGAACTTATGATCTAGAGCTGGCAGCCGTGATACATGCATTAAAAATGTGGCGCCATCACTTGATTGGAAGAAATTTTTCACTAATGACAGATAATGAAGGCTTAAAATACTTGTTGGATCAAACAAATCTTAATGCAAGGAAAGCTAGGTGGCTAGATTTCCTTAGCAAATATGATTTCAAGATTCAACACATTAAGGGTAGAGAAAACAAAGTTGCTGATGCCTTGAGCACAAACGCCAAATTAAATTTTGTGGTAGCAATTAGCATATTTAAAACAGATCTGGAAAATTAGATTGAGGAAGGAATTAAAGAAGATGAAAATGATAAGAAATTACATGATAAAATTGTTGAAAATGTATCTGAAAATGTAATAACAGATTACACAATTAACGAAAAAGGATTAATGACTTATAAAAATAGAATTTATGTACCTAATGTGTTAAAAGTGAAACTGTTGATTTTGGATGAAGTTCATAAAAGTTCTTATTTGGGACACCCTGGTTATCAGAAAATGATAACTATGCTAAGAAAAGATTTCTTTTGGCCTAACATGAAGAATGAAATGGATGAATACACAACTAGGTGTTTTGAATGTCAGACAATTAAAGCCGAGCATCAACACCCAGCTGGCCTATTGCAACCATTGCCAATTTCAGAATGGAAGTGGGAAATTATAAGTATTTATTTCATAACTGGTTTTCCTAAGAATAAAAAACATAATGACTCAATAATGGTCGTTGTGGACAAGCTCAGCAAAGCATCTCATTTTATTCTGATTAAAACTACTTTTGAAGCTGCTAACATTGCTGATGTGTTTATGAAGCAAATCTTTTGCTTACACGGGATTCCAAAGCTAATTATTTTCGATCGAGATTCTAATTTTACTGGAAATTTTTGGACAACTTTGTTTAAAGGTCTAAATACTAAGTTAAACTTCAGCACTTCTTTTCATCCACAAACTGACTGGCAGACTGAAAGAGTAAATCAGATTTTAGAAGATATGTTAAGAATGTACGTTAAAGATTGACCAACTAAATGGGAAGAGTATTTTCATTTAGTTGAATTTGCTTACAATAACCACTATCAAGCTTCTGCTAGAATTAGTCCATTTGAAATTTTATATGGAAGAAAGTGCAACACTCCTATTTCTTGGGATAACCCTGTTGACAGATTAATGCTAGGACCAGATTTGTTAAGAGAGATGGAACTAACCGTGAAACAGGTACAAGAAAATTTAAAAACTGCACAAGATAGACAAAAAGTTATGCAGATCTGAAACGAACTGAAAGAGAATTTTAGGTTGGAGATTATGTCTTTGTAAAGGTAAAACCCAAGAAAAGTTCTTTTAAGCTTGGGAGTTGTGCTAAACTAGCACCAAGGTACTATGGACCATTCGAAGTCCTATCAAGGATTGGACTAGTTGCATATCAGTTGGCTTTACCATCTAACTTAAGAATACATAATGTTTTTCACATTTTTGTTTTAAAGAAGTATGTGCACGATGCTATTCATGTGCTAAATTGGAATGACATACAGGTGGAACCCGAAGGATATTTTCAGGTGGAACCGGAATGTATGCTCTATAGGAGGGAAATTATGCTCTGGAATCGTACCATAGGGCAGGTAAAGGTGCAATGGAAGCACCTTAGCCTTGATGAAGCTACATGGGAATTGGAAAGTAATATGTGGGCAGCATATCCAATTTTGTTCCATTGAGGCTCTGAGGAAGAATAAGCAACATCGAGGATGATGTTGAGATTAAGTGGGGGTGTTTGTAACATACCCATTACTTGAAACATTTTATGTTTGGGAAAAACATTATCTTAACTTTTATTGTAAAGTTTTATATTTGGCCAAGTGGCCATGGATGATTGTAATTGCATAATATTATTATTATTTAATAAAATAAAATAGGAGACACTCACCCAAAGAGACTGTTGAAAGAGTGTTTACTGACCCACTAGGTGGAATGGAATCTGGGGTAGAAGGCAATGGACAAGTGGCAACATCAGGAACTCAGTAACTAGCTATTGTTATGGGACAACTCCCTTGAATTGTGGTCAAAGTTCCCTGGAATGTGGAACTAGAGCTTGAGACTCATTTATTGAAATATGACCACTAAAAGACCTAGGCATCTTTTATAAGCCATGGAATTTGAGTAGAGGTTCACACTTTTTCTGACGAGAAAATTTACCTTGTGGTTCTGTTGTATGCACACAAGAGATTCAATGAAGGGAAGCTATGTTTTGAGTTGTATTGTAACTCTGTTTCACTTCTGCTGAGTGCATATTTTTCCTGCTAAGTGCAGAGGTTTTTGATGTATATGCAAGTCTCCATTGATTGCTGAAAGTACAACCTGAGTGCCTTGCTTCTACACAGAGTCTTCTACCTAGTGGTTCAGTAAATAGGCTCGGGGGTCCACGGGAGCAAGTGATTTGACTGCTTCTTCTGGAGAAGGTTGGGAGGAACAGGTTTCTTTGGGTGTTTTTCCACCCTATCTACACTATCAGGTTCTACTTGTTATTTTATTTCCTAATGATTATAACTTATTGCTTTCATAATTGTTGACTTATGATTATTAGTTGAATGTGTTAGTTATCATTATTCAGATTGAAATGACTGATTTTTTGAATTATTTATCATCTCTATAAGTAGTTGAAGAAGTGTATGATAATGATAGAATAAAATGCTTCCCTACATTTTTCCACGCATTGTCTTTGTGCCGTACTCTAGTGAAGGGAAGAGTGTTTAAAATAGATATGAAAATGATATGCAAGAGATAGAAATGATTGAATGCTGATCATAAATAAACTCTGTTATGTTCCTGTATTACATTGTCTGTTTACATTGCAATGAAAATATCTTATCGTTTAGACATTGAAAAACATAGTATTTATTTATCAGATCATTCATAGTAACAGAAGTAATTATACTTAAACAATCCCATGCTTCTGTCCAAAACTTAAATTTCATTTATAGGTTAACCTTTGTTTTCAGAAGACAATTAACATATACTTTTAGTATTCTTTTCAAATAAAAATCCTTTTAAGACATCTTAGTTTCCATATTACAAACCCTAACATTATTGAAACTCTTAGTACAAGATTCTTATAAATCAAACAAAGTCTAAACATCACAGAAAAGAGTTTAGAAATCATACATCCTTTACAGACCATAGGTATTATAACATATCATTACTTTATCACAATAAATATTCTTTTATCAAGTTAACATTTATAAAACGAATAGCAACTAAGTAAGCTATCGAATATCCCAGGGTAAAAACCCTAAAAAATTAGCTATTCAAACTATTACGATGATAACATTTCATCTTTTAGAAAAACAAAATAGAATTGCGAAGATAGAGTTCGAGCCACGAAGATGGTTTCCATATAGTCTAAACTTTTCAACCTTGCAAGTCACATAACGAATCCAGGGTTCGAAACCCATTTTATTTCTACCATAAAATCACAAAATAGTATTTAGTTTATGGCAGGGTTCATAGTCCAGCCTTATGGCTTGGTTTATACATAAACCCCAAAGATAATTAACCTTTTAAAACACAACAATGAATCCTGCATTCGGTTACCAAACAACTTTTCAATTAACAATGCTGAGAGTTTTCTTCTCAGCTTAAAGAATTCAATTAATCAATACATAAAACCTATAGTATGATCCTTTGAAAAACGCTTTAGCTAAAGAGGAAACAATGCGAGGTCATGGGTTCAAAACACCATCTACTCTTTATAAACAAAATCGAGTTTTTAAAACCCTAAACCGTTTACCTTTACATTTCATCAAAATGCCGAGGGTTAAACCCTTCAAAACAAAACTATACACATTTATCATTACACAGTAAAACGTTGAAGAACCAGTGCAGAGCAGGTTGAGGATTCGATCGTCTCTACACTTGCCATACGGATTACATAGTACAATGGTGACAAAAACCAATGCTAAAAGCAAAACCGAATGCTTGGCTAGACTAGATGAAGACTAGCATTTTACCAAGCTGCACCCTACAGGTAGTCACCGAGGCTTACCAAGTCTTAAGATCTTATTCTCCATTGCTTAAAACATAAAAAGCTAAACGCTGAGGAATCACCTTCCATTAAAACATACAGTGTGGTTAAAATTTGGAAACGAAGCTCAAAACTTAAATATATGCAGTTGTAATAATGTCAACCTTCATGGAAAAGTAAGAAAGGAACCACAACTCACCTTCAGAGGAAAACCTTGCATCTTGACTAAACTTTTCCTGCAACTGTCGAGAACACTGGAGTCACACAAACCACCAACAAACGCAGCAAGCCTTAGCTCAGGAATGGCTCGGCTCTTAGAGCTTACAGGTGACAGTTTACAAGCTACAGGTCATAGTATCGAACCCAGGAGAGGTGACTCCAAAACCATGCTACAAACCCTAAGAATCCGAGGGCCTGTCGGCCTCTCCAAACCCCACTCACTGAAAAAATGAATGCTCTAGGTTATTCCTGCGTCGAATAATCCCAAAGGCAGTTAGGGTTAACACCACTACCAAGAAACATCATGTGAATACCTTCCATGGTGGATGCCAACAGGAATTCCACCAACACGCTTCTAATGCACTTTAATTACCGTAGCTACCGATACATGAAGTGCCTGCCAACGCAATATCACCAAGGTTAATACATTCGGTCTTCAACATGGTTACACTTATAATTAGTATAATGTGGTTATGTAGCATGTTAAAAAGTCAAACCACCTTTTCTTAATACCCAATAACACATGAAGTATGACGTAGCTCCTTTTTAATCAAAACCTTGTACTTAACATAAAACCATAGAGCTCACATCCATGTTATTACATAACTAATGTTATAATGCGCTTAGGGTTATAACATCCAACTTACATTTAAATATATATAGTATAGTTTGCAATCATCGATAATTCAAGGTTGCTATAATAGAAATAATACGTAAGGATTGTGCTTATAGTGTATAAACATAGAAAGGTAAGCATAGATGCATATAAATTTCATTGATAGCATTAGAATATAAGTTTAGGTTATGACTATTGTAATACATAAATGAATACATGGTATAATTCCTTAGTGTAGGGTTTAAAGGCCTAAGCCTTGAAATCAAAGCTCAATACTTTCCACGATGTCATAATACAAGTCAAGTGTAAGAATAATAAACCCAATTTCTGAGATGCGAATATAAATGCTAGGGAATCATAGAAACAATATTATACAGAATATAACCATAAAACTGAAGATCAAACTAGAATAGATCTCACCCTGGAACACTTCAGGTCTTTCTATTTTTCTTTTAAAAGCATTGAAGGCTAACTGAAGTTTAAATAAGATCTCTTTACACACTTCGTAACACTTGAAAAGAAGTATCGCTCTTACCTGCGATCTACGACAGAAGTTCAAATGCATTAGCTAAATAGCTAAGTAAGCCTCAGGGTTCCCATAGGACCCCTTCATCATCATCAAGAAAATAAACAGTTAGAACTTATAATGAATTCAACATCAAGATAAATCTATAAGGTCTAGACATCTACAGAAGTAACCATATTTTGATCTAGTATGCAAGAATGGTGTAAAACATCCAATAGTACTTTAATAAGCATAAACACATACAACGCTTATTTCATTAAACTTGGACTTATTCCAGTCCAAGTCACTTTGAAGACAGGGCTAAAACCACCTTTCTAAACTCCAAAATCAAGCAAAATCCGGTTCCAAAACTGCCAAATCTAGGTTCCAAAAGTGCCAAAACCGATTCCAAAAGTGCCAAAACCGGTTCCGAAAGTGCCAAAACCGATTCCAAAATTGCCAAAACCGATTCCGAAAGTGCCAAATCAAGGTTCCAAAAGTGACAAAACCGGTTCCTAAATAGTCAAAACCGGTTCCAAAAGTGCAAAATCCGGTTTCGAAATTGACCAAACTAGTTCCAAAACTGCCAAATCCGTTTCCAAAAGTGCAAAATACAGGTTCCAAAACCATACTTTTTCTTTTGATATTTGTGTCTGTATAATATGATGGTCATTTGAAGTTGAATGTCATTAACCAACACCCCATTTTTGAATGAGGCTCAAGCTAAATGAATGAAGGGGCGACCGACCCTTCTTCTACCCATTATTATTTTCATTATAGTTCTAGACTGCAAGAAGGGTGGTTCGATACTTCTTGTGTTCACCATTCTGGATATAGGTGAATTGTCGGATATTGGTGTTCACAATTACCTACTAAAAGAAGGGGCGTCCAATCCTTCTTGTCGGAAGTCGGTATAAATATTGTTTACATGTTATAACATAGGCAATGTCCCAATCCCTGCCACATAATGCGGAAGTCAGTAGTGGGGAAATGTTGTCCCAGCCTTCGTAGATTAATTGTTCTTCATTTCTCTTTTAAATGAAGGGTCGACCGACCCTTCTTGTGCTTAGTATTTTTGCAGTCTTCGACATTAAGGATATGCATGAATTGGCAGCCTATACTTCGTAGGTTGAATATTTGCACAAATCCCTCATAAATAAAGGGGCGGTCGACCCTTCTTCTGCCCAATATTATTTTCATACTAGTTCTAGACTACCAGAAGGGTCGACCTACCCTTCTTGTGATTTATATTTATCTAGTCTTGACCCTTATGGTTATACATGAATTGATCTCTATTTTGGAAGGCGAAAATCTCTCACATGTGAGCCTCAAAGAGAGAACTGACACCATAGGAAGTGATGACATGGCATCTATGATGACATGGAATGTGTGATGATGACATGACATGTATGATGACATGGCATGTATGATGACATGGCATCGAAAGACACATGATGGTGTTCTGGTGTTATCATTAAGTCAGTGTTGCAATGTGACATCATTTTGGAAAAGTATGGCAAGTTTGTGAAACTTTGGAAATTGACAAAGTATGGAAAAAGTAGTCAAAATTGCTCTGAGAGAATGCCCTCCATAATTCATGGTTTCAGAAAAATGAACGCACCATCATATCATGCTATAGATTGTTGAAGTGGCTATATAGTTATACATGATTGTGGATTGCGGGAACTGTTTGAGTAATGGATTTGCGACATGCATTTCCGCAACCTGCAATTCGGATTGCGGATTGTGGAAACTTTTGTTTGTTTTTATTTCGAGATGTAGTCCCGCAACCCGCAATTGCAGATTGCGGGAATGTTGTATATATTTCAAAACAATTAAACCCCCACAACTCGTCTTCCGCATTCCCCATATTAGATCTCAGCCGTCGACTTGTCTTAATGTTACAGCCCAGAAACAGGTTAATTGTTTTATTTTAAATAGAACCATTCTTTCTTTTTGTTCGTTTAAATCGAAGCATTATTTATTTTTTCTTTTTTTAAATAGAATGAAATATCATAAAAGGGAGAACACAAGAAGGATCGACCGACCCTTCTTGCAGTGTCGAACTATTTTGAAAATGATACTGGGAATAAGAAGCGTCGCGCGACCCTTTTGTAGTGTTGAACTATTATAAAAATAATATTGGGAATAAGATGGGTCAGCCAACCCTTCAATTATGAGGGAATTGTAAAAATAGAACACCATGTAAGTTATAACATATAAAAATGGTTTCTAAGTAATTTTGTTTTTTATCCTTATTTTTCGACAAGAAGGATCGGTCGCCCCTTCTTTTCATAGTTATTTGTGAAAACCTTTATCCAGAAATTCAACTATATCCATAATGGAGAACACAAGAAGGATCGAACGACCCTTCTTGCAGTGTCAAACTATTATGAAAAGAATATTCAGAATAAGATGGGTCAGTCGAACTTTCATCTACAAGTGAATGGTGAAAATAGAATGCCTTAGAGAAAGAGCGGCCGAACGACCACTCTTTCTCTGAGAATATTTCTACTTGCCAGCAAGGTCTTTGAAGCAAAAATTCTATAAATTTGGAGACTTGTGGAATGCTTATATTGTGACACGTGGCATATTTTTATTTTTAAAACTAGTTTAAAGATTTTTTAAACGAATATTAAGGATATTAATAGTACCAGGCATGTTGGTCGTAGGATTTTCAATGAATCAATTGGAGTAATAAGTGTACGATTACTCCAACAAAATTTGTACTCGCTACAGATGATATCAATGGCCACCATGATCCCGCCATATTGTGATAATTACCATTGACCTCATCCAAAGACTTTGTTGGTGACAAGGCATAAACAAACATTATGTGGACTGAAATCATGATGAGATTATTCACACGAGTGATACAATCCATCATTTACTGCGAATATTATTAAGCCTACTGTAGGCCATTTAATGCGCTGGCAGCAGGCATGTTGGCCGTTGGATTTTCAAGGAATCGAGTGATACGTGTACGATTACTCTAGCAAAATCTGTAGTCACTACAGATGATATATTTGACCACCATGATCTTTCCATACTATGATAATTACCATTCCCCATCCGTTCCAGACTCCCATCCCATTCAATCCATCAACATAGTGGCCACTCACTATATATAGGCTAATCCATCAACATAGTGGCCACTCACAACAAACTGAAATGGAATTTTTCAGTTTGTTCGCCTTATATTCCTTGGGTATGCATGTATTTTTCATTATGTTCCTGCAACTAGGAGGGGACATAGGGAGATTAAGAAACGTTCTCATATAGGTAGATGAAGAAACGTTCTCATATAATGGATCTAATGCACCATTTTCCTGCATAGAAATTTGGGGAGATAATAGGTAGCTTGAAATCATTGAAGAATCTTGATATCCATATTTGGAAGCCTCTTCCTCTTCTCAACTTATTAGAGGAACTTCCTAACCTTGAAAAACTACATATCCGCAAAAGGTTTTTCTCAGTAAGAAAGAATTTTTGTAGTCATTATTATACACACATCTAATTTAAGCGTTTGCTTATCATTTGCAAAGTATATTTCATTGGTTGAATGCCTTTGATTCCACTAACTACGGTGTTAGGAGCTAAACCATCTAAGCGGGATGCCCAGACCAACTGTGTCAGGAGCTAACCCGTCCAAGCGGGATGCTCAGACCGATTGTTATGGTGCACTTGGCAATTTAGGAATAGTTTATCTATTTTTATTGTGCATGATGATATGTGTGCTCACGCGTTGGCTGCAATAAAATGATTATTTTTGCATTTGTTGGAAATGTTTTTTTTTTATAGCAGTGTGATAAACAGTTATTTGTTTTCTATGCAGGTATTCGAGAGACTGAGATGCAATGCCCCCGTGTCTAGGCTATCTTCAAATCTTTGTGCCTCCAGATCATGTTGTCAGCTTCTTCTAGCTGTGCATAAATTGTTTCACTCGTTTTAAAGATGCGCACCTCACCCGTTTCCACTGCATTTTATAGTCAGTCCCATGAGACAGTCGAAAATCTTGAGACTTTCTAGCTCCGCAGAATGAAACAACAGAATGTTATCAATTGTTTCTATTTCTTCCTCGATGAATTTCAGCTCACCAAAGTTCATCTCAACAACTTATGATAGTAGTATTAGACTTAACTGATACTAAAATTGGTGATGATGTAGTATCAGACTTAACAGATAGTAAACTTGTTATCACCATCACACATGTTTTGCACTATTCATCAACAAATAACTACATCTGGCCCGGAGAGCTTACCAGTCTTTGCAAGAATATTCCCTTTGTAGCTGAAGGTGGGAAAATCATCAGGGTAGGAGGATTTCTAAAGTTTCTCCAGGCGCCTACATCCAAGAGTAACTAGGCCAAGTTAATGGGATGGAAATTGGAATCCTTGGATGACTATGGGATTTTCAACACTTTTTGAAGGTTACCTTATACTACCACCTTGTGCAGGAGGTATGATGTATTCAGTGAATTATTTGGTTTCATTCTTTCAAAGACACTTGCAGTAGTCATCGAATGTTGTTCTAGTACATTCCTTCATGTCTGGAATGAGTCTAGTGCTTCTAAGTCTACAAGTCGAAGTTCCAATAAAAGTTTAATCTTTTATTACTCCTTCAAAGGAGATGATCTGATTAAGGATAAGGAGAATCTAAAACGTTCAACGACTTTAAATTATTCTAAAGTTGAATTTAAAATCAAAAAATGTAATTGAAAAGGACCTTCTAAAAGTGGCAATATTGGCTTTGAAAAGGGTGTTTTTCTATTGGAATAGTGTGTTTTTTCATTACTTATGAACCTTAAATTGCAGTTTGTTGTTATAAAACTCTGAACTTCAATTCAAAAAGTGTAAATTTAAAATAAACAAATGCAATTTCTGATTTGAAAAGTGTGAATTAAAATCAAATAACGTAATTTTTTATTTGAAAATTGCAATTTTCATTTGTAAATGTTCTAAATTTTAAGGTGAAAAAATCAATGTCTAAAATATTCAAGTCACTTTGAAGACGGGTCAAAACCTGCCTTTCTAAACTCCAAAATCAAGCAAAATCCGGTTCCAAAACTGCCAAATCCAGGTTCCAAAAGTGCCAAAACCAGATCCAAAAGTGGCAAAACCAATTCTAAAATTGCCAAAACCGATTCCCAAAGTGCCAAATCAAGGTTCAAAAAGTGAGAAAACCGATTCCTAAAGAGCCCAAACCGGTTCCAAAAGTGCCAAATCCGGTTCCGAAAGTGACCAAACCGGTTCTGAAACTACAAAATACGTTTCCAAACTGCCAAAATCAGGTTCCAAAACCATACTTTTTCTTTTGAACAAGGCTCGACATAAATGAATGAAGGGGCGACTGACCCTTCTTCTGCCTACTATTATTTTCATAATAGTTCTAGATTGCAAGATGGGAGGTTCGATCATTCTTGTGTTCACCATTCTGGATACAGGTGAGTTGTCGGATATAGGTGTTCACAATTATCTACTAAAAGAAGGGGCGGCCGATCCTTCTTGTCAGCAGTCGGAAGTCGGGAAAAAGTTTGTTTACATGTTATATCATAGGAAATGTCCCAATCGCCACCACATACTGCGGAAGTTGGTAGTGGGGAAATGTTGTCCCAACCTTCGTAGATTAATTCTATTTCATTTCTCTTTTAATTGAAGGGTCGATCGACCCTTCTTGTGCTTAGTATTTTTGCAGTCTTCACCATTCAGGATATACATGAATTGACAACCTATACTTAGTAGGTTGAATATTTCCACAATTCCCCCATAAATGAAGGGGCGGCCGGCCCTTCTTATGCCCAATATTATTTTCATACTAGTTTCAGACTTCCAGAAGGGTCGACTGACCCTTCTTGTGATTTATATTTTTCCATTCTTGACCATTCTGGTTATACATGAATTAATCTCTATTTTGGAAAGGGAATATCTCACACGTTTGAGCCTCAAAGAGAGAACTGACGCCAAAGGAAGTGATGACATGGCATGTATGAGGACATGGAATCTATGATGACATGGAATGTGTCATGAGGCTGGAAAGACACAAGATGGTGTTCTGGTGCTATCATTTAGTCAGTGTTGCAATCTGACATCATTCACAAAAGTATGGCAAGGTTGTGAAACTTTGGAAATTGAGAAAGTATGGAAAAGGTAGTCAAAACTACTTTGATAGAATGGCCACCATAATTCATGGTTTCAGAAAAATGCACACACCATCATATTATGTTATAGCTTGTTGAAGTGGCTATCTAGTTATACATGATTGCAGATTGCGGGAACAGTTTAAATAATGGATTTGCGACATGCATTTCCGCAACTTGCAGTGCGAAATACAGATCGTGGAAACTTTGGTTTGTTTTTATTTCTAGTTGTAGTGCTGCAACCTACAATTGCGGATTGCGAGAACGTTGTATATATTTCCAAACAATTAAACCCCCGCAACTCGTCTTCCGCATTCCCCAGATTAGATCTCGTTGATTTTGTTTCTATTTCCTTTTATTATTTTTCATCTTCGAAAATTACCTGCTGTGTGGATTTTACTACAAGTTTTTTCCAGGGGTCGTTTTCTCCATTTTTTCTAGCTTTAATGAAGGGTCGGCCGACCCTTCTTGTGGTTAGTATTTTTGCAGTCTTCACTATTCAAGATATACATGAATTGACAGCCTATACTTCGTAGGTTGAAGCAGAGAGAATGGGGAAGCTCCCTAGTAGACATGGAGCTCCCCAGTAGACACGAAGCAGAGAGAATGGGGATGCTTTGAATGCGTAGAGGGCCGAGGTACCAGAGTTGCAGCCAGCTAGACGGTGATTCAGGGAGCTGCGAGCAAAGAATCGAGAAGGAGCCATAAAACCGCACATGTGAGGGCAGGCAGGTGGAAGCAAGGGAGGTGGTATATTGCATGAGGCACGTGTGCCATGTTATGGGCGCATAGGTCAAGGATCCTACCCCACGTGCCCTCCTCATGTCCGGCATGTGGCCCCTTGTGAGTCATGAGTCAACCTGGAATTTGACGTCGTACAGGACGCTTTTTTCATTCTAACATGTATTTGATAGATAAATTTCGAATGGAAACGTCGATCGTGACAGCTACCAAAATATGCAAAATGTCTATTTGACATCCATGAATTTACATTTCCCATCAGAAATTTTAATGCTAGTTGTACTATACCCTATACTTTGTACTTCTTAGTAATTAATCTTGGCCATTATGTTGTGCCTCTCTTGCATTGCTCGTTCAGTTTGGATGAAAATATTTAGTTTCCAAGACATAACGTCTTAATGTTTCTTGATTAAGACATTATAGGCCATTAAGTATAGTACGACTAAAGAAACATTAAGACGTTATGTGTTGGAAACTATTAATCCAAACTGAACGAGCTGTGCAAGAGCGGCACAACATAATGGCCAAGATTAATTACTAAGAAGTACAGGGTATAGGGTATAGTATAACAAGCATTAAAATTTCTGATGGGAAATGTAAATTCATGGACGTCAAATAGAACAATTTAGCTATATCCATAATGGAGAACACAAGAAGGATCGACCGACCCTACTTGCAGTGTCGAAATATTATGAAAAGAATATTGGTAATCAGAAGGGTCGACCGACCCTTCTTCCAGTGTCAAACCAATCTGAAAACAATACGGGGAATAGGAAGGCTCGGCCGACTCTTCAATTACTAGGGAATTGTAAAAATAGAACACCTTAGAAGTTATATCATATAAAAATGGTTTTTCCCGAATTTCGTTTTACGGCAAGAAGGATCTGCCGCCCCTTCTTTCCATAGTTAATTGTTAAAACCTTTATCCATCAATTCATCTATAGCCATAATGGATAATACAAGAAGGATTGACTGACCCTTCTTGCAGTGTCAAACTATTATGAAAATAATATTGGGAATTAGAAGGGTCGGCTGATGTTGGGCTTGGCCCAAGTTGGGGCAAATTTTGATAACAGAAGGAGTTTTAGTTGCGGAGCTGAGTGCAACTCAACAAAAATACAATTTTGTGCAAGTGTTGGGGATGTTGTGAAGTTGTGCACAAAAACCAAATTTTGGCAGTACTTCGAAGGGTGCTGTGAAGATCAGTGCTGCGAGGAACCAGTGCTGCGAAGTGACCAGTCCACATGGAGCTGGCAAAGTAGAGTGTTGGACGGAGGATAGGCACGGGTACCGGTTAGACTGTCAGTGGTCTAGTTTTGGAAAAGATGCTCCAGGGAGGCCGAGCGACGGCCATGAGAAAATTAGGAAGGTGGCCAAGTGTACAAGGTCGTTAGAGGAAGAACGACTTGATGAAAATGACTGGGAGCTAGCCAGTTGTACAAGGTTGTTAGAGGAAGAATGACTTGATGAAAGCGACTAGGAGCTAAGCGAGTTGTATGAGGCCGTTAGAGGAAGAGAGGCTCGATGGAAGTGACCTGTTGGTGTGTGCACAACAGTAAGGCCGATAGCAATAGGATGAAGGCATGGAGGACCACCATGATGGATCACTCGCTACCAAAGGCCAGCAGTCCGGTTTAGAGAAACCGTAGCAGTTTTGTAAACCCTAAGGGTTTCGGCCTTTAGCATTGTAAAGACATGACCTACGGGCATGATCTATTTAAGGAGGCATTTTTTTATGGGAAAGGGTTAGAAGTTTAGTACTAAGCATTGTAAAATATTTTATGAGTAAAGATATTGTAAAGGCTCTGCAGCTGAGTATGCAGAGACCTATCTGAGAGAGAAGAGAGTCCGCAGCTGAGTGCGCAGACTAAGAACTGTTGTGCCCTTCCCAAAATTTATATATATAACAACAGTTCTTGTGGACGTAGCTTCCCACCTGGGGGAGTGAACCACGTTAAATACTGTGCAGTGTGATTGTGTTGTGTATTGTGCATTTATCTGCTTCTTGTGAATGAATGTCTGAATTTTTCCTTGCATATTGTTATGATAGGACTCTTATATGTATTTTCCATCAGGAGAATATGGAAATAATATGTTAAGTTCTGCATGAATAGACGAATGGTGAATGTTTGGCCTCTACTTATGAAGCAGTAATGAATCAGTTATTCGGCTAAGTGTTAGATATTGTTTAAGCACTTTCACATTACGTAGTAGGAAGAGTGCATCGTAGTTGGACCGTCTCCGTGGCACATGTTTGAGCAGTGAACACCCCAAGTGAATGGATGAATGATTGAGTGTTAATAACTTTAGTACTCTAGTTAACTGCAAGTATTTCAAGTCTTAGTGTGAACTGCATCGGCCGCAATCACAAAGAAAATCCGTGGAAGTAGAATTTAGAGGTGAGGACCGCAGTGTCGTCTATTGCCGCACGGTCTTTCCCCGCAGCACACGTCCCGTGTCACGCTGCGCAGTACGTTAGACTAAGAAACTCATCACCTACTGTGGAAACCTGATTCTACAGTACCCCATAGATACACCTTGGGTGAGACCTCAACCTGCTCGTAGGTTGTTTCCGAAAGCGCCGGTGCGAAGGGGTTTGTTGGTCAAGGGGAAACCGCGAAGAACCTGGGTCTTTATTGAAAACCCTCTGGGTCAGCATATGATAAGCCAAAAGCCGACCCTTGATTTAGGAGGGAATTGTAATAATATAACACCTTGGAGAAAGAGCGGCCGCTTTTTCTCTGAGAATATTTCCATGTGCCAGCAAAGTCTTTAATGAAAAATGTCTACAAATTTCGTTGTTAACATGTTGATATCTAGTATCCTAGGGTGACATGTGGAATGGTGATATTGTAACACGTGGCATATTTGATTTGGCACATTGAGTATAGCGAGGTTACTAATGCGGGTTTAACCACAACACAACCAGGAAATGAAAATTCACTCATAGCAAGATTACCCTCTGGAAATTGAATAGCAACACTTTTTCTATGGAATATGACGACTAACAAATTGCCCATATTGGTCTTTGTGTTTAAGAAAAGCATTAAAGATCCCATAATGATTAACTGTAATGAATTGCTAGGCAATTGATTAGAACCTTTCGATCTAAGAAATGCAATTATTACATTTGTAATGAAATAACATATAGCATGTGCCAACAAAATTTGGATTAAGATGAAGTACAATTTTAATTATATCACGTATCATGATTTGATGTCAAATCTAAACAATGTATAAGCCATATTTTGGACTGCTTTTTGACCTAGAAGGGCTAAGTTTCTAAATAGCCGAAAGTTTTTTATTTTTTCTGGCAGAAGGATGAAATTCTTAGATTGTTTTTGAGAAATTATTGTAATTTTCCAGGAAGTCTTTTTGACAATATCTAGTTTACTTCGGCTCTCTAGTGAGTCAAGTAACCTCATGGACCATACATGTACTATTTGTTCAATCTGTGGAATGAAATTATGTGTAAATAAATGTAAGCCATGAATATGCTATGTTAAGCCTGTTAGAAGGTTAATATATATTCATGAATGAGGTTTCTTTCAATTGCATAGGCTATCTGCTGTATTAATTTTGTATGTGAATGATCAATGGCTAAACTCCATTTATGTAATACATGTATGCTTATGTTGTCACAACCTCATTGATGGATGGATGCCTCCTGTATGTTCTTACAATGATAGGCATATTAAGCCTAGTTATGAAGCTGTTAATTAAATGCTTAATAACTTAACTTAGCAAATAAACTTGATATGATGATAAATCAAGCACACAGATTTATATGTTTTATGATTGAACAATACAATTTAAACAGAGTTACATTTTCGGAAACCAAACTCAACACTTTACAAGAATTATAATCACAGTGAAATTGGACATACAAACAAACATTCAAGCGTATTATTTAACAAAATACTTGCATTTTTATTTTATTCACAATTGGTCTCACATCGCTCACTCCATCCAGGTGCAGCAAGCAAGGCCATAATCCATCTAACAAAAATGTGTCATCGACATCGTCGGAATTATAAGTTTTTGTTATAATATAGTTCCCTTCATCGTTAGAAACATGTTTTTCTCCGGAGTCATTGACAATCACAGTATTTTTCCGATCCCAACTATGGTTCAAAGTGTCCCAAACTATACTTAAAGGCTTGCGATATACAATAGTATTTCCAACACCCTTAAAACCCTCTCTGGGTACGGAAGAACAATTTTCCTGTGTTAAAATTAATCTAAATTGTTCCCTTTTCAATCCTGTTATTTGTAATAATCTAGGCAAAAACTCATCAATGTTTTTTCGTCGAGCAGATGTCCATACCCCAACCACAAAAATTTGAAAGCATTTTTCAAAAAATTCCCTTAAGCCTGGGTGTATAAAATAATACTTTGTTGATGTTTCGATGTCCGGTGGTCATCGCAATCTGAGTTTCGGTTTTCTATGTATTGTGTGTAACAAAACGCCATTGAAATAAAAAATGATCAATGGTTTTCTAGTACTATCTACAAAAAAAAAACACACACACACAAACCAGTCAATAAAATGTCATGGCTCAATGTTTCTAAGTATATTGCTTTCATGTTCAACAATTTTTTAAACACATTACCAGATACATGGTACGATGTCCATAAATAAGATGAGAACTGTGCAATAAAGCTTACATCAATTAAATGTAGGAGTAACTGTAAAAAATATACAAATCACTAAATGAATTTTTTTTGTACAATATGACGGTCATCTCAAATTCAATGTGTTTAACCAATGCCCCATTTTTGAATGACGCCCGAGATAATTCAGCAGAGCACACAACATTGTTTTTATAGTTATATCTCTCTCTTTTGAACAGTCAAATTTCCAACTAGTTGGCATTTTCAAGCAGTTTTCCTTGCTATTATTTGTTGATTGATATTGCCCTTCATCTATAAACAACATGTCTGTTTGTTTATATATATATCCATATTGTATAAGTACATCCTTGAAGGACTTTTTGTATATTATGTTCGGTACTTCACCAACATTATAGTATGCAGACATTGAGTGATTATAAATAGTACTAGGTTCACATTGCTCTCGAACCCAAATAAATACAAATTCTTCATTTTTCAACCATTCAAATACATCTAGGAAATTTTTAATTTCCATGTTGTTGAGCCAGGAAAACCACAAAGCAACGTCGAAATGCTCTCTGGCAACACTGATAATTTTGTGGCTGAACATGCATGTATACTAACGATAGCATTTATGGACAAAATGAGGTTGTTTGGAATAATATTCAATGTTGGATAACATCAGAACTCCAAAGAGCAATCCCTCTACTCCCAGGACCAATAGTTTCTTTTGCGGTGACAATATCCTCACTGCATACAAGAATCGTGACTATATATATAACAACAACGACAACACTTTGTTCATGAAGTTAATGATCACAAAAGATTCAATTGATTTAATAAAAGCATCACACTGAACTAATAATATGTTACATTCAGAGGAAAATAGCAACGTCTCCGGAAAAAACAGAAAACACATTGAATGGTTTAAAATAGGCAATGATAGATTACATCTAGAACATTTATGCAATGACAGGTTACATTTGATAGTTTCTGATATTAACTGATTCTTGCATTTTACTCAAATGCTGCCAAGGTCCATGTACCAATTCAGTATCTGTCCGAAGGGATGATCCAATAAAGGGCTTACACGAAATACAGTTTTGAAATGGAATTGCTTTCTCAACATCACCCTCCAAAACAATCATTGATGTATTAATTTCTGAAGTTTGCATTGGGAACTCCTTCCACACAATCTCCATATTTTTGTGTGTATTTCCTTCTTGATCGGAGGTACATCTATCTTGAAACCAAATAAATAAAAACTTTTGCTCATATATTTTATCTTTACCGCATGCCAACAAAATTTTTGTAAGCAGTGCCTTCACCTCATTGACACCACATTTAGATGACCAAATCCCAACATTGAATTTGGAAAAAACTAAAACCAAAAATCGAATGGCATTTGTCCGTGACTCATATGAAGTTTTTCTATATTTAAATTCACAATTTATTAGAGTAGTCTCTTCCCCCTTTTTAATCTCTTTTGGAGTCATTTTCTGTGACTTTCTTGCGAAATAGAAAACCTTCCATTTCTAATATCAATAACATTTTTGTATGGGAAGCTGCACATAAATATTGTTTGTCATTATATATACTTCGGAATAAATTTGTTTTATCAATGTAAGTAGAAAATATTGTCTTTTACCTGTCAATGGCAGGTCAACATTTGACTGGTGAGTAACATTGCTGGAGACACCGCATTTTGACACCAAGGCGCGCTCTCCAAGTTCAATACTGGCCAAGCCCACTTCTTGTGCTGCATTGTTCAAGCTCTCGCCTTGTTCATTATTGTCCAAGCTCCCGCCTGGTCCCTTATTCTCCAATGTGACTTGCTGACCAATCTCCAGGGACATCGTCGATGCCTGTTCTGGTTGTGGATGATCCACATGTTGACCTGGAAAAGTACAGGTATACATTTTATATAATTTTTTGTAGGTCACTATCCCCTTTCATAATTTACTTAATTTAACCATGATCTGTGAAAAATAATTTTTTACCTTCTTGTCCTGTTTTGTAGTTCTTTGTAGATTGTCTATCACCTTCAGTTTCGTCATCAGATATTGTAATTCGATTGGAGGATACCTCGGTATGCTCTTTATTTGAACCTGTAATAGAATAGGAATTTAAAGAAGTTATTGAACATAACCGACCAAGAAAAGTAAAATAAAATCAAAGACATCTGAAAATGTTAATAGAAATATCTTGGTTGAGAAAAAAGTAAAATAAAATTCAAAAGTAAAATAAAATCAAAGACATCTGAAAATGTTAATAGAAATACCTTGTTTTATACACAATTCATGGTAGAAACTGTTCATGAACATCTCTTGTTGTACCGTCTCCACAATAGAAATAACTATTCTTTTTGGAGACCTGGTCAACGAACGAGGAAGCCTACCTCCTGCGTACAACAAAAGAACTGTGCCTTCATAAGAGACCTGTTTGGAAACTATGTGATCCCAGAATGCTTGTGTCCTTTCTTTTGGAAACACATGGCTCCTCGCACTATCGCTGTTAACATTGGGCCGAGGTAAATCAAGCATCGGTAGGCCCTCGTCTTTCCAATCCATATCGATTTCAGAGGTAGATAAAATATATTCATCATTTCCAATGCGCTAGCATTGTATAATAGAGAATCCTCTAAATAGGTCCCCGGAGAATTCTCTATATACTCCCATTGTAGGATTCGCCGTAACATGTTTTTTGATTTCTTGCTCCAACTTGTGAAAGCTTTAGAAATCATACAAGAGTTCTCCATATCAGCTAGAAAAATACAAGTACATTCCTCTTGATTTGTTTCAAGGTAGTACAAAAACGCCAGCATGTCTTCTTCTGTCCATGGAATAGCACAATTACACATATCCACTGCAACAAATTCACAGCTGACTGTCGCACCAAAAAATGGAATTGTTTTGAGTGTGGTGATCAAAGAATCAGGGTAACAACATTGACAAACAAACTGTGAACTATTTTCAACGTCTTCAATGGACATCCTCTCTTTATTGATATATATATTCAATATTTTCTGAGCATCAATTGGTATTTTGGTACCAATATCCACTTCAGATTCATTCTTTCTCTTTTTACTCAGAGATTTTGGTTGCTTTCCGGAGGATAAAATACTGCACAGTTGCTTGAGATGGTTTGGTGCAATTTTATATATTTCAATGACGTTATGGCCAGTGAAATTTTGTGATCGATCAGTTTGAACATCATTAACTTTGAAATATTCAGCGATCGAATGCCTGGTTGACCTCTCGTCCTTTATTCATTTGCAATATTGACTTAAAGTTTCTGCGCAAATTTTTTTATTGACTGATGTGCTCAACCAAACCAATCCATTGATTATATTGTTCACCATAGAAGTCAATTCATCTTCATCAAGATCATGCAATGGTCTGAAAAAATTAGAGCCATAACTCTTTATTTTATTTAGAGAAAAATCATCCTGAGAGTTGCTCTTCGGCAAGCAAGCCAAGGCGCCAGTTTTGAAAATCTTGAATACAGACTGCCATTTGCTCCACATTCGTTCTGATGTCAAAACAAGAGTTAGCTTTTCTTTAAGGCTATCCCAGTTAATAAGAAAGATATCGATACATTGAGTTTGGAAAGACTGCAAACATATAAAATTGAATATTCCAGATAATTTCCTAATTTCATAACACAGGCAGCAATCTAAAGAATTTGGATTGATAAGAAGAAAAATTCTATACCATCCAAACATCACTGGGAGCGTTTCCCTTTCCCGGGCGGGATGGACAACCACACAATAACCATATCTCCCTTGCTTTTTCAACTGAAGAAATGAATGTAGTGTTTGAAAATTCCTTGTTTGACAAGTTCTGCTGTTTGCATAATGTACTGATGATGTCCTAAGGAACGTCTCTATGTACAAGACAAGTTGTTCGATGCCGATACCTTTTATGGAGCTGTTTATATTGATCATCTGCAATGATTATTTTCTGCGCAAAAACAGTATGCTGCCCATCCAATATATAAAAAATTACTGATGGCAGATCAATTTCATTTTCATTTTCAGGAAGAAAGGGCAATCTGGTCTCCTTATTGAAAGGCAATAGAATAGCATCTCTCAATGTTGTTGTAAATGTATGGACAAGTGATACCACCATATTTTGCACGACCTCCTCATAAACCTTTCGATATTGTATGTGGGGAGGCGCAACAACACATCTTGTTACGTCAATGGGAAACACTTTCTCATCGAACAAAAAGTATCTGATCTGATGTTGTTGAACTTCTTTTGAAGTTTCGAAGCTCTTAGTCGCTTTCCGCAGCATCGCTTTAGAAGGACTTCCTTTGAGTTGTTTCAAGGTAGATTTCCACACATCTTTTACAATATTTTGGAGAAATACTCTTATGTTGTACGTTAGAATCTTTTCATGGCATACCGTTATCAGCCCCTTATTAATATTCATATAATGTAATACAAAGGAAGTTTTCCTAGCCAACATTCTTTTCCTCCATACCGACGAAATTCCTTTCTTCAAGGATGTCGCGATATCAATTCCGGAGCGATTAGAAACAACATACGAGGGAAAAACCCACCCTTTCTTAGCATAGGAAATCGGATCTGGATCGGGACCATTTTTCATTAGATCTGGTCGATAATCAGAAACCAGAAGATCACACTGTATAAGGCAATACTTTTCACCAATCATCGCTTCAGCTTGAAATTGCAATTTTTTATCAGAATCAACGGGTCCCGCATATGTCAATATCCCAGCTCTAATCGGCTTTCCCTCAAAATCCAAGTAGAATAGATAAATATCCGAGTAAAAATTATCTGGTTCTTCCATCTCAACATACCATCCATTTGTGAATGGCGAAAGGTAGTGATCTTTTGTCAATTCAAAGCAAGGGACTTCCTGGTAGTTACTGAGGCTCAACAAATCAGCCATGCTTTATCTGCAAAACAATCAATATTAAGTAGTCAATATACGAATGCATACAATGTCTATAATTATAAATTGGTTTTTTAATATTGGATGTATACTTGCAAATCTTCATGCTAATGATCGATGGTCAGGGAACGACCCCTCATTTTCAAAATCAATTGATTGATTAAGATAAAATCTGTTAGCATTATCCATGAGATACACATTTTATAGAGTCATTTGGGATAAGGATTGATCATAGAACGAGCGATCATCATAGAAGGGGCGACCGATCCTTCTTGTATATGTGTATGAGTTTATCACATGTTTTTTATTCGAGTTTATGTGAGTTTTTGTGCTTAATTTATCTGTACGCGAATGGTAATTGCACATTGATTAATTGGAATACAAGTGTGTGATTGTGAAGAAGAAGCACATAGTTTGACGAATTCGTAGCAAACTAGTGAATACATTAGAGATTCAACGTAGTTCTGTATACTGCGACATATGCCAAGTGTGAAGTCATCTGGTGTTCTAGTTGATGTTAAATAGAATGTTTTGCGAAGATGGTAATGACATTTGTGCATCGCCATGGTTAAGAGAATCTTGATTATGCAACCCCCATATTCACTTAAGGTTAGACTTCAACCTATTTACAAGGTGATGCCGAAAGGTTGGCCAACCCTTATCTCAGTCTTCTTCCAGTGTTCACCATCCTTCATATACATGAATTGACACCCTCGCCTTCGGAGGTTGAATATTTTTACAATTCCCTCATAAATGAAGGCTAGGCCGAAACTTCTTGTACCCAGGATTCGTTTCGTAATAGTTCAATACAGCAAGAAGGGTCGGTCAATCCTTCTTCTGTTCACCATTCTGGATACCGGTGAATTCACAATTCTCTACTAAAGGAAGGGGTGGTTGGTCCTTCTTGCCAGATGTTGGGAGTGAGGATACGGACAGGGTCCATATCGATAGTTGATAATAACTTCGCATATCCAAGGTGCGAGGAAGGAAGCGTTTGAGAGATTGAAGACTGCGGAAGGCCGTGGGGCTAAGCATGGAAGGATATCAATGGTACTAGATTGATCATGCAAGATGGACGGCTTAGAGAAATTCCTTTATCTCTATAGGTGCAAGAATGATAGGAAAGGATAGATAATATAAAAAATGGCATGCACGAGGATCTGAGTACTGTTTTATTCGGTTGCCCCCTTCCTCCCTTGGTCGAGGTCAAAGGGGGGAAGTTATATTAGATAGACTCAAATAGACTCTAGCACCTTGGTGAATGCACATTCTATTTGGGACCAAGTCCAACAAAATTGATGCAATAACTAAACAACTAGCTCAAAGAAAAATTGAAAGAATCAGGTAAGAGAGCTACAATGGAATGGCACATTACACATATGGAACAAAGCTATATTCATTTTGAATCTTTGATATAATATAAGCAAAATTAATCTAGCTAAGGGGTTTAATCTTGCTCCCATGCATATTGCAAGAAAATTTCCCACTTCCATAGGTATGTTCTTCCTCCATGACATCAAATGAGCTAAGCCTTAAAATTGGACAAAAGTATTTGCAGGCCACCGGATAATTTGAAAAGATTTATGGTATTAAGAATGGAATTTAGTTGTATTGAATAGATGGAAACCTTAATTAAGCTTGGACAATTATTGGACAACAAGCTCTACAAATCAAACAAAGATAACAAATAAAAATGATTAAAGAGTATTGATTGGATTGTTTCTTATCTCTTCTTTCCCACCAGACCAAATCATTTTGACAGTAACTAAATGGCTACCTTGCCTTTGTTAAAAATTTCCATGCAATGAAGGGGTGACCGTCCCTTCTTATACCAAGTATTCTTTTCATAATAGTTCTAGATTGCAAGAAGGGTCGAACAATCTTACTTGTCTTCAACATTCTGGATACAGGTGAACTCCTGGATATAGGTGTTCACAATTTTATACTAAACAATGGGGCGGCCGATCCTTCTTGTAGCCAACCTCTGTTCCCCACTATTTATAGCGGATGTAGGGAGTCAGGAATTGTTGTCCCATCCCGCAATTTGCATTCTGGGTTGTGCGATAGCGGTATTGATGGAACGTTTTAAGAAATCTAGGTATTCGCAATCTGCAACATATTTGCATCTTCGGTAAAGGCGATGAAATCCTCATGCGGGGTGCAAGAAGGGTCGGCCGACCTTTCTTGTGCTGAGTATTCTATTCAAAATAGTTCTAGGCTGCAAGAAGGGTCGGTCGATCCTTCTTGTGTTCACCATTTCGGATACAGGTGAATTGTAACCTATAGGTGTCTATAGTTCTCTACTAAACAAAGTGGCAGTTGATTCTTCTTGTCCCTTGTTGGGACAAATATTGTTGATATGTTATAACTTAGACAATATACTGATCCCCACTATAATGTCATTGTGGAAGTTAGAAGTCTAGAATTGTTGTCCTAGCCTAGGCGGGTTGAATATTTTTACAATTCACTCGTAAATGAAGTGTCGACCGACCTTTCTTCTGTCGAGTATTCTATTCAAAATAGTTCTAGACTGCAAGAAGGGTCGGTCGATCCTTATAGTGTTCACTATTCTGGATACAGGTGAATGGTTGGATATAGTTGTTCACAATTTTATAATAAACGAAGGGGTGGTCGATCCTTCGTGTCGGAGGTCGGAAGTCAGGATAAATATTGTTTATATGTTATAACTTAGCCAATCTTAGTTCTAGGATGAATTCTGCATTAATTTGGAAGAAAGAACATTGACAATATTTAAATGTGTGGATCAGAGCATATAAAATGAATTATAACCCATTTATTATAGTCAACTATGAGGCAAAGCGATAAGATGGTGTAACACGAAATACATCCACAAAAGAGAAATTAAAATACTGAAGAAAGTAAAAACATATGAATCTCTGTTTCGGATATACTTTTACTTCTGTTCTTCATTAAAGTATTCAAAAAATATTACGTCACTGTATTTTTTGCTCTCTGATCCAACCCCTATTACTCTATAAAATCAAAATTTATACAAAATGATCTTTGAAATCATCGCTAAAAAAAGAAATTTCAAAGAAATCTCTCTGATCCAACCCCTATTATCTTGTTCAAGTTTGAATAAATTTGCCATGTATTTCAATCCCTCTACTGTTTGATGATCAAAAGCCTTGTTTCCATTTAGATGTCTCCTTTGCGATATAATTTGATGAGGATCATAATTCATCCTTTCAGCCTCTTTGAAAACCATAATCTTCAGTAATTTTTCTACTACAGAGAGGGCTGCCTTATTCTTAATGATGAATGGACCAACTTTAAGGGGGAATTTCACATCAGAAGCTGCAGTAAAACCATACACCCTAATTTTACTATGTTCTCTATACAAGAACCAATGACCTGTTTGGCCTTCTGGTGTAGGCTGCAAAGTTTCTTTTTCTTCTAACACTTGGGGCATTTCAACATTAAAAATAATTTTGTCAATTTCTTCCATGATTTTATCAGTGAGCTCAAACATATTGACTTGTTTATTAAGGTCATGAGAAAAGTTGGTACCAAGAAACTTGGATTTCGAAATGTTTGAACAATATGACTGATACCTGAAATGGTTCAATTGGTTTAAATTCACCAACTGGACATGAATCGCTTCAGCTAGGAATTCATCAAAATTAAAACAACACACTGGACTCGACTATGACTTTGGTGAAATTACTTGGAGAAGGAAACCTAACATAACTTTCGTGATTCGACTTATCACTATCTAGACCTAAAATTTGACTCAATAAGGACAAAACTAACTGGGTATCTTGCTAAAAGACATCAATACTCAATGGGAATGATAGGTTTTCATGCGAATGACCATCTTTCAAGACTTGTAATAAAAACTTGTCTTTTTATGCAGGATTGTTGTTTCTATAAAATTCGCCAAATTTTCTTCGTTAAACGACACAGGGCTTTTGGGAAATGTTTTAGGTAAAATTAGAACCTCACGGACAGTCTGCGCATTTACTGGGCATAGAATTTTGGTCATTTTTACATTAATGGTTACCCTTTCACCCTGCGAATAATTTGCCGCACACCAACAAACAAATTCGGGGAAGTGTAGGGTTTTTTCGACACAAAAATAGTACAGAAAAGAACCAAAAACATTAAATACATCATTTCCATGTGACTTAAACTCCATTAATTTCTCCTTAGACTGCAAAATACTACACAGACAAAACAGGGTCAAATACAAGCTTCTCCTTAGACTGTGAAATACTACACACAGACAAAACAGGGTCAAAAATAGGGTCAAATACAAGCTTCTCGTTTTCATCTGAACTTTCATTGAAGGGATGAAGGTCTTGGGTTTTCTCCATTTGGGACACAAAATCTAAACACTAAGGGTTTCGAGCTACTTGTGAACTGTGAAGTGAGCTTCTTGGGTGTTGTTCCAGTTGACGAAGACAACGACGTGTTTCCCATGGATTGTTCTTTTCCTCCAGGTAATAAGTAAGCGAAAAAATCATTTTTTAAAACTTCAAACAAACCTTTTATAGAACATATGCTTAGGTGGTTTCCAAACTTGTGATGAGCGGTTTAAATTTAACTGCTTTTCATAGCGGACTCCACCAATGCTTGCCACGTGGTAAGCGATTTAATTTCTGCTCTACCTTTTCCAAGTTTAACCACCGTGCACTTTCTAGCACGGGAACCCATTTCCACCATCAATTATCTGGGTGTGTCTGCCATGTTGCTACACGTTTTCAACTTTGGTGTGAGTCGTCAAAATTTTTAGTGCTTTTTCCACCTCCGCCCTTGGAGTGAGATATCTTATGTAGAGACCTTAGAATAGTGAAAATATTTGCATTGTTCCTCTCTATAAACATTAATAACCCAAGAATCCATATAGAATAAAATTAAAAAACATAAAGACAAAAATGCTAACAATATGAAGAAATCCCTTGTTTGATGAATAATACCAATTCTAGACATTGTTTGTAGATGGGTTTGTAGAAGATCTAGTGTAACATGGGAAGAAGTCGATGAAGAAGAGGGAGATATGACCATAAGAGATAAGAGAAGTCTAAACAACAAGATCAATATTCCAAGATGGCATTGATGGCATTGAGATTAAACATTAAATTAGGAAAAGAAGGAGAGATCACATGTCGTAGCAATAACATCTAAGGTTGTGTTGTTTTTTTAAACAACCCATTTCATATTAGCTCCGTAATTATATTGTTCATGTTTGACTACTAATAACTCAAATGCTTCCAAACACTAGTACAAAATGAGAGATAAGTGACAAAAAAAATGACCACTTTTGAGTTGGTGACCACTGGTAGCAAATTAGTGGCCATATATCACGCGACCAAAAATGTGGTCATATTTAGCTTGGTCATTTATAGCTTATCTTGTGGTCATATTTAGCTTGGTCATTTATAGCTTATCTTGTGGTCATATATTTGGTCATTAATTTGGTAATATATTTTGTCATTCATTGTCACAATTAATGAGCAAATTTATGACCACATTTTTTGTCACGTGATAAATGAACGCTAATTTGCTACCAGTGATCGCCAACTCAAAAGTGGTCATTTATATGCATATTTTGGTCATTTGTTTGGTCACTTATCTCTCATGTTGTACTGGTGGTCGTTTATATGCAAATTTTGGTCATTTGTTTAGTTATTTATCTCTTTTTAGTAGTTTCATAATATAAATAGTGCACGATGGAATCAAACCACCAACCTCCTGCCTATAAGGAAGGTGCTCTACCATTGAGCTAGCACCCTTAAATAGAATTAATATTTAGGTCTCTTCTTTGCCCATGCGATACTCCTGAACTAGTTATTACTAGTAGTTGGCTTAATTGTGCCTATTGCAATACATGGGCCCAAAATACTACTTGATACAAATAGAAAATACCTTGTCACAAATTCCATTGATCTTTACCAAATTCTAATGCAAGAAACAATTTTTGTACTTCACAAAAAGGAAAGAAATTCTTTGAGGTAACATTTCTATGTTGCATTAGACAACCAATGTCAAGTGTTCCCATAGATATAGTTGCAACCTAAAATGCACAGACCTAATCAAAATATTGATTACTAAAATCCAAATCACAAAAAACCCATTTACCTAATGACATCCAATGCTCACATAATCACCATCAGACAGGACTAAATCCGATAAATCAAGACTAAAAAAAAATATGTTTGAAGGGAGGAGGATAAATACTGCCCCATTTACATCTTCTCGACAGCCATTGCAATGGAACAATTAGAATATTAAGAAATGGTCCACTAATCCTACAACTAACATGTTTCCTCCCCGAGCAACCATTGGCATTGCATGTGTAACGTACTTGTGGGTATAAAATTCTAGTTCCTCTTTGATGTGAATATATGTGATGTTTCCCCCACGAATTGCAGTGGATCATTTGAACCCAGTGATCATTAGGAATTAATCGAGAAAGGATCGACATACTTTTGCATCATTATAAATATATATTGAGTAACCAATACCATGTTTCTCTTGAGAATATTAATCTACAGACAAACACCTTCATCTCTCTTCATTTTCCAGCTCCAATTTTACCTAAATCTTTATTGAATCTACAAAAAAAATCCACCAAAAGAAGCAAAAATTAGGGGAATCTTGTTTGAAAGTAAAAAAAATCTAAATAAGAATTTAGTTGTTTCAAATGTCTTCTAACCTTGTACTTACTATATGTTATCACCTTTTGATACTGGAATTGAAGTTTGTGTCACTTGGGATTAATGTTTAGAGGATAGGAATGGTGCTTTCCTAAGATTCCTACAAATATATATCGAGTAACCAATGACCTGTTTCTCTTGAGAATATTAATTTACATACAAACACCTTCATCTCTCTTCATTTTCCAGCTCCCATTTTACCTGAATCTTTATTGAATTTGTAAAAGAAAATCCAATCAAATGAAGCAAAAATTAGGGCAATCTTGTTTGAAAGTAAAAAAAAATCTAAATAAGAAGAATTTAGTGGTTTCAAAGGTCTTCTAGCCTTGTACTTACTATATGGTATCACTTTTTGATATTGGAATTGAAGTTTGTGTCACTTGGGCTTAATTTTTAGAGGATAGGTTGCCAAATAAGTCATATTTTGGAGAGATTAGAGACCATATATATGTTCTAGCTGCAAATTCATCCCGGTTTGGCTTGCAGGACAGTTAGGCTTTCAACCCAGTGGATATAGCTATCATTTACAGAGAAGATATTTATTAGACCTGGAAACAACTTCTATTTTTCTCTAGAGGTATTCTTGTAGTCAAATGAAAATGGAAATGTATCCATAATATTGGTGACAATGTTCAATATGCCTCAAAAATAACTGATTGAAGCTTATTGTAGAATGTAACAGAAAAGTTATTATCGATGTGAATATGGAAGAATATCATGAGAGAATTGTCAACTACCATCAAGCAACACACAATATGAAAGTGATATGCAAGTCATTCCATATGAATCTTACCTCCATTCTAGCACTTGGATTCAAGGAGAATGATGTAATGGGTTCATCATCCATGCAGTTTGAGAAACAACACACTCCCTAGGTCAAAATATATACACATAAATGCAATATATGCAGGATTTGGTTATTTAATGGATTATGGCCCTCACTCATGCAAGTGTAGAGAGGAAGACCATACCCTAACAAACAATATAAGATGCAAACACCAAACAATGTAGTTTTATTAAATGAATACTACTAGGCAAAGTGTATCAACAAGTTGATGAGGAAGGATAATCGCTAGTTCGTTAGTGAAGGATTTATCACTGCTATTTTTGGGAACACCTTGATATTCCTGTAGATATTTCACACAGATAGTTACATTGGCCAAACTGACTCAATTTTGTTTCGAGCAAGGATGGCCATTGCTTCATTACAAATCTTGAGATATTGAGTTATATCAGATTTTGAAGAATTGCTTAGTCATTGAGATAATTCTATATAAATTTTACAAAGATGCAGTCAAATTTCAATAAAGAAGTGTGGTATAACTCACCTTGATAAACAAATACTAGATAAGAATTTTTATGTTTTACATTTTTAATTTGGTTTTATAAAATTTCTTATTGTATTTATTTGCAGGTAAAAGATGAAGCTAAGATGTAACGGAATCGTAAACCATCTTATTAATGAGAAAAATAGAGGAATTGCTGGCGATATTGAGGAGCAAATTGATAGATAATACAAGTTTATGAGCCATAAAATCGCTTTCGGTGTTCCTGAAGTTAAGAACATAAAGATATACCAATGAAATGAGGAATTCAATTGGCCAGCTCTTGGCCAGCTCACGAACGAATTCATTATCACAACTATTGTTTAGAGGGTTGTAGCTTCTTTACTAGATGTCTATATAAAGGGAATACCTTTGTCAACAAAGAAATGGGGAGGTATCCACAGAATTGAGAACTTTGGTTCTTTTAAATTCTGAATTCTGTTAAATCACCACCACATAAGACTGAAATCCCACTAGGTAGCACTAGAAGGGCTGCAACAATCTTCAAGGAAGAAGTTGACATGAATACTAGTAAATTTAAACCGTAAACAGAGAAAGGCTATGCTCATATTTTGGATCCAAGATGTGCTCAGATTTAAAATCTTACTATTTGAGGAATAGAATTTTAGAAGGGGTAAATTATAAATACTAGTAAACAGAGAAAGGCTACTAGAAGAAGTTGACAAGAATACTAGTAAATTTAAATGGTAAACAGAGAAAGGCTATGCTCAGATTTTAAACGGTAAACAGAGAAAGGAAATGCTCAGATTTTGGATCCAAGATGTGCTCAGATTTTGGCTATGCCAGTCGAAAGGTTGATTAAGTAGATTGTTGACTATCTTGTAAGTTTGGGGCTTCAGATAGAATTCGTGCACAAAATTATTGATAAGAAACCATGCATTCTCAATTTCTCCCACAAAATAACTTTATATATATAATGATAAATTTCACGCGGTGACCCTCTAAAAAATAAAAATAAAATTGGGTTGAAACCCTGCAAAACTTGCACTGCAGGGAGGAGAGAGGTCAAGCCACCTTGAAACCAAGTTAACCAACTAATTTATTTTATTGGATCAATGCTTCATTGTTCTGAATGAGTATGTCTTAGAGTTGGGATGAGAATTCATATATATATATATTTGGCACAAGTTTCAAGGGTAATAGGCTAATAGCCAATAGGTATCTGATCAATGACTGTTGATGCCAAGAGCACTGGTCATAGAAAGAATATTATGTCTGTAAGATGCAAAGATAATGCTAATGGTATAATACTAGTGGTGTTAAAAGCAAAGTATGGGCTGTCATAACTGCTCACCCATTTCTATACTTAGCCAGTGTGTTTCGGATAGAGTTATCCTATTGAAAATATGTTTTAGTCAGACTATTTAATCTTTTTTAATTTTGGTTTGGATATACTTTTACCATCAATTTTTCATCATCAGCATATAGGTTTGAGAAGCTGATGGTCATTGCATGGTTTTCCCTCTATTTTTCTTGTAATCTTGATTGGGAAAATTCTTGTAATGGATGAGGACTCTATCATTAATGTTGGTTCTATTGTTGATGTGTTAATATATAGGGCACATTTTTGTTGATGTGTTAATCTATTTTTCATTATTCCATGAGACCACTGTGCTAAATTTTTATAAGCAGTTGTTAGTTGACATGGATAATTACGTATTCTAGAATTTGGTGCATAATGCCTTTGGACTTGTATGCAGGTTTCATATTTTTTTTGAGTTTGATGAAGGGAAGAGGAGCTGTAGGAGACGTCTAGATAGCCACAATGAGTGGTGTAGGAAGCCCCAACCTGATTCACTGGCAATAAACCCTGCAAGATTTGCTTCTGCTTTCTATGGTATTGTAGATAAACTGAGATCCGTAGATGGTGACATTTTCGGGTGCTGTTTATGTCCAATGTGGTTAGTTGAACAAGTTCTTATGTTAATGTGATATGAACCTTAAAAGAACATCCAACTCTTAAAGTTGATTCACGACCAGCTCATAAGTTTTCATGTCTTTTAATTTTTATTGGGGGCCATGAAAACATTCAAGAATAAATTATTTATAAATTTAATTATCTGGTTTCCTGCTTTTTTCTCGCACTAAAATGTCTTCCTGTCGATGTGGATGATGTTGAACTAAAAGTTCCATATGAGCAGTACACAAGCCTTGTTTATATATGTTTGTGGTTATCAATTAAGATCATATTCTTGTCAAATATCCATTCACAGTTATATCTGTGAGTGAGAAACGCTTATTGCTATTGCTTTATCTTATATTTAAAATAGGTTTAGTTCTTCTTTATGTTTAGCTCATATGTTAGTTATGATTCCATAGCAGATCTGCCCTTGTAGTTAGGTCCGTGTTGTTTGGAAGTGATGCAATTCCACGTTAACCAAAGTCTGATTTGTTTGTTGAAGAAAATTCAAGCAAAGTGATACATCATCCCTAACTATTTCCTCTGTTTGTAGAATGTTATATATAGTTACACTTTAATAAAGATTGTCATTGCTATAGTGTGAGCATCAACTTTAAATGTCTAGATTAACTCAACTCGTCTATTCCTCTGTTCCTCATTACCCCATGCAACCTAATGTGAGGATTAAAACTGTATTTGTCTTGCACTTGTTGTTTTGAATATAGATTCTACAAACTGACATCTGTTTCTTATTTAAATAGATGACAGGCGACTCAACAACATTTTGATGGATAGATCACCTTTCATGCACCCATGGATAACTTCTAATTCCATTCTAGAGGATTCCATTGATTTCAAACTTGGTGGATATGGTAAAGGATCTTGGCCAAGGGTTAAGGCAGAGGATCAATCATCATATGATGGGAAAGTATCAGCAGGTACCCTATCTCGCCACAATGCTGACAGGTTTCTTTTCCTTTTATAGAGATATAAGACTTTACCTTGTGGTTCTATTAATAAAGACATGCACCAGTACATGCAAAGCTCTGGGGCTGTTGCTGGCCAAGACTTGAACTTGTCTTCATCCTGAGGAGAAAATATTGCAGGTTTAGATGTTGCATCTGCTACGCATGGTTTATTAGGAGTCTCGGACTCTGGGTGTGCTCTCTCTCTTCTGTCATTTCAATCTGGGGGCTCAAGGGCCTCAGGATCAGCTTCATTTGATATGACCACACGGTCAGGTCTTACCATGGATCAACTTATACAAGGGGATCAACCTCTTATGGCCCAACCATTAATGCAAGGAGTACAAAAAAACTTTGGTCTTTTTGCAGCAGACAAGTTACTAACAATCTTCTCCCAATCCTCTACTAATCTTGCAGCAAGTGGGTTCCCTACGACTGTTGTGAATTCTATGGATAAACAGCACCAAGGTGAGCCACTTGTTTCCAATGCAGGTGGCATTGGAAACTTTGGAGGACATGTATTTGGATTTCTGTAGGGGATAAACTTTAGAGGTTCTCAGGTTGCAAGCTCACAAAATATCCAAGGCACCATAGATTTGATGCGCAGGTCCTAAAAAACACAAAGTAATAATTCTCATGATCAACCTGGTATGATGCACCATGGAAGTATACATTATACTAATGCGTAGTTGTTGAGGTCTTTTGAATCATCTATTTATGACATTCATCAATTGTTGTAGCTCTTATCTGAATTGTTTTTTTCGTAAGGCACTATTTCCTTGCCCTAGTCTTGAAGCTAACTGTTTAAACTTCGTTATGACAATTATCTATATCCTCTAGATGCAAACAATTACTTTCAAGTTTCAATTACTCTTGCTTGTTTTTCCTGTCACCATGTGTGGCCCTGTTTATGATCTTTATCTAGAGTACAATATGATAATCTAATGGATATTGCTACTTTAGGTCAATATGGGTATATCTTCTATGCATATTACATCAATTAATGATTACATTAGATAGGCTAAACTCAGGAAATGGGTTTATAAGTTTTCGCTCTATTCTCGTTCTTGAAATTTTGAGCACTTATTATGTTTATTGATTTGATTCAACCTCAACATTTTCTGGAGAGACAAAATATACCGAGTAATTGACAGTAAGTTGGAGTTGTGTAGGATCTTCTTCATTTTGTACACAATTTCCAACAAACAAATCGTGAAATCTTCTTTTATTTGAATGTTTGGGTAGTTATTGCAGTAGTTGTTTACCAATATGGAGATTTATCCCAGCATGCCATGATCTCTCTTCTTGATATATGTTATGATCGGTTTAAAATTAAGGAAATGTTTGAAATTAACGTATTCTCAGTATCCACCATAGTGAATATGAACTTGTGTGTATTGCATCTCATTAAATGAACAAAAATTTATAGTATACGTTTGATACCATCCCAAATTACGAACCGATACCAAATGAAGACCCATTATAATCCCCACAAAGGAGAGTGTATAACCTGCAACAGGACAAGAGAAAACCAGTCTTAAAAAAGAGCAATAAATAGACCAAAAGCTAACAAAATAAACTGAGCACAATAAAGGTAAAATGCCCTAATTTCATTTTGAAAAATGCCTTAATTTAGTTTGCTCGATTTTCCCTCCCATTATTTTTTTTTAATTTACTCATTTTTTTTAGTGGATTCACTTTCCCTCTTTTATCTTTTTTTAGTTTCCCTCTTTTTATTATATTTTCTTTATTTATATTCTTGTTTTTTTTTTAATTTGTTAATATCAATATAAATACATTACGTATATTAACTATATAAATATATAATTACTATATAACATATTAATATATTAACTATATATAATAACTATATTATATTGATATGTATCTAGTATATTAATATATTAACTAATATATATTAATAACTATATGATATATACATTAGCATATAATAATAATAATAATAATAATAATAATAATAAGAATAATAATAGTAATAATAACCTAGAGGTCATTGCTAAGCGAGACACCAAGTTGGTGTATGGGACCACCTTGTTTTTGGGACAAGCGATAGGATAAGGACTTTTTATTTAGAATTTCTTTTCTCCTTTATGTTTTAATGAAACTCTTGGAGACATAGGGAAGAAGGGTATGTGGCTATGTCATAAATGGGGTGCTTCTTTAAAATGGATGTTCATAACATGTAGAATGGGTAAAAGGAAAAGAGGTTTAATTAAAAGGGACCCCTTTTAATTAAGGTGGGGAAAGAGATTGTTGTATAATTCTAAAATTATAATCATAAAAACGGAGTAGAAAAGATTTAAAATCTTACTATTTGAGGAATAGAATTTTAGAAGGGGTAAATTATAAAGATGGGAGTTTTAATATAAAAATGAGGGTTTTTATTTAGTTTTAAAAGGGAGGATATAGGCATTTTTTTCTCCACGAGAACACCAAGGTGGTATTTCTAACATTTTAGACATAGGCGTGATGAATTGGCATCCATAGACAAGATCGACAAATTAACTGGGAAGCACAAAATAGAAAGATTTCAAACTGATGAGATGCAAAAGACTCTTACTTACTGAAACTTGAATCGGGTGTCGAAAGGGTCAAATGATGACTATTTTGGCCAAATGAAATATGAGGACAATAAGTGCGATAAGTTGAATACAATGGTATAAAATTCAAGACATGATGATACTTTTAATGATGATGATGATGATGATATTTAGGGGTATCTGAATCCATATACACTGTTATAATTTAGTAAATTATACAAATTCATTGTCAAAACTGTAACTTTCCATTGTTGGAGTGACACAACTAACAATGACCAAATAAATGATCAATTCATATTCTTAATGTTATTGTTATGTGGTCATTTTTAGTTTATTTACTTGTTATATGGTCATATATTTTGTCGCGTGACCCAATTGGTCATTCCTTTGGTCATTTTTAGTTGTATCACTCAAGTTTGGTCATTTATAACTTGAAAAAACTCTAGTGACCAAATTTTTTGGTCGCCTGGTCATTTATCTCTCATTTTCTACTAGTGAAATGGCTCCAAATGCTTCTGATTTGGGTCTCAAGGTGTTTGAAAGGTATTAGGACATAAAAAGCGACAAAATTTGCATTGATCCTCTCTACGGCTTTTAATAAGCAATGTCTAACCGAGATAAACCAAGAACCCATATAGAGGAAATTTTAGAAACATAAAAAATACCTAACAATTTGAAAAATATTCATAACCGTTGAGATTGAATTGACAAGTAATCAAACTTCTAATAGAAAAACCAAGGTGGGATGCAAATGGAATACAATCTATGCATTTTCCAATGAATACAGAGATCAATAAACACAAAAGAGGGAGTGAATCTAAAAAATATGTTCATGAATACAAAAACTATTATCTTGAATCACGTCATTAACAAATGCCACTCCTTTGAAGCCCTTTGGAAACTTGAAAGTGGACGACAAAGTGCAAAGGTAACATTAACCAAAGCTAAAGCTATAGCCAATTCGTGATCCTTAGACAGTTTTAGAAAGTGCTTTTGACAACTACGGGGTTTTATGCTTTTAGTAAGCCTTACTTTCTTGTGTTTTTCAACTGGCCTTTAAGGCATTCTTTACGTTAAATTCTTGTGTAATGTCCCCAACTTGAAACTTTTCCCAATTTGGTCAATGTTCAAAACTTGGACTAGTGAAGCCTCAAAATGTCCCAAATGATCCCAAATGCTTTCGAACTATTTCTAGAGTGGATTGAGGTGTAATATGACACATTTATGCAGCTATTATAGGCATGGAAACTTCTAATAGACTTCAACCACTTGCATTTACAATTAGAGAATGAAAGGAAGAATCACTAGGAAAATCTATGTTGAAGCCCCCAAGGGTAGATGGCTCCAAAAGACTCTTTAAAGGATTTCAAATTGGGTCTCAAGGTATATGGAGGGTATTAAGAAATAAAAAGGAACCTCATCGATGATTATAGACTAATATCATAATACTTCTGCAACATCCATTTAACTTCAGGAGAAGTTGGGGAATTTTACTAGTCAAATCGAGGTTCAAAATCCCCAAGGGTAGGGGACGAACATGGATTGTGATAGTGACATCAATACAATGATACATGGATAATGACATACAGGTACAAGGACATAGATACACGTATAGGTTGATGGAAACCGTGATACAATGGCAGTGGAGTATTGTTCTTCTTATTCATATTAGGGTGGCAGGATCGAGCAAGGATAGGAGATTAAAGTCTCCTTTGGTTTGGTGCTTGTGATCTTAGGGAGTTGGGGATTCCATCCAGTTGGTGCTAGTAAAACTATTGAGTTGGAATTTACTGAGGTCTAGAGTCCTATCTATAGGTTGTAAATTATGAAAACCAAGGGGTTGTAGCCTCGTTTTGTTAGCTTTTCATCATTTAATTCAAATTAATATGATCTAGGATATTAACTGAGAGAACAACATGTATAGCATGTCAAACACAAGAGACAAGAGACACAAAGCATTTCACCTGGGATAACCATATAAAAGGTGAAAAACCCCGCAACTTCCTCAGAGATAGAATAAGCACCAATACAAAAGATCACAAAAATGAAACCCCAAAAGATAGATGTCTCCAGCAGTTCTTCCTCCAGGCTCCTCCACTTGTGTGCACTCCTCTCTCTCAACTATGCGAGTTGGATGTGTGAGTGAATGAGAAAATATAGTGGTGCAACCACTCTATTTATACTTTAAATTAACTTGACCTAACTTTTATCCTAACTGGGTCGACCCCCTAGGGGAGTCTAATAACCCTTCCACTTAATACATACTAGGCCGACCCCTCTAAGGAGGTCTAATAACCCATCAAATATAAGTTACGAAACTTAGAATAAAACTTGTGACACTTACAAATACAAATGACGACACCTCCGAACGGAGGAATAAGAACATCTCTGTCGAGGATACAATAAAATACAAATGTAATACATACAATATAAAAGTGAATAGTATCTTCTGAAGTTATAGATAGCACATTAAGACTCCCTCTTAACTAGGAAGGTATTCTCTTGACACAGGCATCAATACATATAGGCACAAGTATTCAATACTGGAGTTGGATCATCAACACTAGATCACTGGAGCATCATCGTAGGTCTGCATCATCTCTACGAGCAAGCCATCAAGTAGGTACATCTCAGGACTGATTACACTGTCTTTGCAAAGTTTTGTGTACCCTAATGTCACCCCATAATCTTCAGATTGTACAAGGATTTCTTCAGTTTGCACACACGAGTCTCCCTGTCGTGTGTCTCAAACCCGAGTGATTGCTCCACATATACTTCTTCTTCCACTACACCATAATGATTCAAGAATCCTATCTTGACATCCATCTGGTGTATGATCTTCCTTTCCACGATCTTCATTATCTTTTGGTTTTACTTCATTCATTGTTGCATATCGATTCCTGAGTACTTCTGGTTCTTCAAAGTCTTCTTCTTGACTTCATCAATCTTCTTGCTGAATCATCGTCACTTGTTCTTCGAAACAAGTCTCTCTTGTAGGTGATGGTACAAGGTCTTTCCTATGGGACAAGTTCAATTGCATGATTAATAGAAACATCTCATAGTATTCAGAACAAATTCTTACACATAAAGACATATGTCATACAATCATGCAATTATGTTATCCAATCATGCTTCAATACAACATTTATTAATCCCATAACTTTCTAGATGCCTTCCATCTCTACCAGAACATTGTTAAGAGTGTACAAGTATACTCCAACATGTCAGCAAAGAGGTTTCATTCTAGATAAGTAGCAATGGAATGTTGTACAGTACCATCGACCACTAATACCCATTACTTTCATATAAGTAGTATCTTGTTCATTAATGCAATTTTTTTCTAACATCCTAATATACTCAGGGCCCACCCCACTAGGGAGTCTGATAACCATATCACATACAATGATGACCTTTCCGATCGGAGGAATGAAACCTCTCCGTCAGAAGTACAATGCCATATGAATACAATATAAAATATACAAGTGAAATACATTCCGAAGTTACAAATACATCAACACTCCCTCTTAACTAGGAAGGTATTTCTCGACATAGTTCTTTAGCACAAGTCTTCATCGTCGACTAAACCATTCAAGAAAGTTGTCTTGACATACATCTGGTGTAAGTCTTCCACTTCATCACTGCAACTAGAGCAAGTACCGTTAATAATGATGGAAGTGTATCTGGATACGGGTGCAAAAGTTTCTTCATAATCTATCCCTTCTTTTTGGGAGAAGCCATGAGCCACAAACCTTGCCTTGTATTTCTCCTCCTCCACTTGTGCGCACTACTCATTTGAGAGAATGAGTGAGTGAATGAATGAATAAATAGAGAGTCTAATAACCCTACCTCCTCCACTTATTTATACCTGTCTTCCACTTTCCTTTTACTCTACCTGGGTTGACCTCTCTAGGAGGGCTACAGGTGAAATATGATGAATTAATAAAGCAGGTTACAGGTGAGACCTCCCTGCAGGAAGCAAAGTAAGTCATTTGGGATGACATTATTGTGGAGGTAGAGAAATTGAGGCCATATCTCAATTTCATTCTGGACAAAGAGGGTATAATAAAGTTAGCTAGGCAAAGCCTAACAACAGTCAAGGAAAAGTTCAACAAGAAGCCCATGGACTGTGCAAAAAAGGCCATAGAATTTCTGAATGGGCTGACAGAGGATGAGGTGAAAACAACTAGCATAAACTTAGGATAGAGTGTCTAGTATTATTTGGGCAAAGAAGGTGGTGAATAAGTATCACCAGATGAACACAATTCAGGCAAGGATAGACATTTTAGCACATCAAGTAAAACTCTTCAAAGAAATGTTTGATCCATTATTCAAGAAGGGACTTCCTATCTTTTGGGAGGAGGATGGCACCACAAGGACACAGGAAGAAGAATATTAGGGAAAGTTGTGGGGATGTCGATTCAATTTGGATTATAATTTAGGTAAATTTATTCTAATGTTTATGTATTGATTCATTGTAATTTTTTGCATAATTAATGAAATTCAATCGGTTTCTCTTGGCCATCTTTTTTGGATATTAATTTGTCAAATTTATTTGAACTATGTTTTATGTTGCCAATTTAATGAATACATCGATCTGTAGGTTGGATTTCTATTAATATACGATTCATGTGTTATTATGTGTTAAATGAATTTCTTCATTAAATTAACTCATTTTATCTATACTTTTCTGCAACTAATAAACAGCCACACATTTATATTGATGCTAGTAAGTGGAAAAGCACTCTTACAAAGCCAGTTGCTTGGATCTGCTTTGGATAAAGATAAGTAATATTATGTGTTTCATTTTGATGCGTTTTTATTTAATTCTTGCATGTTGTGATTGTGTAATTGAAATGTTTTTAATTATGCTGTGATTGTGTTATTGAAAGGTGTTTTCCACTATGTATGTGCAGGTTGACGTGGAGAAGCCACGTGGGCAGGAATTCTGGCACGGAGGAGACACATTGGAAAAAGCCCCGACGTGGAGGAGTTGCGTGGGCAGAAGGTGTGATGTGGACTGGCCACATCATATACACACATGCCAGCGACCGTGAAGGATGGGAGAAGGTGGTTTCGCAAATGGAGGATGGTGGTTTTCCTTACCGCCCTTCCAACTTGCGAAATCATGTGGTGCTGCCACGTGGAGAGCGGTTTCATATTTCACAACCACCCATCCCCTCATCCTAGCATCCATGTTGGGGATGTGGAACAGAAGTGGGACTCTTGATCTTCCGCCGCCCGATTGATCTTTTCCTTCATTTAAAATGGTTTGTACGTTGGCATGGAGGTGATCTTTTCCTTCATTTAAAATGGTTTGTACGTTGGCATGGAGGTGATCTTTTCAGCCATTTAAAATGGTTTGTATGTTCGCACGGAGGTGATCTTTTCGAACATTTAAAATGGTTTGTACATTGGAATGGAGTTGATCTTTTCTGCCATTTAAAATGGTTTCTACAGTGATAATGGTAAATGATGGATTGTATCACTCGTGTGAATAATCTCATCATGTTTATGAGGTGCCTATTTATGATGGATTGTGTTTATGTGTCACAACAGACAAATGATATTCCTCCACACTGTGATAATAAATGTCACGAACTTTTCTGCATTGATATCTCGCCACACTGCTCTTCCCGCCCACTTCCTATATTGAAACTTAAAGTTTGAACTCTTTGTGTTTGATAGTTTGGAGCTCTGTTTTCTCTGAGGATTGAGGTTTGCTTTTGCTGAGGTGGAACCGAGAAGAGTGTTGGGTGGGTAGAGCAGTAAGATTGGTTTGAAGAATCGACTTCTAGTTTTTCAATTGGAAGGTATTTATATTATTCAAACCATAAATCTAAATCTGTAACGCATGCTTATTCAGCTTCCGGGCTAAAAATCCATATCTTCCATGGTTGTCAAAAATCAATGCAATGACAGTTTGAAGTTTACAATAATTTAAAGTCGCTGAACGTTTTAGATTCTTCATATTTTTTCCACCATTCAATTCCGAGTAGTTATCTTCTTACAGTCCATTAATATGAATTCACAACGTTATATTTGCAAAATCGTGCATTACTCATTATTGGGCTAAATTAATGGAATTAACAGGTTTAATGTCGATTACCGCCAGCTTGCATACATTTTTTGTCTGGTGATGTAGCGTATTATTTTCATATATTCCATATTGTTTTCTGCAAATCCTCTAGCATTTGGCTAGGTTTGTTGGAAAAGATAACGAGAAATGAGCTCGGAAAATTGAAACATGTTTTTTCTTTTTAATATCATTTTGCAGTTAATATTCACTATAGTATACTGATCTATGTAAACATTAATACTTTATTTGAAATATTTGAAATTGATAATTTATGTCTTAATTTATATAATATTGATTACATTTCTTTTAATATAAATATATATAATTTAAGTATTTAATTTAATTGAATAAAATTAAGCAATCAAATACTAGCTTTAAACAATATTAAGGTATAATTGTTTGCCAATACAGTATCTTGGCTAGAAAAATCCCATGTATTGTGTAGTTGGACGCGGTGTATGAATCAAATTGATGGATGCAATGAGAACACATGTGAGTCTTGCATACGATACCAAGGCATTTAGTTTTAGAGATAAAGTTGATAAAAATTTTCTTAAAATTTAGGCAGGAGATCGTGTTGGAAAATGAATTTAACAGTGACGACAACGCAAATAGTGATGCCATTAGTTGGAAAGAAATAAACGTAAACATTGAAAATATTTTCAGCCATGAGCATTTTCTATATAGTTAAAACTTTTATTTTCTATGTAAATGTTAAATTTTAATCAATTTTAAAATATATATTAATAAAAAATTTACTATGGACAGGTAATTATTTTATCTGCTGAAGGGAAAAATTTAAACCAGACCGTTTTTGGACAGGGAATATATATACTTAAAAAATGCTTAGATAGACAACAACAATGGGTTGTTGGTGTAGAATAAAACATGAAGATCGATGTAAATAACATCATATGGGCATGGTCACCAAGAAGGGCCTTGCAGTAGAAAAAAATAGAATAAAAGAGAAGGGCCTTGCAGCAGTCAAGGCACAATGAGAAAATATAAGGAATAGTGTTCAGAGTGGTGGATGTTCTCAAGGGTTGATTGTAGACAAAATTGGTTTCTAAAAAGTTTTCTTTATGTGGCAGTTTTAAGCAACAAAATTGTTGTGTTTCTAAATTTCCACTTGGTCAACAAAAAGTTGTATTTTCTCATTTTCATTAAAGTTTTATAAAAGGAAACTAATACAACTTATAGCCATTGGGATTGATAATGGATGGTTATTTGTTACAAAATGGATTTGTGATAAGTGTCATAATTTGCACACTAACTATCGTTAAGTGTTGTAATTGTGCTTAAGAATAATTGGCCTTTAAAAGTGGTTTATCCGTTGCACCTAAAATCAAGTAATTATCCTCAGAGTAACTACCTAAATACTAAAATATGATCCCTATACTCAAATTGCCAAATTCAGCAGTGCTCATAGGAAAAAATATTCTATACGAGCCAATATTCTATGCGAGCCAACTATATTTCTAATACTGAATGTGCCAAATCAAATATTCCACGTGTCACAATATGATCGTTCCGCATGTCACTCCTGGATATTAGATATCAACATTTAAAATTTTTTTTTATAGACGTTTTGCTTCAAAGACTATGTTGGCAAGTGGAAGTATTCTCAAAGAAAGAGTGGCCACTCTTTCCCAAAGGTGTTCTATTGTTACGATTCCCTTGTAAATGTAGGGTCTGTCGACCCTTCTTATTCCAAATATTATTTTCATAATAGTTTGATACTGCAAGAAGGGTCGGTCGATCCTTCTTGTGTTCTCTATTATGGATATAGCCGAATTGTTGGATAAAGGTTTTCATAATTAACTATGAAAAGAAGGGGCGGCCGATCCTTCTTGTCGGAAAACGGAAGTCAGGAGAAACCATTTTTTATAGGTTAAAACTTCCAAAGTTTTCTATTTTTAAAATTGCCTCATAATTGAAAGGTCGGCCGACCCTTCGTATTCCCAATATTATTTTCAGAATAGTTCGACACTACAAGAAGGGTTGCTCGACCCTTCTTATTCCAAATATTCTTTTCATAATAATTCACCACTGTAAAAAGGGTCGGTCGATCCTTCTTGTGTATTCCATTATGGATATAGCTTAATTGCTGGATAAATGTTTTCATAATTCACTATGAAAAGAAGGGGCAGCCGATCCTTCTTGTCGGAAACCAGAAGTTGGGACAAACGATTTTTATATGCTATAACTTAGCTAATTGACTGGCTATTCAGAAAACAGAAATCGGGTCAAACAATTTTTATATGTTATAACTTAGCCGATTGCAGAATCTTGGTTTTCGGTTTTGATATATTTTATTTCTGGAACCTGCAACCCGCAATTGTGGATTGAGGATTGCGGAAAGAATGTATATATTTATGAAATAAAACCCCACAGTCCTTCTTTTCCTTTTGGCATGTTTACGTTTTAACCGTCAATTTGTCTTGATCCTGCGGATGAGATTACACTGGGTGATTAAAATGAAGTTTAGCTTTCCCGTTTAACTTGTCGGTGTTATCACTAGTGTTGTCCTAGATAAAACTAGGAGGCTCAATTTCTAAAAAGAACGGAGAAAGCCTCGGTGGTCTGATCAAAATAGAATCATTTGGATAGGTATTGACGGCCTCAAGGGTGAACTGATCAAATCCCAAGCCCGAAACTTTGCAAGGAGAATTAAATTGCTGAGGTTTGCCTACAATTACATATATGCACAAATAAATGGTCTAGATCGGCAGTGGTGAAGATCTACAGTCATGAGCATGCTTCGCGCAAAAAGGGTGAGGTGTTCTATATGGAGGCGAGAGGTTTATCCCACAAGCATCTTAAGTAGCAGATCAACGGCCAATGGAGCAGATCGATGGTCGAAAAATAATTCTTCGATACGACATGCGCGGAGCAAACAAACTTTTGGATCCACAAACTTTTGGTAGAGGCCCGCGGGTTTGGATAGCACAGATCTAAGGAGGCTGAGATTTATGGCCGAGTTTTTGTTCGTAGATCTAACTTGCACGAAACATCAATGCAAGCCAAAATCCGCGAAGTTGATAAAATTCGTAGTGTTTGATGGCCAGGATTCGAGGCGACATGTGGCGAGATTCAAGGCCACCAGGGATTAAGAAAATGGACGTCCAGGGAAGCTTCCACACCGCAGGAGATGTAGGGGTGATAGCAAAGGATAAATAATACAAAAAACTCGCCTGCACGGAGAGCTGGATTCCTATTTTGCATCTAAAAGCGACAGGAGCAAGCTGTGAAGAAACAAACAGGTCAACCAGGGGCCCCAGCCAACCTCAAAAAAATAGGTAGGTTATCTTCTCTACAGTAAAATATTTAATGGCTGAATTGAGTGATAGAGAACCCATAGAAACACTGTTTACAGACAGAGACGTAGAGGTCTACGACACTATGATGACCGATGACCCAATGGAAACTGTAAAAAACAAGTTGAAACTGGTTAGGGAGCGAGGTATAGACGTGCACCAGGTCCACTAGTCCTATTTCCATCTCTTTACAGTCGGCCAAACCCCTTGTTTTCCCAAATTTGTTGAATGGTGTGCCTCTAACTACTCTTCTACCGAGAGGGAAATCATGGACACTTCCAAGTCCAATATCCTTTGCGAAATCGATACCCAAACCCTTAGAATATCCCTGTCAGTCCCAAAAGAGTTTTTCCAGAAAGCTATAGGGTATACCAAGGAAGCCCTAATCTGGTTTTTTAGATAATCCCCTGTTGAAGTAAAAAAAAAATTCTATAGGTCCTGTCTGAATCCTACTGTCCAAATACAAGAGCAGGATTTCCCAGCTGAAGCCAGACTATTCACGGAAGAATCCAGAGGTGTTATCACCATGATGAGCCAATTCCTAGGTCTAGAATTTGATGTGTATGTCATAGAACCTCTAATAAGTTTTCTTTTTGTCCTAGGCACCTGCCCCCTGGAATCAGATGACCCAATCCAGTCTACCCAATGTGCATGCCTCAGGTTTGATGAAGTTTTGGTTGAAAGTATACACTCCCAGCTAAAGAATTTTCAGGAAATAAGGATTTTCAGATTTCAGTCCTACTTACTAAAAATGTTCCTGGCATTTAATGAGGAAAACTTGCAAATGCCTAAGGTACTACTTACTCAAGATATGTACATTGATTACACCAAGTTCCATGACGAGCTCATGTCTGAGGTTTATCAGGTCATTTTCCAAAAGAAGCTGCCTAGAGTATTGCCATAAATGCAGGAGTTACTACAGCTTTCTCTTGAGAAGAGGGTCAGAGATTGGTTCCTTTCAGAGCATGGCACAATCATCAGGGTTTATGGGTTTGCTTATGCACCCTACGTGCTACCAGTTTTCCTGACCCCTATAATGTTTGCATTAGAATTCATCAGGCAAAAATTGAAGGAAGAAGCTGAGCACTTTCTAGATCATAGAAAGGGCTCTGATATTGTGTTTCAATGGACTGTAGATACATTCTTAATAAAAAACAAAGGAGCTCTTACATCCATCGAATGCAAGATAAAGGAGATGGGTTTCAAAACAGAAGCAGCCTTAAACTATGATCCCCACCACATCATTTCCAATAGGAGGAAGGAAAGCAACAGGAAGAATTTTTTGCATTTCAAAATTCCAGGCATGGCAGAAGCTGCAAATTTATTGGAATGTCCTAGCAGGAGCCAGATGGAAATAGACACACCTGAGAGCTCCTCCCCGCTGACACAAGGGAACACACCCACAGTGCCTGGCTCTTCTAGCCTAGTCCTATCAGTGCCAGTAGCCATGCCTATGGCTATCAACTTAATAAAATCCAGCAAGGAAGCTGACAGTGTCCCTATGGACACAGAAGGGAAGTTGAGAGAGCCCCAAAGAGGCAGAAAACTGACGAATCTGACCAACATCTATTACCAGTGGGGACTCATAAAGGAAAAAAGAAACAAGTGGATAAGCTACCAGCATTTGAGATCAAAGATTATGTGTTTAACCCAACATCTACTCAGCCTGCTGCCTAAGGAAAGACTAGAGATGAGTTGATAGATGAATACAAGGTGGACTCATGGGAAACCTCAGAGGAGTCCAAGTTATATACTGAACTAAGGCAAATTTCAAGCAAAGAAGTTTCTTTAGTGACTAGCAGGAGCCTCGCTCAGAACACCCTGAGTTTGGCCTTGGACACCAAGAGCAAGGCCACTGAGCTAAGGATGAATTTAGATGAAATCCCTGTCCCAGATGTAATAAACTTGCACAAAGAAACCGGAGATGTTATTTATACTAAATTCTTGAGGACAACTTTGGAGCTATCAAAAGTACAAGTCAGTAAGAGTAAGGTTTCTAGCCAGCTCAAGCAGGAAAAGATGGAAAACAAATCTCATAAGGAAAAGATCAAAAAATTGCAGAGTGACATAGTGGCTACTGAGGGCCAACCTGATAAAAGAGCCATTATTCAAAACCTACTCAACGAAAAAGACAACATCATCCGATCTCTAAAAAAGGGGCTGAAAATCCCCTCTACCCAGTTAGTAGGAGTCTCTGAGCTAACATAACTGGAGGAAAAGAAGGAGAAGTTGTAGACTGACTTGACAGACTGTAGGGCCAAGCTATTGAAGCTTGAAACGAAGGAAAAACAATGGCAGATAGATATAGCGACTGTGGTGGCAAGTGAGAAAATCTCAAAGGCCAGAGTGGAAGATCTTGAGAAGAGACTACAACAGAAAGAGAAAGAAGTAGAAAGCATGGCCACTCCATCCATAGAGGCTGGTGATTTCTCTCTGGTAGGGGCTATAGCCAAAGCTAGTATGGAAGATGTGGAAATAACAAGATTAAAAAAGCAGAATGTGAATCTGAAAACCTTGAAGGATAATGCAGAAAGAGAATAGGAGGCTTGGGAAGCCAAGCACCAGGAGTTGCCGGGTAAATATGATGAGTTGACAAGACAAGCTACAGGGAAGACTTCCTTTCTAGAGGCCAGGAAGGTCATCTGGGATGGCATTGTTGAAGAAGCAGGGAAATTGAGGCCCTTCCTCGATTTTGTCTTGGATAAGGAAAGAGTGATAAAATTAGCCAAGGGTAGTGTGACAGCAGCAAATGAGAAATTGAACAAAAAATCTGTAGAGTATACTGAGAATGCCATCGAATACCTGAACGGATTATCTGAGGAGCAGGTCAAGACAACTGGTGTAACAGATAGGGTTTACATCATCATTGGATCCAAAAAGGTGATGCACAAGCACCAGAAGGTAAAGGCTATTCAAGCTAAAATAGATGTCATGGCACAGCAGATCAAGTATTTCAAAGACATGTTTGACCCTTTGTTCAAGAAAGGGTTACCTCTCTTTTGGGAGGAGGATGGAACAATGCTCACAGAAGAAAAATATCAGAAGAAATTGGCAGGATGTAAAGTGCATTTCAACGATTTTGTAGGTATGGATTAGTTGCTATTAGAGAAGACAGTGGTGGAGAAAATGGCAAAGGATTTTGAGTTAAGCATGATGTTCAAGGATGCTAGTGCACATCTGCGAAGCTACTCTTATAGGGACCACACTGAGATCCGAGTCTTAATGAAGGAGTTGGCCACCTCAGAGCTTCCATCTGCCGAGCTATGGAAGCTCATTGAGAAATATGGGAAGGGAAAACTGATATTGAACCGCTGAAGATTTGATGATCATGGGATAGCAGCATGGAGGAAATATTCGTTGAAGCATTTTGTTTATTTTGTTAGAGTCTGTTGTCTTTCGGTAAAAATGCTCAGTAATTTTGTAAAAGGCAATTGAGCCAGTTTTACCAGCATTGTCATTTTGTTGTAACTAATTCCTGAGGGTGGCGAACCTTTTTGAATAGGAGTCACCTACATTGTAACAACTTCCCGTTGAGGCAGCTCGAGGCGGAAGGCTCTGAGCATCTATGTAAGCAATGTAATGGAAGGAGAAAGGGTTGGAAAATTTTGTTGGACTCGTGAATTCCCTTTATTATTAAGCACTCTGAGATATATTTTAATAAAATCTAGCTAGGCCGAGCAAGGTTTTCTATCAGAGATTCCTTTGCTATTCGTCTTACAGACTGTTTACTTCTTCTCTTATGTGAATGTTTCTCTCATTGTTTAATTCATACTGTTATGCTTTTTCATGCTTGGATAAGTATTGTATCGGGACATAATTCATAAATATTATGCTTTTTTTCTCTCATTTCAAGCATCCACTACCATTTTATGCTAAAGTCGGTATAGAATTCATTATCATAAGCTCTATATTGATGGGTTGTTCATATCTTCTTCTTTTAAATCACCAAACAAAATCTCTTTAATCAGCTAGCCTGCCTCTGATTAGTTTTCTTTGCATAGCATTGTCATATTTAATCATATCATGCCTCCTGCCTCTGATTAGTTTGATCTACAGTTTGGATTTGTCTTTACTCATGATTTGTGTGTGTTTTATGTTTTAAGTGAATTTATTTAATTAGAACATTTATCTATTTCTGCAAATGATTAACATAAATTAATAAATTCATGTTAATTTTTCAATTAGCATTCCAGCTACAGGGTAATCTTGCATGTGCCTAATCCTTAAAACTACTGAGTGAATTTTCATTTCCTGATTGTGTTGTGGTTAAACCTGCATTAGTAAATTCGCGATACTCAATGTGCCAAATCAAATAAAAAATAGTAACCTCCCTATACTCAGTGTGCCAAATCAAATATGCCACGTGTCACCCTAGGATACTAGATATCAACATTTTAACAACAAAATTTATAGACGTTTTGCTTTAAAGAATTTGCTGGAAAGTGGAAATATTCTCAGAGAAAGAGTGGCCGCTCTTTCTCCAAGGTGTTCTTCTGTTACAATTCCATCCCAAATGAAGGGTCGGCCGACCCTTCTTATTCCAAATATTCTTTTCATAATAGTTCGACACTCCAAGAAGGGTCGATCGATCCTTATTGTATTATCCATTATGGCTATAGCTGAATTCCTGGATAAAGGTTTTGACAATTAACAACAAAAAGAAGGGGCAGAAAATCCTTCTTGTCGTAAAATGGGGGATTCATCATGGCCCTCCTTCGACGGATTCATCCTTGTCAACTTCAACTCATCATCGAAGGTTTGAATCTAGAAACCAACCAAGTACCTTGGCCCTGCATGTCTCAATGGCAGGTTACCTTGCTTTTGTCATGAGTTTACATCATTGACTCTTGATTGAAAGATTTCATCTTGCGTTCAACTTCAAATCATTTATTTACGCTTGATGATATGTACTGTGATACCTTGGGAATCATTGACATCAATGGTGATCTCCCTCGCACTTGTTAACGGTTTACATCAATGACTGGTAATCAAGTGGTTTCCACCATGTTCGACATCAAGACATTTGTAATCACATGGATAGATTCATATCATTGCAGGTTTAGCTTAAAGACCCTGGGGAGTCATGTTTTACCCAGGTTGCGATGGAGTTTGTATTGAGTCATATTACACGGATCCACTTTTGTACTGGTCATGGCTATGTTATCATCTCATCATGGATCTACACTTGTGTCTAGTAGCCATGATTGTGTTCAGTCGGTCATTACTACCATGGATGTTCAATGTATTGGTCGGCAGCCATGTTGTACTTCATATGAGATTGTCTGTTCAGAGTCAGTTGTATTGCATCAGTGTTCTTTGTCTGTCAAGCTTATTGCCATTATTTCTTTCAAAGCACTTCACCTGTACATCCTTAATAGCTTCATGCTTTGGGGGGCATTCTGTTACACCCAAAATCTACTCATCATTAGATTCAATGTATACATCCCTGAAGTCACCTGGACTACGTACTTTCATTTGGGAGGATTTGCACTCAATCCTGCAAACTTTTGAGAGGTCGTCGCAGTTTGAACAATAGCAACATGCGACGTCACATCTTGCTTCACTGCAGGGTGGGACGAGGTCTGTTAATGGGAAAAAATAGCCAATTCAAGATCCTTCTCGAAACTTACCCATTTAGGGGATTATCCCCGACCTCTAGGAGAGCTGGTACTCGACCCCTAACTCTTTGGGAAGATCCCCCATCTCTCATCCTTTCCTATCCATACCCTATCCACTTAGTCCTATATAAGTGAAGCTCTCTCCCATCCCAAGGGGAGGAAGGCTATGGCATCTACATGTTGGTGAAATCTCTCTTAAGGCACCTCTATTCACCTATTGGAGAGATCATACTTCCTTGGAAGAACTTGGCAATTGGCTTGGTCGGAGAAGGGCTACTGCGTTAAGTCTTTGGTTGTAGTTCTATATCTCTATCATGTACTCCTCTATATACAGTAATGCAAATACTTTCCACCAATATTGTTCTCATGTGCAATGATATTGTGTTGTTTACCTGCTTAACTGTTTACATAGATCTCTTACTGTATAGATGCTCTTTACTGGTTTCTCTTGTTTTTTGGGTTTTGACAGGTCTTGCAGCTTGGATCTGACGACCGTGGGACATGGAGCAATGTTCAGGAGAAAGGATAACAAATCAAAGAGGTAAGAAATCTAGCACTTGATCCTTAAGTAGATCTAGGAAACGTGTTTGTAGTCTGTTTTATTTGTTCTAGACTCACATTGAGCTAGGGAGATCCTGCTCGCGTCCGCTCGAGTGGATTGTCCGGTAAAAAATCTGGTGACTCCGCTGGGGAGTAGTGTTTGTTTTTTTTAGTAGTCATTAATCTGAGAGACATTTTCAGTTGATTGCTTGACATAAGCCTCTTTTATCATTTTTTTCCATTTACTTCTTAGGATTGATTTCCCTATCAGATCTTCACATTGAAGACTCTGATTTGCTTCCTCTGAGTTTGTACAACTCATTTTCAATCCTGTTTTTGGTCCATTATTGAGAGATCTAGTTCATTTTTGAATCTAGATCTCACTTGTCCCACCTGGGCAGTAGAAACAGAGCGACACTGTGTCATTCTGAGCTTCTATTCTTCACATGTTAGTCACCCATCGCAGCCTTTGCATTAGTATACTGCGACATTGTCGCACCTCCCGTGAAGGTAACTTGCAACATCGCACTGTGTATGAAGACAGAGTGTGCTGATCTGTCAAAAGTTGGCATACTGGCGTCCCTTCCCTCATCTGACAGTCTGAACCTTGATCTGATGTCTGAACTCCCTCTGTGCTGCAAGATCCAGCCAGAGACCCCATTTATGATTTGTGTGTTGAGTGTTTGGTTTCATTTGGATTGATTTTGGGTTCCATTTTGGACAAGATTGAAATCGATAGTGGTGGATACTTTTGTCTCCTCCACCTTCATCCATTCACTCTCGCTTTCCCTTCCTTCCATCCCTAATCTGATCATTGCATTGGATCAACCTCCATACCTCATTTACATTTGTTTTGAGCCTTGCTTGCGTAGTTTGCTTGCTGCTGCTTGATTTTGAGTTAAGTATGTTTTTCAGCTTGGTTGAGTGCTTATCTTTTCTTGAGCTTTCTGAATGTATGAGTGCTACAAGTAGTGTTTTATTTTCAGTCATTTAGATATGAGAACAAAGTTGTTATCAAGTTTATTCTTTGATGCATCCATTGAAAGATTTAAAAGTGCTTCTTTCCCATTGTTTCTCAAAAAATTATTTAAGAAAGATTGTTGTGCATTGGAAAAGTCTTGTTTATGTTTTGGAAAAGTTGAATGAACATATGACCCATTGTGTTTTTCCCGAATGATGAATCGCTCATTTTCTTGAAAGACTCAAAGCACGCTTCGATTTTTGCAAAATCAATTCCATGCTAAGGAAAGATAGGTGCATTTTTTAATTCTTGTTGCTCTTAGATCGTTGAAATTGAAATTGAAAAGCTTGCGTATTTCATTTCAGAATCCTCTCTTTTCATCATTTAGGGTCATTTTAATTTGAAAAGAAGAAGAAAAGAAAAAAGTTGTTTTGATTTGGTTTAGAAGTGTTGTGTACTTTTGTGTTTCATTGAAAAGGAAAATAATACTTTCATTGTCAAATTTGTTTGCATCTGGAACTGTGTTGCATTGAGTTTTTTTTGGCAATATCATTGGAAAAAAGCTTTCTCCTTCCCATAGCTAGAATTCATTGAAAGAAAAGAATATTTTGTGCATGTAGTCAGGGATTGCATTATGCTTTCGATTATGTACTCACCTCATGCATTCACCTAACCGTCCAAGATAAAATTAACGGTAGAACTAGGTAAATTTTTTAGCAACTTGTGTGTAAGTTAGAGACGTGTTCCGGCGTCGTTAAGCATGGAAGCTGTTGTTATTTGCCAGCACTGTAGTCCGAGGGTATTGTAGTCTTCCACGTACATCGGTATATCGAGCTCCTTCATGTACCCACCAAGTACCATAATCCATACTTGCATATATCGAAGGGTGTATCACGTACTCGACACGTATATCAGAAGGTCTTGTGCCAACGGCTGTGCATTAGACAACACCACTACGGATTTGAGCTCCCACTTACCTTGCGTATATCGGGAGACACCATTAGGATTCCTGAAACCAACCGAGTTAACCATTTGGCTGTCTTGGCAAAGCAATACACCGAGAACAACACTCGGGGAGATTAGCACGCATGTACTGTCCAGGTAATCGGGTATGAAGGCAAGGGTACGGTCCCAATCCTCCTTGTCGTGTCATATTGTTGGACCCTACAATATATCGCGGTTTATAATGCCTTGATAATCCCGTGAGGTTCCAGACTTTTGAATCCACTTTGTCACATAAGTTTGCTTGTTGCCTTAGTTTGAATAGGTTTTTTCTGGACTGCTTTTCTTTTAGCATACCCTTTAGGAGAAACGCTGTTTCGGCTTTTTTTGGCTAATTTTCCTAATACTCTGGCGGATTTTCCCTGGAGAAGGTCCCATAGGATCTTGGAATTACCACCCGAATATCCCCTTAATACAGAGGTTATTTTGAGGGTGAGAATGGATCAGTGTAACGAGGTCGTAGTCACTGAAGTAGGGAACCCCACTTTGAATGTTGGCAGACTTTTGTTTCCACCAGATTCACCTGCCTCTCATCCCCCACAGGATGAAGAAGCAAACACCCCCACTTAACAAGACCTTCCTCCCATCATCTCGGTAGAACCTGGATCATTGGAATGGATAAATCGACCCCAGGACGACCCTACAGCAGTTGTTGATCCTTCAACAACTTATTGGACATCTTCTACAGACCACCCAGTGGCTCATTTTGCCACCTCATCCTCACCCAGTGAAACTACCCCGTAAGACACTTTGGCTTACTTTCGTGGCCAATTGGCTCACTTTCGTTCCATGGCTGAAGAGTTTCAGCAGTCAAGTCTCCAACGGAGGGTTCAAGACCCATCGTTACCCCCTTACCAACCCATCCCAGTTCATCCGATATCTTTCGAATCACTTGAACCACCCCACCATGTGACCACTAATGAGACTGGTCAACCCTCGCAAGAGTCCAGTCCTGCACCTCAAGTGAACCAACCAGTGGAGGGACAACAGTCCCACACACCTGTCACTACCACGGTTACTTTACCAGTTCCTCCCCCACCTCAGAATTCGAGGGGAGGGTATTCCATTTCCACGGATTATCTTATTGGTAATGTTATTACTAGGGTAGCTAGTCAATTACCTACATTGGTCCAATCTTTGAATAGTGGTCAACCTGTTGTGGCTGGGGGGAAACCCCCATTTCCTAACCAGAACATAGGCGGTGGAAACCCCAACGGGCCTTCCGTTGGACCGTCCCAACTCTCTAGACCATCCACCATGGGATTATCTCATGTTGGAGGGCCCTCAAATGTAAGTCAACCCTCATGGAGTCAAGCGTATTCAGGTTCCGTTAACCCTGTGCTGGGCCAACTTAATCCCATAAATGCGCCATACGGGATACCCTACCCCGGGAATCCTTACACTCTATGGGGGAAACAACCTCGGTTGCAACACGGACCCTAGCCAATCATCCTGCAAGTACCACCACCCCCGATCGGCCCTCCCCCACCTCTTGCTAGAGGCAGCGGGCCCCCACCTAACATTGGTGGAGGCCCACCTCATTTTACCTACAACACCCCTCACCCCTTCGGCGGTGGTGGGAATGGTCCACGACCTCCTCCGGGCGGAGGCAGTGGGGGACCACCCTATCATGGTGGAGGAGGACATTTCCCTTCAGGTGGTGGTGATTGTCCACCACCCCCTCCAGGCTGAGGTGGTGGAGGACCTAATTAATATGGTGGTGGCAGTGGTGGTAGAAACCCTCATCCTTCTGGCAGTGGAGGTGGTGGGGATCCCATCCATCTGGCGGTGGAAATGGTCCACCACCCCCTCCAGGTGAAGGAGGTGGTGGGCCATCTTATTAGGGTTATGGACCCCCACCTCCTCCTGGCGGTGGCAGCGGACCTCCACCCCCTCCAAGAGGTGGAGGTGGACCCCCACCTTATTGGAATGGACCACCTTATGGTGGCGGACCTCCTTACGGTCTGGGTGGCACACCCCCCTATGGTCAGTTTTATGCTAGTACACCTTATGGTCAGTCTGGTCCTTACACACCTTATCCGTATTATCAATACGCGCAGCCTAACCCACAGCTGCTCTTTTTGGCTACTTTGGACCTACATGACCTATCCAAGTTAACCAATGATCGTATTTATCACAGATCTGTTAGGAACCCATGTCTTTACTTTGTTAGTATGTTGTTGTTGGACGCATATGCTTTGTAAGTCGTCCCGTAGTACTTGTTGATCAATAGTTTGTGTTATTTTTGTTCGCACATATGCTTTGTAAGTCCCCCGTAGTATTGTTGATCCATAGTTTGTAACGGCCCATGGTTTCGACCCATAGTATTGGCGCCTAGAATTAGTATATAAGTGTGTGTTGAGACCTATGAAGGGGCGTGAAGTTATTTGTATTGAGCTTGCTCATAGGAGGTTGCCCCCTCGAAGTGGCCTGTGATCAATATAAAAGTGATTCTGAGTTTTGTCATTTCTGCTATTTCGCATATTCGTATTAATTAATTGTTGCAGGTGCCTCACATCTGGTATCAGAGCACTTTCTTGGGCTCGTTGGGTGAAATTTCTGCCAAATTTTTTTTTCGCATCTGTTGCAGGTTCGGATTTGGGAATAATCCCTATCCGCTTAACTGTGGGAAGTACTTGGGCATAATCCCTAAAACTCATTGTGAGGAGTACCACAGGAACCCCGAAGTAGCTGGCCCATTGAGAGGACCTGCCAGCGAAAAGGGCAATGACCCCTACCTGATTGACTAGTTCCCACCCATGAGGTAAACCAAGAGCTGTCGTTTGTGGCAAAGAGGTTATCAGTTTTACCTGAGCCGTGGAGTGAGGGGTACTGCCCCAATACGCAAGTCGTCAGACAGCATTGGTGGCCGAGTGAAACCCTTGAACTGTTAGGAAGCCGCACATACCTGGGGTCCATATCTAATTTTAGCTGAACTGCCGTCGATCGTGCTGGGCTATTTTACATCTAGTTGTTCAGATCTATTTTGCAAGCCATTCCAGAGCCATCCATTTTCAATCCATTCGGCGCCGTTTCAGATCCCTTTTGAGCCGTAGCCGCTTTAGTTTTTTCTCCATATCTCCCTTGTTTTCACTCTGTTTCCCTTGAAATTTTTGGGGAACCCCTGTCACCCCATTCTGCATATTTCATTCCTGAGGACCCTATCCAAAATTCCCCTTCCCAAAGCCCGAAATCCCACATTTGTCTATTTTTAGGGTTTGCCATAACTTCCTCAGATTTCACCCAATCACTCTCAAATTTTACCACAGAGTTCATTTCTGAATTCTACTTCTTTGTTCCCCTTTGCCAAATTTTCCCATTCTTTCACCCCGCTTCTGGAATCCTCATTTTTGTTTCCCTATCTATTCAACAGTGTCCAAAACCTAGTCAAACCCCAATTACCCTTCATATTTTTTCCCTAGTCCAGATTTTCCCTTACTGAAGTAGTTTCTGTTTTTGTTTTCCTACCCAGTCAACCGAGAAAAAAAAAAAAAAAACTCCTTGTTATGGTTGTCACCCGTGTAGGAGCAAAAACCATGGAGGAAGCACATGCAGCCATCCAAGCCAAACTCCAGGATCTGGATGAAAAATTTCTCGGCCTCCATCTTGAACATTCAGCTATGAACAACAAACGACAGTCTGAGTCTTCATCCGACAATGGGTTCTCCTCTTCCAGCAATTTCCGTGGTCCGAAGCTTGATTTTCCTCGCTTCAATGGTACTGATCCAACTGGATGGATCTATTGTGCAGAACAGTATTTCAGTCTGCATAATACTTTTGATGTCAACAAAGTTCCACTGGCATCCTTTCACTTGGAACATGAAGCTCTTCAATGGTACCATTGGTACATCAAGGCTCATCCAGAGCCCAAATGGCCAGACTTTTGCTATCTCCTTTTGCAACGATTTGGTCCTAGTGCTTTTGTTGACTTCACAGGAGCCCTCACTAAACTTCACCAAATTGGCACGGTGAAAGAGTATCAAACTGAATTTGAGAATCTAGCCAACCACACCGAAGGATTGTCTGATGACTTTTACCGGAGTTGTTTTATCAGTGGTCTAAAGGATGCCATCCGCTCTGAGGTCAAAATGTTCTATCCCAACACAATGATGGAAGCCCTAGGATTGGCTAAGTTGGAAGAAGACAAGATTGCAGCCCAACAACACTCCAAGCCCACTTTTGTTCCCTTCCGAAATATGGGTTCTCAGCGACCACCTATACCGCAGGCTCCTCGACCGACTCCTATCAAGCGTTTGTCTGAAACAGAGATGCAAGCACGCAGAGAAAAGGGTCTTTGCTATAATTGTGATGAGAAATTCACTCGGAACATAGATGTGTTCAACAAAAGCTCTATCTCTTGGATGTGGAGTCTCCGCTTGCCTCTAAAATTGGTGACGAAGATCCAGAAACACTGGATGCTCTGGTCGACATTCCGGAACCGCCTATTGACCCTCCGTCTCAGGATGACCAGCCAGAGATATCTCTCCATGCTTTAGCTGGAATCACCACCCCCCAAACAATGCAGGTCAGGGGTTACTTCAAGAAGCTTCCTCTTACAATACTCATTGATTCTGGTAGCACTCATAATTTCATTGACCCTCGGATCGCCAAACAAGCTGATTGTTTTATCCATCCTTGCTCCAACTTTGAAGTCATGGTTGCCAATGGGGGCACCTTACCTTGCAAAGGGAAGTGTTGAAATGTGCGTATCTCTATGGGAGATTATACCTTGCGCTCTGACATGTTTGCCTTGCCCTTAGGCGGATGTGATGTGGTTTTGGGTGCTCAATGGCAACGCACACTTGGCCCTATCTTATGGGATTTTGCTGAACTTTGGATGCAGTTTTCCCTCAATGGACAAAAGCACACATTGACAGGATTAAAACCAGGTTCTCTCAGCATCATGAGTTCACATCGCATGGAAAAAATCCTCAAGAAGAATTCACATGGTGTCATCGCTCAGATCCATTCCATCCAGATGCAACCATCAGCGGTCTCCACTACTCCTTTGGATCTACAACAAATTCTGGATCGATATACAGGTGTCTTTGTTGAACCAGTGGGATTGCCACCTCCCAGGCTAGAAGACCATCGTATTCAGCTCCTTCCTGGCAGCGTTCCTCCCAACATCAGGCAGTATCACTACCCATTTCACCAAAAAACGGAGATTGAAATGCTCGTTCGGGACTTATTTAAGCAAGGTATTATTCGCCCAAGCACTAGTTCCTTTTCTTCTCCAGTTATTCTTGTCCGCAAAAAATATGGGCCATGGCGCCTCTGCATTGACTTTCGCGCACTTATTCACCGAACCATCAAGGATAAATTTCCAATTCCTGTTGTTGATGAGCTTCATGGGGCTCACTTTTTCTCGAAGTTGGATCTTCGTTCTGGGTATCATCAAATTCGGGTTCATGAGGATGATATTCCTAAAACAGCTTTCCGCACACATGATAGCCATTATGAGTTTTTGGTCATGCCCTTTGGCCTCACTAATGCTCCTTCCACATTCCAGGCCTTAATGAATAAAATATTTTGACCCTACTTGCGGAAATTCATTATGGTATTCTTTGATGATATCCTCATCTACAGTAAAACATGGGATGAACATCTCCAGCATCTAGATCTTGTCATGCAACTTTTCTCTGACCATCATCTCCATGCCAAGCAGTCTAAATGTGTTTTTGGACAGACGGAAGTTGAGTATCTCGGGCACATTATCTCAGCACAAGGGGTTCGCGTGGATCCTGCCAAAATCGATGCAATGAATAATTGGCTGCATCCTCACACACTCAAGAGCCTTCGTGGTTTTTTGGGGTTGACTGGCTACTACCGCAAGTTTGTCAAGGATTATGGGAAGATTGCAGCTCCATTAACTTCTCTATTGAAAAAGGATTCTTTTACATGGACACCTGCTGCTCAGTGTCCATTTTACAAGCTAAAATAAGCTATGTGTACTACACCTGTGCTAGCTATGCCCGATTTTTCCAAGCCCTTCACTATTGAGAGTGATGCTTGCGGCAATGGACTTGGTGCTGTTCTCCTTCAAGATGAACACCCCATTGCATTCACCAGCAAAGCCCTTTCAGGTAAGAATTTAGCTGTCTCTACCTATGAGAAGGAAATGATGGCTATTTTGCATGCAGTACAGAAGTGGCGCCCATACCTATTAGGGAATCATTTCTGCATCAAGACTGATCACCAGAGTCTGAAATATTTCTTGGACCAACGTGTCTCCTCCCCGGCACAACAGAAATGGGTTAGCAAACTCATGGGTTATGAATATGAGATCACTTACAAGAAGGGTAAAGACAATATTGTGGCAGATGCTCTTTCTCGCACATTTGATGCCCAAGGTTCTCTTTCAGCTATTTCTATGCCTGTTCCAAATTGGTTGCAATCTGTTCAACAGGGTTATGTCAATGACTCTTCCTTATCTCAAATCATCCAATGCTTGACCAATAACCCTTCTGCTGTACCACATTACTCTTGGGATGGTGCTTCTCTGCGATACAAGGGTCGTCTGGTGCTTCCCTAGAGCACAGATATTCAACAGGCTGTCTTCTATGAACTCCATGCTTCTCCATCGGTAGGGCATTCTGGGTTCCTCAAAACGTATGAACGAGCACGACGTAACTTCTTTTGGAAGGGCATGAAAAGGACAATTCAACAGATGGTGGCCGAATGTGATACCTGCCAGCACAATAAGGGTGAAACAACACTCCTTCCAGGATTGCTTGAACCCTTTCCCATACCTACACGGATTTGGACAGATATTTCTATGGATTTCATTGAAGGGCTCCCTAAATCTGGCGAGAAGACAGTGATTCTTGTTGTGGTTGATCGCCTCTCCAAATATAGTCATTTTTGTGCTCTCAGCCATCCCTATACAGCCTCCTCCGTCGCTCAAATTTTTTTGGACTAGATCTTTTGTCTTCATGGCATCCCTTCTTCCATTGTCTCGGATCGTGATGCAACTTTCACCAGTCATTTTTGGACAGAACTATTTTGCCACACTGGCACCAAACTGAAGATGAGTTCAGGGTATCACCCACAAACAGATGGTCAGACTGAAATTGTCAATAAATGCTTGGAAACTTATCTTCGTTGCTTCACCTCGGAACAACAACATCAGTGGGAAAAGTGGCTCCCTCTCGCCGAATGGTGGTACAATACCTCTTACCACACTGCCTCTAAAATGACCCCATATGAAGCAGTCTATGGTCAGGCACCTCCAGCTCTTCTTCCATACACCCCCACCAGTTCACCAGTTCAAGAAGTTGACACAGTCCTTCGAAACAGCGATCAGATTCTTCACATTTTGCGGGACAATCTTCACATGGCAAGAAATCGCATGAAGCAACAAGCTGATCAGCACCATTCGGAGCGCAATTTTCAAGTCGGCGATAAGGTTTTTCTTCGTCTCCAGCTGTACAAAAAATCCTCCTTGAAACTCAAAGGGCGTCATAAGCTCGCTCCAAAGTTCTATGGGCCATATCAGATTCTTCAGAAGATTGGGTCCGTTGCTTATAAATTGGAACTTCCTCCTTCTTCCCGCATTCATCCAGTCTTTCATGTATCTTGTCTGAAGAAAGTTCTTGGCACCAATATCAGCGGACAAACGATTTTACCCGAACTGGATAATGAAGGATCCATCCTTTTGGAGCCAGAGGCCATCCTCAATCGGTGCACGCGTCAGCTTTTCTCTCGCTCTATCACAGAGGTCTTAATTCAGTGGCACGGCATGCAACCGGAGGATGCTACATGGGAACCACTCCTTCAGATTCAACAACAATTTCCACATCTAAAGCTTTGAGGACAAAGCTTTTTTTAAGAGGGAGGGGATGTTAGGAACCCATGTCTTTACTTTGTTAGTATGTTGTTGTTGGACGCATATGCTTTGTAAGTCGTCCCGTAGTATTTGTTGATCAATGGTTTGTGTTATTGTTGTTGGCGCATATGCTTTGTAAGTCGCCCGTAGTATTGTTGATCCATAGTTTGTAACGGCCCATGGTTTTGACCCATAGTATTGGCACCTAGAATTAGTATATAAGTGTGTGTTGAGACCTATGAAGGGGCATGAAGTTATTTGTATTGAGCTTGATCATAGGAGGTTGCCCCCTCGAAGTGGCCTGTGATCAATATAAAAGTGATTCTGAGTTCTGTCATTTCTGTTATTTCGCATATTCGTATTAATTAATTGTTGCAGGTGCCTCACAGGATCCAACTGGCTGCCAATTCCAGGGAAACTTCCGTCTGATATCCCCAAGTTTGATAGCAAGCCGGGTGAAGACCCCAAGAACCACGTGATGACATACCACTTATGGTGTTCATCTAATTCCTTAATGGACGATTCAATTCGTCTTAGATTCTCTCAAAGGACTCTCACCGGTTCAGCTGCCAAGTGGTACATTGAGTTGCCACCACACTCTTTTCCTAATTTTGGCTCTCTTGCTATGAACTTTTTGACGCATTTCCAGCTGCCTATACGGTATGAGACTGGTACTGAGCTTTTAACCTCGCTCCGTCAAAATACCGCCACTCACATTTCAGATCATATCCATGAGTGGCGAAGGAGATGACATCTCATTAAAGATCCTATTCCAGATCAGCTCCTAGCAGATTGGTTTACAAAATCGCTCATTCCCACCATAGCAAAAGATGTTGCCATGAGAGGTGCTGTCACCGAAGAACAAGCCATCATGAGTGCCCATCTGTTAGACCTGGTCTACACTCAGTATGGCACTTTGTTTAATATTCTACCTAATGCATCCCGTGATGTTAATGACCCCAAGAAACCACATAAGGGACCCCAAACTGATGGGATCATTGGTTCCCTTAATACCCTGCCTGTTGTCAGCACCGTTGGATCATCTAACCCAACTCAGGCTGGACACAGTACCACCACGTCAACCACTCCTGCTGTAATTGAAGAGGTGAATTTTGTTCAATCAGCTTCATCTCATAATTTTAACAGCAAAAATAAGAACAAGGGGAAACCCAAGAAGTCTTCTTCCCAGCAGGAACCGAAGAGCACTCTTGACAATACCAAGCAGAAAAGGAAACTGAAGTATCCTTGCTTACTGTGTGGGGAAGACCATTTCTCTAAAGAGTGTCCCCATAGAGACGAAGTGCAAAAGTTTCTTAGGGGTAAACTGACTCCCGCAGTCCTCAATGACCCGTTTCCTACTCAAAACCAGTAGATGATTGCTAAAACCCCCACAGCCCAGGGGGAACCATCCAATACCGCGCATGTTCTCATGTTGCGTAACAAGACGATCAATTTGAATACTCACTCGCGATCTTACGAACCGGTCCCTTCGAAGGAACCTACTGGAAGTAATACTGAAAAAGCTTTCGACTCCTTAACTGATGTCACTGTACCATCGACTTCTCTCACCATTGAGAAGCCCTCCTTAGATTCGATATTGCATCCTCCCAAGAGAACGATTCGAAAAGCTGTTTTCAATCCTAATGCTCGAGCGGCACAAAATTACAATATCATAGAGGACTTGTCCCAAGCTCCTTATGCCATGTCTACCCTGGAAGTTTTGCAGAATTGTCCTAATCAACGCAAAACTCTCCTTGCAGCCATTGGTGCAGTAGACCTGGATTCCTCGAACACCATCATGTTTCGACTTGACAACTTTAAGTCGAGGCTCTCACACCAACTTGCATTCCAAGTTTCTGCGAACATTACTGGGAAGATTGTCAATTGTACCCTTTTGGATGAAGGAGCCTCCACTTCTGTCATGTCCATCACCTGTTGGAGAGCCATTGGCTCCCCCGAATTGAACTGTTTTCCTACCATGTTGAAAGCATTCAATGGGCGTGGCTTTCAACCTCATGGGCTCTTACAAGCTCTCGCAGTTGAGTTGGGCGGAAAGAACATAACCATTAACATGGAAGTGGTCTCAGCCCCGTTAGATTATAATCTCTTGCTTGGTCGCAATTGGTTTTACACCATGCCAGCAGTATCCTTGTCGGTCTTCCGCATAGTACAATTCCCCCACCAAGGACCAATTATTACTATCGACCAACTAGATTTTTGTACACCAGACACCACTACTCATCCTGGTGACCATATTCCTTCCATTGGACAAATGTCAAAACAATATGACAGTGTAGGGGTTGGCCTTTTGAAAGACTCATCTCTCATGGGCGTTTTTCCCGTCGCGGAACCCCCTAATCATGTTGCTACGGTGAACATGATCTCCACAGAGATTTTATCTCACTCAAACGATGATTGGCTTGTACCAAATGAAGCCACAACACACCTGCTTGGAGACATAATGCCTCTTTCACCCGCTGAACGCATTTATGAGGCTATCAAATCAGCGCCGAAGGACCATTTAACCGTGGCCTACCCATCTTGTTCTCTACGACGGATGTCCTCTCTACCTGATCTCTTGCTTCAGACTTTCCCTTCAGACGAGTCCATCATGGAAGTAATGAATGTTGACGACAGTCCATGGGATGATCTCCATCATAGGTCATCTTTTCTTCCTCCTTTGGAATACATAGAGAACAACATCCATACCCTCTTTTCATCGGATATCTACCCATCCCCTCGTTCCCCCATTCTTACATGTCTTATAGACACGGAGGGAAACTTGGCCAACATTGAGCCAACCACCCTGGTAGACATCTCAGTGAAACCTGGTATAGTGGAACACATTCGCATAGGCCAGAAGTGTTCCCCTGAAGAAATCACTCTTACCACGGCCTTGTTCAAGCAATTTCGAGATGTATTTGCTTGGTCCTATGAGGAGATTCCTGGGATAGACCCCGTGATTGTTTCTCACAAAATAAAAACCTATCCCGACATCAAACCTGTACGCCAAAAGTTGCGACCGGTACACCCCTGAAAGACTGCGGCAATAAAGGCAGAAATTGAAAAGTTCTTAAAGGTTGGATTCATATATCCTGTCCCATTGACAGATTGGGTCTCAAATGTCATTCCTGTGAACAAAAAGCAGGGCACCATTTGCATCTGTGTTGATTATCGGGACCTTAATCGGGCTTGTTCGAAAGACAACTACCCGAACCCCTTCATCGACCAGATCATCGACAACTGTTTCGGAAGCGTCATCTTCTCATTCATGGATGGTTTTTCTGGTTACAACCAAATTGAGATCAACCCAGCCGACCAACATAAGACAACTTGCATCTTCCCATGGGGAACGTTTGCATACCGCAAACTCCCGTTTGGCCTTAAAAATGCTGGCGCCACATTTCAGCGGGCTATGTCATATGCCTTCCACAATATTAAGGACTTTGTGGAACCCTACCTGGATGATCTCCTGCTCATTCAAAGCAACGCAAGCTCCACATTGATCATCTGATGGCCATTTTCCTCAGATGCAGATGGTACAATATTCGTCTGAATCCTCACAAGTGTATCTTTTGCGTTGAGTCCAGATGCCTCTTAGGATTTATCGTTTTGAAGGATGGGATCCGCATTGATCCCTTAAAGGTTGAGTCCATAATCAACCTACCACCCCCGACTGATGTTACGAAACTTCAAAGTCTCCAAGGGAAGGCGACTTATTTACGACGTTTTGTTTGTAATTTCGTGGAGAAGACTCAGGGCTATATGAGATTGCTTAAGAAGGACGTCCCGTTCATCTGGGACGACCAAGCTCAAAACTCCTTCGACAGTATCAAACATGCCATCACGCATGCCCCCGTGCTCCAACCGCCTAATTATTATTGAGATTACATCTTATATCTCACCGCTTCCGCTACCACTATTGCCATGGTTTTGGTACGGGAAGATCAAAACGCCTAGGAACATGTGATATACTATGCAAGTAAGGGTCTAGCCGACGCCGACACTAGATATTCACATGCCGAAAAAATTGCTTTCGCGGCAGTCATTGTAGTCCAGAAGTTCCGGCACTACATCTTGCTCCGCACCACCACCATCATTGCCGACTCGAACCCCATGTACCACGTACTGACATGTAAGGTGCTTGGGGGCAAGTATTCATGTTGGATTGTGATACTGCAAGAATTTGATCTTCTTTTCGAGAAAGCCAAGTCTAAGAAGTCTTTGGTGTTTGGTGAGCTCATTTGCGACCTTCCCCGTCCCGATGCAGAGGTTGAGCACAATGACTCCTTTCCGGATGAATCATTGTTTCTCATCGGTACGACTGATCCGTGGTATGGAGATATCTTGTTGTATCTTCAAACCCAACGCTTCAATCCTCAATTTTCTCGCGACGACCGTCGTAAGATTCATCACCATGCAAAGTATTATTTAATCATCAAAGATACTTTGTATCATCGTGGCGTCGATTCACTTCTTCGACATTGTCTCACTCATGACGATGCTGAACGCATTCTGAATGACTGTCACGCTGGGGCATGTGGCAATCACCTCTCTGGGATGGCTACAGCCCAGAAGATTTTGCGCGCAGGATATTTCTGGCCTACTGTCTTCAAAGATTGTATTGAGGCCGTAAAAAAATGTCCTCCTTGCCAACACTTCCATATGAAGAAGCGCACTCATCCTGCCCCACTACATCTGGTTAATGCCGTTGGCCCATTTGCAAAATGGGGCATTGATTTTATGCACTGTAAGCCTACCTCAATTGGGGGGCATAGTTACATCATCGTAGCTGTGGATTACTTCACAAAGTGGGCCGAAGCTATGCCTACATACCAAAATGATGACAAAACTGCCGCACTCTTCATGTTCAATCATGTAATAGTGCGGTTTGGAGATCCTCAATCAATTGTGACCGATCATGGTTCTCATTTTCAAAACCATATAGTTGATGAATTGAGCGACAGGTTGGGTTTTCGCCATGAAAACTCAACACCCTACTACCCGCAATCTAATGGACAGGTCGAGGCAATTAATAAGGTCTTGAAAACTATGGTCCAAAGGATGGTAGGGACATATAAGTCCAATTGGCACAACATGCTCTTTTCAGCGTTATGGGCCTACTGAACTTCCGTCAAAATCACCACAGGATTCACTCCTTTCCAATTGGTATATGGATTGGAGGTTGTTCTGCCGATAGAGTGTGAAATTCCATCTCTACAAATCGCTGTTGAACTTCTTCCTAACACTACTGGTGAGGAAGAACGTCTCTTGCACTTAGCAAAACTTGACGAGTCTCTCCGTGATGCCGCTCTCGCTAATGAAGCACATAAGAAACACATCAAGGCCCAATATGATAAGTCAGTTGAACCTCAGATCTTTAACGAGGGTGACTTGGTCCTCACTTATGACTAGAAGCACGACAAACTAGGAGCAGGGAAGTTTGAGTCCATGTGGCATGGACCTTACGTTATAAAATGTGTGTTGGAAAAAGGTGCTTACGAGCTTGAAGATTATGACGGAATCTCTTTGGGTGAACCCCGCAATGGGCTCTACCTGAAGAGATACTATGCTTGATCCCTCATGCATAGACTTGCTTGTATATACTATACATGGCATGTTTTTATGTGGTGTGACGCATTTATTTTTCGAGTGTCTTTTGATCTTGTTTCCGCTTCTTATACCATGTTCTGTCTGCGTGTGCAGATGGAAACGTGCTATGGATTCGCAGACAGCGCTAGCCGGCATACTCGTAACCTTGCTTCGACATCCTGGGTACTGTATTCCCCAACAGGCGAGCTCATTTTCTCAAGAGGAAGTTTCCTAGGGTTTGCGACCAACAATGTCGCAGCATATCAGGCAGTAATCGGAACCCTAGATAACTCCATTTCCTTGGGTATGAACCACATTGTCATCCACATGGATTCACAATTAGTGGTTTCCCATCTGAACCGGGTGTACGCCATCCGTGATCCTGTCTTACTCCATCTCTTTAGACGAGTACGTCCCCTGGAAAGGTCATTTGAATCCATTCAATACCTGCACATTCCACGGGAGTTAAACACAGTCGCTGACTCAATGGCCAACTTCATTTTGGATTGGTACATCGCACACACATTATACTCATAATTTGTAAAAGCATTCACAACATGTAAATACAATGTATAAAAGCAAACATGTAAACAAGATCACATCACTAATAATTTTGAAAACGCATAATGTATAATTTGTTGGTAATGTCTACATATATATAAATCACTCAAAAGTAGTGCTGGTACAAAAATATGAAGCACGATGGCTTTCAGTAAGTCTCTACAACAATATGAAGTATCATAGCTTTCAGTAGTACAAAAATATGAGGCCTCTAAGCTCTCAGTACAAGTATAGTAGTGTCATCAGGCCTGACGCCTGACTTGTACACCCCTAGCTCGAACAGCACGCTGTCGTTGGGTGAGAAAATAGTCCACGGTCCGAGCCACCTTGCGGAGTAAGACATTGAAGTGCATAGACGCTCCAACCCCAAATCTCTGCATGGGCCTTGGTAAGTCATTGATAGCTAGCTCTGGTACCTCCACAGTCAGCTCGGATAGGTTCCTGTACACCTCCTCCATCTCCTCGATGGCAGCATGAGCACCTGCAGGAATGACTGCCTCCCCGCCTCTGTCTCTCCTCGCCATAAGGGAGAGACACAATGGTCGCACGGAGCCCACATTTGCACACACATTACATACTTGTCAGCACTACATAAAAAAAAATGATATAATATACAAAACTAAAATATACAAGGGTTTTGTTCTCACCTATATCAGCACATGCTGCACCCTCTAGCAGTGCCAAGTCGGGATCCTCCCAAAAGTCCATGCCACTGTATGGAAAGTTCTCGACCATAAGTAACTGTCCTTCCAGCCAGCTAAAGAACTCGGGACCAAAACTGATGATGGGACCCCCACCATGGCAGTTCATCACCTCTACCCACCTAAGCATGTGAGGATCTCTCGGATCCCTGTCATCCAGTACCAACTACGGGCGCAAAAGAGGAACCCGCTCCAAGAGGAACGATACTATGATCGATCCATATCCAAACTGCTTGAGCTCCCCGCGCCGACACTTGGTCATATGAGCTTAGATGTTGGCGAGGAGACCCTCGCACCAGTTGAAAACCTTGGGAGACATACAATATTCCGCATACAGCATTTGGGTCCGAGTAGCCATGTGTGGGGCTTGGCTACCTGCCAATCTAGTAATGGTAAGAAGTACGGTTCACAGTGGATGACTGACCACATATCTGATGAGTCTCTTCCTACTGGAAGGACGAGAAGTAGCAACATAGTGCTGTGACACCATGTCCTCGACTGTACGGTCACTAGCCCATGTCCCAGTAAATTATACAGCATCCCCTCTTTGGGACAAACTGGTCAGAAAGTAGATATCCTAAATGTCAATCGTGAGGATATTCTCACCTATCACAAAGTATTGTTGGGCTGTATCCCAACTCTGGAGCATGTGTGTCAGTAATGGGATCTGGGCTCTCATTCCCTGTATCTCGAAGAACTTGAGTAACCTGCAGTTTCTCAAAGCTTCCATGCATTGTGGATCGTTTGCGGTTTGTTCATCCTCGAGTTCATGTTCTCTCTCTCGCCACTCCAATACCATTTATGCTTGCTAGTAACCTGCCAAAAGGGACAATTAAACCCTGTTAGGTCCTTCCTCAACTTTCACAAACTCATTTTTTGAATTATTTTTGATGTTTGGGTTTTGGGTTTCCGCCGTCGCACTGTACATTTAGGTATAGCGTGACATCGTCGCAGGTCTCGTTTTCAAGGCTTGCAATGACTCAACCTTGTCGCAAGTCCCGAAAGGGCCACTTGCGACGAGCCGAGGGCGTAATGGCCCTTCCCCAAATCACCAAAAAACCCAAAAAATGGACAAGAAATAAAAAACTAAACCACTGCAAAGTTGCTGGAGGAGATTTAGGCCTACCTGGTCCAGACGGTTGGTGAAATGGCAAATCATAGCTCCCGAAATCGGCAAAGGAAGTTTTGGCTCCAAATCGGTACTTCTCCACCCAAATTGGCAATTTGAACAATGAAATCTATTTTGGCCCATATTTCTATTTATAAATAGAACGAAATATTATTTTTTAAATATTTTGATGCTTCTTGGGCCATTTACTATAGTTTCGACCGTTTGTCATTATATTTGGGGCTATTTGACGCTTTCCCTAGTGTACAAGAGTCGTAAAGTGGTCTTTTGTGCCGTTTCTCGCATTACCAACGGTAACTATAGGTATGAACACCCCTTTCAATGTTTTGTCATTATTATTTTTGGTTAGTTGTAATTATTGCATGAGGATGAGTTTACTCTTCGTTTGTCCTCGTACTCACATAACTTGAGAACAAGTACCGAGTTATGATTTATCATTTTTCCGAGCTCGTTAAACTTCCATGGAAAAGGACACCCCCCGAAGTCCATAGTTAAGCTCTTTTCAGACTCCCTAAATATGAAAAGATTGCCAAGCGAACTTGTAACGGCCACGCTTGTTAAAGTATTTGAATGGTCGTCTTCCTGGTGATAGTTTACCCCTTTTTCGGACCAGGGGGCACTAATTACGAAAAAGGAATACTCTGGCCAATCATGACTGGAAGAGTCCTCTCCCGCGTTGTTTTACCCTTTTTCGGGCGAGGAGGCTAACTTTACGAAAAAGGACCGTTGGAGTCTTCTTTAGTTCTTTTCAGACTCTCTAAACATGAAATTCCTACCGAGTTTTCCTTCGATGGAATCATTAAATTTTCACATTGAAGGGCTCGTCATGGGACGAACCCCTCCTCTCCTAGGTTCGGAAAATATTTGCGATTGGACTCATCTATGAGATGAGCTATATCGAGCATCTGGTTACCCTCATCAAGCTCATAAAAAACACATGAGGCACTCATCATTCATGTTGGGGAAAAAGGAAAGTGTTTATGTTACATACCTTAGTGGCAGTATATAGTCGTTCTTGAACATGGCTCTCATTTGCATTTGCATACAGTACTTGGGTCATCTTTTTGTCTATGAGTCCCCGCTTACTTTCTTAGTCCTGTTACTCCTCTGAGTCATTCAGAGAAAGCTTCCATCATCAGTTGCATTAGAAATTTGCATCATTCTCATTATGTCAATACTGCCAAGTCACGTCATGCCCATGTTCAAGAACACGTCCACTATCTATCATCTACAGTTAGTACACACGTCGTCATGTCGTTGTTACTTTGAGTCAGTCTTACATATTGTCGTACCATCCGATCCACTCTACACATATTTTGTTGTGTTTCATGTCGATTGATGGGGGATTCATCATGGCCCTCCTTCGACGGATTCATCCTTGTCGAATTCAACTCATCATCCAAGGTTTGAATCTAGAAACCAACCAAGTACCTTGGCCCTGCATGCCTCAATGGCAGGTTACCTTGCTTTCGTCATGAGTTTACATCATTGACTCTTGATTGAAAGATTTCATCTTGCGTTTGACTTCAAATCATTTATTCACGCTTGATGATATGTATTGTGATACCTTGGGAATAATTGACATCAATGGTGATCTCCCTTGCACTTGTTAACGGTTTACATCAATGACCAGTAATCAAGTGGTTTCCACCATGTTCGACGTCAAGGCATTTGTAATCACATGGATAGATTCGTATCATTGTGGATTAAGCTTGAAGACCATCGGGATTCATGTTTTACCTAGGTTGCGATGGAGTTTGTATTGAGTCATATTACACGGATCCACTTTTGTATTGGTTGTGGCTGTGTTATCATCTCATCATGGATCTACGCTTGTGTCTAGTAGCCATGATTGTGTTCAGTCGATCATTCCTACCATGGATCTGCAATGTATTGGTCGGCATCCATGTTGTACTTCATATGATATTTTTCGTTTAGAGTCAGTTGTACTGCATCAACGTTCTTCATCCGTCAAGCTTATTGCCATTATTTCTTTCAAAGCACTTCACCTGTACATCCTTAACAGCTTCATGCTTTGGGGGGCATTCTGTTACACCCAAAATCTACTCATCATTAGATTCAGTGTATACATCCCTGAAGTTACCTGGACTAAGTACTTTCATTTGGGAGGATTTGCACTCAATCCTGCAAACTTTTGAGAGGTCGTCGCAGGTTGAACAATAGCAACATGCGATGTCACATCTTGATTCACTGCAGGGTGTGATGAGATATGTTAATGGGAAAAAATATCCTATTCGAGATCCTTCTCGAAAATTACCCATTTAGGGGCTTATCCCTGACCTCTAGGAGAGCTGGTACTTGACCCCTAACTCTTTGGGAAGATCCCCCATCTCTCTCCTACCATCTCTCATCCTATCCTATCCATACCCTATCCACTTAGTCCTATATAAGTGAAGCTCTCTCCCATCCCAAGGGGAGGAAGGATATGGTATCTACATGCTGGTGAAATCTCTCTTAAGGCACCTCTATTAACCTATTGGAGAGCTCATACTTCCTTGGAAGAACTTGGAAATTGGCTTGGTCGGAGAAGGGCTATTGCGTTAAGTATTTGGTTTTAGTTCTATATCTCTATCATGTACTCCTCTATTTATAGTAATGCAAATACTTTCCACCAATATTGTTCTCATGTGTAATGATATTGTGTTGTTTAGCTGCTTAACTATTTACATAGATCTCTTATTGTATAGATGCTCTTTACTTTTTTTTCTTGTTTTTTGTGTCTTGACAGGTCTTGCAGCTTGGATCTGACGATCGTGGGATGTGGATCAATGTTCAGGAGAAAGGATAGTGAATCAAAGAGGTAAGACATTTAGCACTTGATCCTTAAGTAGATCTAGGAAACATGTTTGTAGTCTGTTCTATTTGTTCTAGAATCATATTGAGCTAGGGAGATCCTGCTCACGTCCGCTCGAGTGGATTGTCCGGTAACAATGAGTTCTGCAAACAAAATTATCAAAGCTCCAGTAAGACAGAGAATCCCCAGTTGTCTCCTACTGATTCCCAATCCCAAAATTATCCACCCCTTTTCAAAAGAGGCATCTGTCCAATAAGAACTACAACAGTGTACAAAAATGGAGATCCACAAAAAATAAGGATTACAAAATAAAAAATAACCTAATGTCCTAGGACATCTTTCCATTTGCCCCAAATCTCTAACAGCTCATCTATCATAGGATAATTTGCTGACTCGAGTCCCAACTAGGCATTGCATTTGAACGTCTCCATCTCATTCTTTGCCAGCTTATGCCATTTACGGATGTAGACTTGGATCTTACATTCCAGGGAAACCGACTTCCTAATCAACTGCTCCACATCATCAACCTTGACTTCTTCTAGAAGCTGAATTTGCTGCTGAACTTCATCAAACTTACTTTCAACTTCCTCAATCTTCAATTTAGGTGGACAGGCATGTTCGATGAGTTCCATGGAAGGCAACTGGAGAGCCAACATAACATTATCTACTACATACCATCACCTGCTACAGATGGCTCGATATTTTTTAAGAATATCTTCAACTGATTCGTTTATTTCCAACCTAGTATTCAACGCACCTCTGATCTTCTTAAATTGAAAACTGTTAAGCATGGGAAATCCTTCTGGAATGTCTTTGTTGTACTTCTGCCATTCAACAATGTTATTATATGCCTTGGAAGCCTCAAGCCTTTTACCTTCCTACCTTTCAAAGGCACTAAGCATCTTTCCAAAAGCGATATGAGTTTCTGTAATTTCATCCAATGTGCAAAACAACTTTTCCAGGTATTCGTGATACTCTTTATTGACTTGAGAAGCCAAGTCCTTGAATTCCTGAGATGTCATCTTGAAGAAAGTAGAAGAGGCTACACTTGCAGTTGCATCCTCACAGTGTTTTTGCAATAAAGCAATTTGCTGAACATTGGCAGAATTCTCAGCTTGTAACCTTTGAAGTTCAACCTCGAAAGATTGGCTCTTGCACTCCTCATCTCCCAACTTATCTTCCCAAATACTTCTAAGATCATCAACATAAATTTGATGTTCCTCTTTCTCCTTCATCAACATAAATTTGATGTTCCTCTTTCGCCTTTTCCATCTCTTCTTGAAGCTTCTCCACTTCTTCCCTCTTCTGATCAATTTCTCTATTGAGAATTTGTATTGAGTCAAGGTTTGCTCCTGCAAATGCCCCTAGGGCTATAACTTCCTCCATTTCCCCTGTCTAAGGGTTACTGGCTTGTTGAGCCTAGACTATCTGGTTAGGAACAGACACTTCTAACCCTTTTTTATCAATGCTTCTCTTCTTACCCCTCTTTACCACTACCTTATTATCCTTACTACAGAAGTAATGTCCAAGAGGGGCTATTTCATCATCCTCCCATTCAGTTATTACTTCAGAAGTGACTGAAATAACATTTTCTGTTGAAACCAATGAGGGAGTTTGAGTGGCCATGGCATCGGGCATAGGCATGGTAACTTGAGGAACAATCATAGGGGTAGAAAAAATTTGAGGAATTGATGAGAGAATAGTAGGAGGAGGGATTGAAGTGATAGATTCAGAAAGGAGAACTTGGTCACCATTAGCAGCTGATGGTAATGAAGAAGTAGTTGTGAATGAATCTCTGTCAGTCGGTAATGATGAAGTAGATGTGGGTAATTGCAGGAGGCCAGTCGAAGACTGGGCTTCTGCAAGTATAGAGGAAGGAATGGAAAAAGAAACTGAGTTACTAGGAAAAGGGGTGGCACTATGAGTCAAAGTGTGAAAAAAATGTGAAATAGAGAGTGGTGGGATTTCCCCTGCAGGAAAAATAGAAAGATCCTGGATAGGTGGTAACAAAAGTAAAGGAACTGTGATGTCAGGGTTAGTAGAGGTAAGTTCCAAAATTGGTTGATGAAGATCAAAATGGTCCATTTCAATACTATCCAACAAGTTTGTAAGTGACTGTGAGTTGTCTGTCACTTCCCTAGTGACTTCTTGCACAACTTTGTCAGTTACCTTTTCAGGTACTTCTTCAGTCACTTGAACTATAGCCTATGGCTCATCTTCTACATCACTGTTAGTGAGATCAACAGTAGGAACTTCAGATGTGGAAACCTGAACTTTCTGTCTCTTAGGAGGATTATCTTTAATCATTGTCGAGTCATCAACCAACTACGAAGCTACAGTAGTTACTTGAACACTCATAGCAACCTTGGGCCTTTTAGATGTCTTGGTACCCAACACTGAAGTCAATTTTGCCAAATGTTGCTGAAAATTCTCAGATGTATGCAACAAGGATTTAACCTGCTCAGTGGTTTTAATCTGAGGAGGTTCCTCCATGGGATTTTTACCTTTGTCTCCATCTGTATAAGTAAGCATTAAGGGAGCATTGGCTAGCTGAATTTGCTTTTGTTCTCTGCTCCTTCTAACCTGTTCAGTGATATTCAACTCTAAGGTTCTTTGCCCATAAACCTGAGATTTTATTTCTTTCTGAAATGCCATAATCTGTCGCTGCTCATCCAAGCTCTTGGCTCTTGCTAACACTTCAGGGAAGGTGTTCACCCCTCGATAGATAGAGTCATCTGGAAAATATTCATGGACATGGTCCATTTTCCTGTGATATTGCTTGAAGTGTACATCCAAGAATTTCTTGGGATCATGCTTTATTTGGGTGCTTTTCCCAACTTCAAAGGAGCCAACTGATCACCAAGTATAGCAGCCCAGGTTGAAGTAGGAATAACTAGTGGGCCAAGATTTAGAGAGAACTTAGGCTAGCCTCTCTTTTTAGGACCAGTAAGTTTCTTGTAGACTCTAGCAGTGACAGTCTGATAGGAAACTTCTTAAATAACCAACCTGTCAGGTACAATTTTGGGCAACAGGTGAACAGTGTCACTTCCCCAAACTCTGATATATGCAAAAGACTCATAAACATACCAGTCCCCAATGGTGTTGATGAAGTTTTTGGCATCTGCTGAGAAGGTAGGAGCTTCTTGGTGAAATAATTTAAAATAAATGGTACCCATGAAGTGGTCACAAATTTCATAAATCAAGGGTAGATAATTGCTTTCCCATAATGCAGAATGATATATATGAACTGGTGGAGCATCAGGGGTCCAATTCCACCCCAAGTTAGGATATTGAAAGTCAAGGAAGAAGACATCAAGGATGTAGGATGATAGATAAAAATGTGGCTTCTTTGAGGTGGGTGCCTTTTGATAGTTTTGAATTTGTGTCTTAATTTCTGATGATAGGATGGATGCACAGGGAAAGGATTCACTTGTTGTTAACACATGATGGGCTATGGGATCCCATTCATCCTTGAAAACTGAACAATTGGGGAGACCAAAAAGCCTACAAAGCATGGATGCGAGGAAAGAGTAAGGTTCCTTGAACCAAATAATAGGATAGAGATCATCCACCTTGGGAACGAAACTATTAGATTTCATCATCTCGTCAAAATTATTTCTAGTCTTGGAGGATTGAATAAAGTCAGAACTCAGGGTTTGTATAGCTGGCTTGAGAGCAAAAGCTCTGATAAAAACCTCTGGGCGAAATGTAGTCAATTGCGAACCTGCACAATCATTGAATGACCGGTCTTTGGTATTGGCATTTTCAACAATCCATTTTACAGGGTCTGTATAAGGTAAGATGGAAGGGCGAGCAGCAATGGCATGAATTTGGGAAGCCCTAATTTTTTCATAGGCTAGCCGGTCTTGTTTGATTCCTGAAAGGTCATGGTTGTCAAATATTGAATAATTTTTCGCCCAGTCCATTTGATAATCCTTAGTCACCCTCTCACTGGTGTCTGAGAAAATGCCGAAATTGGGATCCTTGGTCAGTGAATCCCTATATAGTGCCTTGGATCGGGTAGTTCGAGACATTCTGATGAAGGTTTCCGGAAATTATGATAAATAAACAAACGAGAGTCAAAACCAACCAATAAATAGTAAAAGCACGAAAAGAAGATGCAAAATTCATAACAAACCAACCTGATTTCAGCTGAAAACCATGCAGGTGACCCTGGTAAAAACTCCACAGTAAGATCCACGTAGGAGCATAAAAACCAACAGTAAAAATGATAGTGAAAAATCAGAAAAAATAAATTATTTAAGGTTTTTTCGACCGGATGAGATCTAGACCGTAGACCTAAGAAGAAACGAACAGCCGAGATTACTCCTACGGGATGCAAGATTCGGGGTAAAGTTTCAAAATTTTTCTTTATTCGACGTTCCCGAAATCCACAATCCAAAAATGCGGGTTTCGGGTTCTCGAAACTTTACCAAATAAGCAATCAATAATCCACACTGTCTATGAACACTGTTTAATTTTTGCAATCAATAATCCACACTGTTTAATTTTTGCAATCAATAATCCATACATTGATCTACAGTTTGGATTTGTCTTTACTAATGATCTGTGTGTCTTTTATGTTTGAAGTGAATTTATTTAATTAAAACATTTATCTATTTCTGCAAATGATTAACATAAATTAATAAATTCATATTAATTTTTCAATTAGCATTTCCAACTACAGGGTAATCTTGCATGTGCCTAATCCTTAAAACTACTATCAGTGAATTTTCATTTCCTGAATGTGTTGTGGTTAAACCAGCATTAGTAACCTCACTATACTCAATGTGCCAAATCAAATATGCCACGTGTCTCAATAAGATCGTTCCACGTGTCACCCTAGGATAGCAGATATCAACATTTTAACAACAACATTTATACAATTTTTTCTTTAAATACTTTGCTGGCAAGTAGAAATATTCTCAGAGAAAGAGCGGCCGCTCTTTCTCCAAGGTTTTCTATGGTTACAATTCCCTCCTAAATGAAGGGTTGACTGACCCTTCTTATTCGCAATATTTGTTTCATAATATTTCGACACCGTAAGAAGGGTCGGTCGATCCTTCTTGCATTCTCCATTATGGCTATAATTAAATAGTTGGATAAAGGTTTCACAATTAACTACGAAAACAAGGGGCGGTCGATCCTTCTTGTCGTAAATGGAAGTCGGGACAAACCATTTTTATATGATATAACTTCCAAGGTGTTCTATTTTTACAATTCCCTCGTAATTGAAGGGTCGGTCGACCCTTCTTATTCCCAATATTATTTTCACAATAGTTCGACACTACAGGAAGGGTCGGTCGACCCTTCTTATTCCCAATAGTATTTCCATAATATTTCAACACTGCAAGAAGGGTTGGTTGATCTTTCTTGTGTTCTCCATTATCCATATAGTTGAATTGCTGGATAAATTTTTTCACAATTAACTACGAGAAGAAGGGGCAGCCGATCCTTGTTGTCAGAAAACGAAAGTTGGGACAAACAATTTTATATGTTATAACTTCCAAGGTGTTCTATTTTTACAATTCCCTCGAAATTGAATGCTCGGATGACCCTTCTTATTCCCAATATTGTTTTCATAATAGTTCGACATTGCAAGAAGGGTCAGTCGATCCTTCTTGTGTTGTCCATTATGGATATAGTTGAATTGCTGGATAGAGGTTTTCACAATTAACTACGAAAAGAAGGGGCAGTTTATCCTTCTTGTCGAAAAACAAGGATCGAAGACAAAAGTCGTCAGAAACCATTTTTATATGTTATAACTTACAAGGTGTTCTATTTTTACAATTCCCTTGTAATTGAAGGGTAGACCGCCCCATCTTATTCCCAATATTATTTTTATAATAGTTCGACACTCTCAAAAGGGTCGACCAACCCTTCTTATTCCCAATATTATTTTTATATTAGTTCGAAACTGCAAGAAGGGTCGCTCGATCCTTCTTGTGTTATCCATTATGGATATAGCTGAATTGCTGGATAAATGTTTTCACAACTAACTACTAAAAGAAGGGGTGGCCGATCATTCTTGTCGAAAAACGGAAGTTGGGACAACCATTTTTATAACTTTTCGCCTTACATTTTGAACATTTACAAATGCAAATTGCAATTTTCAAATAAAAAATTGAATTTTCTGATTTGAAATCCACACATTTCAAATCAGAAATTGCATTTTTTAATTTTAAATTTACAGTTTCCAAATGAAAATTGTCATTTATTTATTTGAAATTTACCCTTTTCAAATCAAATTTTGCATTTTTTTATTTGAAATTCACACTTTTAAAATCAAAATTTGCATTTTTTGAATTGAAAAACACACTTTTCAAAGACAATATTGCCACTTTCAGAACCTATTTTTGCACTTTAGAAAGGTCGATATTGACACTTTCAAAGGCTAAAGTTGCTCAACGTTTTAGATTGTCCTTGTTAGTTGCTGAACGTTGGTGACATCATTTATTCAGACATATGCAGGCTCGTTTGAAGGGACGGTAGTGGAGCTGCCGCATTTAATACTCTGCAGCTCAATGCTTAGCTTTCGCCGTCTACACCTCTATCAACCATCATGACAGTACTATCAACCATCATGACAGTACTATCAACCATCATGATAGTACTATTCGGACATATGCAAGCTGGTTTGAAGGGATAGTAGTGGAGGATGACATGGGGCAAGGGTCATCCAGACGCCCTGTAACGTCATGCCTCCAATAAATTACGCTCTGTAACGTCATGCCTCAATCATTATGCTAATGCCGGTTTACACAATTTGTTTCTATCATTGCTTCCTTACACATAACTTCCTTCATGCTGAAGGCAGTAATTATGGTTGTACTGTGCTGCCGAGCAAGTATTGTAAATTGATTTTCAATTGTACGAGATGGCCTTTTACATGGATTTTGAGTCATTCAATCTCTACAAAGGCATTAATGGAAATCCTCTCGTATGTGTGGGCTTCTGTGAAAATCTCTGGGAGTCAAGTCGGCTCTCTGCCCTGCTTTCCATAGAAATTCCTATAAATATTTTCAATGGAGTAGGCGACCTCCATTCGAGAGACCTGCAATTTAAAGATTGGCTGAAATTCAGGGTGGATTTCTGGTGGTTCAGTTTTTTTAATTGGTATATCATGGCTACCCGTATGAGGGCGTGTAGACGTAGGAGATCCAGCAGGGGTGTAGGGTCTTCACGACCTGGGGGGGAAAGTTGCTCTCAAGGAGAAGGCTTGTCTCAACAGCACACCATTGGGATGGAAGAGTCTACCCTGCAGACCTTCAATTGGGGGGCTCAGTATCTAGTAGAGACGCCTGCTCCGAAAGAGGAGCAGATAGCACACCGTGAATTATCCCTTCTCTCGGAATACGAAGCCCACTTGGGCTAGAAATTAATCTCCAACCCCTACTGGGCGGTGAGGATCTTGTTCACTCGTGAAATTCAAGCAACGAACCAGCTGGCTCATGGCCTCCATGAAGCCCTCCAAATTATAAAAGGCGGCCAACAAACTCATTCGGCCGGTGTTCGCTTGCTCAAGTCTACTTTGAAAGATTACATGGATAGCTCGAGGGACTTCCCTCATAAAGAACTAGTTTCCCCACAGGGGGAGCACCCTGCTCCCTGATTGGTCTTCCCGATCTGTGTTCGTGCTGGTCTTGGTGGTCAACGTCTGGCTCGCTGGTGGCTCACTATTTTTTCTGTTGATTTTTCGCTGGTGGCTTGATGTTTTTTCTGTGTATTTTTCCATGTCTTTGGAAGTTCAGTCTCGATGTAGACTCCGGATGTCAGCGTGGTTTTGTTATGGGGGCTGCTTGGTCAATATTCAATTGTTAGAATCGATCAATATGGACCATTGAATAGCATATAAATAGAAGTGAACTGTAATCCTAAGGGAAGATTAGAAGAGAGAGAGATAGTGGAGAAATCCTCCTTTTGGTCTAATTTGGATCCACAACATTATGTTTTGACTATTCCTGCGACGGGTTTACCGCAGAGTTTAATGAATGCATGAAGATGTCCGATTATTGTTCTAATTATGTCTCTGTGCGGTGGTGAATGTTGTATTATGTCTATTATGTTGTGGATTGAATGATAATGGTTCATGCGATTAAGTAGAATGGATATGTTATTGTGAATGTTTACTTTATGTTGAATCTGCAAATTGTTTACATAATATGCGAATGATTAGTAAATAGTATGCTGTCAAGTTGATGATATCTGGTTAACTTTCTACGATAAGAGATTTGTGGGTAAAGCATATTCTCAATGCCATTGCAGAAAATTGGTTCCTGCAGTACCCTCCACAGGTGTTGCTAGTGTATAAGGGAATGTCCACTGGGGAGATGCCTCATTCTCTCTTCTCTGTCTACTAGGGAGCTGCCCCATTCTCTATGCTCTGTCTATTGGGGAGTTGCCCCATTCTCGAGGAATAATGGGGCAGCTCAACTATTATCAGTTTAAAACTGATTTGGAGTGTATCAGTTTTAAACATCATTAAGGAAGTTCTACTCAGCAACTCAACCATAAATTCCTTACACCATCTTCATCTCCAACTACTTCTCATTTCTCCACAAACTGCAAGCTATACTTCTCATTTGGACCCCAGTCATATAACATCCTCGTTGCTGGTTCAGAAAACACAGGAGCTTAAAACAGTCCCCAAACGTTAAATGGTACCATTAATTTCCTTAATATTCATTTAAACAATCTTTAAACTAATTTTAAAAATCAAATATGCCACATGTCACCATATAAGCATTCCATGTGTCGCAAAATTTATAGAAGTTTTGCTTTAAAGACTTTGCTGGCAAGTAGAAATATTCTCAGAGAAAGAGTGACCGCTCTTTCTCCAAGGTGGTTTATTGCTACAATTCCCTCCTAAATGAAGGGTCGACCGACCCTTCTTATTCCTAATATTTTTTTCATAATAGTTCGACACTACAAGAAGGTTCGGCCGATCCTTCTTGTATTATCCATTATGGTTATAGTTGAATTGATGGATAAATGTTTCGAAAATTAACTACAAAAAGAAGAGGCGGCCGATCCTTCTTGTCGTAAAACGGAAGTTGGGACAAACCATTTTTGTATGATATAACTTCCGAGGTGTTCTATTTTTACAATTCCCTTGTAATTGAAGGATCGATCGACCCTTCTTATTCTCCATATTATTTTCATAATAGTTCGACACTGAAATAAGGGTCGGCCGACCCTTCTTATTATCAATATTCTTTTCATAATATTTCGACACTACAAGAAGGTTCGGCCGATCGTTCTTGTGTTCTCCATTATGGATATAGTTTAATTCTTGGATAAAGGTTTTCACAATTAACTATGAAAAGAAGGGGCAACCGATCCTTCTTGTCGGAAAACGAAAGTCAGAACAAACTATTTTTATATGTTATAAATTCCAAGGTGTTCTAGTTTAACAATTCCCTCGAAATTGAAGGGTCGACCGATCCTTCTTATTCCCAATATGATTTTCATAATAGCTCGACACTGCAAGAAGGGTCGATCGATCCTTCTTGTGTTCTCCATTTTGGATATGGCTGAATTGCTGGTTAAATGTTTTCACAATTAACTACGAAAAGAAGGGGCGGACGATCATTCTTGTCAGAAAATAGAAGTCGGGACAAACCATTTTTATATGTTATAACTTAGCGGATTGACTTGTTATTATAACAATGACTGGATATTTTAAACATTGAATTTTTCACATTAAAATTTTGAACATTTACAAATGAAAATTGCAATTTTCAAATAAAAAATTGCAGTTTTTTTATTTGAAATTCACACTTTCCAAATCCGAAATTGCATTTTTTGATTTTAAATTCACACTTTTCAAATCAAAATTGGCATTTTTTTATTTGAAATTCAAACTTTTCAAATCAAAATTTGCATTTTTATATTTTAAATTCACACTTTTCAAATCAAAATTTGCATTTTTTGATTTGAAATTCACTTATTTTGAATTGAAATTCATAGTTTCATAACAAAAAACTGCAATTTTAAGGTTCATAAGTAGTAAAAAAATACACTATTTGAATGGAAAAACACACTTTTCAATTTCAATATTGCCACTTTCAAAACCTGTTTTTTCACTTTAGAACGGTTGATATTGACACTTTCAGAGTCTAAATTCACACTTTCTTAGTCCAAAATTTGCCTAATTTGTCCAAATTTAATGAAATAAGCGTTATACACATACTCTGTAAGACAAACATACACAAGTAATTGACGTAACATGTTCATAATTATTGGAGAAGTGTTATCACTGGTGTGTTGTCTAGTTAAACAAATTATCATTTATTATACTTCCACATAGCAAATATAGCACTTAATGCTACTTAGAAAAATTTTAAATTTTTGTGAATTTTTGGGATGTTACATCACCTTATAGAAGTGATAATGACTTCGAAGAAGACATAAAGCGTTTAAACAAGCTCATCATGGATAAAGATACTGAATTGACACAAACCCAAAGAAAACTAGAAAATCAAGAATCAGAGAGATGTTGACATCAACAATAGAAGGAAAAACTCTAGCAACAGTATGACGACATTAAGAAGACACATAAGTTGGAAATTACAAAAATCAACAATATTTTATCAAGCAATACCGAGGAACTAATTCGTCTAGAAAATCATAACAATACATTAATTACGAAGATTAAAGAGTTGAAACATAGTCGGAAGAAGGAACATTCCAATGAAGACCTCGAAGGAATAATACTAGAAAAGCAAGAAGAAAACCAGAGATTAAGAAATCTTAATAAAGAAATAGAAGAACAAATCAAGAAGTTAAAAAAGGAAAAAAAGTCGCAAGACGAAAGGTTAGAGGAGATTCCAAGTGCACAAATCCAAAAGAAATCATCTAGACTCTCCGTAAAACAAATTCAAGTTGATGAAGAAAGAGCGAAAACAAATTCAGTCCTCATCACAGTTTAAAAAGAATTCAACTCAGCAAAAAAGTGAACAATAAAAACTCATTATAGACACCGCAATCATAAAATTCATTTTGACCAATGAAAGGGTCAAAATGAACATAAATAGGGAATTTATGATGTTAGATGTGAAGGAACAGAAAATCTACAACCTAAACAAAAAACAGGAAGATTTACCCAGCAAGGCAACCAACAGTCAGACTCGATGAATGCAAATATTGGATGGATCACTTTCTAGGAAATGCGACATTTCAGTTCACAGATTCGAAAATTATATCGCCGTGTTTCGTCAAGTGTCGGAATTACAGGTTCATAGACACATAAGAAGATGTAATGAACAAAAATAATTGATAAGTCCTTCACTAAACAAATATTTGAGTACAAAGCTTCCCTTAAGAGGAAGGCAATGCTACAAATATAAAAATAATAAAATATCTAATTACAATAATTAATAATAATCAATAAATATCATTTATGAGGAGATGTGTCTCCTCATTAAAAGGTTCCCAAGCTATATTTAAGTGGGCCACTCATTGTAATTTAATATCATCTTATCATTTATCAATATATTATTTATCATCAAAATGTTGGATTCGAAGTATCTGTGGGCATTTTAGATTATTTACGGGCGTTAAGAAGTTTTTACACTTCATCTCCCTTTTTGTTCCTTATATTAAAATTAATGTATTATATGTGCTTATCTCATTGGAGATGATGTTATTTATATCTTGTATATGCACATCGCTAACAAACATGTACACGAAAATAAATCCACATTTATCTTACAACTTCAGCCCATATGAACCTTCACAAAATATAGACAATCATTTTTCCAAAAGACCTTATGCATTACAAAATCAAATGCCATAAACCAAAGAAATAGTAAAAAGTTGAGATCCCATCATTGTTAAAAAGGGGACATGAAAATATTCAAATAGAATTCCATCCACCAATTTTATGATCGAAATATTTTAGCACCATTTTTTAAATCATTCTTCAATGGAAACACATCCCCACAAAACTTGAAAACCATGAATCTTTTCAAGTCCATTCCATGTGTGTGTGTGTGTAGAGAGAGAGAGAGAGTAAAAGAACAATATAAGATTAAATGATCTATTGTTTCTAGACAATATTTATGAAGAATCCATATGCCTCAGCCATGGGTACCCTTCTTCTAAATAGAATGCCAAGTAAAAAATTTGTTTTTCTAGCATAGTCACATAAAAATTATGGATTTTAAAGGGCATTGGAATTTCAAGATAATCTTCCACCACCATATCGCGTACTCTCTCTCTCCCTTGTCAAGCTTAAGATTTGATAAACTATGTTTGGAATATAAATACCTTTTCATAAGGTTTTTACCTTAAAGGAGCTCTTTTTCTTCACCTTTAACATGCATATGACTATACCTTATAGATAATAAACCTATCGCATTATATGTCTCCACCCTCAAATAATCCCAACATAGCAACAACTTTCTAAGTCTAACACTGAATAATTGTTCTTTCAGAAAAAGTTATGTGTCTTATAAAGAAATGCTCTTTTATATGAAGGTTTCCTATAAGGATTTGTTTTTAATATGAGGGCTTCACCTCATCCAATTTAGGGATCATATCCTAATTCATAGGTGTGCCTCTATCTACCTTCCACACCAAATCATTTTCAATCAAGGGAAAATCCATTCTTTGATTGTCTTTCGCATGATATACTCCTAATGAAAAATTAAACACCATAATCGCTTTCTCTCAACTACTCTCAAGGGACCCTTAGTATCCAATGCCTTCTTAAATAAATGAATGTATTTTATTCCCTATCCACCTTGATCCTATGGAAAAGAAACCTGATACTAGCATCTACAGATATAATATAGCATCTTTGAAGGTCTAGTATCAAACATTGGTTCAACTCAATATTTGGACAAACAATGAGCAAAGCATCTACATAAACAACTGTAGTATCCCAACAGTTTTTACCCCTATGTAAATAAATAATAAATCTGCATGTAAATATGTTTTGAGACTTGGACCTATGAATGATGCAAGGCATCATGGACAAATAACTCTTTATGAGATTAAAGCGGTTTATTATTTCTTAAATGTTCTACCTACTTGCTATGGGAGTACTTGTTAAATGAGGGACCAAGTTCACTAAATAATTAGAACTAGACAGTAATTAAAATTTAAAAAGAGAAAAGATAAATAATATGAGAGAAATAATAATTTTGCTTTTCAATAATTGTGAGGAAAATAAAATAAACCCTAACTACTCTTTCATGAAAGCAAGAAATGATAAAAGGGAAAATAATCAAAGGGGGAGGCTACTCTTTGTTCTCTTTTTCTCTTAATATTTTTTGAGCTCCTAACATTTTCTTGAAGCCAAAAATGGAGAGAAAAGCCATTCTTGAAAATGAATTAAGAAGAGGAAAAATGAATTGTATATAAGTAAGACTGTAGAGGCAGGTCTTCCCATTGCCACAGTACAGGTCCAACCCGGTTCCCTATTGAGATCAATGATATTTGGTCAAAGCAGAATTCTTGGAGTGTGCACTCCTTAAACAAAAAGAGGAAATCACTTTTAGGAACCAAGGAAATGATTAAAGAGATCCTATTGGAAAGTCTACATTAAAGAAGAGTACACAAAAAAAAACCCTAGGTTCTAGTTTCATAGTGAGTTTGGTCTGGCTTGGGGGTGATTATCTCCTAAAGTTGAGAGTTTATGAACAAAAACAATAATCTATGGCATGGAGGAACATGGCAGTTCCATAGCAAGTTGGTGGGAGCACAAGTTTTCAGATAAGTTGTTAAGATATTATTTTCATGATTATTCACTTTTGTATTAATTATTTAATGGTTCTTTCTGCTAAGGGCTTATGATAATGAGATGTTTTCGTTACTTTAGGTTAATATATGTTTTCAAGAAAATTTTATAGGGTTTGTTATAAGAAGTGAAGTATTTCTATTTTTTTTATTAGAAGCCATTAAACTTGCTTTCATAAATGTTGGGCCCAAGTTGGGACAAAGTTTTGGTAACACTTTTGATAAGCAGGAATAATTTTGTCTAAGTGGTGAGAGTGTTGCGAAGTTGTGCGCAGCATCCAAGTTTTGACAGTGCTGCGAAGTTGTGCGCAGCGTCCAAATTTTGGAAGTACCATGAAGACCAGCGCTGCGAGGAAGCAGTGCTGCGAAGTAGTCAGGACACATGGAGCCAGCAAAGCGAAGTGCTAGACAAGGATCAGGTGCACGTATCGGATGGACCAGTAGTGGTCTAATTTTGGAAAGATGCTCTAGGAGTGCCGAGTGGTGGGCATGAGCAAATCAGGAAGGTAGCCAATGCATGAGTTTGTTAAGGAAAGGACAGCTCAGGGAAAGCGACGGCTTGGCACGCCTGGTGGGCGAAACCGTTAGAGATGAACGGTTTAGTGAAAGAGACCTATTGGCACACGTGCGATAGGAAGGCTGATAGCGACAGAATGAAGACGTGGAGAATCATCACGATGAAGCAGACGCTACCAGATGCCAACAAGCCAGTTTAGGGAAACCGGTATAGTTTTGTAAACCCTAAGGGTTTTTGGGTTTAGGCCTTCGACATTGTAAGACATGAACTTCGGGCATGATATATTTAAGAAGAAAATTTTGTATGGGATGGGGTTACTCTTTACTTTGGTTATTACAATTTTGGGTTGTTGTATTGTAAAATCTCTTAGTCGAGAAGATTGTAAGACTTTGCAGCTGTGTGCACAGAGACCTATCTGAGAGGAAGGAAATTCTGTAGCTGAGTGCGCAGACTAAGAACGGTTGTCCCCATCCATTTTAAAGAAATATATTACCAATCGTTCTTGTGGACATAGATTCGCACCCGGGGGAGTGAACCACGTTAAATCTCGTGTTGTGTGATTGTGTTTTATGAATGGATGGTTATTTGTGTTTTCTGTAAACGAATGTCTATATGTTTTCTTGCATGCTGTTATGAGAGAACTTTGATATGCATTTGCCTTCAGAAGAAGTATGGAAATGATATGTTAGGTTCTATATGAACAGATGAATGATGAACATTTAGTATTTTGTTTGAAGTAAATTAGTCATTTAGTTAAACACTTCCTTATATGCAGTAAAAGAATGCCTATCAATTGGATTGTATAGTCATATATGTTCAAGTCACAACATTCCAACTTAAGGAATGAATGTTAGAAGAATAGTCAGTTAAACGCCTGAACGAGTGGATGAGTGATAATCGTTTCAGTGCCTTAAGTGTTTCCAAGATAATCCAAGTATAGAATAAAGCTGCATTGTTTGCAGCTTCAGGAGAAGTCCCGCGGAAGAAGAACATAGTGGCGCGGACCGCAGCGTTGCTCATTGTTGCGTAGTCTCACCTCGCAGCACATATCCCCTATTGTGTTGCGCAGTACGTCCGTCCAAGAAACTTGTCACTTACTGTGGAAACCTGATTCCGTAGTACCCCATAGATACACCCCAGGTGAGACCTCAACCTGCTCGCAGGTTGTTGCTGAAAGGGCCAGTGCGAAGGGGTTTTGTTGGTCAAGGGGAAACCGCGAAGAACCTGGGTCTTATAGAAAACCTATGGGTCGGTTATAGCCAACAAATGGTTCCGTTGTTGCACTAGAATCCGTGATGAGTTGCAATCGTGATGTGTGACGAAGAATACTAATTTCCGGAAGGCCCTGACAACTGGCATCCTGAAAAGACAGAAATCCAAGCTTGGTGGGACAAGACCAGAAGAGATTTTGCAAGGCAAGAGAATACACATCCGCGTCTATCTGACACACAGTGGTTGGATAGATATCTGTGGGAAGATATTCACGAGATTTTCTGGGCATCATTTCCAAACGAGTTGCACGCGTGGATCTCGTGGCTCGCAGAAAAGAAAAACTATTTTCAAGGAGTTCCTACAGAGTGGACTCCTGAGCTTGTAGCACAGCTCAAAGCAATAGACAGCATGTTGACACACGCAGTTGATTTTTGGGTCGATCATATGCTAGAAGGCTTCGTAATAGGATTTTCTGTAGACACACTAAAATCCTACAACCAAGCAGAAGCATACTTTTTCGGAGGATTCCAAGGTAAGTTGTTGAACAATCTCAGTCTATACATTAAGATGTTGTTAGTTGAGAAAGGTGTTTTAAGAATGCAGTAATATTCTTAAGTTTGTCATGGTAAATAGTATATATAGTGATTCTGACAAAGATACCCATAATCTTAGAAGTGGTAAGAGATATAAATTTAGTAAGAATCTTGGAGGCCCTGGACTCCATATTGACACTGAGATTCCTTGTAACATTGAAAACGAAGCCACACCACCATTTACCCATGAGAACCCACCAGCTGCAGAGACCACACCACCTTTATCTCAAAACCCACCCACCACGCAACCCACCTCGTAGAATACTCAACCCAGTACATCTATCCCGATAGAACCATTTGTTTTCACTGCGCAGAGCCCCTCACAGCAGCCGCACACTAATTTGGGCGCTCCACCACCTAATATAACAATTGAAAACACTGATATGAAGCTCCTGATATTCAAAGGAACTGGCCTAGAAGACCCTGGCCAGCATTGGTTTCTTTGTGAAGCCGTATAGAGTGTAAGACAAATCCAAGATGATGCAGTGAAGAGAACACAGCTCATCGCCAAATTCAGGGACAGATCTTTACATTGGTTCATGAAGTACTCTAACACACATCCGAGAACCCTCGCAGAAATTAAAGCTGCGCTTGTGGCAGAGTTTAAGAAACCCAAATCTGAATCTCAGTGTATAACTGAGTTGAAAGAAATCAAGCAGAAACCGACTGAAATGGTTTGGGATTTTGATCAGAAATTCAAGACCTTATTGGACCAAGTAAGCTTTGTTATAGCCCCGGAACAACACAATGAATGGTTCATTGCTGCGATGTTGCCCCATATTAGATTACCATTGATGCAGCAGAAGGTTATGTCGCAGGCAGAGGCCTTAGAGATTGCAATGAAGCTAGAAGCTTCGCAGATTGGTGAGACTAGTTCTAGGATGTCTCAGATCCAGAACCAGCTGACCACCCTGACACTAGAGCTGTAAAGCATGAAGAATGGCAAAGAACAAAGGTATGAACCTAGACATGAGGTCTAGTGTACAAGTTATAAAGGAGAAGGCCATGACCGGGAGCATTGCTCTTTATTCCGCGACTATCTTAATAGTGGTGCACCCAACCCACTAAATCAGAATCAGGCCCCATGGTGTGAAATTTGTAGAACTATAGGACACAGACCTGAAGACTGTTATCTTATATAGAAATATGTGAAAACACCTAAAAAATTTATACTACAATTTCTGTAAATCAGTTGGACATGATGAATCCAACTGTCGCGCATATGAACTGATGAATGAGAGAAAACGAGATATGGACTCAATGAGAGGCGTTGGCTTGTACCGCGTACAAGAGGATAACCAGCCGAAACAAGAGAATTCACAATATGACCAAGGAGGATACAGAGGTCGTGGTGTTGAATACCGCGGCAAAGGAAGAAATGTTGGCCCGACGCAGGGAAGAGGCCGTGGCCAGGTCATTTGTTATAATTGTGTCCAGCCAGGTCATGTATCTAGAGATTGTGTTAACCCATGAACTACATGCAATTATTGTAAATCATTTGAGCATGTTATTGAATATTGCCCAATGCTAGAGGTGGAAATGCAGAAAAGAAGATGGACGGATGCATCAAACACGAACGTCCAGTGGATCGCAGCAGAGAACAGGCCAGTAGACTCGAGCCTCAATGTGGTCACGTGCAATGGCGCTCAGACAGGCCGCGATAGGGGAGCAGAAGCTTCCACGTTAGGGGAGGCTCATACAAAGCAGTCTCCTCTTGAGACAGTATGGATAAGGAAAGCTCTAGGAAAAATACCTTCTCTTGACCTACGAAATAGCAAGTCTTTGTTGACGTGAGGGATACCTTCAGAGAACCAGCAATAGAGTCACAGAGGATCCCATTACGCAGTGAAGCACCGCATGTTGAATACATGCCAGCGTCTTATGTTAAAACAAGCACCATGACGGATGTCAGCACTTCCGTTGCGTAGTTCCTGCGAAGCTGCATGAAGCTACTCAAAAGTGAAAATGCCATAGTAGAGCTGCAGAAGCTCATAAACAGTATGAACCACAAACCGGAACAGAGACTTCTGATAGCACAGTACATCACATAAGGAAGCATAAAAGAATAGGCCGAGAAATGAGGCTTATTGCGCAGATAGGAGATTTTGAAATGGATGAAGTCATCCTTGATCTGGGATCTGAAGTAAATGTCTTAACTAAGCAGACATGGCAGCAGATGGGTCGACCAAAGTTGTCATGGTCACCTATCCAGTTGAGAATGGCTAGCAAAGAGAAAGTCATACCTTTTGGTTGGTTAGTTGAAGTGATAGTCGACATCGATGGAGTCCAAAGTCATGCATACTTTGAAGTTATCGAGATTGTGGATGATAGTCAGCCTTTTCCTACACTGCTAGGGATTGACTGGGCTATTGATAACTTGGCTATCATCAACTTAAAAACAAAGAAGATGATATTTGAAGGCAAGCATCTTAGGGTCATCGCACCGTTGGACCCTGCAGATGGTGACAGATATAGCGAGCTGATTCAGGAAGAATCCAAGGCTCAAGACTTGGACAGACTAAGCTCACAGTGAACCAAGAAGATTACATTAATCCTACTGCAGATGGTACACTCAGCTGGAGATGTGACAGCTCCTGCGTCTCTGATTCGGAGGAAGGATTGGAAAACTGGCAAAGCCGAATGCATGAAGTATCAGCAAGAAGGTGTGCACAGGTTACGAAATCACTGCGATGGATCGGGAAGGAGGTAAGTCCTATTCCCACATATGATGGTTCTGATAATGTTTATACTTTCATCCAAGAATACACTGCAGTTATTGTAGATGAGCACAGATTACCATCATTGGATATGGCACTGTGTGACACACCCGCCAGATGGTGGAATGTGCACAAGCAGACATTGACCACTTGGGACCAATGCAGGATTAAGATGCAGATTCAGTTTGCCGACACGGTTACTTTACCCTTTGATAAGTTTAATGGATAGACAGATCCTAGTCAACATATTGAAGTTTGTTCATAGGCATGGCTGGAAAGGCCACGTGAAGAAGGGGTACACCTGTTCGGGCATACCCTGGAGGACGACATTCCAAAGAAATGGTACCTAGACCTGGAGTTGCGCAGAGAAACCACTGATTGGAAATGTTGAATGCGAACTTCTAGAGGGACTTCAGCTTCGAGGATGAGAACCTGCTGATTCATGAGGCATTACAGATAATTAAGGAATGCATATTCAGGGAAGACTGTCCTCACAGAAATATGACAGTGGAGGAATTCTTCGAGGAAGATAGTGTTCCTGGGCACCTACAGTCGGAATGGAAGGAACATGAAGAACACTTTATCGAGTGTTACAACCTAGATGAAGACATCGATGATAGAAATGAAGATGATGATGATGATCCGCGCAACATAAACATATCAGAATCAGAGGGTGCGCACAACATAGAAGGACCTCCATTAGAAATCTCAGATATGAGCGGACCAGTAAAGACACAGAAGGTGAATATTGGCACAAAAGAAGAACCGAAGTTCGTAGCAATCGAAGACTATTGGGATGATCAGACTGTTGCAAAGATCGCAGACACCTTGCATGAGTATCAGGAGCTATTTCCGACAAAATTTGCATAAATGAAAGGAATTCTGGGAGACCTAGGAGTCATGAAAGTACCTTTGAAACTAGGTGCAAAGCCTGTAAAGTAGAGACCGTATAGACTAAACCCGCGCTACAAGGAAAGAGTACGCGCAAAGTTGGATAAGATGCTTGAAGCAGGAATCATTGAACCTGTCAAGGAATCACAGTGGATTAGTCCCATGGTCGTTCAAGACAAGAAAACAAAGGGTGAGATCAGAATTTGTGTTGATCTCAGAAAATTGAATGATGCTTCCATGCCTGACCCATTCCCTACTCCATTCACGGACGAAGTGCTTGATAATGTTGGAGGGAATGAGGCCTATTCTTTAACTGATGGTTTTTCGGGGTATCATCAGATAAGGATTGATCCCGCAGACAGGCATAAGACGACTTTTGCTACAGAATGGGGGTCGTTCCAGTACACAGTAATTCCTTTTGGCCTAAAGAAAGCACCTACCATATTTTCTAGAGTGGTCGTCGCAGCATTCAAAGAGTTTATGCATAAGTTTCTCGAAGCTTATTTTGATGATTGGACCGTGTTTGGTATATTGAAGAACCATTGTGTGAACCTCAGAATGATGCTTGAGAAATGTCAACAGCATTAGATCTCTTTAAATCTAAAGAAGTGTATTTTTTGTGTTCCTTATGGAATTCTACTTGGACACATTGTTTGTAAGCAAGGAATGATGGTGGACCCTGCGAAGATTGCCATTATTGTGAACTTACCAACACCAAATTCAGTCAAGATGTTGTGCTCTACTTTAGGCCATACTGGATACTACAGGAAATTTATAAAGGGTTATGCGCAGATAACCGCAGCAATGGAAAAGCTGCTAAAGAAAGACGCACCGTTCATTTGGAATGCGGAATGCGAACAAGGTTTTGATACACTAAAAGAAAAGATGGTGACTGCGCCGATTCTAGTCTTTCCAGACTGGATGAAGCCATTCCATGTCCACGTTGATGCATCATGCATTGACTTGGGAATTGTACTAGCTCAGCCAGGAGAATGAGGTATTGACCACCCTATTGCATTTTCAAGCAGAAAACTCTCAACAACAGAGAAGAACTATACTACTACCGAGAGGGTAGGCCTTGCGATGGTATATGCCCTACAGAAATTCAGGCATTACTTGCTTGGTGCACACTTCCTTATGTTCACGGACCATTCTGCGTTGAAATACTTGGTCAATAAGCCAGTGTTAAGGGGGCGCATATGCAAATGGCTATTGCTATTCCAGGAGTATGATTTTGAGATTATTGTTAAGCCAGGCAGACTGAACTTGGGACTTGATCATCTGTCAAGGATTGAGTCAGGAGAAGAGTTGACGAACATTGAAGATAGTTTTCCTGATGCACAGTTATTTGCTATCCAGGTTGCCGATGATTATTAAAGGGATATCATTAATTTTTTAACAACAGGGCTGGCACCACAGGAATTATCTGTCCAGCAGAAGAAGCAGCTAGTGGTACGCGCCGCAGACTTCACTGTAATTTAAGGTCATTTATACAAACTTGGACCAGATGAAGTCCTACGCAAATGCGTACTAGATCATGAGAAACCGTTTATTCTAGCAGACGCACATTAAGGGATCGCGGAAGGTCACTATGCAAGCAGGTCCACTGCGCAGAAGATATTGCATGCAGGGCTATGGTGGCCCACGATCCACAAAGATTCCAAAGAACACTGCAAGAACTGTGATGTTTGTCAGAGGACATGGAAACCTTCGCGAAGGGATGAGATTCCATTGAATCCGCAGTTGGCCTTGCAGGCGTTTGAGAAATGGGCAATTTATTTTATGGGTCCTATAAACCCACTAGGGAAAAGAACTAGTGCGAGGTATATTATTACTGCTACTGATTACCTCACCAGATGGGCGGAAGCAAAGCCAGTAAAGGACTGCAGCGCCAGTACTTCTGCGTAGTTCATTTTCGAAGACATATTGTCAAGATTTGGTTGTCCAAAGATTTTGATGAGTGACCAAGGTACTCACTTTTTGAACAAGACCATTGAGGCACTTACAGAGGAATTCCACATTCATCATCAGTGCAATACTCCATATCATCCATAGGCGAATGGTACTGTTGAGGCTTTCAATAAGATATTGGAAATTGCACTCACTAAGGTCTGCAATGTAAATAGAGATGATTGGGACCTGCGCATCTCCTCTGTGTTATGGGCATATAGGACTACATGCAATAAATTTACAGAACATACAACTTTTTAGTTGGCTTATGGGAAAGAAGTTATAATGCCAATGGAATATATTGTCCCTAGTTTAAGGATCGTTGCATTCACAGGGATGGCAGACTGCGCAGCACTAGAATAAAGGTTGCTACACCTCGTTGGGCTGGAGGAAGATCGCTTCATTGCCGGCTTCTACCAGCAAGTTCAGAAAGACTGCGAGAAAGCTTGGAATGATCGCCATATAAAGAACAAGTGCTTCCAGGTAGGTGACCTGGTCCTCCTGTATGATAGCAAATTCATGAAGTTTCCTGGTAAATTTAAGATGCATTGGCTTGGTCCATATACTGTGATACATGTTACTAACACTGGTGCAGTCCAGTTAGCCAATTTAGCTGGCGATACTCTACCAACTTTGATAAATGGAAGCAGACTAAAGTTGTACCATGACAGCCCTGCTTCACAGAATCCTGAATGATAAGCAGAGGGAGAGATTTCCAAGTGTCAGGTACAGTTGAAATTGGACACTGGAAATGTAAAGGATTCTGTACATGTATGATAAGTAGAACAAGGTGTGTACCGTGCAGCACTGCTGAAGCTGCGCGGAAGGAAAAAAAAAAAGAAGTAAGAAAAGAAAAAGGAAACCACACAGTTGAAAAATAATAGCACTGCGAAGTAACGGTGCAGGACCGCATATGGCTTTCCGCGCAGCTCGGCGCAACACTTAGAAAAATAGCCGTTGCACTGCCTTTGAAAAAAATAGTCGTTAGGTGATCATTGTAAGCAATCGCTTCAGCATTTAATGAAAAGATAGTTGTTTTGGACACACTAACGATGGAAGGGACCGAAGGATTCGTTCAAATGGGCCAAATGACACCTCATTAAATGCTCATCTAGCCATTGGAAGGCACGGGAGGACTCAGCTGTGCCTATAAATAACGCCGCCTAAGGACTCGCGGGCGTTACCAGACACTTAGAATTTTTCATGCCTTCATTCTTGTGTTAGCAATCCTTAGTCATATCTCAGAAACACTTGCTTACTCTCGCCAGTGAATGTCCAAATAACTAGATAGGGAAGAAGAGATTACACTTCAAGAAACAATCCGAATCTTTCAGCATGGGGGAATTGCAGAGTTAATGAAAACCCCTTCCAAGAAGAGTGTACTCGAACCCGGTCAAGCATCCAGAAGATCACCTCGCCATAATCAAATCATGCGGTACAAAAGGAAATACAAAGGGAAAGACGTAACTGCACCACGAAGCAAGATTCTAAAGACAGGCCAGATGGCGCAAAGATCGTTGGTCTTTCAGAAGGAACCCTTGAAGTTGACACCAGAGTATATATCACCTCGGGCATTGGATGCCCCAGTCTTTAAATTGACCAAGAATGCTAGATATGAAATCCCATTGTCGCTAATTTCAAAACATGTAGAGGTTGCCAAGAACCTACTCGAAAAGATTGCAGACTGTAAGTGGGAAGATTTTGACCTCCTAGGCATGCAAAAGGAAGATCCCCACGTACCTAATTACCCATAATTCCAGCCTGACCAGTATATGTGATGGAAAAAGGATGCCAAGGGAACATTTAACTTGGTGGCTGAAAGCTGGCTGACACCGATAGTGGAGTCCAGATTGTTGAACCTGCTCTGACTACCTCATTTTGATCGTTCATCAAAACTTAATGTAGTGGTTTGCATGCTGATGGCGCGAATCCACCAGGGATACCTCTGGCTAGACAAAAATATTGATGTCAACATTGCCTTGATCCACCACATAACAGGTCTCAGCAAGCGCGACAAGGATCCAAAGCAATTCTTCCCAGGGAAGAATAAGAAAAAAGAGGCGGTTGAAAAGATGAAGAAAACTCATGCATTGGTGAAAGGGAAAAGAGGTTTTCCCACAGAAGAAATTGAGGACAGAACGACAAGATTTGTCACCCAGTTGTTCACGGGAAAAATACTCAGAACAGCTAGGCCTCCAGAGGTGCCTGCGGGCGCAGTATTACTCAGTGCCGCAGTGGATGAAGGCACCCAATTCAATTGGTGTCAGTATCTTCTTAATGAGTTCCTGGATGAGCTCAATGATACCCAGGAGAATGGCGGACAATTCCACTTTACATGGCTGATCATTCTCATCGCCTTTTTCGGATGGAAGGAGCCAAATGACTACGTGGGTGTCATTACAGAAACCAATGATCCTAGAGGGTTCCGTTATGCCAACCTCTGAGCAAACATCAACGCAGAGAGACAACATGCGATAGCTGAAGTTTTCTATTAATATTACACTCAGCTGCGTGATGTGATCACCCATAGAGCTCGCATCACAAAGCAGGTAACGTCGAAATACATTCGCATTCTTGATTTTCATGCTGACATGCGATGTATTTTTATTTAACCCAAGGCAAAGATGAAGAAGCCATAATGGTATGGGGGTAACTACCATATGTATGAGGACGACATTGAAATCTTCATGAAGGACTAGCCCACCAACTTCTGTGTTGAATTCATGGATGTTGAGATGGACTTTGACGAAGACGAGCCAATCCCGTTGTCATGCCCGATTGTTGAAGAAATAGGAAAGCGGAAAGAGCCTGAGACCTTGCAGAAGCCGAAGACACGGAAGAAGATGAAGGCCACAAAGACTCAACCTGAGATAGTGCTGAAGGAAGATGACTTTGACATGATAGCAGAAAGAGTCTCAGAACAGATGCAGGAGTTCATGGCTGACAAAGACAAAAAGGACAAGGTCATCCAGGATGAATTGCAAAAGACTAGACTCGCACTGCAAGGTCTCATGAATAAAATGGATGATGTCTAGAATAGCATAACCTTGCCACACGACACATCAGCTGAAGGGAGGTTGGTAGGAACCTCGTAGCAAACGTCGCCGCAGCTAGCCATCACGCTGCCGACTAAGACCAGGGTTGTCCATTTGGACCCATTGACCATAGCATTGCCAATGCTAGAATAGATCGTCTTGGACACAAAGGGCGTCGAGCGGGTAGAGCTCGACTTGGCCAAAATCCCTTTGCCAGGATTACATTTTTTGCACACGCAGATAGTAGAGGAGATGCATAAACGAACAGTAGAGTCAATGAAGTCACAAGCGGAGCTGAACGCAGCAAATAGGTAGCTTGAGTTGTGCACAGACATGCAGCTGCGTGATGAACAGGACCATCGAAAACAGTTGGAGACTACCATATCTACTGTTGCCCAAGATATAGAAGGTCTAGAAATCCAGGATGATCCTGCGGACACAGTTCTGAGGATCAGAGAAAATGTAAGATCTTTGAAGATGGAGATGCAGGATAGGGACATCCTCCATGAGGCTGAGCTTGGAGCCTTGAAAGAAAAACTGAATACACAGACGCCATTAATTGAGTAGCAGTTAAAAGAGCAAGCAGTGAGTGTTGTCGCGTAGAGCATAACGAGTGAGATGGATAAGTGCAAAGATCTCTTGGAAAAAGTTTCAAAGGCATTGACTGCCCTTGAAGAGGATCAAGGGCTACTGCAGGTAAAGACCGCGGTAAAACAAAAGCAGACCGCGCTAGAAAAGTTGGACTCAGAGCTCAAGGCTCTGCCACCTAGGGAGAGACTGTCCAGGTATAAGGAAATATCAGGCTTGAAAAAGGAAGTCCAGGTATTACAAGAAAATGAGATTGAGATAGATAATAAGTCGCAGCAACTCCTGGAGGATGCCACAGCGGTGTTGTAGCAGATAGAAGACAAGTTGAAGGAACTGCGCGACAACCAGGAGCAAGTATAAGGACAGATTGGAGAAGAGATAACTCCAGCACTGCTTGAGACAATACAACAAGTTGAACAAGATACCAGAGAAGCAGTGGAATAGTTGTTAGACATCTATAATGAGTTCACGGCCAAATTAGTTCCACCGGTCGCGGAGCAGAGTGAGACAACCGAAGTAGCAAGTGGCTTGGGGATGAGCCACATGTAAGTGTTAGGGGCATGTTGGGCCCAATTTGGGACAAAGTTTTGGTAACACTTTTGATAAGCAGGAGTAATTTTGTCTAAGTGGTGAGGGTTGCGAAGTTGTGCACAGCATCCAAGTTTTAACAGTGCTGTGAAGTTGTGTGCAGCGTCCAAATTTTGGAAGTACCACGAAGACCAGCACTGCGAGGAAGCAGTACTGCGAAGTTGTGCGCAGCGTTCGAATTTTGGAAGTACCACGAAGACCAGCGCTGTGAGGAAGCAGTGCTGCGAAGCAGTCAGGACACATGGGGCCAGCAAAGCAAAGTGTTGGACAAGGATCAGGTGTAGGTATCGGATGGACCAGTAGTGGTATAATTTTGGAAAGATGCTCCAGGAGTGCCAAGCGGTGGGCACGAGCAAATCAGGAAGGCAGCCAATGCACAAGTTTGTTAAGGAAATGACAGCTCAGGGAAAGCGACGGCTTGGCACTTTTGGTGGGCGAAACCATTAGAGATGAACGGTTCGGTGAAAGAGACCTGTTGGCACGTGTGCGACAGGAAGGCTGATAGCGACAGAATGAAGATATGGAGAATCGCCACGATGAAGCAGACACTACCAGATGCCAGCAAGTCGGTTTAGGGAAACCGACATAGTTTTGTAAACCCTAAGGGTTTTTGGGTTTAGGTCTTCGGCATTGTAAGACATGACCTTCAAGCATGATCTATTTAAGAAGACAATTTTTTATGGGATGGGGTTACTCTTTACTTTGGTTATTACAATTTTGGGTTGTTGTATTGTAAAATCTCTGAGTCGAGAAGATTGTAAAGGCTCTCCAACTATGTGCGCAGAGACCTATCTGAGAGGAAGAAAATTTTGCAGCTGAGTGCGCAGACTAAGAATGGTTGTCTCCATCCCTTTTAAAGAAATATATTACCAACCGTTCTTATGGACATAGCTTCCCACCCCGGGGAGTGAACCATGTTAAATCTCGTGTTGTGTGATTTTGTTTTATGAATGGATGGTTATTTGTGTTTTCTGTAAACAAATGTCTAGATGTTTTCTTGCATACTGTTATGAGAGAAATTTGATATGCATTTTCCTTCAGAAGAAGTATGGAAATGATATGTTAAGTTCTGTATGAACAGATGAATGATGAACATTTAGTGTTGTGTTTGAAGACAGTAAATCAGTCATTTAGTTAAAAACTTCCTTATATGCAGTAAAAGAATGCCTATCAATTGGATTGTATAGTCATATATGTTCAAGTTGCAACATTCCAACTTAACAAATGAATGTTAGAAGAATAGTCAATTAAACGCCTGAACGAGTGGATGAGTGATATTCGTTTCAGTGCCTTAAGTGTTTCCAAGATAATCCAAGTATAGAATAAAGTTGCATTGTTCGCAGCTTCAGGAGAAGTCTCGCAGAAGAAGAACATAGTGGTGCGGATCGCAGCGTTGCTCATCGTTGCGCAGTCTCACCTCGCAGCACATACCCCCTGTTGTGCTGCGCAGTACGTCCGTCCAAGCAACTCGTCACTTATTATGGAAACCTTATTCCGTAGTACCCCATAGATACACCTCGGGTGAGACCTCAACCTGCTCGCAGGTTGTTTCCGAAAGGGCCGGTGCGAAGGGGTTTTGTTGGTCAAGGGGAAACCGCGAAGAACCTGGGTCTTATAGAAAACCTCTGGGTCAGTTATAGCCAACAATAAATTTATAGTAATGTGAATAACCTAGAAAAGCTCAAAATACCAACACTTAGGTGTGAATATTTTATTTGAATTTTGTTGTATATAAATGATGTGTTTTGATTAATTTTAATGATTAAAAAGTGATGAAAATTCTAGAATTAAATTGGTTAATTTCGTTAAGACCTATTAATTGTTTAAATAGTTGTTTTTCTAAGTCTTATTCTATGGCCAATTAATTATTTTGTGAACATAATTATTTTCTTAATATGAATAGAAATTATTATTAATTATGTACTAAATATTTTATTATATATTAGAGAAAGCTCCTATATTAAATCCAAATTGAGATGGAGGATTCAAGGGTCCCATACACGACCCTCACATTGCAACCATGTTCACGATAGGACAAGATATAATATATAGATACAAGATGAATATCATAGGACAAAATAACAAATAAAATACTGTCATTATACTCCTTCACTCAGCAAATGGTATACTGAAATAATAAATGAGACATGCAGTAAATAAAGAATAAACACATATATAATATAAGAGCATTTCCATGATGGGGCTGACGAAATCCTCATAAGAACGAGTGGTGTTAGCCATACTATCAATACTATAAACAAGTAATCGTACTCCATATGGGAGCGAATGATTTAACTATAAAAACAAAGGAAATCATATTCTGAGCAAGATATATGGTAAACAAAGTATATATGTCTCATAGAACATGAGGTCGAAGCCTCTAAACGAATACACAGTAATAGAAAATGCAAAATAAAATTTATATAAATTAAATGAGTTTCTATAGCAAGGCTATCGAGCTTCATCATATTAACATAAATACGATATAAAATTATTGAGGTGCTACAGGAAGGATAGCGATCCCCTTCAACAAACAACAATATAAATAAATATGAAAAACATATGCATGTGGTTCGAGAGATACAAGGTCGATACCCCTGATCACAACTACAGATTATAAACATAGAAAAAACAAATTTTGCAGAGAGTAATTTAAAATAAATAGAAACGAAATGCTCAATAGAGGCCTCGATATAATCACAATAATAGATACAAATGCATGAGAATTACAATTATAATAGCTATTAGCATGACAAATTATATGCTTGAAACTCGAAGATCGAAGCCATGGGAGGGCAGCGGTTTCACAGCTCACTGCTCGAGCCTTTTAAAAGAGGTAGCTGGCACAATTAATACTAAACTCGAGTTATACCTCCACGTTAACAACTAGAGCGATCCACCCAGATCGCTAAACATTATGGTTGTGTGGTTCTTGGGTAAACGAGTCATACCGCGATGATCTAGGCTGTTCGTGGAGCACCTACAATAAACATTAAGGTTGTTAGCATAATGTAAGTAAGCTCCCTTCATGTAGCACAAATAATGAAGATGCCATGTTTAAAAGTTATCACAAAATATTAAAAGAATTATAAGATGATATTATAGGATGACATCGATCCCTTTAATGGGACAAGACAATTTATGGAATGAACTACGATATTAAACAATAAGTCTATGTTATAATATAGAAAAATGTAAATACAAATATTGGTAAGACTATGAATAAGTTGGTGATATCCAAAGGATCATGATAATACAATTTTTATAAAGTGCAAGCAGATTGGAAAATATACAAGAAAAACTCATAGCTTAATGTGGTTGGTATAAATATTTATATAAAAGATTATGTTGTTGTGCATCCATAACATAGGCTGGAAATTAAACATAAGAATGATGAAGCTAAAGAAATCCTAATGTTAGTTTAATTAAGAAATAATTTTGAAAATGATGACTAAGTAAATTTAGATGAGATTTACAAAATTTCTTATGAAGGCTTGATAGTTTTCATTTAAGTCTTGGTCCTAATATCTGGAGATTAAATAACCATTCCAACTCAATCAGATAGCTACTGCATATTGAAAGTATGCAAAAAGAGAAACACATAAGTAGGATAATATATGAACTTCCTTACTCACAAAATATCTATAACAGAACGATCATTCTCACAATGTGATGGGAAGACTAAATATATATATATATAAATTGTGCATAAATAAAGGGTTAATTAATTGGGGTGTTACAATTGGTATCAGAGCCTAGGTTGCAGCACTGTGCGACTTATGGGATTAATCACACCTTGCAATTATTTTGTGTGATAATGGAAACTAAATTTTTTTATTTTTCCACATAAGGTAGATTCATGACACTTCCTTAAGAAACAAACCAAATCTGTTGGTTCAACTCAGAAATCCAAATTCAATTTTTGGACAACTGTACAATTTAATATTGAAGGAAGCTAGAAATAGAATTGAGTTAGGAAGAGCTTGGGAAGCCATAGCATGACAAGAAAAATTGGTAGATCATATTCAAAATAAAAAAAAACAGAGATAAATAAAACTATAAGAACAATGAGTGTAGAAAGGGATTGTAGCCAGCAAGGACAGTTGAATCCACCCTGACAGGAAGGGGAAATTTGGGTTAGTTTGGATGGTGAATATCGGACTGTTACATATTCTGAATTATTGAAAAAAATCCAAAGTTTAAAATTTGAACATCAAAGATTCAAAGAACATAATATTAAAGGCATACAAGCACAACATGAATTGAATGCAGTTTTACTGCAAAACCTAACAGAAATGAAACATAATCCAGTTCATACTTCCAATAACACAATGGGAGGATCTTCTCAATAAAAAAAGGAAATGAGAAGGAAACATCTGAATCGAGTACTGCTTATAAATAAAAAAAAAACATGTATAGTACTAGCTTTTAAGAATCCCTATCTCCACCCTGACATTACAAAGATGTAAGCATAAACATCACTCAGAATTAAAGGGTGAGTTTAAAAAGATAAAATCACCAACCTTTGACGGTGAAGAGGAATCAAGAGAGAAAACGGAAGAATGTCTGCTTGGATTGTCAAAATACTTTCATGTATATGTCGATCCGAGTGAGATGATAGTTCGATTAGCCATTTACAATCTTAAAGGGAAGGTTGATCATTGGTGGAGGGATTTGAAACTCACCAAAGGGACAAAGAAAGTAAGATAAATTGGTCTGAATTCAAAAGATTGTTTAAAGAAAGATATATTTCCCAAAGATTTTATGATAAAAAGATTAAAGAATTTCATGAGCTGAAAATGGGATCCATGACCATGGATGGGATGATTACTAAATTTTTGGAATTGTTGCATTATGTCCCTTCCATCAAAGAAGAGAAAATCAAAATTCAAATATTTCTAAGTTGTTTGTCGGCATATTATGAAAACATAATAGAATTTGATGCTCCTAAAACTTTGGATGCCACCTTATATAAGGCTATATTGTGCTATGAGCATAGCCAAAATAGAGCGGAACAGAAAAAAAGGAACCGAAATGCTAAGAAGAAATTTTCTGAACAGAGAAAGAAGGGAAATAAACTAGCACCTTATCGAAATTAGGGTGGCAGATTTCCAATGAACAAAAACTTCTAGAATACAAAAATGTTACTAAGAGCGAATATCAATCAAATATTCAAGCTCAAAGTGGTACAAAACCAACAAACAAAATAGTACCGGGGATGGTACAGTGCTGGTAATGTCAAGGACGTCACTACCTTAGAGATTGTCCTAATCGAAAGGAAAAAGTTCTAAGCAATTTACAAGAAGAACCTATTGTAAATGAGATGGCAAAGAATCCTCGAATTTGTGCATCATTAGAGGATCGCCAAGCTGAATTTCAGCCAACTATGACAGATATAGAAGGTAAAATTTATATGCATTATGTTTCTATTTTTATTGATCTGGGTGCATGTCATAGTTACATATCTCCAAAAATAGTAGAAAAAATTGATTTGCAGAAAATTAAACATCCTAAACCATGGTTGGTACAATTAGCTACATGCACTAAGAGAAGATTTTATGAGTTAATTAAATATTGTTTTCTAAATTTAAATGGTATGAAAAATATTGCATATTTGAATGTTTTACCTCTTGTTTCCTATGATGTTTTGATTGGGATGGATTGGCTAGAGAAGCATTATGCAATTCTAAATTGTCTAGAAAAGAACATGTAATGATGATATAGAAAATTATGTCTTAGTGGAAGGGAATCCTAGAAAGAACATTATATGCCACATTTATTCTTTACAACTTAAAAGAAATATTCGCAAGGGTTGTAAAAAAATGTAGTGAGCATTCAAAATTGTGTAGAAGAAAAACCACAAAATGTATAGGAATTTCCTATTTTGATGGAGTTCAAGGATGTATTTCCCAATGAAATACCGATACTTCCACCTAAAAGAGATCCATATTTCTTTATAAAGTTAGTTCTAGGACCAGTTCCTGTCTCAAAGGGACCATACCAAATGAGTACTCCAGAATTGGTAGAAATCAAAATTCAATTACAAGATTTGATTGAAAAGATATACATTAGGCCAAGTGTATCACCTCGGGGAGCACCTATTCTTTTTCTGAAAAATAAATATGGAACTATGCAAATGTGCATTGATTATCATCAGCTTAACAAATTTATGGTTAAAAATAAATATCCATTGCTAAGAATTGATGACTTGTTTGATCAAGTCAGAGGAGCCAAAATCTTCTTCAATATTGATTTAATATTTGGATATCATGAGGTGAGGATTAGAGAAGAAGACATTTGTAAAAATTCCTTTAGAACTAGATATGGTCATTATGAATTTGTTTTCATTCCCGTTGGCTTAACAAATGCACCTGCAACCTTTATGTGCATGATGAATAAAGTTTTCAATCAATATTTAGATAAAAATTTTCTTGTGTTCATCGATGATATTTTTATTTATTCAAAAAAATGAACAAGAACATGAAGAGCATTTAAGAATATTATTGCAAACACTATCAGAACACAAGTTATAAGCTAAATTTTCTAAGTGTGATTTCTTCAAGAAGGAAATCCAATACCTTGGACACATTATTTCTGAAGAAGGTATAGTTGTAGATCCGGAAAAGATCAAGGAAATCATGGATTGGCCTACTCCACAAAAATTTTTCGATGTGCGGTCCTTTATGGGACTAACATGTTATTACAGAAAATTCATAGAAATTTTTTCTAAAATAGCATATCCTATCACTTCCTTACAAAAGAAAGAAGTCAAATTTATATGGAATGATAAATGTGAAGCAAGATTCCAAAATCTTAAGGAATTGTTGACAAAAGCACCAGTATTGAAAATTGCAGATCCAGATAAATATTTTGTAGTATGCATAGATGTGTGCAAAGAAGGCTTAGGAGGTTTTTTGCTTCTGAGGCGAGCATGCGATTTCTTATGAATCACGAAAACTCAAATATTATGAGTGAAACTATGCCACAAAGGACCTTGAACTAGCTACAATCATACATTCCATGAGGATGTGGAGGAATTATCTCTTGGGGAAGAAATTTCTACTAAAAATAGACAATATGAGCCTAAAATACATTTTTGAATAACCTAACTGGAATGCTAGACAAGCACATTGGTTGGCCTTTATTAGTGAATATGAATTTGAGGTAAAGCATATTATGGGAAAAGAAAACACAGTAGCAGATGCCTTGAGTAGGCGGGTTCACCTACTTTATGAAATTTCCTTAAGCAAAACAAAAGAAAAATTAAAAGAGGAAATTAGAACACCCTTGAAAAATGACAAGTTTTATGTAGAAATAAAAGAAAAATTGCAGAAAAATGGCTTAGGACAACAATAACAAAATTATAACATTGATGAAAAGGGTCTCCTTTGGTCAAAAGGAAGGCTGTACATACTTGAAACAACAAATTTCAGGCATCAAATTATGTCAGGATTTCATAAATAGCCTTATTTTGGACAGCCTGGTGATCAAAAAATGATAACAACCATTAAAAACATTATTTATGGCAATCGTTTAGATTAGAGTTTAAGAACTATTGCTTTTTGGACCTTTCTTATACTCTTCAAGGACTATTTATAGCTTTTCATTGCTCTTTCCCTTTACTCGCGTGTGTTGAGAAACACATTCTAGAGTTTACAATTTCCATGGGCAAATTTACATAAGTTTCCATAGGTAGTACATGAGCTCTCAGTTTTAGCCAACACATATTAAGTGACTAGGGGGACTTCGTACCAGTGCTAAACATCGGGACAACCGACCAGAATGATTTAGGACTACAATCCAACTCACTAAAGGTAAGTTCTGTCACCAACTCAGAGCCGAGGCACAAGAAATAGGGAATCTTATCCAACACAGAGGCTAAAGTGGGGGAAGGTCCTCCATGCCACTAATCAAGTAGTAAGTCAAGGTAATAAACAAACTGGGAGGTAATGGATGGATGAAGACATTGAATAATGAGACCAACACTAGCAAGCCAAAGTATGGTGGGAATGATCACCTCGATTATCCCTAGGGAGGGTAAAACAAATGAGTATGGATAATGAACTTCTAAGTCTCAGTGGGGACAAAATAATATATATAAAGATACAACCAGGTCCGCATATCTATATGATTGCTAGATCATGATGCTAAATGCTAAGACATGCTACAAGAATGAATATAAAAGCAATATAACCATAAAACCAGAATATACCTGCTGAGTCATATACTTGAATGCACATAATATGAAACAACATCTATCCTCTGAAACTACTGTTGCAACTCTGGGAAATACTAACTGCTCTGTACAAATGGCTAAATGGCTACATTGGTCATCTCATTGAGTGTCCTGAAACTCAGTCATGGCATGGGGAACAAAACAGTTTTCCATAATATAATCATGATCCATAATAGATGCTCATCTCAGCATCTCAATGTAAGGGAACTGGCTGAAAAAGTGTACTAGAATCTTGAAAAATAGTGTATGGTAGCCCGACTACTATATATGTGATAACAGTACCACATCGTTGGGTCCTTCTGACAACACTTTATTTCCTTAATTTTCTAGGAACCGTTACCATAAATAATCCAGCTACACTCTATGTGAGACTAATCACTATGAGGAGTAAGTTCTTTCTTACTGCGCACCCCTCAACCTCGTATGTGACCAATCCATTATGGTATCCCTTGTACGTCGTCATGCTCCCTCGAGTAAAGCTGAAAGGGATTTCCAAACTCATGTTTGGATGCTATCGGGAGTCGACACTGTCGTCGTACCCCTGTGTGTGGTTTTCCCGTCCTCTATGGCCCCTTTCTTGTTCTATTATGAGTAAGTTGGTAAACCACCTTACCTGTCACTGTACACATACTCAAAGCACACACATCAATAGTATTAAGTTAAAAAATCGTCATATCATAATTCATTTCATTCATTTGCTAATAGTTAAGCAAACATAGATAATTTTACATTGGATTCACATCATAATCATCCTCATAATTCCATTTCCATATTTCAGCATAAATATAGCATTCATCATAAGGGTTCACATGTGCTAATCAATCATCAATATTACATATTAAAATCACAAGTATCCATAATTGTCATTAAATCAATCATTCATTAGAAACATATTCGTTTATCACATACATCGCTAATGAGTGAACAATTTTATTCTAAATCAACATATATGCAGTCATTTATCTCGGTTTCTTTAGCTGGGTTACTTACCAATAAGTGTCGCCAATATCAATAGTCATAACGAGTTTGAGGGGCATTACAAAATTAAAATGGTTAAATCCATTCATACTTATTAACTATTTAAATAGTTATTTTTTTTTTAGTCTTATTCTATGGCCAAATATTTATTTTCTAAATAGAATTATTTTCTTAATATAAATAGAGATTATTAATAATTATGTACTAATTATCTTATTATATATTGGAGGGCATCGATTTTGCAACTCATAGCTCAAGCCTTTTAAAATGTTGTACATTTCAAATACTAAACCAAAGTTAATAATATTTACAGACTGAGGGATTCAAAACCATTAACATAAAAAAAAAAAGATACAAGCTTCTCAATGGCCTTCTTTAAAAGAAACAAAACACAAATTTCTTATAAAGAAGCTTGAGTTAAATGAATGCAAGATTGATAAGAGTTGGAATGAAAACCCATCTTCAAAAAATAAAAGACAACCAGATGAATACATACGTATACAAGATAAACGCTGAAACTCTGTGTAAAACCACGCGTCCTGATAATGTGAACACATAAGAGCTCTAGAGCCAAAATGGGTATGGAATCATGTATTTGTTTTATTAAATAACCATAGCGAAAATATTACAAGGCTCGTAGGCCTAAGCGCTTACAGAGCGAAGTTATTAATACATATTAACTCGAAAAGCGATGGGTTCTCCGATGTTGAGGTCTGAGGAAGTCTTAGCTTCTCCCTTGAGACCCACGATTTGTGTAAATGCTCCACGCCATAGTAAACACGACCTGTGACATACAAATAAAAGAGGTTAACACATATAAATAAACGAAATTAAATTATAAATGACATGTAAAAATGTGTTTTGAGAGCACGATACCTTCCATAGATTGAGAAGAGAGTCCATCAAAAATTTCAAGCAAAGAACTGGTAAAACCCTCCATTAAGAGCATTAATAAAAGGATTTGTATATAACATGATTTTCAAATGATTATTAGAGAAAGGGTTAGCCTAAGTGAGGCTTGAACCCTGCTCGTCTCCCTCACATACTTGCAGAGCGAAACCCTCACTAGCGAAAACAAGAAGAATGAATTTTCGTGAAGGCTCGTAAGGGAGAAAACCCTCCCATGGCATTCCCAAGGAGATGGTACAGGTTATTCATAAGACATGACTACCAACTACCAATTTGCACTTAAAAGATGGAATTGAACTTCCAGGTAGCTAGCAAAATTAATACTAAACTCGAGTTATACCTCCACGTTTACAGCTAGAACGATCCACCCAGATCACTAAACATTATGGTTGCATGTTTCTTGGGTAAACGAGTCATACCACGATGATATAGGGTATTCATGGAGCACCTACAATAAACATTAAGCTTGTTAGCATAAGCTAAGTAAGATCCCTTCGTACAACACAAATAATGAAGATGCCATGTTTTTAAGTTATCACAAAAGACTAAAAGAATGATAAGCTGAGCTTATAGGATGATATCGATCCCTTTAATGGATTAAGACAATTTATGGAATGAACTACAATATTAAACAATAATTCTATGCTATAATATAGGCAAATGTAAATACAAAGATTCGTAAGACTATGAGTAAGTTGGTGATATCCAAAGGACCACGATAATACAATTTTTACCCTTATGTAAATAAATAAAAAGTATGCATGTAAATATGTTTTGAGACTTGGTCCTATGCATGATGCAAGGCATCATGGGAAAATAATACTTTATGAGATTAAAGTGGTTTATTATTTCTTAAATGTTCTACCTACGTGCTATGGGACTCCTTGTTAAATGAGGGACCAATCTCAATAGGGAATTAGAATTAGAGAGTAATTAAAATTTTAAAAAGAGAAAAGACAAATAAGATGAGAGAAATAGTGATTTTGATTTTCAATAATTGTGAGGAAAATAAAATAAACCCTAAGTGCTCTTTCTTGAAAGCAATAAATGATAGAGGGGAAAAGAATCAAAGGGAGAGGCTGCTCTTTGTTCTCTTTTTCTCTTCAATATTTTATGAGCTTCTAACATTTTCTTGAAGCCAAAAATGGAGAGAAAATCAATTCTTGAAAATGAATTAAGAAGAGTAAAAATGAACTATAGATAATGGAGACTGCAGAGGCAGGTCTACCCATTTCCATAGTACAGGGCCAACCTGGTTCCCTATTGAGATCAATGATATTTGGTTCAAGTAGAATTCTTGGAGTGTGCACTCCTTAAACAAAAAGAGGAAATCACTTTCGGGAACCAGAGAACTTATGAAAGAGATCCTATTGGTAAGTCTACATTAAAGAAAACTACAGAGAAAATAGACCTAGGTTCCAGTTTCATAGTGATCTTGGTCTGGATCGGGGGTGATTATATGCTCAAGTTGAGAGTTTATGAACAGCAACAGTAATGTATGGCAGGGAGGAACATGGCAGTTCCATAGCAAATTGGTGGGAGCATAGGTTTTTAGATAATTTTTTAAGATATTATGTTCATGATTATTATCACTTTTGTATTAATTATTTAATGGTTAGTTCTTCTAAGGTTTTATGATAATGATATGTGTTCCTTACTTTAGGTTAATAAATTTTTTCAAGAAAATTTTATAGGTTCTGTTATAAGAAGTGAAGTATTGCTATTTTTTTATTCTAGAATCCATTAAACCTGCTTTCATAGATTTAGGATAATGTGAATAGCCTATAAAATCTCAAAATACCAACAATTAGGTATGGATATTTTATTTGAATTCTGATGTATATAAATGATGTGTTTTTATTAAGTTTAGTGATTAAAAAGTGATGAAAATCCTAGAATTTGTAAGGACCCCCATTTTCGAGGCCCTTCACAGACTAAATCTATACTGAGTAACATAATTTAAAATGGATTTCCATCTTTTCATTTATAGAAAAAATAATATAAAATTTACAGTTTGAACTTTGCAAATAAAAATAATGGAACAATAAACCTATCAACCGTGGGTCGATCCTGCTGTCGAAGGAGGAGTGGATGTCATCAAACCGATCCAGCTTGTCCTTTGTCGTTCGTTTCTTCCATTGGATTCCTCAAGTAAAATCTCGATTAACCATAGGCGAAGCAATCGTTAGATTCACCACCCAATCGTAGGCTTATGCAATCCGTCGCATAGCCACCCGCAAGCCTCGGTGTGGTAGAGGATACACACTCGCAAGGATTCATACATGAGACCCCCCTCACTAGAATATTTAGACAAACTCACAATAGAAAGAACAATTAGAATTTCCTTTCCATTCCGACAGTCATTCAGCATTAGGGAGCCATCCCCCTTTTCCTTCCTTTCCTCTTGCTTAAATAGAAAAATTCTTTGCGACACATGTCGCCTCATGCAAAAATACTCTTTTATACAAAATTATTTAATACAAATATTTACCCAACTATGTGTCACTCTCTCATGAGAGTGTACATACTTCCCACATTTTACTCCTAGATGTCCCCTGATGCTAGGATTCCAATACCTATTTTAGTGGGTGTAGGTGGTGTTGACTAGTTAATGACTCCTAGTCTATCTTTTGCTCCATATTTAATTATTCCCAATTATTTAATCACAATTAATCATTTCATGCTCAAATAATATAATGCAATACTATATTCCAAATACATACTTATAAATAGTCATTTCATGCACAAATAATCTAATGCAATACTATATGCCAAATACATAGGTGTTCATTTAACAATTTCCTTTATTTGTCTAGGTACCTGTTATCACCAAACTTGTAGTTGCCCCTAAAGGTGGATCCATAAGGATGGTAGAGGGGATGAGCAACCAAAGAGGTGAAACCAAGATAGCCTCAACTCCCAATGGATGGTTGTCACGCCAATCGAGGCAACCTTCACTTTATGTTATCTTAGCCCAAGACAACAATGGGGGAGACCCAGATCTACTCCCGATAGGAGAGATCAGACCAAGACACCAGATCAATTCAAATAGGGATGAAGTACGTAAGGTGTATGGTGAAGTAAACCCTATATCTATGGATGAAGTCATAAGGTGAGTAATCGATTGGATCAAGAGGCTTAAGCAAGATAAATTTGATCCAACTTGGTTATGCAAGTGACTTATGAGATTAGACACTAGATCCATAATCAAGGTACTAGTCAATGATGAGAAAATCCATTGCCTTGGGAATCGTGTCCAATGCAGGGTAGTTAGGGACAGGATTGGGGCTAACCAGTACTAAAGATGGACTTGTTTGACAGGTATGATAGTATCAATGCACCCAAGTCTTAGAAAGAAGATCAAAACACTGAAAAATTGGCCAAGTCAAGAAAGTCGTGAGGGTTGGGAGAAGCTCAGTGCCTAGGAAAAAGGGCCAATGGCGTCCCCAAGGGTGACGCCCTTGAGAACCCACTTTGGGATTTGCTCGATCTATAATACCCAGAAAGGATTTGCTAATTGATCAAGGGATTTGATCTCTAGAATTTTTAGTTGATTTTAGCTTAGGGTTTTAATAGTAAAATGGAGATGCCAATGGATTGGAACCAAGAAATAGTGAACAAACCTGTGGATATTACCTGGATAACCTTGTAGATGCCTTGATGATGATGATCTATTCAAACCCGATCAATTTGAGAAGATTTGAGGTAGTTTTCTATGAAGTTGATTTTCCCAAGGAAGCCAATGTGCCCTCTCTCCTGCACAACAAACGTCAACCATATTAGATTTTATGCATAAAGAGATAAAGACTAATGCCACAAGAGAAATAACAAAAAGATACCATATATCACAATGATACTAATGATAACCCCCTGATACAGCCAATGCCAAGCCAAGCGAGTTGAGGAAGCCCTACAAAAACGCCCAAGTTGAAGTCGCCCTCCTGTAGACAAGACACAGTTTCCAAAAATATATAGATCTTACCACAAATACCCAAATGCCAGGATGCAATAGAATTTCCAATCACCATCTAAGAACACCAGATGCAAAGGAGACCCAAGAATTTCCATAAGAAGTTTTTCTATTATCAAGATTGCAAGAGCCAAAGATGCCTTTACAATGAGAAGCTCTCTCCTTTGAATACGATGCAGAGATACCAAAACCCTAACCACCTTTTGAATGGATGGTTAATATTAAAAGATCAAAGTGATCTAATCAATGGTTGAGATGAGCTCAACATAAAAGTACATGGATCAATATAACAATACAATACATCAATGGACCAAATCGCCCTGGGAGAGGGGGTCCCACCAAATGTCAATGAATAAACATAAGATCTAGCTCATGGTGGGTCCAAGGGGAAATATCTAGCACCCTTGGTCAATCCCCATGACAAAATAACATCAAAATAATAATCTAAACACCAAATCGTGCCTCTTTGGAAAAGTCGTGAGCCTTAGGAGGCTCCAGAAATCCATAAAAAATACCGAAGTGATGAGAGTAGGCCCCACTGATAGATGAAACTACTGGAGAAGGTGTGGAATACATCCAACTCATCATCAAAGATCATGCCATGCCAATCCCTTGCCTCAGTATCCCAAATCGAATCCTTCAATAGCCATTTTTACCATTTTTAATCTGCCTTGGGAAGTGTGACACTGCCCAAACTGCCTCCTGGAGTGCTTGCGATGTCAAGGTGAGCCCACTAGGCTCTCTGGGAGGGGGGTAATATGGAAATAAAAAGTGATTGGATGACCCCCTCCATGCTCAATGCCCTAGGTGAACCAATCAAATCTCACCCCTGCTCTGAGAAGCCATCTGACAGGCCAAAACTGCACTAGGATAGCCAACTGAGGCTAAAAATCACTTTAACTGCCCGAAACTGAAAACAGTCTGTCTCATTGGACTCAGAGATCCCAAATCCATCTAAGGTGTGTACTCATACACCCTATGGATATCTGCATGATCATCTAGAATATCCAATATACCTGACAGACCAAATAATAATAATCTGTAAAAGTGTTGAAAAGCACAAACCATCATCATAAGCCTGAAATCACTACATAGAACCATCTGGTGAACTGTAACAGACCATATATCATATATCTGCATCATCTGAGGTCTTCCACCTCATGTCCTATGGTTTACTTTTGGTCAAACTAGGTTTGACCAAGTCAACATGACCCAAAATATAACTCAGGCTATCATCAAACTGCTGCAAGTGTCAAAGGTTAAAACATGCTCTACAATTCTTTCAAGTAACAATTATAACATGAATTAATCATTTACTAGCGATCTAAAACCAAATATAAGGCTTTTAAATATTTACTTATGACTCAGACTAGACTTTCAAGACCATACTCACTTCATAGTTGTGATCAATTTGCTAGTGAAGGGTGAGGGATAAAAATTAAAGGCTAGGCTAAAGGATGACTATTGACTTGACATTGTGACACTTTGGAAATGGAAAGGGGGGTACACACTCTAACATATGCTGGACAAGCAGTAACACGGGGGATGGAAGTGTCTCACAGATGGGTGAGTTGTTTAAAGAGTGCTTATTCAACTTAGGCATTATGTCTACTTTTATAAAAGATGATCCAAGTTCATTAGGATCCATTGATTTCACTATATGGCATGTTTTCCCTACATAACCCTTCGGATCTCAGGTGTGCTAAGAAGCACAACTAATTTTAGCTTGCATCCAGGGCATGTTCATACATATACATAAGGTCAGCAATCGTTTAGATTAGAGTTTAAGAACCATTTCTTTTTGGACCTTTCTTATACTCTTCAAGGAGTATTTATAGCTTTTCATTGCTCTTGCCCTTTACTCGCGTGTGTTGAGAAACACATTCTAGAGTTTACAATTTCCATGGGCGAATTTACATAAGTTTCCATAGGTAGTACATGAGCTTTCAGTTTTAGCCAACACATCTTAAGTGACTAGGGGGACTTTGTAACAGTGCCAAACATCGGGACAACCGACCAGAATGATTTAGGACTACAATCCAACTCACCAAAGGTAAGTTCTGTCACCAACTCAGAGCTCAGACACAAGAAACAGGGAATCTTATCCAACACAGAGGCTAAAGTGGGGGAAGGTCCTCCATGCCACTAATCAAGTAGTAAGTCAAGGTAATAAACAAACTGGGAGGTAATGGATGGATGAAGACAGTGAATAATGAGACCAACACTAGCGAGCCAAAGTATGGTGGGAATGATCACCTCGATTCTCCCTAGGGAGGGTAAAACCAATGAGTATGGATAATGAACTTCTAAGTCTGAGTGGGGACAAAATAATATATATAAAGATACAACCATGTCCACATATCTTTATGATCGCCAGATCATGATACTAAATGCTAAGACATGCTACAAGAATGAATATAAAAGCAATATAACCATAAAACTAGAATATACCTGCTGAGTCATATACCTGAATGCACATAATCTGAAACAACATCTGTCCTCTGAAACTACTGCTGCAACTTTGGGAAATTCTGACTACTCTGTACAAATGGCTAAATGGCTACATTGGTCATCTCGCTGAGTGTCCTGAAACTCAGTCATGGCATGGGGAACAAAACAGTTTTCCATAATAATCACGATCCATAATAGATGCTCATCTCAGCATCTCAATGTAAGGGAACTAGCTGAAAAAGTGTACTAGAATCTTGAAAAATAGTGTATGGTAGCCCGGCTACTATATATGTGATAACAGTACCACATCGTTGGGTCCTTCTGACAACACTTTATTTCCTTAATTGTCTAGGAACCGTTACCATAAATAATCTAGCTACACTCTATGTGAGACTAATCGCTATGAGGAGTAAGTTCTTTCTTACTGCGCGCCCCTCAACCTCGTATGTGACCAATCCATTATGGTATCCCCTGTACGACGTCATGCTCCCTTGAGTAAAGCTGAAAGGGATTTCCAAACTCGTGTTTGGATGCTATCGGGAGTCGACATTGTCGTCGTACCCCTGTGTGTGGTTTTCCCGTCCTCTATGACCCCTTTCTTGTTCTATTATGAGTAAATCGGTAAACCACCTTACCTGTCACTGTACACATACTCAAAGCACACACATCAATAGTATTAAGTTCAAAAATCGTCATATCATAATTCATTTCATTCATTTGCTAATAGTTAAGCAAACATAGATAATTTTACATTGGATTCACATCATAATCATCCTCATAATTCCATTTCCATATTTCAGCATAAATACAACATTCATCATAAGGGTTCACATGTGCTAATCAATCATCAATATTACATATTAAAATCACAAGTATCCATAATCGTCATAAAATCAATCATTCATTAGAAACATATTCGTTTATCACATACATCGCTAATTAGTGAACAATTTTATTCTAAATCAACATATATGTAGTCATTTATCTCAGTTTCTTTAGCTAGGTTACTTACCAATAAGTGTCGTCAATATGAATAGTCATAACGAGTTTGAGGGGCATTACAGAATTAAAATGGTTAAATCCATTCATACTTATTAACTGTTTAAATAGTTTTTTTTTTTTAGTCTTATTCTATGGCCAAATAGTTATTTTCTAAATAGAATTATTTTCTTAATATAAATAGAAATTATTATTAATTATGTACTAATTATCTTATTATATATTGGAGAAAGCTCCTATATTAAATCCAAATCACGATGGAGCATTAGAAATTCCCATAGAGGACCCTCACATTGCAACCATGTTCACGATAGGACAAGGTATACTATATAGATACAACATGAACATATCATAGGACAAAATAAAAAATAAAATACAAAGTCATTATACTCCTTAAGGGAGAAAATAATATACTGAAATAATAAATGAGACATACAGTAAATAAAGAATAAACACATATAATATAAGAGAAGTGCCATGATGGAGGCAACGAAACCCTCATAAGAACGAGTGGTGTTAGCCATACTATCAATACTATAAACAAGTCACCGTACTCCCTATGGGAGTGAAGTATTTAACTATTAAAACAATGAAAATCATATTTTGAGCAAGATATATGGTAAATGAAGTACATATGTCTCATAAAACATGAGGTCGAAGCCTCTAAACGAATACACAGTAATAGAAAATGCAAAATAAACTTTATATAAATGAAATGAGTCACTACAACAAGGCTAGTGAGATTCCTCATAGTAACATCAATCCCATCTAAACTTATTTAGGCACTACAGGAAGGATAGAGATGCCCTTCAACAAACAACGATATAAATAAATATGATAAAGAAATGGTGTGGTTCGAGAGATATGAGGTCGATACCTCTGATCACAACTATTGATTATAAATAGAGGTAGAACACATTTTGTAGAGAGTAATTTAAAAATAAATAGAAATGAAATGCTCAGTAGAGGCCTCGATATAATCACAATCATGGATACAAATGCCTGAGAATGACAATCCTAATAGCTATTAACATGACGGATTATATGCTTGAAGCTCGAATATCGAAGCCTTGGGAGGGCAGCGATTTCGCAACTCATAGCTCAAGCCTAATTTTAAAATGTTGTACATTTCAAATACTAAACCAAAGTTTATAATATTTACAGACTGAGGGATTCAAAACCATCAACATAAAGAAAAAGATACAAGCTTCTCAATGGCCTTCTTTAAAAGAAACAAAACACAAATTTCTTATACAGAAGCTTGAGTTAAATGAATGCAAGATTGATAAGAGTGGGAATGAAGACCCATCTTCAAAAAAATAAAAGACAACCAGATGAATACATACGTATACAAGATAAACACTGAAACTCTGTGTAAAACCACGAGTCATGATAATGTGAACACATAAGAGCTCTAGAGCCAAAATGGGTATGGAAATCATGTATTTGTTTTATTAAATAACCATAGCGAAAATATTACAAAACTCGAAGGCCTAAGCGCTTACAGAGCGAAGTTATTAATACATATTAACTCGAAAAGCGATGGGTCCTCCGATGTTGAGGTCTGAGGAAGTCTTAGCTTCTCCCTTGAGACCCACGATTTGTGTAAATGCTGCACGCCATAGTAAACACGACCTGTGACAAACAAATAAAAGAGGTTAACACATATAAATAAACGAAATTAAATTATAAATGACATGTAAAAATGTGTTTTGAGAGCACGATACTTCGATAGATTGAGAAGAGAGTCCTTCATAAAAAATTTCAAGCAAAGAACTGGTAAAACCCTCCATTAAGAGCATTAATAAAAGGATTTGTATATAACATGATTTTCAAATGATTATTATAGAAAGGGTTAGCCTAAGTGAGGCTTGAACCCTTCTCGTCTCCCTCACATACTTGCAGAGCGAAACCCTCACTAGCGAAAACAAGAATGAATTTTCGTGAAGGCTCGTAAGGGAGAAAACCCTCCCATGGCCTTCCCAAGGAGATCGTACAGGTTATTCATAAGACATGACTACCAACTACCAATTTGCACTTAAGCGATGGAATTGAACTTCCAGGTAGATAGCAAAATTAATACTAAACTCGAGTTATACCTCCACGTTTACAGCTAGAACGATCCACCCAGATCACTAAACATTATGGTTGCATGTTTCTTGGGTAAACGAGTCATACCACGATGATATAGGGTATTCATGGAGCACCTACAATAAACATCAAGTTTGTTAGCATAAGCTAATTAAGATCCCTTCGTACAACACAAATAATGAAGATGCCATGTTTAAAAGTAATCACAAAAGATTAAAAGAATGATAAGCTGAGCTTATAGGATGATATCGATCCCTTTAATGGGTTAAGACAATTTATGGAATGAACTACAATATTAAACAATAATTCTATGCTAGGCAAATGTAAATACAAAGATTGGTAAGACTATGAGTAAGTTGGTGATATCCAAAGGACCAGGATAATACAATTTTTATAATGTGCAAGCAGATTGACAAATATACAAGACAAACTCATAACTTAATATGGTTTATATAAATACTTATATAAAATATTATGTTGTTGTGCATGCCTAACTTATTATGGTAATTAAACATAAGAATGTTGAAGCTAGAGAAAGCCTAATGTTAGTTTAATTAAGAAATCATTATGAAAATGATGACTAAGTAAATTCAGATGAGATTTACAAAATTTCCTATGAAGTCTTGATAGTTTTCATTCAAGTATTGGTCCCAATCTGTGGAGATTAATGTTGGATTTAGAGACGTCTAAATTACAATAATTAAGTTGGACATACGTGCATTATGATTATGATATCAAATACTGTCGAAAGATTACATCTATGTAATGATTAAAACATGCCAAACAATGTGATTAATTAAGACATGGCATTATACGTATTTAATTAAGGATTTGGATACAAATAGATATAGAATAATGTTAATCAATTATAATTGTTAATGGACCGATTATAGTTGATTAAAATAATAGCAGTAAATTGAGCTAAATAAGGAAATCAGAATTTATTCTGATTTATTTCAGTTTTTTCTGAAGTTTCCCGATTTGAAGTTTTTTTGTAAAATCGGAAACTCCAGATTTCTTTTGGACTTGTTTCCAAAGTATTAGCTAAATTTCAGCAGCCCCAGGATTAGAATCTTTTTCTTTGGCACTGCTATAAAAGGGCTGAGTCTCCAAGGCTTGCAATCATCCAGAAATTTTTTTGTCTGCTCCATTGAAGACAGGATACTCTCCAGAGAAAAGGATTGCAAGTTCTTGGAAGGATTCGAGAGCCAACAACTCAAGTCAAGACCAGAAGCTGTCCGCGACCTTCGAAGATGGAAAGTAAGTTCCGCTGTGCATTAAACTTAATTTCTAAGTTCCGCTGTGCATTAAGTTTAATTTTCTTGCATAGGAGTAGATCCTAGTTAGGGTTTAAAGTATTTAGTAAAACCCATCAAGTGGTATCAGAGCCACCCTCATGTAAGAATTGTTGTGTGTGAAAACGTTTTGCTGAGAGTATTGATTGGAAAAACGAATTCATGTGTTGTATGCCTCTGTTGGAAGTTTAAAAACGTTTTAGCTGAGTCTGTAAAACCCTTCATGAGAAAGATTCAGAATTGGATTTGCACAGAGTGCACCGTTGTAAGTTTCCTAACCAAGTATGGTTAACTTCCTGTGAGTCTCGAGGCCAATTCATTTTTTTATCCACACTACTGCTGCGCAAGATGACTGTCTACCCAATTGGTATTTAAGTTTCAATTACTGCTCTTAATCGTGAATGTTCGATTTACCTCACCCAACAATATTGCAACTGGCTACTTACGAAATCAGACTTGGATATTTCCAAACATTTGTTGTTTAATACTGTAGCGTCTTAGTAATCTTTGGGACATAGAGGTCTGATGTTCTAATGGTTCTTATTATATCATTTCATGATAGAGTTATTTGACATTCCCATAGATATTTCGGATGCATGAAAACACAATAGCAGACTTTAACAAAGAAATATATCAGGTCCGATTATTTAATTAAAGGGATGTTTACATGCCTGTAAATACTTGAGAGAAGATATGGAAAATAGTCATCTTCAGACACAAGAAACGCAGTCACCGAGGTGCTGTAGGAGACTTATATAACACCAAGACAGATAGCTATTTTTTGCTGTAGAATGCCGCTTAAGGGAAGCTCTCAAACTTTCTTACAGCTGCTTATAATTCTTTAGAAGAAGTAATAAGTCTGGAATTCCTTGAACACTATTATCAAGATACACCTCCGGAATGTATTTTTAGCACTATGCACTCAGAAATAATGGTTTCTTTCAACCATAATGGAGACTATAAAAGCTCAGTTAATAAGACACTGAGGAGACATATACCAACACAAGTAAGAAATTCTTCTTTGCAAACTCTGTCCCTTTAATGCTCTGCACAGTGGTTGATGGATTTATTATTGACCACAAAGTGACTGGAGATTACTGTATGCTTCCAGGAATGGCATAAATTCGTTTTTTTCTTTCTTTTGTGCTCTGTATATTGATCATTTCAAGTGCTGAGATCTGTGCCTTTTGGACTGTCGTTATCATGATTTGAATATCTATCGATTTACATATAAAAATACAGAGATTCTGTAATATTTCATTAGTGCAAACTTTTTTTTTGAAAATCTAAAAGCTGTAACTTTGTAGGAAAATGAGTTTTGACAAACAAAACATACATTTCGATTGTCAAGTATTTCTAGCAATTCTTTTTTTGAAAATCCGTGTTTTTCTTCTTGAGTTTGAATGATAACACCCTTAGAAACTCTGTATGACAGAAGAAGAAATAAGTTTAAAGAGCAGTGGTGATGATATAACTTCTCTTATTTCTGCTGAATATTCTTTTCTGTCTATTTCTCATTTGAAAAATACTGAGATTATGCAGAGAAGAATGCACAGATTGCTCAGAATGAGTATTTTATTGTCAAACCAAAAATATCCACTACAAGTTACAGACTGCATGCCTTTTTTTTTTTATCATAGATTACGAACCAAATTCTATGTAACATCTCTGATTGATAATATTCATCTGCTTCTTATTTTCTGCTGAATATGTTATGTTGTTTATTTCTCATGTGAAAAATAAAACGAATGGAAAATTGCTCATTTGTTGGAGTGAATGCATTTAGCATCTATATGTTGGCTGGAAAATGTTTTAGGTATAATTTTGGAATCTAACTAAAGGCGTTTTATACATGTGTTGTTTTCGCATGAGTCAAGCATTGATGTTCGCAAAACGAACCGCTCTGTGTAAGACGATTGCAAGGATGACTCATGACAAGCTCAATGGACGTGGGTGTTAACTTTCCCAAAGGAGGGTTGGCACCTGCTAAATTGTTTTGGTGCATAAGGGTGATGTATAACAAATAAGTTGCAACACACATATGCTGGCAATATCTAGAAAAGCATTTGGGGCTTGGTGCACCAGGTCCGTTAGTGACCTGCCTTCCCCACTTGACTGGCCTGGTAGTTAGCAAATGGATATGTCAATCTGGCCCAAAGGCGGAAAAGACAATAAGGTAATGATTGCGCCCAAAGGTGTTTTTCATTATTGAGTGGTGTTTTGGCTAAAAGATTCAATGGAGCACATAATTTAATTTAGGCCTTTAGATGGATTTTAGAATTATGATTAAATCGTGATGCATAATATCTAATTTTTCTTTTGTTCTTCAATTTTTCAGATCTAAACATAATGTCAAATCTAAGTCAAATTAAGCCCCTCATGGGGAACAATTTCAAACAGTGGGAAGAAAAGCTGAAACTAGTCTTAGGGATCATGCAATTGGACACTGCACTGAGATTTGATCGCCCCAAGCCCAATAAAGAGGGTGAAGAAACTCCCCAAGAGAAGGCTGATATTGATAGATGGGAGCATTCAAATCGCATGTGCATAATGGTGATGAAGCAAACGATCCATGAGACTTTTCGGGGCATAATACCTGATACAGAGACCGGCGCTATTAAATACCTTAAGGCCCTTGAAGAGAAATTCACAAAGAGTAAAAAGACTGAAGTTAGTACACTCTTTGTGAAGTTGGCAACAATAAAATACAAGGGAAAAGAAGGGGTTAGAGAGCATGTTATTGAGATGACAAGACTGCAACGTGCCTTGAAAGGGCATAATTATGACATCTCTGATGAAGTTCTCATTGAGTTCATTTTTCTGTCTCTCCCGTCCAACTTTAGTCAATTCAAGATGACTTATAATTGTCAAAAAGGGACATGGACACTACCTGAGTTTGAGGCTCAGTTGGTACAGGAGGAAGAGAGACAGAAAATGACTAAGGGGGAAAGTGCTCATGTAGTAACATCTAATCATAAGGGTAAAGGCAAGAAGCGCAAGTTTGCTGCCAAGGTAGCTGTAAACAATGCCGCGCAGAAAAGCAAGAAGGAAGATACTTCTGCGAAAGCAGAAGAAAGGAACTGTTTTTTTCTGCAAAGCGTCAGGACATACAAAGAAATTATGCACTAACTATCATGCATGGTTGGCAAAGAAAGGTATGTCTCTTACTTTAGTTTGTTCTGAAGTTAATTTAAGTTCTGTATCTAGATATACTTGGTGGATAGATTCAGGTGCAACGACTAACATCAGTATGTCGATGCAGGGTTGCCTAAGCCATCGCAAGCCAAGTGAGGCGGAGCGCTACGTTTACGTAGGAAATGGCAATAAAGTAGAAGTGAAAAGCATAGGAAAATTTAGATTATTATGTAAGACAGGATTTTATTTAAGTTTTGATGCTTTAGTGGTTCCATCTTTCAGAAGGAACCTAATTTCTATATCTTATTTGGACAAAAATGGTTATGTATGTTCATTTGGTAATGGAAAATTCAGTTTGTGTCAAAATTCTAAGCTTCTTGCTTCTGGTATCCTGTCTTCTTATGATAATCTTTATTTTCTAGATATAGACACTTCACATTCAGAGGCACTGCATGTAGATAATAGAAAACGTAAATTAACTTGCGAGAAATCTCCAACATTATGGCATAAGCGATTAGGACATATCTCTATGAAAAGGATAGAACGTCTTGTGTCTAATGATATTCTCCAACCTTTAGATTTTACAAACTTAAGTGATTGTGTGAATTGTATAAAGGGAAAACAAACTAATAAACGTAAATATGATGCAAAAAGATGTAATGATGTCTTAGAATTAATTCATACGGATATCTGTGGTCCTTTTCCAAAAGCTACAAGAAATGGTCACCGTTACTTTATCACATTCATAGATGATTATTCAAGATATGGTCATATTTACTTAATAAAAGAAAAGGCAGAAGCATTAGACGTGTTCATAAAGTTCAAAACGGAAGTTGAGTTACAACTTAACAAACGTATAAAGTCCATTCGTTCTGATCGTGGTGGTGAATACTACGGTCGTTATGATGGATCAGGAGAACAATGTCAAGGTCCCTTTGCAAAATACTTAGAGGAATGCAGAATTGTGCCTCAGTATACGTTGCCAGGTTCACCTGCAATGAATGGTGTTGCTGAACGGCGAAATCGCACCCTTAAAGACATGGTGAGAAGTATGATTGCTCGTACAACTCTACCTGAGAATTTGTGGGGAGAAGCCTTAAAGACTGCAGCATACATACTTAATAGAGTGCCTACTAAAGCAACTAACAAGACCCCTTACGAGTTATGGGTTGGGCGCAAGCCTAGCTTGAATCATTTGAGAGTTTGGGGATGTCCATGTGAAGCTAGGCCTTATAAGCCAAATGAAAAGAAACTGGACGAAAGGACCATTAGTTGTTACTTTATAGGCTATTCTGAACGATCTAGGGGATACAAATTCTATAATCCAACAGAACATACAGTTTTCGAGTCAGGAAGTGCGAAATTTTTTGAGGATAATGAGTTTGTGGGGGGAGATATGACAGAAGATAATATTTTTGAAGAAGAAGAGACGAATGCGAATGAGACTATGGACCAAAGTCCTGGTTTTGTTCAAATTCCGATTATGTACAGAAATGAGACTATGGACCAAAGTCCTGGTTTTGTTCAAATTCCGATTGCGTTTAGAAATACATCTTCTGACAATATGCAAACTTCATCATCACAAATAACTCAGTTAGAAACTCAACATGGAATAGAGAACACAAATGGACCTGAACCCAACCCAAACCCTGACATTGACATGACAAATGTTGATGGCCTAGGGCCTGTGGGAGATTCAGAAATTGATAATGATGTTCCTCCTCCTGTTGAAGATCAAGTTGTAAATGAACCTCAAGAAAATCTAGTACCTGTGCCAATTAGGATATCTACTAGAGAGAAAAGATCTACACAATCTAAGGATTATGCATATCTTCAAGAACATGAGTTTGACATTGGCATGTTTGAAAATGATCCTGTTAATATCAAACAAGCTATAGAAATCTCTAACTCTCTAAAGTGGATTAATGCCATGAATGAAGAGATGAAATCTATGTATGACAATGACATTTGGGATATCGTTCCGTTGCCTAAAGACAAGAAACCCGTTGGTTGCAAATGGATATTTAAGACTAAGCGGGATTCTAAAGGCAATGTTGAAAAATACAAGGCACGTCTTGTTGCGAAAGGTTTCACACAGAAAGAAGGCATTGATTATAAAGAGACTTTCTCTCCAGTTTCATCGAAAGACTCTTTAAGGATTATATTGGCGCTTGTAGCACATTATGATTTAGAACTTCATCAGATGGATGTAAAGACGGTGTTTCTCAATGGTGACATTGATGAAACGATCTATATGAAGCAGCCAGAGAACTTTGTATCAGGTGATGCAGGGTCTATGGTTTGCAGACTTAAGAAATCTATCTATGGGCTAAAACAAGCATCTCGACATGGTATCAAAAATTTCACAAAATTGTTAGCTCATTTGGTTTTGAGTCTAACATAGTAGACGAATGCATATACCTTAAGTTCTGTGGGAGTAAAATTATTTTCTTGGTTTTATATGTAGATGACATATTGCTTGCCAGTAACGATAAGGACATGTTGCATCAAACTAAGAATTTTTTATTTAAGAACTTTGAAATGAAAGATCTTGGTGATGCATCATTTGTTCTAGGGATTGAAATACTTAGAGATAGATCTCAAGGTATTCTAAGGTTATCCCAGAGGAACTATATCGATAAGATTCTAACAAGATTTGGCATGGAAAACAGTAAACCAGGAGATACCCCTGTATCAAAAGGAGATAAGTTTAGTCTAAAACAATGTCCCCAAACTGACTTAGATAAAAACATCATGAAAGATATTCCCTATGCCTCAGCCGTGGGTAGCATCATGTATGCACAAGTATGCACGCGTCCAGATATTGCGTTCATCACTGGAATGCTAGGGAGATATTTGAGCAACCCAGGTATGGAACACTGGAAGGCAGCCAAGCGAGTGTTGAGATACCTAAAGAGAACAAGGGACTATATGCTCACGTATCGGAGATCGGAACAGCTCGAGGTCATTGGATATACTGATTCTGATTTTGGAGGATGTGTCGACAGCATGAAGTCAACATCAGGATACATCTTTATGATGGCAGGCAGTGCCGTGTCATGGAAGAGCGCTAAGCAGTCATTGGTAGCCTCCTCCACTATGGCAGCTGAATTTGTTGCATGCTATGAAGCATCTAATCATGGCGTATGGCTGAAGAACTTCGTCACAAGTCTGAAAATTGTGGATTCTATTCAGAAACCACTCAAATTATTATGTGACAACAATTCAGCAGTGTTATACGCAACCAACAACCAAAGTTCGTCAAAGTCAAAGTACATCGATATTAAGTTTTTGGTTGTAAAAGAGAGAGTGCAGAATAATGAATTATGTATAGAACACATAGGTACAGAATCCATGATTGCTGATCCTCTTACTAAAGGATTACCACCCAAGAAGTTTCACGAACATGTTGCCCGTATGGGTGTAATTTCTATTTAGGATAGTTAGAAAATGTGGGAGTCTGAATATGTTTTAAGTTTTGATGTTCTATGTAATGCAATTGTAAACATTTTTTGATGATATATACAAGTTGCATTCAGTTTCGGTTTCATTATTTCTTTCTTTAAAGTTTAATTTTTGACCTCATACAGTAAAGTAAAGGTGACTCAATTAGAAATAGGCACGTATAATCACACTTGCGTGTAATTTCTAAACTATATGTCCAAATCAGATTCATGTCATTCAGTTATGTTGGCAGCGTGATTTATGTCGGTTTAGTTGCGAATAAATGTGACAAGTGCTGCTTAAGTCCTTTGTTAGCATAATTGATGGACGGAATTGTTTAAGAAATACGATAAGAAAGACAGAAAAGTTGCATGCAATAAAGTTAAGGATATATAATCAAAAGGTTGCACTTGTCCATGTGGGAGATTGTTGGATTTAGAGACGTCTAAATTACAATAATTAAGTTGGACATACGTGCATTATGATTATGATATCAAATACTGTCGAAAGATTACATCTATGTAATGATTAAAACATGCCAAACAATGTGATTAATTAAGACATGGCATTATACGTATTTAATTAAGGATTTGGATACAAATACATATAGAATAATGTTAATCAATTATAATTGTTAATGGACCGATTATAGTTGATTAAAATAATAGCAGTAAATTGAGCTAAATAAGGAAATCAGAATTTATTCTGATTTATTTCAGTTTTTTCTGAAGTTTCCCGATTTGAAGTTTTTTTGTAAAATCGGAAACTCCAGATTTCTTTTGGACTTGTTTCCAAAGTATTAGCTAAATTTCAGCAGCCCCAGGATTAGAATCTTTTTCTTTGGCACTGCTATAAAAGGGCTGAGTCTCCAAGGCTTGCAATCATCCAGAAATTTTTTTGTCTGCTCCATTGAAGACAGGATACTCTCCAGAGAAAAGGATTGCAAGTTCTTGGAAGGATTCGAGAGCCAACAACTCAAGTCAAGACCAGAAGCTGTCCGCGACCTTCGAAGATGGAAAGTAAGTTCCGCTGTGCATTAAACTTAATTTCTAAGTTCCGCTGTGCATTAAGTTTAATTTTCTTGCATAGGAGTAGATCCTGGTTAGGGTTTAAAGTATTTAGTAAAACCCATCAATTAAATAACCATTCCAATTCAATCACATAGCTGCTGCATATTGAAAGTATGCAAAAAGAGAAACATATGAGTAGGATAATCTATGAGCTTCCTTATGCACAGAATATCTATCACAGAACGATCATTCTAATAATGGGATGGGAAGACTAAATATAAAAAAAAAAATGTGCATAAATGAAGGGTAAATTAATTGGGCTGTTACAATAAGACTACTTCCAATTCCATAAATTTTCATAGAATTGATTTTCAACTTGATACGAAAGTGTCGTAACTTAGAAACTTGGACGAACATATAAATTTTAAATTCCTAGTTATTTGATCAGCACCATAATGTGTGGGTCAAGGAGCTCATCTTTTACTTATCTCATTCCATCATTTTCCTGGTCATATGACCACTTCGGTAGGATCAACATTTCACATTATGTGTGTTTAATTCTTAATCTTATCGAGTCCCATCTCGAGGAAAATTCATCTTCTTATTTAAGCTCCACCATGTCACATGGTTAGCATCATTGTGTTCATCTCATCATGTTGATCATCTCCATACTTCATTTTACAATAATATTCCTTTATTTTTTACCTTTTCGACGGGTTTTCCATGTTATAATTTCTCCATTTACCATATCATGGTCAACTCAAGATTGTAGTTTTTCATTTATGTTAATGGCATCATCAAGATGCAAAATCAATGTCCTTATGTTCAGTCCATTACATTGTTCACATCGATATCTCCTTTTACTTATGTTGAGTTTGTTTGATCCTCTTGACAATCTATCAAATTCTCGACAAAAAGAGCCTTTTGGTGTCTTGGATTTAGAATTTTATTTGTATCTTAATTAATGTTAATTAATTTGTGTATATAATATTTTAGTACCATTTAGATATGCATTCTTCATTAATTCACATTATAATATGTCGAACTCACACTCACCAACATTTGTGGTCATTCAATGTATATTTATAAGATTATATTGTCATATCTTTATCTCCATCACCACATGAACCCATCCATGTATATGTATATGTATGCATCATAACTTATCACAATGTGAACAAAACATACCCAATCATTGATTTTCATAACTATGAAATTATAGTTCCTTTTCAAATATTCATGAGTGTCATCGCCTCATGTGGTTGGCCCTCTTTTACAATTATCTCCATAAAAGTAATCACTTTATACTTTCAATTCAATTCAATTCTATAACCTCAATACAAGCATATTACTTTGATTATAGACATACACAAGCATATTACTTTGATTATAAACATACACACCAATTATAATATTCATTAAAAAAGTAAGACATCAATACTCAATATGAGAATATCACTAAACATCAATTATTCTTTACAAAGAACAATATATACATAATTGCAATTCTTAAAGATAACTATATATATATATAAACAAATATAATATATCTTGAATTCTTTTTGAAATCCCATGTACCTTTACATATATATGTGTATGAATCCTTTTCTCTATATCAACAAACATGCTCATTATTTAAAACTCATGAAATGATCATTATATCTCTGATCCAAAACACATATATATATTATAATTCGTTGAAGGATTATAATACTATAAATATATGTATATTTAACACAAATATATATATATAAATTAGAGATTTAAATTAGAGACTTTAAAGCTTAGGATTAGGTGGCTCAGGTATTGCACTCAATAAGCTATTCAATGAAAGGTTTGCACCTCGAGAAATTTGATCCCTCTCGGTGCTTGATAGAGCCTAGGATTTGGATCTAAACTGATTTATATATATAATCTTTCTTATGACAGATATGCTTATACTTTTATAATTCCTTAGCAACAAATATCATATATATAAAACCCTTTCCATATACAACAATGGTATATTATGTAATTTTCTTTTATATAAATAAATATCTCAAATGAAATACATTATAAATCTTTAACCATTATAATATATATTGTGAAATCCCTTCTATAAATCTTTAACCACTATAATATATATTGTGAAATCCCTTCGATTAACCATCGATTCTTAACCATTATAATATATATTGTGAAATCCCTTCTTTTAACCATCGTTTCTTCTGAAATAACGAATGTAACCCCATCCGAATTCACACATATAAATATTTCTTCAAATTAAGAGATTTATTCTTACACGCCTGTTTCTCTCCGTGTTCATGACAATGTGAGTCCGGCTTATAGAATTACTATTAAACTGCAAAATACGAAAATGATGTTTATCACTATAATTCCATTTATTAACCACTCAGAACAATTATTAAATATTAAATTTTTTTATTGCAGTTCGCTAGTATATCAACGTATGGCGATGAGTAGGTTATAATTATAATTCCTTGTAATGGATTCCTCGTGTATTGTGTGTAGCCTATGGCTTGGTTGTTTCTTGGGTAGTTGTGTCATAAATTTGGTGCTTGGCTAAGTTTGTGGATTTGGTGAAATTATGAAGGAAAATTGGGGAAACCATGAAAGCCCCTATTAACCAGGACAATTTCAGTTTACATCCGTCATTGTGATTTATTTAAAATATTGGTGCAGGTAAACTGAATCAACCAACTTAGAACTTTATTTTAAACTTAATCATTCTACTTAGACATAAAGTTAATTAAATGTTAACTATCACATACTTGGGGTATCATTTTGTTAGCCTTCACTTAATTATTTTAATTAGCGACTATGTACCATATAGTATAGCAATATAATTCGAAAAATATTTAATAAAAAAATCTAGTACTAATAAAATACTGAAGTAGACTACTTATATATAATATTTTTTAATTGAATATTCAAAAATATACCATAAATGTATATAGGCATTTGTATAATAAAATCAAATATATTTAAACAACAAAAAAATATAATTTCAACAATCTAACATATGGCAAGTGTGAGTGACAGCAACTAGTTATTAATAATTATTTTAATAAAAAAGTATAAATTAAATGGTATTTATGTTTTATAGTGTTTAAATTTGTTTTTTTTTAATTGGTTTTCAAATTTTAATTTTTCATTACTAAGAATCCATATTCTTGTTACACTTACACTGAATATTAGAAGTAAGTGAAATGTCAATACAACCAAATTATGCTACTAAACCATATAGCAGGCTGAGAGGAGTGGAGAACAGAACAGAAATGGTGTAATCCAACAATGATAGAGTTGGTGTCTATTCATTAAAAGATAGGGCACACTACCAACTGTTCCAAGTTACCACCAAAATTGGCGTAGCTCAGCATTAAACAATTGGTTCACAGTGGGGATGATCTAGCCATATACTGAGGGAAGGCTTTGTGATCTCTTCATCGAAATCCTGTGATGTGCGAATGGTCAATCCATTAAACAAATAGTTTCTGGATATGTTGGTCAGGGATGTCTGGGTTGATCATAGGCCATTTCTCTATAGAATAATCCTGCCTTGAGGTTCACCCAAATCCAAACCCCATCATGAACAGAAACATGAACTATGATAGCCTTTAGCGGCCCTACCATTTGGAGGATGCACTCCATAGATTTGAAGGTCATAGCAATGAAGAAGACTCAATAGGTCTATGGTAAACTATTAGTAGAGACACTAAGCGGAATTCATGCAGGTTGTTAACCCACTGAAAAGATGCTTAAACCTTCACGTCACTTACATCTATTGGGCGATATATAGACTCAAGAAGACTGCCAGAGCAAGAAAAAAATATATAACACCGATCCAGCCAGAACTAAAACATCCATGCTACCATACTGATTTATAAACCAAACCTACTCAACACTTGCCCAAGAAAAAAATATATAACACCGATCCTGCCAGAACTAAAACATCCATTCTACCATACTGATTTATAAACCAAACCTACTCAACACTTGCCCTATTACATTATCATTACAGATTCAGATCCATATTCAGATTAGTATGAAGACTTATATACCCAACATGCATTTAAAATTTATGGTTCTGATTTCTAACATGCATTTTATGGTTAGAACTCATAAAGATCTATGCAACATTTTTTTGCAATTACCTATATACAGATTTACATGAAGATTTATGTAGCTGTCCCTCTCGTTCCACACAGATCTAACTTGGATTTTCTGTTAAACACAAATTTGCGATCAAGGAACCTTCTTGGGCTTGATTTTTTTTATTTTACAAATCTCGGGAATTCAAGGGATATGTAATGTAGGTCTAAATAAATTTTCATATAGGTAATACTTCGAGCGATAAAAGTTTAGCAAACCTTACATTCTAGACCCATTAACTCTAAGATTGATGTAACCGATCTATAAGTCGGAATGAATTTTTATTTTTTTTAACCTGTTCGCATTTGATTATTAGGGCAGTTCCATGAATACAGAGGGGTGCATTTCCATTTTTATTTTTAGAGTGAGGGTAAACAAACCTTCACATTGGCATGAAGTCGATCATAGTGAAAAAAAAACAAAACAACCATGCTTTGTACAGATCCAATGCATGAAAACTTGCTCTTAACTTTAAAAAACATATTTTCACTTTCAATTGAAGAGATCTAGCACATTTCTATTCAGCAATTACATTCGACTACAGATCACATTTCAAACTATTAATCACAGTGTGGAAAGCACTTGAGCACTTGATTAACTATGACAACAACCAAATTTTTATTATTATGAATGACATTACTCAAATAGCAGATAACCTAAGCAATAATAATCAAACAGACAATGTGTGTGCCGTGAGGGCCCTTAGGCCTGATATTTTAAACTAGGCTATGCCAAAATGTAGGGTCGTCACTCGCTAATCGTGAGGACAAAATCAATTTAAACCACATAAATTCCTTTGGACAAAATTGCAACAATTTCATTATATAAAATTCACTATATTTTGCCACACATTCATCTTATTTGATCTCAAATAAAACAAAAATAATAGAAACTTGAAATAATTATAAACAACAATAAACTGGCGACAGTCGATCTAGTTGATGAAGGTGTTCAGATAGTTGTAATCTTTCGCGAAGTACCAAATGACTCCTCGATTGACCTCCTAGCCCCCCGAGTTAATAGGGGATCACAAAGAACATACAAGTCCAAAAACTCACATGAATCCCCAGAGTAATTCTCAACCAAACTCACATAGATCACACTCTTCTCAAATTTCCATGCATTATGGAGCAAGAAGTCCTTTCCTCTTCATTATCTCTTTATTAAATAGAAAATTCTTTGTCGACATGTGTCATGTGATGCAAAATTAATTAATTTATTGATTTTCTAATATTAATTCTCATGTGCAACCATGAGTCACCTTCACATGAGGGTGCACATAAGTTCCACAAATTTATCTTAGTTGTCTCTTTAGTTTAAAACCCCAATACCTAAATGAGTGGGTGCATGCAGAGTTTAACTCAAAAATATCTATCAATCTAGATTTGCTCCAAAATAAAATATCTTGTATTTATCTATTTTTGTATATTTTTTCCATGGATGTCTCCCTAAATGGGTGGATGCACATGAAGTCTACCTCAAAATATCCCCCCGCCCCCTTGTAATTGCTCAAATTTGAATACTTCTTCATTTAATTATTCTCAAATTTAACATTAACATATGCATAATTCAAATCTGTGTCTAAATGTTTAGTGCAAGTATGCAAGTAATTTTGAATTTCTTGCCGTTGTATAGGTACCACATCTATAGTGCTCCTCCTTTGGGAATAGCACTAAAATTATCACATGGTCAAAATCAATGTACATAGCTCATTTAGAGCTTGGCTTCAATACAATTCAAGTTTTGTTTTTGCGTCGGATTTATATTTTGTTATTGCCTATTTTCTATCCACATTCTTATCATAGTAATCTAGCATGTGATATATATATATATATATTTCTTTAAAAGACTTAGAAATTTTTGCATAATTCAACGATTCATTTCACATTTATCCATGCATAGATTATCATATAAATAATGGACTAAACTACCAGTAAAATACCTGTCACGTTAGGTTGTAGCAGATCCCTTAGTTTCCGTAGCTCCTTTGGACCAAGACTTAGAAACCAAACAGATGAACCACCCTATCGACCAGCTCTTATCATGCTGGCCATAGAAAACCAATAGGTTTCCTATCCCCCGAGCCCACAGCATATAATCCTGATAGCAACTTTCCTTAGTACTTCATATAAGTTCAATAGTGCAGTTTCACAAAACTCCAGATTTTCTCTGAGTTAACCCCCTCCTCAATCTTTGAGTTTCCCACCTCCTCAAAGCTTCAAGTTCTCCCCCTCCTCGGCCTTCCTCCTTTTCATATCAATACTAAGTCTAATTCTCCAAAAGAAAACCAACCCCCTCATCCATTGTGAGACCTCCCTAAATACCATTTCATCCTTTTTCCTTTCGTCGTCCCTACTCCACTGCCTTCCAATCATAAATACCATTACATCTTCCAAGATAGTTTATTAATAAAATATGTTTATCAATTCCCCGTGTCCCTCGAGAAGTCACCTAGTTGAATGCCCATTCAGCAAGAAATCATGACTTATCCCACTTAACTTCCCGAGACATCTTTTGATAATATAAAATTTATTTAATTGTTGTTCTTTAAATGCTTTTAACATATCAATACAATAAGTTAATCTTGGTTCAAATAACGAGGAGGTTATGTCTAAACTATTTAAAGTACAATCAGATTCGACAGAGATGTATTTGGTTAAGAATTAAAGTTTATTAATCATAACCTGTTAAACATAATATTATTTAATTATACACTCCCTTCCAAATATTTAACATGCAATCATAATAATATTATTCCATCCTACACACAAAGCAATTGACATAATTTAGTAACTGACAAAACATATAACGGACTTTATTGTTTGTTTAATAATAATAATTAATAATTATCATAATTAATGTAATAATAATTGATTGTAAATAACAATATCAACATTAATTTGTTTAATTGATAAGTACCCTAGCACTAATCTAGTACACTTTTATCAATAAACAAGGTACATTTAATTGTTTACTTAATCACAATTAGCAGTTAAATAGTACAACTTTCCAAAGTTAATGTTTATCAATGACACTTCACAATGTTTACAACACTCACCTTAATTGCTTATTACAATGTTTACATACAATTAATACATAGCTTAATTGACTTGTTTTACACATATCCAATAACTTAATATTCATTATCTAAATTCAATCAATGCATAATTAATATATTTACCTATGACAACTTATACAATTATTCAACATGTTAAGTATTTGTATATCGATAATAGCGTACAGGTGCAAAGTGTGCATGCATGGCCAACGCATGCATAGGTCGGGCATGTACTATAAAATACATCATCTTGCCTATGCATAACTGTTAACTAATACTAATAACCCTTCATACAAACAAAACAAGTATAGTTACAACATAACATTACTAAAACATCATTGGTTATTTTATGAGTTAACCTTATAAGATTTCATCTCATTATTTTTTTTATGTTTATGTTAGTTTAATCAATCGAGTATAGGGAAGGGTACCTACTATCACTAAGTCGACATCATGGAGTACCCAACCCTCAACAGTACTAACTAACATATCCTCCCATCCTAACCTACATCCACATCCTCCCTATCCTTCATCTGCTAGTACAAAAGTGAGTGCTAGCTATACTGACCTGACCACATAGAACTGAGAGCGGTAGAGTCGGCTAACTAGCAGACCTAGCCTCTTTTAGCAGGCATCCGACCATCATCATCACAACAACTTGGGTAGCGTGTCTCAGCACGACCCTCCCATGAACCCGGGTATCATAGAAACATAGGGTGGGAAATACACCCATCGCTCTCAACATACTGGGTCTACACCCTTATCAAATAATACTTTGTTGCTATCAAGATTATCGGACCATGTCATTGTATCATCAATTTCAGTTGCTAAGGTTTACTGCATGGACAAGTTTTTATCCCATATATCAGATCAAGTATCCAGCTGTCACATAGCCCTTGTGTCTTGTAGGTTAGTATTTCGCAAAATACACATTTTATAACAAGCATTTCCATTCGATCACCAAGTGATCCATATCTCCAACACCATTTTATTTCACGTCACAATTTTAGCTCATCACAGGTATGCATGGCATATAACAATTCAATCAATTTCATCATAGAATGACATCCATGTACAACATCATATATTTCACATTCCATCAATGAAAACGTTAAAACATATATTGTCATCATAAAAGCAATGAATCTCATGATAATCATAACCTATTAGCTGCATGAACATAGTAACATCATAATATTGTAACATCATAGTCATAGTGACAACATACCATAGTAATGACATAAACATGGTAGCATCATATAATCGGGTGTATCGTGTCATAAGTATAGTTTACTCAATCTAGTTAAGTCCAACAGATAATAAGAAAATAAAGTGCAATATCTCTCACGAATAAACGTGTCTAGTCGAAATATAGGGCATTACAACATCTATGGGTCCTTCTGACAACTTTTTTGTCCTTGTCCTTGTGTGAGGAGTGCATTGTAGTGATTAGGAATCGTTACTGTAATCATCCGACAACATTTCTATGGATATTAATGGATTGAGGAATAAGATATTCCTTATTGCACGCCCCTCAACACATCATACACGACCAAATCGTTATGGCCCAGTCGTACAACACACGCTACTCGAGAGAGCTGATAGGGGTTCTAACTCATGTGTGGAATGCTATTTCAGGGCCGATATTCTTTCGTCCTACCCCTATGTGTGTTTCTCGTTTTTTACAACCCCCTTTTTATTCCATTTGAGAATAAGTCGGTAAGTTGTTTTACATGCCACTGCACACACTCAAAGCGCACATTAGTAGCGCTGCACCATATAAAGTATATCAACATGCATTATTCATATTTATTCATTGTTAACTAACAAGTAGCATTTATTCACATGTACGGAATAAAAACATCATTTCTTTCATTTATTCTTAACATAAAATTTATTTCAAATTTCACAATCTACAAAACATAATCATCAGTTGCGGTTCAATCAACCATTTTTATTCCAAACGAAATATAAAATATTATTCTAGTTTATTTAGCAGGGTCACTCCAAAATAAGTGCCCTCAAACTCCAATCAGTCAAATTCAGTCAAAGGCGTGCATTACATACATCCCGTGTTATTAACAATGTTGTCCCAAAGTTAATTTTTATCATACATTCACATACACTTTCACTTTCTTTTCTTAATCAATTTTCATGCCATTTTTTTCTATTTTTAGTAAATAATTGTGGCCATTAGTACTTTTTTTGTTTCATTCACAAGGTTCTAACACATTCTCAATAATTCAATAGTAACATATTGTAATTCTAGTAATACTTTTCAATAATTGTCATCTAACTTATGTTTCCAACACCTCCTAATCATCTATAAGGATCTACAATATCCAATTAAGCTATAATCTAGATCGCACCAGTAGCCACACAATAGGTACCAAATCAAAATCTAAGTAAGAATTTAAATATATTTGCTTATCCTCTTCCCCAAGTCGAGAAGATAAACATCATACAATCTTCAAAAACAATATAGATTGGTATTTATAATCACGAATTACCAGATTAAGGGAAACTATCACATTGTCACAAATCACTGCATAAGTCATTCAATATTCCTACAAGACTACTTCCAATTCCATAAATTTTCAAAGAATTGATTTTTAACTTGATACGAAAGTGTCTAAACTTAGCAAATTGGATGAACATATTAATTTTAACTTCATAGTTATTTGTTTAGCACCATAATGTGCGGGTCAAGGATCTCATCCTGTCCTTATCTCATTTCATCATTTTCGTGGTCATATGACCTGTTCGGCAGGCTCGACACGTCACATTATGTGTGTTTTCTTAATCTTAGCTAGTCCCATCTCGAGGACAAGTCGTCTTCTTATTTAAGCTCCACCATGTAAAATGGTTATCATCATTATGTTCATGTCTCATCACGTTGATCATCTCCATACTTCATTTTACAAAAATATTCCTTTTTTTTTACCCTTTCGACAGGTTTTCCAAGTTAAAATTGATCCATTTACCATATCATGGTCAACTCAAGATTGCATTTTTTCATTTATGTTAATGGTGTCATCAGAATGAAAAGTCAGCGTCCTTGTGTTCATTTCATTACATATTTCACATAGATATCTCCTTTTACTTATTTTGAGTCTGTTTGACCCTCTCGACAGTCTATCAAATTCTTGACAAAAAGAGCCTTTTTATATCTTAGATTTTGAATTTCATTTGTATCATAATTAATATTAATTAATTTGTGTATATGATGTTTTAGTACCATTTGGATACACATTCTTCATTAATTCACATTATAGTACATCGAACTCACGCTCACCAACTTTTGTCATCATTCATTGTATATTTATAAGATTATATTGTCATATCCTTATCTCCATCACCACATAAAACCCATCCATGTATATGTATATGTATGCATCATGACTTATCCTGATGTGAAGAAGATATACCCAATCATTGATTTTCATAACTATGAGATTATAGTTCCTTTTGAAATATTCATTAGTGTCATCGCCTCATGTGGTTGGCCATATTTTACAATTATATGCATAAAAGAAGTCACTTTACACTTTCAAATCAATCCAATTCTATAAACTCAATACAAGCATCTCACTTTGATTATATGAATATACGCCAATTATAATATTCATTATAAGAGTAAGACATCAATACTCAATATCAAAATATCCCTAAGCGTCAATTCTTCTTTACAACGAACGACGTGTACATAATTGCAATTCTTGAATATGAATATATATATATATATATATATATATATATATATATAAACAAATGTAATATATCTTGAATTCTTTTTGAAACCCCATGTACCTTTACATATATATGCATACGAATCATTTTCTGTATATCAACAAACATGCTCATTATTTAAAACTCTTTATGAAATGATCATTATATCCTTGATCCAAAACATACATATATTATAATTCGTTCAAGGATTATAATAATATAAATATATGTATATTTAACAAAAATATATATATATATATATATATATATATATATATAACAAATGAATTACTTCTCAAATAACATCTACATAAATTCCCTTTAACATCCACATTTTTTCCCCTTAAATAACTTGCAGATTGTGTATATACCACTTCCATATATATAGTTACTTCTCAAATAACATCTACATAAATTCCCTTAATTCCTATACATATGCCCCATTTTTTTCCTTAAATAACTTGTAGATTGTGTATATACCACTTCCATATATATATATATATATATATATATATTATTTAAATAATTAGTGGATTCTCCATTTACAATTTCCATATATGTATATATAAGAATTACTCCCGTATATATATAACATTCTTTTGTTTATATATATAATTCCTCTAGGGACACATATGCTTATACTTTTATAATGCCTTAAACCTATATATATATATATAACCCTTTCCCTTACCATAGCTTAATATGCAATTTTCTTTTATGGAAATAGATATACCCTATCTCAAATTAAATAAATTATAAATCTTTAACCATTATAATATATATTGTGAAATCCCTTCTTTTAACCATCATTTCTCAACCATTATAATATAAATTGTGAAATCCCTTTAACCATCGTTTCTTCACGAAATAATGAATGTAACCCCATCTGAATTCACACATATAAACATTTATTGAAATTAAGAGCTTTATTCTTACAGTGTTTCTCTCCATGTTCATGACAATGTGAGTCCCGCTCACAGAATCACTATTAAACTGCAGAATACGAGAATGATGTTTATTAGTATAATTCCATTTATTAACCATTGAGAAGTAACTATTAATTTTTTTTATTCTAGTATTCCAACGTATGGCGATGAGTAGGTTATAATTATAATTCCTTGCAATGGAGTCCTCCTGTATGGGCTGGTTGTTTCTTGGGTAGTTGTGCGGTAAACTTGGTGTTGGGCTAAGTTCGCGGATTTGGGCTAAGTTCGTGGATTTGGTGAAATTATAAGGGAAAATTGGGGAAACCATTAAAGACCCTTTTAACAATGACAATTTTAGTTTACATCCGTCATTGATATTTATATAAAATCTTGGTGAGGGTAAACCAAATCAACCAAGCCGCAACTTTCTTTTAAACTTAATCATTCTACTTAGTCATGAAGTTAATTAATTGTTAACTATAACGTACTCGAGGTTTCATTTTGTTAGGCTTCACTTAATTACTAGAATTACCAACTATGCACCATACAACAGGCGAAGAGGAGTGGGTGACTTTAGCAGAGGCTTGAAAATGAGGCCTCTGCTAAAATTGACTCATTTTAGCAGAGGCTTGAAAATAATTGTTATATGAAAACTCAACAAGATGTAAATACTCTTTCCATTTCACAGGTTTGTCCATTATATACATTCTAAGCATGTCTTCTAAATTTGATTCACCATTTCAGTTTGTCCATCAGTATGGGGTGATATGCAGTACTGAAATTTAGTTGAGTATCCAAACCTTTAAATAAATATTTCCAGAAATTTCCCGTAAACTTTACATCCCTATCAGAAATTACAACTTTAGGTATCCCATGCAGTTTGAAAATTTCTTTCATAAAAATATCAGCAATATTAATAGCTTTGTAATTAGATTTGACAGGAATAAAATGTGCTTCCTTACTAAGTTTATCGACAACAACCATAATTGAATCATTCTGTTTAGCATTTTTAGGAAAACCCGTTGTAAAATCCATGCCAATAACTTCCTACTTCCATTCTGGAATGGATAAGGGATGTAGAAATCCAGCTGGGTGTTGATGTTCATCCTTAACATGTTGACATTCAATGCATCTAGTTATATATTATGCTACCTCATTTTTCATATTAGGCCAAAGGAATTCTTTTCTTAACATAGTGATCATTTTCTGATATCCAGGATGCCCTGAATATGGTCTTTTATGCATTTCATTCATGATTAATGACTTGAACTCCTCCAAACTAGGTACACACAATCTGTTTTTACATACAATTCTATTTTTACTTCTTTTTTTATTTTCTGTTGTCCTTTCCTTTAATTTTTTATATTCTTTATCAAATTTTGTTGATGTCATGATTTTATCTTCCAGATCTATTTCATAGCTGCTACTTGCAGTTACATACAACATATTTGCATGAGGACTTAACACATCAACCACTTTATTTTCTCCCCCCTTAATATGTTTGATTTCAAATTCATATTCACTTAGGAAAGATAACCATCTAGCCTATCTAGCATTTAAATTTTGTTGGTCAAATAAATATTTTAAACTGACATTATCAGTGATTAGTAAGAATCTTCTCCCAATAAGATAGAGTTTCCACATTTTAAGTGCATGAATAATGGAAGCTAACTACCAATCATGAGTAGCATAGTTCTTTTCATGTTTTTTAAGTTTCCTAGATTCATAGGCCACCACATAGTTGTTTTGCATTAATATTCCACCTAGACCCTGATTGCATGCATCTGTGCATATAAAAAAATATTTATAGGGGTTTGTTATCTTTAGGATATGAGCTGTTGTTAATAAATATTTCAGTTTATTAAAGTTGATTTCACATTTCTCATTCCATTCAAATTTTCTTACCTTTCTTTTGCAATGAAATTATAAGATATGCAATTTTTTAAAATCCTCCAATAAATTTACAATAATACCCAGTAATTCCCATAAAAGATCTAACAACAAATACATCTTTAGTCACATGCCATTCCATGATAGCTTTAATTTTATCGGGATCCACCGATATACCATCTTTAGACACTACATGTCCTAAGTATTGAATTTTATCTTTAAAGAAATCACATTTATTGAATTTAACATATAGTTCTTGTCCTCTTAATACTTCTAGGACTATTTTTAAATGCTCTTCATGCTATTGCTTATTTTTAGAATACATTAATATGTCATCAATGAAGATGACTACAAATTTATCTAAATACTTGCTTAATATACTATTAATTAAACACATAAAATATGCTAGAGTATTTTCCAACCCAAAAGGCATTGCGACAAATTCATAGTGATTGTATATGATCCTAAACGTTGTCTTATATATATCTTTGTCTTTAACTCTGACTTGATGATATCTGGATCTCAAGTCTATCTTTGAAAATATCGTTGCTCCTCGAAATTGGTTGAATCAGTCATCGATCAGAGGTAAAGGATATATGTTTTTAATTGTCATTTTATTAAGTTGTCTGTAGTATATACACAACCTTAATGTACCATCATTTTTCATTACAAATAAGACTAGTGCTCCCCAAGGGGAAACGCTTGGTCGAATGTATTTCTTATCTATTAATTCTTGTATTTGTGATTTTAATTCATTAAGTTCCAGTATGTTCATTTGGTAAGGAGCTTTTGAATTTGGTACTACTCCTGGTATTAAATCAATAGTAAAATCTATTTCTTTTTTTGGAGGTAATCTAGGAATTGCTTTCCGAAATACATCCTTAAAATCTTTTAAAACTGGAATATCATCTATTTTAATTTCATTGTTTTTATATTTTTCATCAATTATACGAACAACATAAAATTTACAGCCTTTGCAAACAAACCTTTTCATTTGTAAAGCAGATATTTCTCTAATAGTAGTTTTCCTTGGAATTCCTTTAACTATTATAGGTTTACTTTCTTTGTTTATGCATGAGAAAGTTTTATCATAGCCGTTCATAATTACTCTATTATTTTCTAACCAATCCATTCCTATCAATAAATCATAAGATCCTAAAGGAAAAATATTTAAATCAGCATGTGTCATAACACCATTCATATTAAATTCACATTCTTTCACAAAACTAGTGACTTTTCATTTCGTTCCTATAGCAAGTTGAACTAACCAAGACTTTTCAAATTTATTCTGCTGTAATTTACACATTTATACAGTTATTGGTGAAACATAACTTAAATTTGAACCTAGATCAATTAATATAGATATTGGTTTATCCTTTAACATACCTTCAATTTCTACCATAGATGTCTGATGGTCTGATGGTTCCCTTTGAATATTATTTTTATTATAGCCAGTAGGTGATTCTTTTCATTTTATTACTGTAGGATTTTGTGGCCTAAAACTTTGAAATTGATTTCCTTCATAGTTTTGATGGTTATTTCCAAAAGTTTTATCAAATCTCATTCCTTTCCTTTTCTGTTCAAAGCTTTCATGTTTTTTGTTCTTCCAACTTGGTACATTTTCTCTTTTTTCCAAACTATCTGACAACACCAAATTTCAAGAAGATTTTCCCATTGAACAAAGAAGGGTGCTACACCTGGGTATTGCACCCTGTCTGGATTCTTGAGAATCTCCAGTATGTGCAGCTTTGGCTAGAGAATAGATTATATCTCCTCTAATGGGATATCAATTGGTATCAGAGCTCTAAGATCTGAAGGAGAAGCAACAGAAGAGCAAGATCTGTAGAAAGGTTTTCAAACATATTTTTTTTCTGTGTTTTTCATGATTTTCAGTAGATCTCCCACCCTTCTCAGGGTTTCCTACAGTTGATGTGGATTCACAGATATTATTTCCCAAGGTGCTCATAGATCTCCACCATAGAGAGGAGATTCACAGATCTTCATGCCCACAGATCTCTCCCTCTAGTAAATCCTTTGTTTCTTAATCTCACAGCCCCCAGTGCATTGCACCCTCTGTACTCAACATAGAGCATAAACCAGATTTATCTCAAAAATTTGACCTCCAATCCTTCTTACTCTAAAATATTCCTCCTAGAAGAGATCCATTGGCCATTGATTCTGCTTCAAATGCCTCTAATTTGGTCCAGGACCTTGCATTTGCTCTCAATGAGTTAATGAGGATGCAACAATAGACCAATCCAGATCCATTCCGGTTAGATACCCAGTTCCATCTCCCTAAGTTCGCTGGACAAACCAATGGAGGGGCTGTGGATTCATGGATATGCATCCTTTCCACCTATTTCAGGACTTGTACAGGCCTTACCGAAAAGAGAAAGATACAGATTGCATCATTACAATTGGAAGGAATTCCTCAAACTTGGTGGGACATAGAGCAGGGAAAGACCACCTTGGTAATAGATATTGGAGCCTCAGCAGAGTCTTCTTCTTCTCAATAGATCAACACTTGTGCTCAAATGTGTGAATCATTGCGAGATTGTTTTTACCCACTTGGGTATCTTCAGTCTTTATGGATCCAATGGCACAAGCTCTGCCAAATACCTACATTAGGGGGACAAGCTTATATCGAATACTTCTCCGAGCCTCGACTGCTGCTCCACATTCCAGACCTAGAAGAGGTATTAATCCTTAAATTTAATTTTGGTTTATTGGTTCAATTCTATAGAGAATTTCAGTTATTTGAAAATTCTACATTAGATAAATCTTTTCAAAGAGCATTGGAAGTCGAAAGGAAGGAAGCTCCTCGGGGTCGTACTCCTCAATCCCATCCCAACCAAAATCCCTCTGCTTCACAAACTCCCACACCCAATATTTCATCTCTCTTTCCCTCCACTCGTCCTACCAACCAAAATGTCAATACACTGGGGTGTTCCTTGCATAAGACTAATTCCAACAACACTTCAGATTGTCGCGTTTAAAATATCTCAAGACCAACAAAACTCTCTTCACAGAAGCTACTTCATCCCAACCTGTAGAGGCCATTGATGAGGTTTCTCTTGAGAATCCTATTGAAGTACATCCCTCATTGATATTAATGACATTTGAATATTCCAACTCATCTACCCTACCCATCTTTACTCATAACTGCCAAATCAAAACTTCCTTGGCATTGCTCATCATGGACAATGACAGCCAGAAAAATTTGGTTTCACAAGAGATAGTGCAATGCCTCCATCTACCCACTACTCCTCACTCGAAACCATATCATCTAGGATGTGCCAAAAGGATGGTCCCCCTCTATTGGTTTCTCATCCCTGACTGGTAACATTTTCCATCGGTCAATTTAAAGACTATGTACTCTGTGATGTATCACCATTAGATTGTGCTGACCTACTTCTCAGCCTCCCTTACCAGGACAACCAAAATGCCATTTATACATCCAAATCTGACCAGTATAAACTTACCAAGGATGGCCACACCTATATCCTTACCGTAGCCCCACCTAAACGCAAGATAACAAAAGAAAAACTCCCTCATGTCCATCTCAACCAATGTGTCTCTCTTTGTTTGGTCTACCCCATTCAACCAAACAACACCACTGATCCCATCCCAAAAGCCATGTCTCCTCCCATCCAATAATTTTTTGATGTATTCCAACCCCCTACTGGACTCCCCCCCTCTCGCCACATAGACCATTCTATTAACCTCATCTCGAGTGCTTCTTTACCCAATGCACCTACATACCGCCTTGACCCACGGGAAACAGAGGAAATTGAAAAATAGTTGACTGAACTAATCAACTCAGGACACATTCAACCATCATCTTCTCCTTGTGCTTCCCCAACCTTCATAATCCCCAAGAAAGACACCCCCAAAATGCGCCTTGTCACTGATTATAGGGTGCTTAACAAGGCCACGGGGAAAAAAAGCTACCCCCTACCCCGGATTGAGGGGTTACTTGACACCCTACAAGGTGCTAAATGGTTCACTAAGTTGGATTTGACAGTAGGATACCATCAGGTTCAAATGAACCCAACAAATGTTTGGAAGACAACATTCAAGACCGAGTTCGGTCTTTTCGAGTGGAAGGTCATGCCTTTTGGCCTAACTAATGCACCCACCACCTTCATGAGGCTCATCAATGATATTTTCAAGAAGCACTTGGGTCACATTGTGATTATCTACTTATATGACATTTTCTATTCAGTAAGTCATGGGAAACACACCTTCAACATGTTCGTCAAGTTCTCGAAATACTCAAAGAACACAAGTTGCAGGTTAGAGAAAAGAAGTCATATTTTAGCTAGTGCTCAATTCCTTACCTGGGATCTCTCTTTGACTCATAAGGTATTCAACCTGATCCTTCCCACATCAAATTATTGAAAGAATGACCAACACCTTCTTCTTACAACGAGTTAAAAATCTTCCTCGGTGGCATAAATTTTTATCGTAAATTTGTTCTACATTTCTCTTAGATTGCTCGTCCTTTGCATCAACTATCCAATAGCAATTCCACCTTTGTTTTGAATGAGGAAGCCACCAACAACTTTGTTTGTCTAAAGGAATCTCTATGTTCTTCCCTAGTACTTCGTTTTCCAGACCTCTCCCAACCATTTGAGATTGAGTCAGATGCCTCACAATATGCTATTGGCACAGTGATTAAATAGGGAGGACATCCTATTGCTTACCACTTAGAATCCTTTTCAGATTATAAGAGAAACTATAACACCTATGAAAAGGAATTCTACATCCTAGTGCAAGCTCTCAGGAAATGGTGCCATTATCTATTGGGAAATGATACTATTCTACATATAAACCACCATCCATTGATTTTCATTAACTCACAGTCCAAGATACAGGAACAAAGGAATCTTAAATGGGAATCCTACATTCAACAATTCCATTTGGTTATTAGATGCAATAAGTGACCCTCTAACAAGAGGGTAGATTTGATCAGTAGGCCACCCACTCCAGTGCTCCAGCTACTAGAGGTTCGATGTGATACCTATGATACATGGAAAGATAAGTATGCTACTGACCCTGAATTTCCAAAAATATGGGTTTCATTACAGGACCCTACAATCATCAATCAGATTCCATTCTTGGACTACACCATCTGTGATGGGTGGCTCTACAAATTAAATTTACTGTGTCCCACATTCCGACGATCATCTGCTACTCATTAAACAAGCTCATGCATTTGCATGTGGAGGCCACTTTGGTACCACTAAGACCATTGAACATATCCAAATCCATTTCTATTGAGCTTCTCTTCAACATCAAGTAGAGAGATTCATACGATTCTGTGCCTTATGTTCTCAATTGAAACCATCAAATCAAAAGCGTGGCTTATATCAGCCACTCCCCCTATAACCTAGTGCAAGCTCGCAGGAAATGGCGCCATTATTTGTTGGGAAATGATACTATTCTACATACAGACCACCATCCACTGATTTTCATTAACTCACAGTCCAAGATACAGGAACAAAGGAATCTGAAATGGGAATCCTACATTCAACAATTCCATTTGGTTATTAGATACAACAAGTGACACTCTAACAAGATGGCCGATCTGCTCAACAGGCCACCCACTCCAATGCTCCAGCTACTAGAGGTTCTATGTGATACCTATGATACATGGAAATATAAGTATGCTACTGACCCTGAATTTCCAAAAATATGGGTTTCATTACAGGACCCTACAATCATCAATCAGACTCCATTCTTGGACTACACCATCTGTGATGGGTGGCTCTACAAATTAAATTTACTGTGTCCCACATTCCGACGATCATCTGCTACTCATTAAAGAAGCTCATGCATTTGCATGTGGAGGCCACTTTGGTACCACTAAGACCATTGAACATATCCAACTCCATTTCTATTGGCCTTCTCTTCAGCATCAAGTAGAGAGATTCATACGAGCCTGCGCCTTATGTTCTCAATCGAAACCATGGCTTATATCAGCCACTCCCACTACCTTCCAGGCCTTGGGAGTCAATTTCTATGGATTTATTAAGTGGGATACACACCACCCAACGAAAACATGCTGCAATTTGGGTGGTAGTATGTCGTTTTAGAAAAATGGCCCTCTTCATTGCTTGCACAAAGATCACTACAGCCTCTCAAACAACAGAATTGTATTTCCAACATGTTTGGCCTCATTTTGGTCTACCAAGCAACATCATTTCAGATCGAGACTCACGCTTCTTGAGTTCCTTTTGGAAGACACTCTGGGAATTGCTTGGATGTCATCTTAAATTATCCACAGCTTTCCACCCTCAAACGGATGCCCAAACAAAGGTAGTCAACCGCGTGCTGGTACATGCTCTCCATACTCATTTTGGACGTAGAAAACAGTGGGACAATTATTTACATATTCTTTTGCATAGCTACAACAGGGCCACACACTCTGCTACTGGTTTTTCTCCTTTCGAATTATGTTTAGGCTTCCAACCATCTTCTCCAGCTGAGCTTCCCCTCACATTGGACCCCCAGGGTACATATCATCAACAAAGAGAACAACACTCAGCTCAAAGGTTTCTTCAACAAATTGCACATCGCCACACTCGGATAACGGAAGCTCTAAAAGATGCTCAAGCACGCACAAAGAAAATGCATGAAAAACATAGGACATCCATTTCCTTTCAACCTGGAGACCGATTCTGGTTACATTTTTATAAGAAATGCTTCAAAGGACATCATCATAAACTACATCCAATTCGATATGCTCCCTACACAATTCTAGAAAAGATTGGGGAAAATGCCTATTGGTTGGACCTCCCTCCTTAGCTCAACATCCACAATTTCATCAATGTCAATCATCTGAAGTTATTTGCGCCTCCTCTCTTGGATGAACCAGTCACAATTACACATCCCTTGGACAATATTCCGAACTTCCAGCTTCCTTTGTCCAAGGATACTATACTCGACACCAAGACCCGTTCCACTCACCACCGGGCTTACACCTCCTACCTCCTGGAACGCGAAGGGAAAACTACAACTCAAGCAAATTTGATGACATCTGAGGTTGTGCAGCGTATGTTTCCTCATCTTCTCATGGAAGAAGGGATGCTTCTAGATCTAAACAAGGAGGAATTGGGACACAAAGAAGCTAGTCTTCTTTGCAACCCATAGTAGAAACATGGGATCATGTAATAAGCTTACCCTAAGTTTTCTTAAAGTGTATTAGAACATCTATTATGTAAATAAGTAGGTCCATTAGTATAAAAGGTGAACCTCTCATCTAATACAAACATGCTTATTGAGAAAGGTACTCTGTGCTCCCATTTTCTCTTTTCTCCTAGGTTTAGGTTTTGAACCCTTCTTCCTGAATGATAGACCTCCTGGAGGCTCCTCTCTTCCTTCCCTCTGTTTGTATGTGTTCCCTCTTACATTTTCTCAACTCCTTGGGTCAGCATTAGCACCCTCTGGAAGTGAGCGCTCCCTTCCTTATGGCTGTGTTGTGTCTCAATCCTTGTCTCAACACTAACGCTCTCTGAAAAACTAGTGCGTCCTTCCTCATGGTTGCATTGTTTCTCCATTTTTTGGAACACCTCCACCTCAGGGCGTTAGCTTAACCCATTGGATATCCAAACTATCTGACAACACCAAATTTCAAGAATATTTTCCCATTGAACAAATAAGGGCGCTACACCTGGGTAATGCACCCTGTCTGGCTTCTTGAGCAACTCCAATATGTGCAACTTTGGCCTGAGAAGAGATTAGATCTCCTCTAATGGGAAATCAACTAGATTCTTTGAAATTTTGTTTACTTTGTTTAGGTGAATTTTTACTTGAAGACTCAGTTTCACTATCTGAAAATTTTAACTTCCTTGCCTTGCGTTTATAAGATGCAATCTTTATTGTTTCTACATTAGGTCCTTCTTTCCTTCCTGCTTCCTAATTATGTAATTTTCTTAACAATAAATTATTTAATTCCTATTGTGCTTCCAGAATGCGTTCATTATCTTTCTTAACACTTTGTAGTTCTTATTTTAAATATTTTACTGTTTGTAACAATTCAGATGGGTTATCATTTCTACTCTCATTTAGATGTACCCATAGATTATCATCATTGATTTTTTCTTGTTCTTTAGGATGAGATTCTTCTTCAACTGACATTTCTACATCTACCATAGTTCCTGCAAAATCAAGGTTATACTTCTCTTATAAAGATAAGAGAATCAACCATAACATTTATGTTAGTTTCCTGTTTATACTCATTCAATGTTGATCTCATTAGGCCAAGTGTTGTAACCATGCACTGATACCATTATGTCACACACCCCAAAATACTCATATTAAAAAAAAAAAATTAAAAGGATAAAACGATGTATTCTTTTTTACTTCTAGTATGGTTGAAACAAAGTACTTTACTTGATTTACATATTGGACTCTAAACAAAAGTTATTTTATGCTAACAAGGTTCATCTTCACTTCTTGGGATCATAGATCAACCAAGGTGAGCCCCTATCAGAAAATTCTTTAGCAACATGTCAAGGTTTTGTTCTTGAATAACATCCAAGGTCTAGGACTCAGTCCTAAATACATTTGTTACATTTGTATGCTAGAATATAGGCTCTAAGCCTTACTTCTTTTATGGGCATAATAGCTTAGGGTTATAAGCATCATTACGAGTATTTAAATTAGCACACTTAGCATGGTGTGGGTTTAAACCCTATAAAACCTTGCATGTGTGAAATTGCCCACATAAGATCCAAAGAGATGATGTAAACCTCACTATGAAAGAATTTAGGAAGAAGAGAGAAGCAATAGAACATAGATCCAATAGAGGCAGAATAATTACACACATTACATTAATCAGAATAGTAACCGGGTAAATATACAATGCTGAGCATGAGGATTCGAATTCACTAGGTGTAATTCGAATTGTCCTTCATGCACAGATCCATAATCAGTGGAGAGTCATCAGTGCCAAACTAGGAGTCTATCTCATCATCGGTGAAGTCATCAATGCACAAGTAGTGATCAACCGGGAGTCAAACTGAGTCTAACTGAGTGTGGTTGGTGTAACTGGCACATGGAAGCACTGATATAGTGAAGGAGACTCAGTGGGGGCGCTCATGGAGCTAACTGGAGTCAAAACAGTCTATCTAGTCACACTGGAGGTCCAAAAGAGTGATAAGGTCAGTTAGGAGTCAGTTAATCCTTAAATCAAGGAAGAACTGAAGATAACTGAACTAAACTGGACTGGTAGGTGAAGAAAGGCGCCCTTATCATGCAATAACTGAAAAGAGGGCGCACTAAGCTCTAGGAGAGCTAAGACTGATCCGAGAGAAGCTCCTGGGGCTAGTTTGGCAAGGGCTAGGTGCTGGTGCTGCAAACCCTAATTGCATGCAAAACCCTAATTGCATGCAAAACCCTAATTTTGCATGCAGGACTGAAAATGTCAGAAATGTTAGAAGGACTAGGATGGAGTATAGGAATATCCTAACAGCATGAACTAACTTTAGATTACTAACATATAACTTCCGCATTTCTAAATTATAAATTCTTTGTTAATAGTAAGAAATGCAGATTGTGAATCTCCATAATTTTAATGGTTAAATGTTAAGGTTTCCGCATTCCAACTTCCACATTGCAGACTTCAGATTGTGGGAACTTCAATTATATAGATGTGTTTTAACTACTTCCGCATTCTTGACTTCCGCATTACGAATTGCGAGTTCCATAAAATTCAATTATACAGTTGGGTTTTAACTGCTTCCGCATTCTTGACTTCCGCATTGTGGATTGTGGGTTGCGGAAAATTTAGTTATACAGATGAGTTTTAACCACTTCCGGGAGTGTGCACAAAGTTGAGGGACCTTTTAGATGCAATAAGTAAATGCGAAACGCACGAGAATTGTGTAAATCAACAATGCTTTCCGGTTATGTAAAACTAGGTATGGCGGGCTCCGAACCTGCCATGTCATTTAACATGTAGGATAGGATCAGAAAATGCTCGAGCGTTATTGTGATCACCAAAATGCGCGAGCATTATTGTGATCACCATAACGCTTGAGCGTTATGGTTAAGATAACAAAAAAAATAAACAGTGCCGCGGTATTAACCATGGCACTGTTTTTTTGTTTGTTATATTAAGCATAGATTACCATAACGCTCGAGCGTTATGGTTAATTTAACAAATAAAATAAACAATTCCACGGTATTGTTTTTCTTATATTAACCATGGCACTGTTTATTTTTTTGTTATATTAACCACAATGCTCGAGCGTTATTGTGATAACCATAATGCTCAAGCGTTATGGTTAATATAACAAAAAAAAACATTGCCATGGTTAATATAAGAAAAACAATACCGCGACATTTTTTTTTTTTTTGTTATATTAACCATAACGCTCGAGTGTTATGGTGATCACAATAATGCTCGAGTGTTATGGTTAATATAACAAAAAAAAAATAGTGCCGCGGGCCGTGACACTATTTTATCCATTGTGCTACCCAAACGTGAACGCTCAAGCAATCTTGCCTTCCCAAAACACATCGGAGAAGCTCAACCGAGGAGATTTGGAGGCTCAAGAATCCCAAATTCATCTTGCAAGAACAATTGGAAAGGTAAGCATATAAATCGTTGCCTCATCTCGTCATTAAGTTTATAAATTGTTATGTTGCCCTAATCTAAAAATATTTTTAAATGAAATGCCAAAACTTAAAATTTTAAAATTTTAATGAATTTTACATACACCACGTTAGACACAATGGCTCACTGATCACATCAATCATCATTGCCACCTAAAAATATTTGTAAATCAAATGCCAAAACTTAAAATTTTAAAATTTTAATGAATTTTACATCCACCCTGTTAGACACAATGGCTCACTGATCACATCAATCATCATTGTCACCCAAGATATCTGTCTAAAAAATCATTCTAATTATCATTAATTTTCATAACCCAAGCAAGCATTATGTCCCTGTTTCATGCTTCCCTAGATCAACATTTTTTTCATCATATGTAGCCCCAATAATCATGAATTCATTATGTCCATACATATCATCAGCATCTTAGTTTGTACACCAGTAGCACATCAGCATATTGTACATCTTCATTATGTCATCATTATTCATGTCATATCAATCTACTACCATATCTCCATTCATACACTTTACACTGTCCAAATGCACATCACAACATTATGCCCATTTCATTAGTCATCTCTTCATCAGTCTACCAGCATGTCTTCATTTTTTCCATCAATAGGCTGCCTTAGTTTAACTAATAAAAATACATATCATTGCCACATCATCATGGTCTTTATGCCCGCATGGTCTCCACCCTTATGCCCTCAATGAGCCATAATGTATGCCTGCAATGGTCATATGAAATGATATTTATGTTTGTAATGTATGCCTGAGATGATATTTATGTTTGTAATGTATTCGTTCTTGCACAAAGTTTGTACATTTTTCATTTTTGAGAGATGTCATTATAGCACATGTATACGTTTCTAATGATTTTTTTTTTTATTTTTTTTTTGCAGTGATGACCATGGATTCCCACAATGACATCCAAAGAGAGATTTAGAGGCTCAAAGAAATTCGAGCCTCAATTACTACTTTTGATGAGAGGCATGTTATGCTTGCATCCAATTTGGATGCAATTATATAGACCTTTTAGTAGGTCTAATAGTGCTTTGCAAGATATTGCCACTTTCAGAGAAAGAAAGAGGCAACAATATGCGGATGGACTTAGCTATAGAGAAGTCAAGAAGTTGAAAATCTCAAAAGAACAAATATTTTCCATGTTTAGAAATCTACGGGATGGTGAAGTCCCTAATGCAAACAAAAGGCACATTTCTATCGAGTGGTGTACATATCAACCATTCATAGATAACTGGATGTTGCGATGGTACATGGTGTTTGATGCACCACCACACAACAACAAGGAAATGCCTTCGTATTTTTTGAGAAATATGTATGCAGAGTTTGTGTTGGGGAAGCATGTTAACTATTTTGATATCTTGGAGTACCAGGGTGTTGGGATGGGGTTGCCTCAGCAACATCCCAATGCGAGGCACATAGATCCCAATCGACCAGTAGCTCCACCTCGTAGGACGCTACCCAAGCCAGATGTGCCACCTACACATCAGTTAGTGCCAGAGGCACAAGAGTAATTCCTACTGTTGGCACAGGAGGTTGTTTTCCATAGAATGTATCTTCATGGTATGGACCAGATAGGGCCACCAGAGCCACCATCCATGGGTGGAGTAGAGCTGCCACCTGTCGGTGGGGTAGATCCACCACCTCCCGGTGGGGTAGAGCCACCACCTTCCAGTGGCCAGGGAGCATCTAGTAGTGGCACTGCACCTACACAACATGAGCACAACCATCAACCCCACCCATGCATAGTATGTGGCCATCCTTGCTTTGGTCCTATCCAAACAGATGATACCTTTACTGGGTATTTCACACAGTTAAGTAAGTGGTTAACAATTTAATGTCATTTTCAAATTATTTTTCCTTACTATACACATATATATAGATTGCTAATATTTTTAATGGTTTTAAAACTTGTAGTTACTGCAAGAAGGGAACGGGGTTGAAGACCTTTGCATTGATGATGCTGAGCATAGTCCAGAGGCCCATGCACCAGCACCGCATGATGATGTTGCCATACTTTCAGTGACAACAACTCACAATGAGGTAACTATTTCAACATGACATTATTTTAATACATGAGTAGATCCAGTTAACAATTTAGTGTCATTTGTAAATTATTTTTCCTTACTATACACATATATAGATTGCTAATATTTTTAATGATTTTAAAACTTGTAGTTGCCACAAGAAGGGCATGAGGGAAAAGAGGCTCATGCAGTAGAACCTTCTGAGTTACAAGATGTTGTCATACCTTCAGAGACAACATTTCATGCCAAGGTAACTATTTCAACATGACATTATTTCAACACATGTTATTTTTTTATCACATGTTACTTAATCAATGCTACATGATCTAATATTTATAATTTTCTAAATTGCAAGTTGTAGATCCCCATCAGATGGAAGTGATTTCATCTAGTGAGCTCCCCCCGGTGGGAATACAATCGATAGCATGCCCGTGGAGACACAATGGGAGGCAGACCATTTCTTAGAATTGATTGACATATACAATACATTGGTATGTGTTTCATCATTTTCATTTTGTTAATACATGCTATTCCATTGACCAATGCATTTCTAACTACGTCAGTATTGGTGATTGTAGCCACCAGCAGATATATGTTCGAGACTGTCAGTAGTTCAATCTCCCCATAGTCCCAACGTGAAAAAGGGACAAGTGTACAAGAGAGGTTCCACTCTTGGAAAGAATGTGGATGTCCTCTATAGTAGACACACGAGATATCCATCTACCCATGACCTAACAAAGGTCATTGATGCTGCAGTCAGTGCCGCATCTACAATAGCCATAAGTCATATGGAGGTAACTATTTGGATAATCACAATGCATAGTATTTAACCATGTTACTATATTGTTTATTCATGCATGTCTAACTATTTCTCCATTTGGTGATTGTAGGCTCCATTAGCGACAGAAGTACCCGACCCCTCTGCTCAATCCATGTTTCTAACTGGGTCTCCTCTTGCGGTGAGATTTTCATTAATGACCAAGTTTTTTTATTCAATTTACCCAAACATGTTGATCAATGTTGAATTGTTGAATTAATTGAGATATGATCTTTTATTTGCAGAGCACAACTATAGAGATGCCTTCCATGAGCACACCGCTCACATCTATACCCCATGAGGACTTGGTGAGTGTTTGTCATAAATAATTTGGCCATAAGTTAATTTTTTAAGTTTGTTGATGGTACGGTATTAGTGCAGTTATTTGATAAATTTTTTTTTTTTTTTTTGCAGACTTCTGAGATTCCGAGCGATCCCAGGGAGATGGTCGATAGAGGAAAGTCGGGGAAAAACAAGAGAAAGATTGATTTTGATGTTGCATAGTCTTGGATAGATGTATTTTGACATACATGTACACATTGTTGTACTTAGGGATACATGTACATTGATAGTCCATTTGAGGGCCGACTACTTTCCCATATTTTGTATTACAAACATTCGACTATCAATATATTCCATATTTTCTCTTGAGTTTCGACTTGTGCTTGTGATGATTCATCTCTTCCACAAATTGATAAATTATGCTATTGAAATTTATAAAATTACATTTCAAGCAATATTTATTCTCTTACATTTATTGCATTGAAGTAACATCTCACCATTGTGTTATGAAAACATTATCTTAATGGAAAAAACTAATAATATCTTTCAATAGTTCAATGAACTTAGCACATGCATGCTAATTTGATATCTAATTTAAAATTGTGTTTTTTCCAACTCCAAGGGTTCATACCCATTGATCATGATTATGGTTGCAAGGAAAAAACCTATGTCATAATAGTAACATGCTACACATACCATCAATGTAATCCTATGACATTTTCAGACAGTAAGAGGAAGTCCAATAGATGTTACACATTTCATCAATGATACTATATTGCATCAAACTATATGTACATGAGCATATATGCAGTTTGATTGAATGGAAAGGAATGCATAACTAAAGTGTAATAAAATTCATTGGGCCTTCATGTACATATGGTCAAATATATGTAACAAATATACCCTAGTTTGTTAAAATATGCTAACCAATAGCTAGTCATGAATTCACTCTCATATTGAAGATATAAACCCTATCCTTACAAAACCCTAGTATGTAAGACCCTAGTTTGTGCTTTACCTCTTTCATATGCCCATTTTCCACCTGTCATAATGCAAAAGTAATCATCCAAAATCCATGGAAAATGAAATACCTAACTAGTTTAATGATATTCCTTGATAATGTTGTATTGATGAACAAAAATAAGATGTTCATGGTCCTATGTTTGTTTTGATAAATTGCACAAGTTTCGTAATCATCATCATCACCCTCATCCTCATCCTGATCCTCATCATCCTCACCCTCATCATCATCTTCATCATTGCCATCATCATCATCTTCATCATGAACATCATCTTCATCACCACCACCACCACCACCACCACCACCACCACCATCATCATCATCATCATCTTCAACACCACCACCACCATCGTCATCATCATCATCATCATCATCATCCTCAGCATCCTCACCCTCATCATCATCCTTATCATCCTCACCCTCATCATCATCCTCATCATCCTCATCATACTCACCCTCATCCTCATCCTCATCCTCATCATCCTCATCGTCCTCACCCTCATCCTCATCCTCATCCTCATCATCCTCATCCTCATGCTCATCCTCATCCTCATCCTCATCCTCATCATCCTCATCATCCTCACCCTCATCCTCATCATCATCCGCATCATCCTCATCATCCTCACCCTCATCCTCATCCTCATCCTCATCATCCTCACCCTCATCCTCATCCTCATCATCATCCTCATCCTCCTCACCCTCATCATCATCATCACCATCGCCATCATCATCATCTTCATCATGATCATCTTCTTCATCATGATCATCTTCTTCATCATGATCATCTTCTTCATCACTAGCACCACCATCATCATCATATTCATCATCATCATCATCATCATCATCATCAACATCAACATTTTCATGGTCCTATGTTTGTTTTTTATAAATTGCACAAGTTTTGTATCCCTCATCATCACCCTCATCCTCATCCTCACCCTCATAATCATCATCCTCACCCTAATCATCATCATCTTCATCATGATCATCATCTTCATCACCACCACCACCACCATCATCATCATCAGGATCATCATCTTCACCACCACCACCACCACCACCATCATCATCATACCACCACCACCATCATCATCATCATCATCAACATCTTCATCATCCTCACCACCACCATCATGGTCATCACCCTCATCATTATCATGGTAAACCATCATCATCGTCATCATCACGATCATCATTCTCATCACCCTCGTCATCAACATTTTCATCATCACCACCACCACCATCATGATCATCATCTTCATCATCCTCACCCTCATCCACATCCTCACCATCATCATGATCATCATCCGTCAACAAGTGCCTGGTGGATGATTTTGCAAAGTTGACTCCCGTGGGAAAAAATTGCACAGTCCCTCATTGAGCAAAACCCTAGTTTACAGAATGCACCTACAAGATGACACATGGGCCATGGGATCAGTGGATAGGGGAACCCCTAGCACTGTCCCTACGTCCTGAATCCAACGGCATTGACGGTTCGTCGATCCGAGCCATGGCCTTCATTCTATGGCTCGTTCTATCTCGCATCCAAAAGGCCTTCAAGGACACCTGTTGGATACCCACCGAGGCCATAGAACTCCAACCATGCAAGAAAAATGGGTTCTGGGGAGACATGCAGGTGTGTTTAGGACGGTTCCAGCAGGGAATGCTAGCCACAAGTGCCCGACGGACGATTTTGCAAAGTTGACCCCCGTGGGAAAAAATTGCACAACCCGTCACTGAGCAAAACCCTAGTTTGAAGAATGCACCTACAAGATGACACATGGGCCATGGGACTAGTGGAGATGGGCACCCCTAGCACTGTCCCAACATCCTGAATCCAACGGCACCGACAGTTTGTCGATCCGAGCGACGGCCTTCATTCTATGGCTCGTTGCGTCTCGCATCCAAAAGGCCTTCAGGGACACCTGTTGGATACCCCCCGGGGCCATAGAACTCCAACCGTACAACAAAACTGGGTTTTGGGGAGACATGCAGGTGTGTCTAGGATGGTTCCAGCTGGGAACGCTAGCCACAAGTTCCCGACGGACGATTTTGCAAAGTTGATCCTCGTGGGAAAAAATTGCATAGTCCCTCACTAAGCAAAACCCTAATTTGCAGAATGCACCTACAAGATGACACATGGGCCATGGGACCGATGGAGAGGGGCACCCCTAGCACTGTCTCGACGTCTGGAATCCAACGGCACCGATGGTTCATCGATCCAAGCCACGACCTTCATTCTATGGCTCATTCCGTCTTGCATCCAAAAGGCCTTCAGGGACAACTGCTGGATACCCGCCGGGGCCATAGAACTCCAACCGTGCAACAAAACCGAGTTCTGGGGAGACATGCAAGTGTGTCTAAGATGGTTCTAGCTAGGAACACTTGCCACAAGTTCCCGATGGATGATTTTGCAAAGTTGACCCCTGTGGGAAAAAATTGCATAGTCCCTCACTGAGCAAAACCCTAGTTTGCAGAATGCACCTACAAGATGACACATGGGCCATGGGACCAGTGGAGAGGAGCACCCCTAGCACTGTCCTGATGTCCAAAATCCAACGGTGCTGACAGTTCGTCAATTCGAGCCACGACCTTCATTCTATGTGTTAGAACAGTAACCACACTTAGTACCATAATCCATAAATTTTAATTATCCATGTGCTTAATTAAACCATGTTTTGGATTAAGTGACTATAGTTGGTCAAAAACCCACTTTGAGAGTGTTCACACCCACTTCTGAGCAAACCAGTTCACCCAGCCTCCAGTTTTGTCCACAAGTGCACCCTCATTTATTGCTGGTGTGCCCTCTCTCCTTGTTTTGGGGAATTTAGTTGACCAAGGGCGCTAGGGTGGATTTTTGCCCACTTTTGGCTAGATTTGGAGCATTTAATGCTCCCTTGGGCCCCCAAACCTCCTCTATTTGATCACCCACGCCTGCCTTGAGCTAATTAATGACTCAGCATGCTTCAGCCACCTCCACACCAGAATTCGTAGCTGTTTGGGGTGATTGGGATTGAGTTGGACCCACCTAGGGGGGATTGAGGCCAATTTGGCATTGATGACTTGTACACTCAGCTTGAGCCACCTAATGCTCTCGATTTTCTCATGGATGTAATAAAAACCTGTTACTAACATTTTCACATGTTAGACAGTCAGTTAATCAAAGATTTGAGCATACATTGTGTGTAAATTTATCTCTTTTTTCAAATTTTTCCACTGTAATTGCAAATTAATTCGATTTTGTGAGGTTCTCCATAGCTCCTCGATCTTCTGTGATCAAAATACTCACATGGTATCAGAGCCATCGTGGAGTTAGTGAGTTGCAGGCCAACATTGAGCGTTGAACTGCATTCTAGAGAGGATTTCCAGATAAAAATTGAGTGTTTTTTGCAGGTGTTTCAGTAGTTTTCTCACCATTAACGCAGCAGTCATGGAAGCAAACCAAATGTTGCTCACACCCTTCAATTTTTTCGATTGGAAGGCTGAGATGGTCATCAAGCTGAGATCTAAGGGTCTCTATAGAGTGACCATGGGCACAGAAGTGGAGCCAAATTCTGCTGTGGAGAAAGCAAAGTACTACAATCGACTTGATGAAGCTTATGGATTGCTATGCCTGAGCATTTCAAGGGAACTCTTGTTTCATACAGACAGTTTGACAACTCCCAATGAAGTATGGGTGAAGCTCGAATCACTCTTTGGGAAAACTGATGAACTGAGAGGCCACCAGCTTGAAAACGAGCTCATTAGCTTGAGCCCAGCGCATTTTGAAACCATCCAGGAGTTCTTCACGAAATTCAAGTCACTGGTGCTTCAACTGCAACAATGTGGAATTGTTAAGAAGGAGGAACAACTGATTCTGTCCATCCTTTCGAAGCTAGGCCCAGAGTTTTCAGTATTTGTTAGCACATTTCACTCAGCCAAAATGACCCTTCGAAATTGGCAAATGCCATCACTAGCTACCTTCATGGAGTGTCTCACTCAGGAGCAGGATAAACTAGTTCAGATGGGCACCATAAAATCAAAGGACCAAGCATTGGCAATGGGTGTTTCAAATGCAAGCAAAGGAAAGCAGAAAGCCAAGAATTCGAAGCAGCAAGAGAAGAGGAAGTTTGACAAGACCAAGTCTGCAGATGGGGGTTCGAATCTGTCAAAGGAGAAGGACAAGAAGGGGAAGGAAAATACCAAATGCACCTATTGTCATAGGGGATGGCATCCAGAGAGCTCATGTATGAAGAAAACCATTGACTCAATGGCGCAGCTGCTGGAGAAGAACAACATCCCAGTCCCTGAGGGCGCAAGGAAGAAAGAGAGCACCTCAAACCCTGACAATAAGGAGAAGTGTCATGCTTTGGTAGCAGGTACTTCGAATCCCTCTTCCTTCATCATTGATTCAGGAGCTTCCAGACACATGGTTTCATCCAGAGAGCTCTTCTCCTCTTTGCATTCGAATGGTGGCCCAACAGTTCGAATGGGAGATGATTCAGAACTCCAAACCAAGGGGATTGGAAGGATTGACATGGAGCATGGCTATTTCAGTGATGTGCTCTATGTACCTTCATTGGCTGCAAATTTGCTATCAGTCTATCAAATGACTCATACAGGAGAAGCCAAGAGAGTGACATTCACTCCAGATTTGGTAGAAATCTCAGAAATTTCCTCAAATCAAGTTGTGGCAGTAGGGTATGCAGATCATGATGAGAGAATGTACAAATTCTCAAACTTCATTCCAAATTCTAGTGACCATGCTCTTGTCTCTCATGCCAACGAGACCTCCAAGTTGTGGCATGAAAGATTTGGCCACATGAACTACAAATACCTCTAGCAATTGCACAAGGACGAGATGGTGGAAGGGCTTCCAGAAATCAGATCATCGAATGGTGCATGCATTGGGTGTGTAGTTGGAAAGCATCCTGAGCGCAGCTATGAGAAGGGAATGGCAAGGAGAGCCACTCAACCACTTGGATTGGTACATTCAGACCTCATTGGTCCTCTTCCCACTCCATCATATGGTGGATCAAGGTATGTACTTACATTCATAGATGACTACTCTCGATTCTGCTGGGTTTACTTCCTTAAATTGAAGTCAGAAGTGTTTGAGAAACTGAAGATTTGGAAAGCCCTAGTGGAGAACCATAGTGGTCATAAGATAAAGATCCTTAGGACTGATAATGGAAAGGAATATGTGAATAATAACATTCAGCACCTTTGTGAGGAATGTGGCATCCAAATGCAACATTCAATCCCCTACACACCTCAGCAAAATGGTGTGGCAGAGAGGAAAAATAGATCTCTCAAGGAGATGGCTACTTGCATGATTGAAGCTAGGGATCTAAGCCCTAAGCTATGGGCTGAAGCCATCAATTGTGCTGCTCATATTCAGAACAGAGCCTTTCACAAATCAGTCAAAGGAAAAACCCCCTATGAGGCATGGTTTGGCCAAAAACCAAATGTGTCAAATTTCAGGATTTTTGGGTCTAGAGCATGGGCTCGAATTCCATCAGAAAAAAGGAAGGCTTTGGAGCCACAGAGCAGGGAATGTATCATGGTTGGTTATGGTGAGGACACAAAGGGCTACAAGCTCTTTGACACATCCACACTTAAAACTTTCATTGAGAGAAGTGTGCAATTCGAAGAAGAACCAATTCCAGATTTTGAGCTTGCACCGGGGGAAAGCTCCTCTCCTCCACACCTCAATGAGATTAGTGATGATTCCACCTCTGATTTTTCTGATATTGCTGAAGATGACATGGCTGAAGATGACATTGCTGTACATGAGTCACCATCAAGGCCCAAGTGGGCTGAAAAAATCATACAAGATGCAGGTGGATTGGCAGGCAATCCCCAAGAGCCTAGGAAGACTAGATCCCAAACAATCAATGCTTCCTTTGCAAATGAGAGTGAGCTTGCTGATCACTGTTATATGATGATTGGATCTGATCCAACATCATATCAGGAAGCTCATCATGATCCAAGGTGGAGGGCAGCAATGCAAGAAGAATTCCAATCTCTCCAAGAGAACAAAACATGGGATTTGGTGCCTCTTCCTCCCAAGAGGAAACTTGTGCAATGTAAGTGGATTTTCCGAACCAAACCTGTTGCTGATGGTTCTGATCTGAAATATAAGGCTAGGTTAGTGGCTAAGGGCTACTCACAAATCCATGGTGTGGATTATACAGAGACCTTTGCACCGGTTGCAAAGATGGACTCAATTAGACTAGCTCTAGCCATGGCAGCTAGTAAAGGTTGGGAAGTTCACCACATGGATGTCAAAAGTGCATTCTTGCATGGTGAGATACAGGAAGAGATATATATGCAGCAGCCTGAAGGATTCCAAGAGGATCCCACACTTGTATGCAGGTTAAAGAAGTCACTCTATGGACTCAAGCAAGCCCCCAGGGCTTGGTATGCCAAAATGGATGCCTTTTTACTCTCAATTGGTTTCTGTCGATGCAAGTCTGATCCAAATGTTTATTTGCAGCATTGTGATGGTAATTTGCAGGTCATTGTACTGTATGTTGATGATCTCTTAATTACAGGGAGCTGCACCAAACAAATTGGCTCAATTAAAGCTTCTTTGCACAGTGAATTTGCCATGAGCGACCTAGGATTGCTAAGGCAATTTTTGGGTTTGGAAATTGAGCAATCTGAGAGAGGTATTTTGCTGAGTCAATCTAAGTATGCTTCAGACCTGTTATTCAAGTTCAAAATGGCTGAATGTAAGGCAGCCAAGTGCCCATTCCTTTCAGGCATAAAACTAGGTGAATTTGAAGACTCTCCGGTGGTGGATTGCACACTCTATAGGCAGCTAGTTGGAAGTTTGCTGTACCTTACACATACAAGACCTGACTTGTCTTATGCTGTAAGTGCTGTAGCAAGGTATATGCAGTAGCCACATGAGATCCATTGGAAGGCAGCCAAAAGGATCCTTCATTATGTCCAAGGAACAAAGAGCTTCGGGGTACACTATGCAGCTGGTTCTTCACTTCAACTAGCTGGATTTTCTGATTCCGATTGGGCGGGAGATCCCATCGATAGAAAGTCCACTTCAGGTTTTGTGTTTATGTTTGCTGAAGGTCCTATTTGCTGGTCAAGTAAGAAACAGCATACAATTTCTCTTTCATCAGCAGAGGCCGAGTACAGGGCAGCAGTGAACGCAGCCACACAGTGTGTTTGGTTGCAAGGCATTCTTCGGGAGTTTGGTGTTGCTATTGATTCTCCAACCAATATTTGGGTGGATAATCAAAGTGCCATCAAGATATCTACTGATCCAGTACAGAGGCAAAGAACAAAGCACATTGAGATCCACATGCATTACATTCGGGGCTTGGTGCATGACAGGGTGATTTCACTGCAGTATTGCCCATCCACCGAGCAAACTGCTGATATTTTCACCAAGTGCTTTACAGAGAAGACCTTCACTTACTTGAGATCTTTGCTTGGAGTGAGTGATGGATGGTGATTGCTGCAATTTAATTGCAGGTTCAGCCCCATGTCCATTTTTGAGGGAAGTTTTTATCCCATGAGGTTTTACTTCTTTTCCTCGGTTCATATGGACAAATAAAATTTCTGTTGTATTGAGGTGACTTGAGCCTTTGTTGCCAAGGCCTCCCACTTATCTTTCATGAGATGTACAAAGTTATGGTTAAGGGGGGGGTGTTAGAACAGTAACCACACTTAGTACCATAATCCATAAATTTTAATTATCCATGTGCTTAATTAAACCATGTTTTGGATTAAGTGACTATAGTTGGTCAAAAACCCACTTTGAGAGTGTTCACACCCACTTCTGAGCAAACCAGTTCACCCAGCCTCCAGTTTTGTCCACAAGTGCGCCCTCATTTATTGCTGGTGCGCCCTCTCTCCTTGTTTTGGGGAATTTAGTTGACCAAGGGCGCTAGGGTGGATTTTTGCCCACTTTTGGCTAGATTTGGAGCATTTAATGCTCCCTTGGGCCCCCAAACCTCCTCTATTTTCTCACCCACGCCTGCCTTGAGCTAATTAATGACTCAGCATGCTTCAGCCACCTCCACACCAGAATTCGTAGCTGTTTGGGGTGATTGGAATTGAGTTGGACCCACCTAGGGGGGATTGAGGCCAATTTGGCATTGATGACTTGTACACTCAGCTTGAGCCACCTAATGCTCTCGATTTTCTCATGGATGTAATAAAAACCTGTTACTAACATTTTCACATGTTAGACAGTCAGTTAATCAAATATTTGAGCATACATTGTGTGTAAATTTATCTCTTTTTTCAAATTTTTCCACTGTAATTGCAAATTAATTCGATTTTGTGAGGTTCTCCATAGCTCCTCGATCTTCTGTGATCAAAATACTCACACTATGGCTCATTCCGTCTCGCATCCAAAAGGCCTTCAGGGACACCAAGGCCTTTTGGATGCTAGACGGAGCGAGCCATAGAATCAAGGTCATGGCTCGGATCAACGAACCATCGGTGCCATTGGATTCCAGATGTCGAGATAGTGCTAGGGGTGCTCCTCTCTGCCGGTCTCATTTCCCATGTGTCATCTTGTAGGTACATTCTGCAAACTAGGGTTTTGCTCAGTGAGGGACTGTGCAATTTTTTCCCATGGGGGTCAACTTTGCAAAATCATTCGTCGGGCACTTGTGGCTAGAGTTCCCAGCTAGAACCATCCTAGACACACTTGCATGTCTCCCTGGAACCCGGTTTTGTTGCACAGTTGGAGTTCTATGGCCTCAACGGGTATCCAGCAAGTGTCCCTGAAGGCGTTTTGGATGCGAGACAGAACGAGCCATAGAATGAAGGCCGTGGCTCGGATCGATGAACCGTCGACACCATTGGATTCAAGACGTAGGGACAATGCTAGGGGTTCCCCTATCCACTGGTCCCATGGCCCATGTGTCATCTTGTAGGTGCATTCTGCAAACTAGGGTTTTTCTCAGTGAGGGACTGTGCAATTTTTGCCCACTGGGGTCAACTTTGCAAAATCGTCCACCGGGCACTTGTTGACGGATGATGATCATGATGATGGTGAGGATGTGGATGAGGGTGAGGATGATGGGGATGATGATCATGATGGTGGTGGTGATGATGATAAAGATGTTGATGATGAGGGTGATGAGAATGATGATTGTGATGATTAATACGTTGACAATGATGATGATGAAGAAGATAATGGTTCACCATGATGATGATGAGGATGAGGATGATGAGGATGATAATCATGATGGTGGTGGTGATGATGATGAGGGTAATGAGAATGATGATCGTGATGATGAATATGTTGACGATGATGATGATGATGATGAATATAATGGTTTACCATGATGATGATGATGATGATGAATATAATGGTTTACCATGATGATGATGAGGATGAGGATGAGGATGAGGATGAGGATGAGGGTGAGGATGATGAGGATGATGAGGATGATGATGAGGATGAGGGTGAGGATGATGAGGATGATGAGGATGAGGATGAGGATGAGGATGAGGATGAGGATGATGAGGATGAGGATGAGGATGAGGGTGAGGATGATGAGGATGAGGATGAGGATGAGGGTGAGGATGATGAGGATGAGGGTGAGGATGATAAGGATGATGATGATGATGATGAAGATGATGGTGGTGGTGGTGTTGAAGATGATGATGATGATAACAGTGGTGGTGGTGATTAAGATGATGTTCATTATGAATATGATGATGGTTTACCATGATAATGATGAGGATGATGATCATGATGGTGGTGGTGAGGATGATGAAGATGTTGATGATGATGATGATGATGATGATGATGATGATGATGATGATGATGATGATGATGGTGGTGGTGGTGGTGGTGGTGGTCGTGATGAAGATGGTGATGATGATGATTACAAAGCTTGTGCAATCTATCAAGTTGTACCAATTCTTTGCAATTTATGAATCCATTAAGCTATCAATGTATGGCTGCAATAGTCAAAATATTAATGTCAATACTCAATGAGACCACGGAACAAAATCATAGTATACATGTACACCACATACCTATAACATAATACACAATAAAACAAGCAAACCACGTACTAGATTACCTACCTATGGTCATTCGACTAGACCATTAGGATCAACTCGAAAACCAATGGTTTGTTGTAACATCTCGTGCTCGGAATAAGGCAATAAGTATCGTGCCTTTGATGAGTTCTTCCTTGGCATTATTTGCAGCTGGAGGTTTATGCCAATAACTAAGTGTGTATAATGGTATACAATCCCACCTAGTCTATAATCTTCATATGTATACCCTTTTCTATTTGTTGAGTGGGAAACCTGGTTCAAATATTCTCCCTTTATAACCATCGACCCAATCGAAAAATCAACTCCCTCAGAGTCCCGCAATGGGACATTTAGGGTTTGCTTCCCCTCTGAGCAATGTGCCAGCCAATAGCCAGTGCGCCATGCATTGCGTCTTGGGGCCACCACTGTGTATATGTGACTTGGAGAAAATATAGTTCCAACGTTTTAGTCAACTAATTAGACACAACTAGTTGTCAAAAATATCAAAAATATACACAGCTAATTAGACACAACTAGTTGCCAAAAATATAAAAATATTAATAGAACCTAGTTGTACGAGATCTGATATGTGGTCATAGTCTGGTGAAATACTTGATTGGTCCTCCTCCAACTGGGATAATTCTGTAGCTATCCGTCGACCAATGGGGAGTGATACACTGTCCTAGCTATCAACCCAATCCATGGATTCACATTCATCCCATTCACCACTACTGCATGTAGAACAAAAACATGACAGTTTCCTTCTCCACATTTCAAGTATAGCATTGTTCGACATTCTAACTGAATGAAATGCATGAGTTCCTTGGATGGTCTTGCACTCATATAACTGTGAATGATCTACATCCACCACCTCCCAAAAATATCTAACCACATGTGCTTTCTTGGTTGAGTGATCTTCTTTCCTTCTTGCTCCCTCCCCCATGACTGAAGCACACCATTCAACAATGGCTTTTGCATTTTGGATGATAGGTCCATATGTGAACTTCATTTCTTTCCTGTGTAATGCAATCTTTATGCACGCACCTGCTCCATCGTGTTCACCTTTTCCATGTCCAGTCTCAAAGTAGTTCCAAATATGTGGCACCTTGTGCCTTTTGTGGAGCATACATAACCATTGGAAGACATGGGCATTTTTTCCCTACACAACCGTCAGACCAAATCCAATGTTGTTCCATCCGTATACTATTATCCTTCAAGTGATTGTAGAACATTTGAAAGCTGTGTTGTAAAAAAGCCAAGTCGTGACACTTGTCATCACTTATGTAGAAGTGATATTCCTTCAATATCGCCCTTTTGTCTTCAGTACTGTCTGTCCCATGTCTATAGGTGATATGGACTATTAGGCTGACCTGGTCTGAGTGATAGTATTGACTCTGAATCTCATTTTGCGGTTGAAGAGTGTATTTTTCCGCAAAATCAACCACTGACAGGATAGTCCCGATAGGAAATGTATCCCTGCACGTTCTAAACAGTTCATCTTGCCAACAAGCCACATGAACATGCTTTACATATTGTTGTGTATTTTCAAAGAATTCCTCCATGAAGTCGCAAACCCGTACCTAGTATATCAACAATAAAGACATTATATCAATAGATTGTTACATATGAAATTGCAATCTGAAGAAAAAATAGTATCCAATAGCTCATTACCAAGCTGAGAAGTGACCAATTGTATTTTTTTTCTTCCGTTTCCTCCATCAATATCATACGTGACATATTTGGATCACTGCAAGTTCACCTCCTGCCTCCCAAGTTCATGCTCATCGGTCACATGTATTCATTTTTCCAATAAGGTGAATCCACCACACCCTGGGCATGTCTCATCTATGCAAGTTTTTTGATAAAATGTGCAATCGTTTGGCTTGCTACACAAAATGCTATGAATAATGTCTCTAGATGGAATCGGTGGTAATGCAGCTGAGCATTCCTGCACAAGAGTGTTATGCAATACATGAAAAATATATGTATATGTGTCACAATAGTAACCATACCTAATGTGGTATCAACAACAACATGTGTTACGAATTGTGTTTATTTTAACATACCATGGTTTGCATTTTTCAAATGATCTTTTGCCCAAGTCAAGTTTGTTATGTTCATTCCTAAATCTCTCATATAATTCTGTTTGTGTCATATCAAGAAAATTTTTAATGTGTGATTCACAATCCTTTGAACCCCTTCTCAATTTTAATACATCCTTTTGGTTGGAAGAAGGTCTAGTGTTGTCATGCCAAAAAGCTTGCACTAATCCCTTTACCACATCAATGAGCTTCATATCAAAGCATGGGAACCTGCCAATGAAGGCCCAAACATCTGTTTGATCGGTTTCAAGTTGTTCTCTTCTAACACAATACCTACGAAGTGTCTTCACATTCAAATTAACAATTTTGGATGTAGGTTTAAGAAAACGAAGTTCCCTAGTGCTTTTGTTAATGATTGATTGTGACAATACATGGCGAGCCGCATTGTGATCCTTTGAGTGAGATTTCTTTCCAATTGTACTAAATGCATCTACTAAACTTTTAACGATATGAGAATTTGGTTCTAACTTTTTGGCCATCTTTATCCCTAATGTTCTTCTAACAACAGTCATATGCCTAGATTTCAACAATGATAAAAGTAATTTGCACTTATCCCCATCACATTTAGAATAAAAAAAGTTATCAAGTATTTGTCGAGTTTGATAAGCAATAAAACGAGTAGACAACGTACCTTCAAGTTAACTAATGAGAGTTTCATCAACCTGTATACATATTAGAGTTCTTCGGCGTGCAGTTGCTAATGGAGGTAAGGGTGTTGGAACTGGAGCCCCTTGTATTTCCATAGGAGCCCCTTGTCCTTCATTCTCTTGGACGGTCTCCATAATATTTTCTTCTTTCATTGTCAATCCTCCACTCAATGCCTCTCTAACTTTGTCACTTGTATAACCACTACCCAACAAGTCATCCACTACCATATTCTGAGGTTGACTTGATGTGGGAATTGAAACATCACCCGATGAGAACCTACGTCTTACTTCTTCACTAGTGCCATGGGGTGCTTGTTCATCAAATGTTGTTGAAATTGTGGGCCCCTCTAGTGAATTTCTTCGTATTTCTTGAGGTGGGTGGGTAGGAACAACCGTGGCATCATCTACGGTTGGAATTGGATGAGTTTCCATGGAATGCCTTCGATTCCACATGTCCAATATTTTCTTTTCTCTAACTTCTTCCATGGTTTCTTGAGGCTTCTCTTTCCTTGTCGATTTCCTCTTTCAATTGCGTGAATTCCCCATGACCACAATGCGCAATACTAAGAAAATAGATCCTAAATGTGTGCTCAATTATTCAAATATCCAAATTATTTCTCAACTATGAATATAGGTTCTTCAAGCTTGCTCAATTGTCAATATAGATACTTCCTCAATTGTGAATATAGATGAACATCAATCTGTTAGGAACCCGTGTCAACCCTTCTCTTTACTATGTTAGTATATTGTTGTTGGATGCATATGCTTTGTAAGTCGTCCCATAGTATTTGTTGATCCATAGTTTATATTAGCCCATAGTATTGAACGCATATGCTTTGTAAGTCGTCCCATAGTATTATATGTCCCATGGTTTTGACTCATAGTATTGGGCATAGACTTAGTATATAAGTGTGTGTTGAGGTCATTGAAGGCACCATGAAGTTAATTGTACTGAGCTTGCTCAAAGGAGGTTGCCCCCTCGAAGTGGCCCATGATCAATATAAAAGTGATTCTAAGTTCTATTATTTCTGATATCTAGTGCATTTGCATTAATTAATTATTGCAGGTTCTTCACATCTGGTATCAGAGCACTTTCTTGGGCTCGTTGGGTGGAATTTCTGCCAAATTTTTTTTTCGCATCTGTTGCAAGTTCGGATCTGGGGATAACCCCTATCCGCTTAACTGTGGGAAGTACTTGGGAATAAGCCCTAAAACTCATTGTGAGGAGTACCACAGGAACCCCAAAGTAGCTAGCTCATTGAGAGGACCTTCCAACGAAAAGGGCAATGACCCCTACCTGATTGACTAGTTCCCGGCACCCCTGAGGTAAACCAAGAGCTGTTGTTTGTGGAAAAGTGGTTATCAGTTTTACCTGAGCCGTGGAGTGAGGGGTACTGCCCCAATACGCAAGCCGTCAGACAGCATTGGTGGCTGAGTAAATCCCCTGAACCGATAGGAAGTCGCACATACCTGGGGTCCATATCTATTTTTAGATGAACTGTTGCCGATCACTTCCGCTCCAGATCCAACCGTTTCAAATCTATTCTGAAAGTTTTTCTAGATCCAGTCGTTGTTTCAGATCCAACCATTTTCGATCATTTCCACGCTGTTGCAGATCCATTTGTTGCGGATCCCTTCCACGCCGTTGTTGCCGATCCATTTCTAAAAAGAATTTTTTTTTTTGTTTATTCGGCCATATCTCCCTTGTTTCAACTCTGTTTTCCCTGAAACTTCACTGACATCCCTGCAATCCCATCCTCCATATTTCATTCCTGAAGACCCTATCCCAAATTCCACTTCCCAAGACCAGAAATCTCACATTTGTCTATTTTTAGGGTTTGCCATAACTCCTTCAATTTTCACCCAAACGCCGTCAAATTTTGCCACCGAGCCAAACTGGACAGATTTTTGCCAACTCCTTTTGCCACGATTTGGTCCTAGTGCTTTTAATGACTTCACAGGAGCACTCACTAAACTTCACCAAATTGACACAGTGAGAGAGTATCAGACAGAATTTGAGAAACTGGCCAATCACATAGAAGGATTGTCTAATGAATTCTACAGGAGTTGTTTTATCAGTGGTCTCAAGGATGAAATCCGCTCAGAGGTCAAAATGTTCTATCCCAACACAATGATGAAAGTCCTAGGGTTGGCTAAGTTGGCAGAGGACAAGATCGCAGCTCAACAACACTCCAAACCCACCTTTGTTCCCTTCAGAAATATGGGTTCCCAACGACCTCCCATCATGCCTGCCCCGCAACCAACTCCTATCAAGAATTTGTCTGAAACAGAGATGCAGGCACGCCGAGAAAAAAGGCTTTGTTATAATTGTGATGAGAAATTCACTCAGGGACATAGATGTGTTCAACAAAAGCTCTATCTCTTGGATATGGATTCTCCGCCTGCCTCAGAACTTGATGAAGAAGCTCCAGATACAGTAGATGATCAGGTTGACATTCAACACCTGCCTATTGAAAGCCCATCTCAGGACAACCCACCCGAGCTCTCTCTCCATGCTGTAACCGGTGTCACCACCCCCAAACAATGTGAGTCAGGGGATACTTCAAGAAGCTCCTTCTTACCATACTCATTGATTTTGGTAGCACTCATAACTTCATTGACCCTTAGCTTTCCAAACAGACTGATTGTTTTGTCCATCCTTGCTCCAACTTTGAAGTCATGGTTACTAATGGGGGCACCTTACCTTACAAGGGGAAGTGTCACAATGTGCATATCTCTATGGAAGATTATAACCCGCACTCTGACATGTTTTCCTTATCCTTAGGCGGATGTGATGTGGTTTTGGGCGTTCAATGGTTACGCACACTTGACCCCATCTTATGGGATTTTTCAAAACTTTGGATGCAGTTTTCAGTAAATGGGGCACAACACAAATTAATGGGCTTACAACTAGGGTCTCTTTGCATCATCAGTTCACATCGCCTAGAAAAAATCCTTAAGAAGAATTCACAGGGTATCATCGCTCAACTCCATTCCATTCAGATGCACCCATCAACGGTCTCCACTACTTCCTTGGATAGATATGCAGGTGTTTTTGCTGAACCAATGAGCTTTCCGCCTTCAAGAGACCTTTCCGGTAAGAATTTAGTCACATCTACCTCTCAATAGGAACTGATGGCTATTTTGCATGCAGTATAGAAGTGGCAACCATACTTATTAGGGAATTATTTCTCCATCAAGACTAATCTCCAGAGTCTGGAAAATTTTCTGGAACAATGGGTCTCCTCCCCAACACACCTGAAATGGGTTATCCTTATGCGATCACTTACAAGAAGAGTAAGGACAATATGGTGGCAGATGCTCCTTCTCGCACAATTGATGAACCAGTTTCTCTTACAGCTCTTTCTCTGCTTGTTCCAAATTGGTTGCAATATGTTCAACAGGGCTATCTCTTCTATAAACTCCATGCTTCTTCATCAGCAGGGCACTCTCAGTTCTTCAAAATGTATGACCAGGAACAATGTAACTTCTTTTGGCAGGGACTAAAAATGACAATTCAATAGATGGTGGTTGACTGTGATACTTTCTAGGTCAACAAGGGTGAAACAACACTCCTTTCGGGATTGCTCAAACCCTTGCCCATCCCTACATAGCTTTGGCCAACTATTTCTATGGATCTCCTAGCAGCGCTCTGGTGGTACAATACCACATCTCAAAGGACACCATATGAAGCAGTCTATGGAGAGACACTGCCAGTTCTTCTTCCATTCACCCTTAGTAGATCCCCAGTTCAGGAAATTGACTCGGTTCTTCGAAACCGCGATCAGATTCTTCTCATTCTGCAGGACAATCTTCACATGGCCAGAATTCGCCTGAAACAACAAGCCGACCAACACCGTTCTGAGCGCATTTTCCGCACAGCTGATGGGGTTCTTCTTCATCTACAACCTTCCAAGCAATCCTCCCTGACACTCCAAAGGCGTCAGTGGCCCGAAATGCAACCCGAGGATGCTACCGGGGAATCACTTCTTCAGATTCTATAGAAATTTCTCCAACCAAAGCTTTGAGGACAAAGCTTTTTCTAATGGAGAGGGGATGTTAGGAACCCGTGTCAACCCTTCTCTTTACTATTTTAGTATATTGTTGTTGGATGCATATGCTTTGTAAGTCGTCCTGTAGTATTTGTTGATCCATAGTTTATATTAGCCCATAGTATTGACCCATAGTATTGGATGCATATGCTTTGTAAGTCATCCCGTAGTATTATATGTCCCATGGTTTTGACTCATAGTATTGGGCATAGACTTAGT